>JAMPIO010000042.1:0-600000 GCA_024699865.1 Aphelenchoides fujianensis | reverse complement strand
CTTCTTTTCTTTTCGTGAATTTGAGCGGACACTCCGCTCCCCGGCCGCTCGCCGCTGCCCGTCGGTTCTTCTCGCTTCTTCCAGCCGCCGAAATGCTCGCGGACGCGTCCCTGCACGACTGGGTGGACACGAGCAGCCTGCTGATCGAGGAGGCGCGCCAGCAGCGGTGCCTCTACCGCCGCTCCCACCGGCGCTACCGCGAAAACCGCGCGAAGCGGCAGATTTGGGAGGCGATCGCCGGAAAGTCGGCTTTCGACGTGAACTCCCCGCCTTTTTTCTCAACTTCGATCGCTCTTTTGGCAGGAGGAAAAGACGCGCAGAGCAAGTGGAACCACCTGCGCGGCCACTACGCAACGCTTCCCCTGCCGCATGGCCGAGGCGCGCGCGGAGCAGGAGCGCGAACCGAACGCCTCGCCTTCGCACGTGCAGACGAACTGGGCCGCACTTCGAGCAGATGGCCTTCGTGCGGCTGTTTGTCAAGAATGGAGCGGCGGGCGAGTGGGCGCCTTCTTTCACATCCTCCACTCACTCTTCGTTTCTGTGCCCCCGACCACACGCGAGAAGGCGCCGTCCCCGAGGACCTCGAGCTGCAGCGGTTCGTCGCGTCCCGCAGCCATCGCCTCGTCGAACTGCCGCTCAAGCAGCGACGGGCCGCCGAGCTGCGGATCGTCGCGCTCCTCAACGAGCAGGAAAAGGAAAACGCCCAGTAGGCCGACTGATTCGAACGGCTCTTGTAGAGGCTTCTTTCGTTTAGTGGAAATGAATCTTCTGTTGCAAAGCGCGATGATCTTCAAACAAAGAAGCGTCGATCTCACCGCACATCAAAGGGCGCGGCATCAAGAGCCTACTTCCCGTTGGTGGCAGGCACCCGACCACTGAGGTCGCTGTTTGATCCGATGAGATTCGCAGGGATTGCGGGAGTAAACGAGAACAGAGCAGCGGAAAGGTGGCGACCGTCTGCTTTCCGACCTATGCGAGTTGGACTCAAATCAAAGCAGAGAAGCGGATTCGGTTGCCGGCTTGCGGGGCGAAGAAAATGATTGCAAAACATATTGCAGTAAATTGAAGCAAAAGAAGACGAGCAGCAAGCAGGAGTGGAAGCCGTCGCCTGAGCGGTCCGGAAATTCCGCCTCGAACGCGCGCGCGGTCCCGCCACGAGCGATCCGCAGGGAACACGTGGCAGCGGGCCGGTCGCCGTCGCCTGCGGTCCGCCGCCACTCGCCGCATTTTGCTTCCTGCCGCTCGAACCGGTCGGTTGCTCTCGTTTCTGCTGCTCCCGTTCGTCCCGCTTCCTCCTGCTTCGTTCCTGCTCGCCGCGATGCCGTGGACTCGCTGGACCCTCGCGGTCCTCCTCGTCCTCGCCGCCGCCGTCCCGCTCGTCCAAGCGGCCGACTCGCCGACCTCCAAGGACGACCAAACCGCCGCCCAAAAGTTCTTTGTGGTCAAACAGAACAAGTGGCTCCCGCTCGAGTACCGCCGCTACCTGGCCGTCGACGAGGTCAACGGCGGCGTGTGAGTTTCCATCGTTCTTTCGTTCGTTCTTTCATCCACTCGGTTCGTTTCAGGGTCATCAATTCCGAGAAGTTGGCCAAGGACGAAATCGTGGAAATTCTGATGCACTTCACGGGCGAGATGGAGACCGCCGGGCCGCTGCACGTGGAACTCACGAACTTGGGATGGGGACTGAATGCCGAGTTCGTTTCCTTTACATTCCTGCCCAAAAAATATTTATTTTAGTGGAGGTTTCGGTTTCTTTATCGACCCGCAGGTTGGAGATTCGGACGATGGACCTCACATCTCGGTTATTGTTGGCGTCGCTGTGTTCTTTGGGCTTCAACGTAAGTGAATTTGACGGCTTCTGATTTGGTGAGTCGTTTGCAGGCGGCGATTATAACGAGTTTGACAATTTGATTCACGGGCGCATCGCGATTCATCCCAACCACGCCATCGAGCAGTTCAACACGCAGGGCGGTGGTTCCGCTCGGTACACCGTGGCCCCGCGCAACCAGCCGTCCGTCGATCAATTCTTCAAACAGGTGAACAAGTCGCTGGACAAGATTGAGGCCAAGAACGTCGCCGTGGTTCGCGTGTCCGGCGTCGGATTTGCCGCCCTCCGTTTCTATTTCCCGGAGGCCAAGGTTTGTTCTCCGCACTCCCCACTTACTCATCTCTCTTCCTCTTGCAGAACGGCTCTTTGTACCCGCTGGCCGAGCGTGTGGAGCCCCTGCCGCACCCCGGCCTCACGCGCCGCTGCGCTGTGTTCATCCCGTTCTACGGGTGGTACAAGAAGGTCTTCTTGGGCGCGTACGTTCTTTCCTCTTCCTTCCACTCACTCTTCCTCCTCTCGTTCAGGATCGGATGTGTGGTGCTGTTCGCCATCGGCCTCTACAGCTGGATTTACGTCCACTACACGCGCCTCGAGCGCGAGATCGACGCGCGGAACGCCGCCCGCGGACCCCTCTACCAAGTCGAGATTCGGTCCCGCCGCCACCAGTAGACCGTCGCCAATGGACAAGCCTCTCGTGTGTCGAATGATGTGATGGATGATGGTTGCGGTGTTTGTTTCTCGTTAGCTGATTGATGTGATTGGTTGTAGTCGGTTAGTTAAATGAAATAAATTAGGTTTTTATTGGCCGTTGGCATCGATCAGGGGGCAAGAGGACGGCGAATCGAAACGAGATTAAAACGGGAGTCCCTTCGTCTGTCTTTGCTGCTGTCCGGGGTGGAGATGCGAGTGGTAAAGCGTGCGTCTTCTCATCCGAAACTGAACGATAAACAGCGAGAAGATCGCTTCGGGGAAGGCGAAAGCCGAGCGGAAGCCGCGAACAGGCCGGCCTGCGCGCTCTCGAAGCCATGGGCCGAGTGGACGGCCGTCTGGTGGGCGGCGAACGCAAACACGTGTCCAGAACACGGAGTTCTCGCTTCCACTACTCTCTTTATTGCAAAGAACAACGGTTAAAGCGCACGACCTGCAGCAAGTCACGAGTTCTTCCCGCTGCGGAATCAGTCGGTTCACTTATGTGCTTGACGGCCTGCAGCCGGTGAAACGATCTCAATGGTCATTTACTCTGCACAGTCAATCAATCACGGTCTAACCAACGTCTTTAGCTAGTGCTCCTTGTTTATTCGCCAAAAAGAAGTCCGAACCGTCGCTTTGCTTAGTCCTCCTGGTGGCGGGCCTCGGCGAAACCGATGCGCTCGCCGCCGGCGTCGTAAACGTTGCAGTGCGAGCGGATGAAAGGGTCTCCCAGCAGCCAGTCGAAGTCGCTAAACACACGAATCAATTGAAGATGAAAGCCGGTTGGGAAGCTCACTCTTTGTCGTCAAAATTCTCGTCGATGGCCAGCGCGCACTTGCCGTCGTCCAACTCCAAGTCGACCACGTACTCCGTGGCCGCAATGTTCATCTGCTGGCCGTTGACCGTGAAGACGAGGTCGGGCAGCGACTTCGGAGCGTCGCAGTCGACTACGTACCTGCCATCTCGTCAGTTAATTGAGCATGAAGTAGTTAAAGATACGTACAGCCCGTACTGGCCGTTGTAGTAGGCGTTCGCCGCCTCAACGATCGCGTTCAGGTCGTCGGTTGGCGCCAAGATGTAGGACGAGCCTGAAGCAATCCTTCCGTTCATCCCTGTATTGATACTCGCTTCTCAGCTCACCGGTGTCCGAAATGGCGGAGGCGGCGACCGGATTCGTGTACGTGCCCACGGAGAAGCTGTCCACGCTAAACGGGAGAAATTAGTATTCATATGAGAGTACTGGTAAATTTTAAGGGGTACGAAGCCCAGCCCATGCTCACTCTCAAACTTGCTTGAACTGCCAGTAAAGCTCGCGGGTGATGGGCGTGTAGACAATGCTGGACGTGTCGCAGTTCGTGTTGTCGATCGACCCGTACGTGATTTGACCGCCGGGTTGTCCGAGCGAGGGCGTGATGTGGCTGAACGCGCATGAGACGTCTAAAGACTGCTTCTTCCCGCTCACCGATCCAACTAGATGGTGAAGAGCGGCGCGTCCAGCTGCTTGATGACGTCCTGGAAAGGCGGCGTCACCTGGTCTTCGGCGAGCGCCGGCCAGCCGAGGCCGAGGATGCCGTCCAACGGAAAGTAGCCGAACGGATCCTTCACGGCCGTGCCGCGTCCGAACACCTGGTCCGGGACGGTGAGGCCGGCGACCTGCAGCATCACGAGTAAAGAAAGAACAGGCGGGGACTCACAACAAGGGTGTCCGTCGAGAGCTCGCCGCTCACTTCGCCCGTTCCGTACTCAATGTCGAAGAACGTGCCGTTCGGCTTGTAGGTGGAAGATTTCTGCAACCGATTCAACAGTTGACTTTGCATTCCTTCGAGCACGTACCGACGAGTCGTACTTCTGCTAAGGGGTGGTCCTGGCCGTTGCACTGGTCGATTTGACACGACACGTCGACCACCCACAAGTTGGACGAGCCGGTGTCGAGTTGGACCTGAAAGGGTTGGGGCGGCGTGCCCAGCGTGATGTTCCCAACGTAGAGGCTGTCTTCAACACGAGAGATTAGAAAGAGAGCGGCTGGAAAGAACGAACCGAGGTAATCGCTGAAGTTCTGCGTGCCGGTGGCCAAGCGGTGGGCGCGCAGCCCCCACGGCCGGATTCTCTCCATCGAGCGGCGAGTCAACACTTGCGGGGCGGTCGGCAGGTGCTTCTTGATCGGCATCACGAACGATCCGGCGGCTTCGATCGACGCGACCGCCGCCAACAGGGCGATCGACGTCAACGCGGTCGCCGTCTTCATTTCGCTTCGGGTGGGACGGTCGCACGAAAACTGAACGGTAAGGAGTGAATTGGAATCGACCGGCCGCTTTTATTCGCACCGATTGTTTGCCGCCGGGGGTGCGGCCGCCGGCGCATGAATGCGAGGCGTTTCCCAGTCATCACCAAGCGGCGGGCGGTTTAATTAAAAAGTGGGCAGCTTTTGGGGGTCAACTAATCATTCACGATCTCCTTCTTTTTCCGTTCACTCTTCGATTCACGACGATAAGAACGGAAACTAAACGGGAGCGAATGCAATCGGAAAGGGTCAGTGCGGATGCACACAGCGCCGTTTGGTCTCTACGCACATACTCCACCTTCTAATCCGACAGCTGGTTGCTTTGTTTTGCGCACCGCTTCTGCTTAGCAGCTGCGGGCGTTGCATCACGTGCGGAATCAGCCGCTGCCTGATTCGCCCGTTGTCCCGCTCCGATTTGCATGCGCGGACCGCCGGCCGTTCGACGGCGCAGTCGGCCGCGAATCATGCGGATTTTCGCAATTGGAGAGCGGGCGCCCACCGGACAGCAGTGGGCAAGGTGAAAGAGCAGAAGGGGGTTGTTGGCCATTTGCTGTTCGTTACACACGGCAAACGCCCAACGTGGTCGTTGCTTTGGTTTCTTCTCGTCGCCGCCCGCTTGTCGTCTCCCGCCGGCAGTGGGCGGTGGACTGCGGCATTGGTCGAAACGAGCGAAACATGCCGGACTTTAACCAAGGGTTGTGTTCGCTCTTCTCAAATGCCCGGTCTTCTCAAGTGCCGAGTAGATCGAAAGAATGCCGCCGGACGTTCGTTTGTGCTGGCAAAAAGCAGCCGATTCTCGAGATCCATGGCTTCTGTTTCTTTGACATTTTTATTCGAAACGGTTTTGCCTTAAGTGACGCAAGAGCCCAAACCCGTTTGGAGGCGATCCCGCGCACAGTTCGGAAAAGAAAGTAGAAGCAGGACATCGACCATTCTTCGGCGTCTGGCTCCGCTCGCCGCACACGCTTTCTTGCTTTCCGTCTTCTCATAGAAACGTTTATTCAACAACTCTACGCACAAATTCAAGGGATCAACACAACAACAATGAGCGAACCACAGGCGGCAGTTGGCGGCGTTCCTCTTCGCTTATAGCGCGCACGTCTTCGGCGACCGACTCGATGGCCAACTGGTGCAAGCGGAGCGGTTTCCTGCAATCACGAGAAAATTTCCCTTCATTTTCGAGGAAGACTTACACGGCGATCGAAACAGTGGCTTCCTTTGACTTTGAGCACGAGCCGTAGGAGATGTGGTAAGCAAGTCGTTTCTGCGTGGAATGATCCTCTTGAATCGACGCCGTGTACAGCTCCACAGGGCGCTGCAGGCGCATCACAACCTCGGACCACGAGCGTGTTTCGAGACTAAAGCGACAGACGAAACAGTCGAAATTGGCACTCCAAGCGTGACGAGCTGCAGTCGTCCACCGATTCAAAGCAGCTGATTTTACTGCACTCACCATACCACTCGCCATGTCTGTGCTTGACGTCGACGAGCACGAAGAAGTGTTGCGCCAACCACTTTCCCCGATGGACGCGCGCTTCGGAATCGTCGTCTCGTTCGGTTGTTCCGTCGAGAGCTTTCGGGTGTGCTCCCACGGACCGCAGTCCGTGTGTTCCGCTGTCCAAATCGAAGAAGTGCAAAGTGGACATCGTAGTGGCCAAGTTGTTCACGAGTCCCGACTGTCCGTCGCGGTAGAAAAAGTACAAACGGCGTCCAGCAAGATGGAAGTCCGTGAAGGGCATTTCCCGATCGCTAGTGATGACGAAAAGTAAACGGATTGATGTGAACCGCTCGTCGAACTCGTAGAAAGAATGATTGACGCGACCATTCTGGTTGTTTTGGACGAACACCAAGCGGCCGTCCGCAGTCACTTGTTCCGGCCAGCCGGCATTGGTTCTCATCGCGGCGTCGCCTTCAGCCGGCAAACGAACGGAGTACGAGGATGTCGCGTAGTCCAGATCGACCACAAACAAGCGTTGCGTTCGTGCCGAATTTGGGGCGCGCTTTTCGACGGCCAAAAACAAGCCGATGGTTTCGGTCAACGGAACGGAGCAGTAGAACGGACGGTATTCCGGCGAAGAATCGATTTGACGCCACACGGACGCGAGAGAACGCGTCGGCTGGAGTGTTCTAAAGAAACCTTTAAACGAGTCTAAGCAATTGACAAACCGCTCTTCTCGCAGCAAGTAGTTGTAGGCGACGATGGAATCGTTTGTTTCACAATCGCCGAGTGTCGAATTCGAACTGCGAAAGCCGAGGCGGGCTGAAACGCGGAAAAGTCGGTGGTCGCGCGCGTTTGCACGCCCCAGTTCGACGCGTTTCTCAACCACTCGCTTTTCTTTGCTTCGCTCAGGGGTCAACATTCTCGAGCTAAAGGAAAAGAAAAATGAAACGGCGGTCTACACTGCCGACGGACGGGCAAACGAGAGAAGAGGAATCGATCGACTGCGAGCGGGTCGGCAAGGAGCGGCGGTCAGCGCGATTGCTCGAGCAAACCTCCGATTGGTTTAGAGCGTCCTCCTACACGCGTAACCACACGCACAAACCTGCTTTCGCAGTTCGCTGACACCAACGCAACTCGTAGCGAGCACACGGGTTCAAAGTACACGAGCGATCGATTAGCGAACTGGTCTCATCGTTCACGCCGTTGATCACTGGTCGCCTGGAGGACGCAGCGGATTCCAAGCAGAAGCAACACCGAGAATCGTCTCGAATTGTAGCCGGACCTACAAAAAACGAAAGGAAGCACAAATGTCGACTCTTAACAACGCCCTTTGCCCGCCAGGTGGCCACGAACGCGCGCGATGATGTCCGGCCGGGTCTTCTGGCAATTCGTGTACCTCTTCGTCTGCCACCTGTGCGCCTGCTGTCTGCAAACTCGGTTGTTCGTTCGTCTGCACAGCGCGCCGCTTCACAGTCGGCTCTCGGGCGGCCTGCTCGTGAACATCGCGTGTTGGATGGGCAGCTCGGGTGCGGGCGCGGGCTACGCCGGCTTCATGGTGCTCGTCGGGTGGGGCGAAAGTGAGTCGAAAAGGTTGTTTGGACGAGAGCGGTTGGAACGGGACGGGGCATTTACCTTATAGTTTGTTTGTGCAAGAGAATGGGCCAAAGCGAGGGAACGAAGCGTTCCAGTCGACATTGCGTGTCTGCCCCACCGTTCAGAACACACTTTCGCATTGCAGTAGAAGAGGCGCCGGCGGCGTGGATCTTCGGGTTGGGTCTCGCGTACTTCTCGCTGGCGTCGATGCTCTCCGTTTCGGTCACCTGCTTGCTGCTGGAGCGAGTGTACGTGTTGGTGCGCCCCGTCGAGTACGTGCACACTCGCCGGCGCCTTCTTGCGTTCACGCTCGCCGCGATGACGGCGGCGGGAGCGGTCGTTGCGGTCGGTGTACCCGTGCGCGCCCTCCCCCCTCCCAGAAACAACGAGCAAGCGATCGACGGGCGTTTTCGTTTGATCGTCCGTGTTCAGCGTGCACCTCTTTCGCGTGTGTGGCGGGCAGGGGCGGTGGGTTGCTGCCGGCCGAGCCCAAGTTGGCGGTCGGCCTCCCGAACGTCCTCCTCGCCGCCGTCTTCTACCGACTTCTCAAAAGACACACGGAGCAAAGCGAGGCCCGCAGACGCGAGGCCAAACAGCTGGGTTCTCTTCCGCGGAGTCTAGTGGTGTATTGCACAACATTGCGTCCGAATCCATCGCCTCGACCAATGGACTCCGCATGACTCGCTCGGTTGCAGGCGAATCTTCTGGCGATGACGGCCGTCTGCACGGAGTTCTTCCTGAATCTCACACCGCTGTGTTTGTGGTACGCCTTCGACTTCTTCGGCGTCCCGCAGCAGCCGTGGGGCCCGTGGAGCAACTCGGTGATCGCCACGGACGCCCTCCTCACTGCCGCCATCTACCACGTGGTTTTGAATCGCCGCGGCGAGGCGGTTCTTCCCGTCGCGATCCCCACACGGTCTTAAAGACCGTTTTTTGTGCGAATGAACTCGAAATAATGCGCGCTTGTGTCCAAAAAACGATTCGTTGGAATCGAACGCGTCGACTGCTTTGCTTTCTGCTTTCGTGCGATTGGCCAACACGCTTTCGCGTAGAGGAGGTCTCCAAGCAGTCGCTGTCAAACTTCGTGGGAAGGAGCCCCGCACACCACACGAACAGCAAGCGGAGAATGTTGAAAACAACTTCGCTGCGATCTCTCCGCACACCGCAGAGAAAAAAGCGGCGGCGGAGAGAGCGGGCGCCTTTCGCCGTCTGCCGCCGCTCGCCGCCCGTCGGCCCGTCCGCCCGCTTCTCGCAGGCGGGCGACAAAAAGAAGATCGTAGAACCGACGGACAGAGCGGCAGGTCCGAAGTGAGTGGGTTATCGATCAAAAGTGAGTTGTGAGCGCGGGCGGCAGTTCCCATCACACTCTTGACCGCCGCTTTTTTTGCTTTGGGCAACCATCGATTGGATCGATGACTTGCTCGCGAGTCTCCTTCTTCCCACACAACGACTGTTTTCGAAGCGGAATCAGACGACAAACAGCGGAAAGCGGCGTTCATCCATCATTTATCGCTCGATCGCTATACCGATTTGCAGCAACAGTCCGTTCGTGTTGCTCTTCCGATCCATTGCTTACCTCTCGAACGTCGCCCGCGTCCTCGCAGCACTCAAGTTTCCTTTGGACAGTCAAGAGCGTCAAACTGCGGCTGACTGGCGGCTTCGTCGAGAGTCCGCAGCAGCCTCTTCCGTTTCGTCCGGCCACTCGCCGCCGCCTGCAGGAAGTCGAAGGACTCGACGATTGGGGCTGCGTTGTGAAGATCGCGGTGGACTGGCACGCGCGTGACTTGAAGGCGGCGATTTATATCGTTGATGTTTACGAATGGATGATCGAGCAGCGTGAATCTTCGAGTTGATGGTGGATTGTGGGAGTCGTTTGGGGCAGCGGTCCTTGCAAAAGACTACCGACTAATCACAGCCCCAACTCTATGGAGAAGAGTCTCATCTGTTTCATCAATCAGTCCACTTTCTCCTATTGGCTGCAGGAAAGCACGCGGAAGTGAACGTGGACGACACGTTCGGGACTCGCGGCCGGCTGCCGCGTTTACTGCCGCGTGTGGACCGAACGGTGCTCGGCTTGCACGAACAAAGAAAAGCCGGCCGCTCTCCACTTACAGGTCGCCTTCTTCCTCTTCTTCCCGCCAACCCATACCCGTTTAGATCGACGAACTGAACGCCCAGTTGGGGGAAGAAAGAGAGCACGCCGAGAGGGCACGAACTCAACTGCATGCCCGCATTCGACGGTTGGAGCAAGCCGTAAGCTGCAACCACCAACTTCATCTCGTTCGTCGTTCGGAACGTGGAGATGAAGCCGGAGTGCGGGCGTGATGCGGCGGCTTCCGCTCGGCCTACAGCCCGAATGCGCGCTCCGGCGAGACTTCGAGGTCGTGCGGCCGGCGACGGCCGGCACGTCCTCTTGTCTGATCGTGCGGGAAACGAAGCCGACGGAACAAGCGCGGAAATGGGTTGAGTTGCTCGCCGACTTTCGACTCCACATCCCCGCGCAGAAGAAGCAGCTGGAAGAGTTGGGGAAATACGTGGGCGAAAGGAAACATAAGTTGGAGGCGGCTGAACTGGAGCTAGAAGACTCGATGGGTCGTTTGATTTATGAGGGCGCTGCAGAACGAACGATTGAACGAATAAAACGAAGGGCTGGCTGCCGAAAAGGCCGCGCTGATCATGAGATCTTTCAGCTTCTCTCCTCTAATCCTGTTCTTGCAAAAGTGGAGAAAGGCTAGAATTGCAGTACAGCCCGCACCGCCCTGCTCGTGTTCGCCGCCCGCCACTACAACGAGGAGCTGGCCGCCCACACGCTGCAGTTCGCGGAAGGCAACGGCGGGAAGTTCCGCCACTTTGTGGCCTTTCCGATTCAACGTTGTTGCCCGGAGAGTACGAGACATACAAGAACGTTGTGGAGTTCATGAAACGTCTGTGAACTTGCCATTGTTGCTGATAAATGAACGTAAACGAACAAATGGAAGGTACAAGCCATTAGTGAGAGGTGAGGAGTGCGCGGGTCGAATAGAAGCACACGATGACTCATTGCAGCGCGTGTTTTTCGCATCTCGATTGTTGCGACGGGTGGCGCGATGGGCTCACTTCGCTCTCTTGCCGTCCTAAACAAGCAGTTAGTCACGGTAAAAAAGAAACACCGAGAAGTTCCTTGGCGATGGAGGAAAGGTTGGGCGTTGCGGAGGTGCGTAGATCGATTGCTGGCTTCTTTCTTTCGAGCTTCTGTTAGATGACGAGTGATCGGAGTGTCCACTTGAGTGTGTGCGGACGGGTGTTGCATTCCAATTGATTCTGGTCGTGAATTTGGGAACTGCCCGTCGTTTCTCATCGCTTCCACCAGACGGATCGTCAAAAAGAGGTGCCTGCCCGATTCATTCGGTCGTTTGCAATCGGGGCGGCCATTAGGGTGAGACGCGGCGTCCCCTCCACACCCCGCCCGTTTCATCGCCGAATTCCTGCTCGCCTTTCGATTTGCGGTCGGCCGATCGGCGGGACGGATGCCGAGCATAGCGCGCGGGGCGGGTACCTCGGCGTTCATTTTGTCTCGCGCCATCTGCCTCCTGCGGCCTATTCGCGCGCCCCTTTCGATTGCATCACTGGAACGTTCCTGCTTTCCGCACTCTGGCTGAAACGTTAGTTCCCTGCGAGTGCGTTCATTGATTTTTGTTCTGTTTTTAGTCGACCGCCTTCCACGATGGTCTCCATCGATGGCTGCAAGGTCCCCGCGTGTCTGCATTCCTCTCCTCTTTCTTACGTCCGCTGCTTCGAGTACAAGGAAGAAGTCGACGAGTTCTACTGCTCGTCCCATTGCCTTCCCTTCCTCCCGGACACCTACTGCGGCCTCGCGATGAAAGAGAATGGCACCCGTCGAATCGACGTGAAGATCACGGCCAAAGGCGCGACGAAGCGATTGAAGGCCGACGTGAAGGGTTCGAGGGGCGCGATTTGGATCGAGGACTTCGGCGGGATGAAGGTCAAGAAACGTGAGTTTTCTGCTTTCCGCTCACTCGTTTGTTCGCGGATTGCAGACTCGTTCGTTCGATTGAACGCGTGGCACACGTTCACGAAGCTCTCCGCCGGCGACCGCGTTTGCAGCCGCGTGTAAATCGACGAATGTCCGTTCTGCAAGGAAGAGAAGTCAGAGACGGCCGCCGAAAAGCAGCTCCGAACTTTTCGCTCCCAAGTTTGCCGTCCGCTGTCGCCTTTCTCATCGTCTCGCTCGGTTCATCGTCAGTTGAAGCAATCGAAGAGCCGCTTGTCCGAACAGCAATCCAATGCGAAGAAAGTCCAAAAGCAACTCGAGTTCCGCATTCAGCAGCTGGAAGGCGAAGTGGCGCACAAGGACATGAAGTTGGCGGCAGCCGCCGAAGTGGTGAGTTTATATCGTGGATGAAGAGCAAACCGATGCCGTAGCAGAGCACGCGCTTGTTGTCGAAGAAGGAGCGGTTCAAGTCGGCCATTCTTGAGTTGGAGTCGAAACTCGGCGAGCGCAACAAGGAGGCAAAGACGCTCGCCAAACAGCGTTCTGTGCTCGAACAAGAGGTCCGTCCTCCGCTGTTTGCATTCCAACCCTCTTTCGTTCAGGTCGACCGTCTGAAGTCGGCCCTCTCCAACGAACAAACTCGCTTCTCGTCGCTCCAGCGAGAACTCCAGCGCCAAGTCGACGAGTTGCAGACGGAAATCCGCAAGTCCGCGCAACATGCCAACGAGCTGGAGTCGAAGTTGGCTGCTGTTTGCTACGAGGTGAGCGCCTCATTTCTTTCCACGATCTCTCTTTTGTTTTAGAACGCGGAGTCGAAGCGGCAGAACGAGGTGTTGCTTTCGAAGATCTCCGAGTTGGAACAACGGGCGGACGACGGCGATCTCCAGCTGCTGCCCGCCCCCCAATTGGTGGAACACGCGGACGAACGCTCCGATTCGAGTTCGTCCAGCGAGTGGGAATGTGTCGAGCAGGAGTGAACTGACCATCATCTTTGTTCGAATAAAAGAATCAAGAGGACTTGGCCGACACGACATGAAAACGAAGCAGCGGGGAGTTCGTCGGAATGGGGACCGAACGAAAGTGAACGGTGACTCATTGCGGCTCGTCCACGCGCATCTGTTTCGAGACAATCGTGGGCGAGTTCCCGCTTGCCGTCGGGAAAGAGAGGTCGGGCGACGTGGCGGGAATTCATGCGGGTTTCTTCGATCAAGGCGAGAAGGTTGTGGTGGGCGGGAAGGAGCGTGCCGGTCGATTGCCACTCGCTTGACGCGTGAGTTCTGTTGGCTGCAGACGAGTTGATGGATGAAACGGGTGGATTACAATCAGCACTTCCGTTCGAATGCTCACATTTGTTCACGTCGGCCATGCCTATACGAACAGTCGAATGCCCCAAAGACGGCCGCCGTCATCGAGCGTTTCGAAACCCCGCAGGTTGACGAGTCCCAGTTTCTTTCGCCCCGTTCGCAAGCGGCGATTTTTCCCGGACGCGGCGTCTTGCCGCCCGCCCGTCCGCTCGCTCGGATTGTGCGCGCTTTTCGGTTTGCGGAACGCCGATCGGCGGGGCGAACGCGGACGGGCGGCGAGCGGACCGAACGAGACGAGCGGCGGGCACTCGCTTTTTTACGTCCTGCTTTCCCGTCCGCTTGCCGCCTTCCTGCCGCCCGCTCGTCCGTTCGCTCCGATCTTCCCGCAACTTTCGCGCGCATTTTCTAGTTATCTTTTAATCCGTCTTCCCTCGCTTTCAGTCGGCCGCCGGTCCCCGCTTGAAGATGGCGGCCGCGTGCAAGCATTCCGCCTTGCTTTCGGCCGTTGTCTACGTCGAGTACCGCAAAATGGACGTTCAGAGCCCGAAGTGCGTGCTCCCCTTCCGGCCGGGCACGAAGTTCAGTCTCCTGGTCACAAACAAGCCGGGCGTCCTCCCGCACTCCGCGAAGATCGCGACCGAGGGCTTCGTGGACGGAATGAAGGCGGCGATTTGGGCGCAAGACGCCAGCGGCCTCAAATTGATGCCCCGTGCGTCCTTCCACTCCCATGCGCTTTTTGTTTACCAATCGACTGCAGGCACGAGCGTTCAATTCAACACCGAGTGCTTCACGCTTCAACGCCTTCCCGTCGATCGCGTGTACTGCAAGGTGTGGACCGACGAGTGCCCTTTCTGCAAGGACGAGGCGATCCACGAAAAGGAGATTTATTCGCTCCGTTCCCAGGTTTGCCGCTCTTCCTTCACTGAATGATCGTCGTTTTAGCTGGAGCAATCGGAGACCCGCTTGTCCGAGCAGCGGTTCGAGGCGGAGAGCACGCAAACGGCCCTGCACTCCCGCATCCGGCAGCTGGAGTACCAAGCGGCGGACAACACGCAGAGGCTGGCGACGGCCGTCCAAGAGGTGGATCCCTCCCGATGGTCCCCTCCCCTCATTCTTTGCTGCAGAGCGACGCCCGCATGGCGAAGAACGCGCTGCTCGCCTCGACGATCCAAAGCTTGGAGACGAAACTCGGCGAGCGGAAGAAGAGCGCGAAGGAGGCGGCCGACCGCGAGGCGGCGCTCGTCGAGCAGCGCGACGTCCTCGAGGGGAAGGTTCGTCTTCTTCATTGTGTCTCTCTTCGAGCACTCCGTTCGTTCAGGTCAACGACCTCAACTCCGTACTCTGCAACGAACGCACGCGATCCTCTTCGCTCCAATGCCGACTGGACGACCACGAGAAAAAGGCGCGCGAATGGAAGAAAGAAGCGGTCGAGATGGAGCGGAAGCTGGAGGCCGTTCGGGAAGAGGCTAGTATTTTGATTCTCTTCGTTCTTCTGATCGCTCCTCGGCTTGCAGAACACCGCCTGCATGGAGCAAAAGGAACAGCTGGCCGCAAAGGTCGCCGAGATGACGGCCGCCTTCGAACAGCAGAAGCGGGTGGGAGAAGCGGCCGCTGCGGAGAAGACGGCCGTCGCGAACAAGGTGCGTTCAAGAGACGCCCTCACGATCAGGCGATCATTGCGAGTGTTCCAGAACACGGAATTGAAGGCGCAGATTGAGGCGCTCCTCTCAAAGGCTGCCCACTTGAAGTCGCTACTCGACGAGCGAGAGGACGAAGCAAAGGCGGCCACCGACCGGGAGAAGGAGCTCGTTGAACAGCGCTCCGGGCTCGAGAACCGCGTTCGTTTTTCTTCTTCCTGTTTGTATGCTTGGCTACTGGTCGGTCGGATGCAAATTCGCGCCGTGGAGACCCGAACAGCTCACAATCAGCGGCAGTCACGTTCGTTAGCCAGTCGACCACGCGGATCTCCACGACGCGAATTCGCGCATCTGACCGGCCCACCTTATTGATTGAAGGCATCGTTCAGATCAAAAAGCTGAAGGCGGCCCTCTGCGAGCAGCAAACTCGCCTCTCGTCGCTCCAACAGCAGCACCGCCTCGAAGTCGAAGAACTCGAGAAGAGGGCGCACGTGCCGTCGGAGGCGGCGACCAAACTCGGGGCGAAATTGGCGGCCGTTCGCGAGGAGGTGAGCACTCGTCCTTTATTCGATTGCTCGTCCCGTCCGTTGCAGAACGATTCGTTCAAGGCGGAGACGACGCAGCTTGTCGCCGCGATCACCGAGCTGTCGGCCGCCCTCGCGCAGCAGAAGCGGGCGAGGGAGGCGGCCGATGCACGAAAGTCGGCCCTCGAAGAGGAAGTGAGTCCCCTCAACGAATCAACCTCCTTGATCGTCCTGCTCGTTTCAGGTCGAAGAATTGAAGCGGCAGAACGAGACGTTGATCTCGCAGCTGGCTGGCTTGAAGCAGCGCACGGACGAGGGCGACTCGCAGCAGCGGCCCGCTCTCCGGTCGGTGGACGACCGCTCGTACTCCAGTTCGTGCAGTGGATGGGAGCCGGTCGATTCCAAATGAAAAGTCTTTCGACTTCTGCTCTGCTTCTCTTAATTGTGTTGTCTTTCGTGCCGTTCTCGTTTGTCTTTCTCATTTGTTGTGTGCACTTTCTTCCCACTCGTCCTTCACTTCCACTCATCCAGTCATACTCACTTTGTTCGGGCAATAAACGTGAACACGAGTGCTCGTTTTTGATTCGTTAAAGAGGAAATTGGCGGGTATTTACTGGAAGGTCGAGAAGAGTGGAGGTGTTGGGAAGAAATCCGTCGGGTTGTGGTTGAGAACAAATAACAAAAGAATGTCCCGGCATCACGGGAGTGCCCCGCGGTAACGCCGATTGCCTTCAGTCGGTCCGGTGATGGGAAGACGGTCGCCGTTTCCCAGCGTTTCGAAATCGCGGTCTGCCGATGAATCAGCGCTCCGCTCGCCCGTTCCCATACGGCCGCCATCTCGGGGGTACCGCCTGCCCGTCCGCCCGCTCGCTTGTTCTGTACGCACCTTCCATTTCGCAGTCGGCCGGTCGGCGGGCGGGCGGCAGGAGGCAGGCGGGCGGGAAGCGAGCGGCGAGCGCCCGGGCGTTGTTTACGCGTTTTTCGCCCCGATTTCCCAACCGCTCGGCGTCCGCATGCCGTTCGTCCGGCCTCCTACCCTTTCGTGTCGATTTTCCCCCATCGTCCGCGCGCTTTTACCCGCACTTCCTCTCACTCATCTCCTCTCGCTTTCAGTCGGCCGTCGATCCACAGCCAAAGATGAATCCGTGCAAGCACGCCCTCTTTCTGTCGGTTCGCATCGCTGACCTCAAATACGGCGACTTCCACGGCCCGCAAGCGCCGCTCTCGTTTCGCCCCGCTACGAAGTGCAGCCTGAAGACGACCGGCGGCCGCGGACGGGATCCCGTGTGCATGAAGGTCGTGGCCGAGGGCAACAAGAAGGACTTGAAGACCACGGTTTGGATCCGGGACGCGCACGGCGAGGATTATGGAGGCATGTTTCTTGTCACCTGACCGCCGCGTTTCCAACGCTTAAATGTAGTTACAAACGCCGGCATCGACGGCGAGTACGAACTCTTCCACGTGATGCCCGGCGAGCAGATCTGCTGCCGCGTGTGGACAGACGCGTGCTGGATCTGCCGCCAGGTGCAACAAGCGGCCGCCGATGCGCGCATCCAATTCGAGGGCGAGCGTTCGCAACTCGAGGCGCAGATTTCGGGGCTCAAAACGGACCGCTTGACGCTCGAGGCGGAGGTTCGTTCCCTCCACTCAACCGTTCATTCCTTCGTTTAGATCGAGGCGCTCAAGCTGAAGTTGGCCGAACAAGTCGCCGATTCTTCCGTCCTTCGCTCCCAAGTCGACGAGCTCAACGCGAAGCTGCGCGAATCGTCCCAAGCCGCCACCAACTTGCAGTCGGAGCTGGCGGCCGTTCGGCAGGAGGTGAGCGCCCATTTACCCATCGATTGATCCTTCCTAATGTTTCAGAACGAGGGCTACAAGGCGGAGAAGAAGCAGCTGGACACGAAGATCTCCGAGCTGACCGCCGCCATGGAGAAGTCCCCCGAAACGGTGGACGAGTTGGCCGCCGTTCAGGAAAAGCTGGAGAGCGCGGAGAACGAGGTGAGTGCGCCTCCATTTTTTGTTGCATCATCCCTTCGTTTGCAGAAGGGGGCCTTCAAGCAAAAAGCGGAGGAGTCGGCCGCCAAGATCGCCGAGCTGACGGCCGCCCTCGAGCAGCACCAGAAGATGGGAGAAGGCTGGGCGAAGGACGCGGCGCTGTCGGACGAATGAGCGGTGTTCTGGTCGATGCGCAAGGCGGCCTTCCTCACGGATTTCAACCTCGTCGTCGACAGCGAGTCGATCCCCGTGAGTTTCTTATCGGAAGACTGCCCGCTCACTGCTCCTCTCGCTTGCATGTCCACCGCACGGTCCTCGCACTGAAGTCGGGCTTGTTCGAGTCGCTCTTCCGCTCGGAGCCGGCCGTCGCCGAGCACGCGATCAACGGCATCAAGCGGGCGATCGTCGAACGGATGGTCGAGTTCTGCTACTGCGGACGTCTTGACGGACTGGAGAAGGACGCCCGCGAGTTGTACGCGCCCGGCCGCCGCTTCAAAGTCGCCTCGTTGATCGTGAGTCCCTCTCGACAGCTAGCAACACGCTCATTCGTTTGTTCAGGACGCGTGCACGAAGGAAATGAAGAAGAACATCTCGGTCGATAATTCCGCCGACCTCCTTGTCCTCGCCGCCCGCCACGACGATCACGAGTTGGCGGCCTTCGTCGTCGAGTTCGCTGACACGAACGGCAGGAAGGTGCACTTGCTGTTGGCCGAGCAGATCCACGCTCTCCTCGGGGACGAGCCGGACGTCTACGAGAAGATCTGGAAGCTCCTCAAGCACGGCTCGATGGACGAGGAGCCGAGCGGACAGCAACCGCTGCTCTCGGACGACACGCCCGCCTCCTCCGAACTCCCGCACGAGCCCCAGGCGGTCGTCGACGACGCGGACGACCGCTCCGACTGCAGCTCGTCGAGCGGATGGGTGGCGGTCGACGCAAAGTGATGGATCGTTCATTCCTTCGACTTCTGCTCAGTTTCGTTCAGCAGTGTTGTCTTTCGTTCGGTTCTAATCTCCTTTCGTTCTTATTTGCTCGAAGTTGTTGTTTCTACGGTCTTCTCACCTCCTCACTTCCACGTCTCTATTAGTATTCGCTGTGATCGAGCAATAAACGCGGCTACAAGGCCTCTCGCTTTGCTCAAGAAAAGAAGATCAAATCTTGCCGTGGGCTCCAGAAGAACGGAACGGTTAGAAGAATCCCATCGAGTTGTGGTTGAAACGAGTGCACTAACGGAAGAACCTCGGATTTCCGGCTTGTGCAATGCAAGTTGATCAAAGAGAAAGAAACGAGTGGTCACTCCGCCTGCTCGCACTCGGGCGGCAGCGCCGAAATGCCCCGCGGTAACGCCTGCCGATCGAAAAACGCGCGAGCCCAAGCGGCAAGCAGGACTCTTTTACCCACTCGGCGCGTTGGTAAACCGGTCGGTCGGTCGGTTGCAACGGCATTCCACTCCGATCACTCGCCGCTTTCCACCTCTCGCTCTCCCATTCGCACGTGATGACGCCCTGCCGGCACTCGGTCCTCTTTCGCGTTCCCAGCAGCGAGCTTCAAGACGGCCGTTTCGTGGGTCCGAAGACGTCGCTGCCGTTCCGCCCGACCGCGAACTGCCGGCTGGAAGTGCGCGCGTTGACGCCGCTCTACTCCAGCGTGAAATTGGCGGTCGACGGAGACTCCACGGATTTGTCGGCTTCGGCGTGGACGGAGGACATGAACGGGCGCATGATTCAGCCGGGTGAGTGCCCATTTGCTCGAATTTCGCTTTGATTTGATGCAGCGACCGTTGTCGGTGTGAACACGCAACCAATCGTTCGCGGCGCGGACGGCGAACATCGCGTTTGCGGCCGCGTGTGGAGCGAGAAGTGCGCGCTCTGCAAAGAAGAGCAGAAAGCGAGCGGGACGGAGCGGGCGGGACGGAGCAGAAAGCGGGCGATGGGGCCGATCAGCTCGTAAGCGAGATGCAGCGGTTGATGGTTTGTTTCTCTTCGTTTGGGCGATCACTCGTTCGTTTGTTTCAGTGCGAGCAAACGATAAACTGCGCCTCTGACCCGCATGTGCAGGTATCTTACGAGCGTGCACGCCGGAACGTCCAGTCCAGCATTCCGCAGCAAGCCGCCAACGATGGCTTTGAGGAGCAGCAACGCCCGGTCGTCCCCGATGTCTTGAGTTCTTTCTTGCAAGACGCGTCATTCCGGGGCTTCCAGCACAAAATCGTGACGGCGATTCCCGAGGACCACGAGGAGGAGGCAGCAGTGGCGGCGGAAATGCAAAAGCTGGACGTAGCCGAGAACCAACTCGAGAATACCGTTCGTGCTCCATTCTTTCTGTAAACACACGCCGGTCGTTTAGACCGAAGAACTGAAGTCGAAACTCGAGCAAGAACAACGCGCTGCTTCACGCTCCAACGCGAACTCCAGCACCAAATCGGCGAGCGGAGGCGGCGGGACGGAGAAGTGGCCGCTTTGGAGAAGAAGCTGGCAGGAGTCGAGGGACGCGTGAGCCCCAAGGACCACTATCTTGTTCACTCGTCGTTTAGAGCAAGGAGTTGTAAGAGGAAAACGAAATGCTGCAATCGAAGCTCTCCACCGGCCAGCAGCAACAGCGAGAAGCCGACGGAAAGAACGAGAGCGTTCGCACGGGGCTGCCGGCCGAGTTCTGGCCAATGCGACAAGCGGGCCACTTGACGGACTTCCCCTTGCTCGTCGGCGGCCAATCGATCGAGGTGAGCACTCCATAATCATTCGACCAATCCCAACCGATTGATTGCAGACGCACAAGCTCGTCCTCGCCGCGGAAAGCGACTTCTTCGCCGCCGAATTCGGCGCCGATCCGAACCGCGCGGAGTTCGCGGTGGAGGGCGTCGAGGCGGCGATCGTCGAGCGAATGGTCGAATTCGTCTATCGGGGCCGACTGAATGGATTGGAAGCGGATGTGCAGGAGTTGTACACGGCGGCTTGTCGCTTCGACGTCTCCGGATTGTTCGCGAGTTCCTTTAGATTTTTTGTTTCAATGAGAAGCTGGGTGGACGCTCTACGCAGCTAATCTCTAGTGGATAGAAAGCAGTCGTGATTGAAGAACAATCCCTCCCTTCTTCCCCTCAATCCTCGTCTTGCAGGCGGAGTGCACGCGCGTGCTGAAAGCGGGCGTCACAAAGAAGAACGTCGCCGATCTCTTGCTGCTCGCCGTCCGCAACGACGACCTCGAGCTCTCGGAATTCGCGGTCGGGTTCGCGAAAGACAACGGCGGTGCGCTGGAGCTTCTGGTGACCGTCGGAGACCAGCTGCTGCCCGACGAATACGAGACGTACAAGAAGGTTGTGGAGTTGTTGCAGTGAGGCGATTGTTGACTGTTTCTTGAATAAAAGTAATTGCTGGCTGGGATCGACGAGCAAGAGTAGGCAGTCGAACAAACGAACGACACAAGTGTTTCCGCATCCATCGCTCTTTTTGTTGTGAAGACCGGCGACCGGAAGTACAGAACTTGCCGCAAGTCACGAGTTTGCTTGGCGGTTCACTCGAGCGTGCTCGACGGCTACCGGTGGTCGTGGGGCAAATGTCAGTAGCCAACCCCCCACCCGCTTCTTGCAAGCCGCCTTCTCAAAGAACGTTTATTCAACAAGTGTACACCCAGAGCTCGTTGGGATCAACACAACAATAGCGAGCGGACGAATGGCGGCAGTTGACGGCGTTCTTCTTCGCTCTGCCCATGGACCCCTTCGGCGACCGACTCGAGGGCCAACTGGTGCAAGCGGAACGGTTTCCTGCAACAAGTAGATGATTATCGCTCGTGCTGAAGAGATCTCACACAACAATAAAAGTGCGGCATGTCTTTGCATCCAACAGGGAGCCGTCGAAAATGTGGTAATTGAGACAGTTATTGGTTGGAATATCTGCGTAAATCGACGCCGTGGACAACTCGAAGGGTCGCTGAAGGCGCATCACGATTTCGGACCACGAGCGAGTGTGCAAATCGAAGCGGCAGACAAAGCAGTCGATGCCGGCATTTCGAGCCAAGGAATCTGCAACACCCTTAATAGTTTACGCATTCTTTTTGCCACTCACCATACCACTCGCCATCTTTGTGCTCGAAAACAATGTCCGCAAAAAACTTTTCTCCTAACCATTTCCCTCGAAGGCCTTTCAGTTCGTAGCCGCCGTCCCGTTCGACCATTTTGTCGAGAGCAGTCGGAGGGCCGCCCGCAGGTTCCATTTCGTGTGTTCCACTGCAGATATCAAAGAAATGCAAAGTGGACATCGTGGTTGCCAGTTGCTTCATGTCCCGCAGCAAGCCCTTGTATGAAAAGAAATACAAACGCCGTCCAGCAAGCTGGAAGTTGGTGAAACGCATTTTTCGATCCTCCGTGAAAGTAAAGAGTAGGCGAATCGAAGTGAACTGCGCATTAAACTTGTAAAAAGAAAGCAGTGTACTTTCATCCACATAATCCTGGACGAACAACAGGCGTCCGTCAGAGGTTACGGGGTTCGGGCCGTAGGTGGTGACCTTCAACACTTCTTCTCGTTCCGTGGGTATGCGAACGGAGTACGAAGCTGTCTTGTAGTCCAAATCCGCAATGAAAAGATGGTGATCATTTGAAACGGACGCCGAGTTCCGCTCTTCAACGACCGAAAACACGCCGATCGTCTCGGTCAACGGTCGGAAAAAAAACGGAAAGAATAAGTGGCGGTCGGGCCTAATGCCGAATTTGCGGCAGGCGGTCGCAAAGGATTGCTTTGGCTTGAGAGTCCTAAACAAAGATACACATCTCCAAACGGAGAACAAACCGTTCTTCTTGCAGCAAAAAGTCGTAGGCAATTATCGACTCATCCTTCATTTGTTCCTCGCATTGCGGGAAACGACAACCGAAAGCAAAGCGGTCGGAAATAGGCGTAAACATGGTTGAGAGCTTTGGCCCATCTACATCGAGGCGCTTCTCTACAATGTCCTTCATTTCTGTTCGACGAGTAGCCATCAACATTGTGTAATAATAATTAGAAAGAAAGCAACGGCCAACAGGGGGAGCACTACACAATCGTGTGCTTTTCGTTGGGAAGGCGGCGAAGGTCAGAGCGACCGCTCGGGGTTTGCGCAACATCCGAATGCGTGTTTTTTGTTTGCTGGCCCTTTCTCATAAACACGCAACCTACTTTTTGCTCAGTAGGATCAACGCAAAGTGGAGAACATTCTGGAAGCGCCGATTGTTGGCAAGTGTACTCAGCAAACAACAATCTCATGAATCACGCCTATCTTCGAATTTTATGATCGCGAAAAAAGCAGCCAGAAATGTGCGGACAACTGAGGGCGTCCAAATTCTGCAGCCATTGCGCGTAGTTTTTGATTTCTTTGCTTCTCGGTGATCTTTTGGTTCGTTTAGATGTACGAGCGCTACGATAGCTTTGCCTTTGGAAAGAAGCAAAGAAGCCCATCGACTTTGCCAGCTCGTTTTTAAAACCGCTCGCTGTCAAAACAACAAGGCACACCGATCGAACGGCTGATCGCTACAGACAAAGGCCTCGTTTACGCATACCGGTCACCTGAAACGAGAGTAAGCAACGAATAAAATTAGGAGTATTCGCAACACACCCACCGCGCTTGCTGCAGTTCAAAGACGGTACTCGCTGAAGCCTGCGGTCGTCAAATTTCTGACTTGAAATTGTGTTCTCAAATCGCAAAGACCTCCCTCTTCCACGCGACTCACTCCAACCCCAAGGATCGAGCCGCTTCGTTTGCTTTGCCGAAAGCAGATGGTCGTCCAAAAGTGCGCGTCGTCCATGTGCTTGCGCAACGATTTTTGTTCACAAAGACGCTTCCCGACTGCCTTGATCGTGAGCAAGCCGTCCTGCTCGACGAAAAGCCGTACCAAGCCGACCGCAAACGCTCGCTCGTTTAAAAAAGGGTGAGAGTAAAGGGAAGAAATGCCATTTGATATGCACGACGTTGCGGCCGCCAATAGTTTCGAATTTGCCCGCGATTGTGCACTCGTCGCCGATCGTCACGTAGAAGCTGCAAAGAAGGTGGGAGGTGGAAAGAAAGGAAGACCTATTGGGCAAACGCGGCAGTACGGCCCGCGAGCCATTTGTTTTGTGTAAGTATTGTGAAAAGAGAAGCTCGCTTGAATTTCATCTTATTTTCGGTTTTCTCTGGCTCGAACTGCCGGCGTGACGAGAACCGCATTCAATCCGCACATCCGCAGGTCCACGCCCTGTGTCGCACTCACAACTAGATGGAAGCGGACTCACGCGACGTCCCGGCCGGGTTGGAAAAGCATCAGAAGCTCCGCACTCTTGCTCCATTGCACGGTGATCGACGTCGACTCGTACTCAAACAGATAGTTAGAGTCCGGGACCGATTCGATTCGAATCCAATGATTCGAAAAGTGGAGATCTCACGCAACTACGCTCTTATGCAACTGTAACGCACGAATCGATCGCCGTGTTGTTCGAATCGAAGAGAAACTTTGCCTCCGCTTTTGGGGGCTGTGCGGGACGCGCCGATTGAAAGCCGCAGGCAAGCCGTCGCCCCCGCCTTCCCGCAAGCCCTTCGCCCGTTCGTATTTAGCTCGGAGAACAAAAGCAATAAACTAGGTGGAAGAACGGAACGTTAGACGTCGGCTTGTGGCTGGAAGAGAAGGTAGGAAACGGGTCCGAGTGGAAGGTTGAGTGGAATGAAAAAACAAGTCCAACCATTAGCTAAGGTGAAACCTTTTCCTGGACGTGGAAAGCG
The DNA here is from genome assembly GCA_024699865.1 of Aphelenchoides fujianensis. NCBI lineage: Eukaryota > Metazoa > Nematoda > Chromadorea > Rhabditida > Aphelenchoididae > Aphelenchoides > Aphelenchoides fujianensis. Next base: position 576,001 of record JAMPIO010000042.1, on the reverse strand, counting down.
GCAGCGCAAAGAAAGCGATCTGCAAGAAGCAAACGCCTATAACAAACAGCAAGGAGCAGTCGAGAGTTAAGGAAAAGCAAGAAGCCGGATGACGTTGCAGGGCGCTCCCAACGACTTACCGGTCACTAAACGAAGGTGATGGCGCAGTGATATTTGCAGCGTTAGACGGTCGTTTGGGCGAGTATAAAAGCCGGGGAGTTTGCACGCTCGCTTTTTGCACTCGTAACTCCGATCCTGCCCATCCGTGATGCCCCGCTCGTCGCTCGTGCTCCTGCTCTCCGGCGTCCTCGTGCTGCAGCCGCGAGTGAACACGCGAAGTGCTACACGAACGACAACCGGACCGCGACGGCGGAGAGATGCGCGTGCTGCGGGAATGACACCGACTGCGATCCCATCGGCGTGAGTCGTTGGTGCGTCACGAACACCAATAATGGCGTGAGTTTCGGCCGCCTGCTTCCTCTTTTTATCCCCTTATTGCAGATGTCGTCAAGAACAGGGCGCAACCAAAAGACAAGGCAGCGCAGTCCTGTGTTTCTGCAAACACCGCAATCTCTGCAAATTGTCGGGCACGATTGCGCTCTCGATGGTCGTCGCCGCGGGCGCCTTGATTGTCCAACTGACCGCTTGCTGATCGTAAAATCGCGCGGCCGCTTACTGCTTCCCGTCTTCTGTTTGTGGGAATAAACACGTTTCTTCCCCACGGAATCATCCCTCAGTAGATCGAAACAAAAAAGACGAGCAGCAAGCAGAATTGAAAGTCCTCGAGCGGTTCGGAAATTCTGCCTCGAACACGCGCGCGGTCCCGTCGCGAGCGATCCGCGGAAACGGGTGGCAGCCGGGCGGCCGCCGTCGCCCGTGGATCGCCGCTTTTCGCCGCATTTCGCTCTCGTTCGCTGCTTTCGATCGGTCGCTCTCGTTCGTTCTGCTCTCGATCGCTCCGTTCGATCGTCGCGATGCCGCCGGCCTGCAAACACTACCTGGAGCTGGGCGCATGGATCGCGGACTCGCGCAACGGTTCCACCGCCCGAAGCCCTACCTGCCCGCTCGCGTTCCGTCCGGACACGAGCTGCCGGCTCGAAGTCACCACCGACCAACGGACGTCTTTGGTGAAGATCGTCGTCGATGGCAAAAAGGCGGGGCTGAAAGCCGTCATGTGGATTCGAAAATTCGAAATGGAGGTGGACCGAGGGGAGTTTTATATGCTATCTTCTAATCAGAATTTTCAGTGACGCCGTTGGACGTCGAAAAAGGCGGCTCGTTCTACAATCTGCTGGACGGGGGGTACGTGTTCTGCCGGGTGTGGACGGACGCGTGCCCGCTCTGCGCCGAGGTCGAGAGCGCGGCGAAGGAGGCGGCCGCTGCGGAGAAGTCGATCCTCAAGTCCGAAGTGAGTTTAAGCGACACCCTCACCATCATCGCTTGCGTTTCAGAACACGGAATTGAAGCAGCGGATTGAGGCGCTGCTCTCGAAGGTCGTCCATTTGGAGTCGAAACTCGAAGAGAGGAAGAATGAAGTCAAAGCGAAGGACAAGAAGTGCTCCGACCTCAAAGAGAAGGCAAGTTTTTCCTGTTTATTTCATTCCGTCAATAGTTTAGATTCAACGCCAACGGATGGCCGCTGCCCTCGACGACGCTGGAGTCTCGTCACTCCAAAGCAAAATCGACGAGCACGAGACGAAGGCCCGCGAGTCGACGGAAGAAGTGACCAAGCTGCAGGCGGAGTTGGCCGCCGTCCAGGAGAAGCTGAAGAGCGTGGAGAACGAGGTGAGACCTGCTCTATTTCTTCGTTGCATCATCCCTTCGCTTGCAGAAGGAGGTCTTCAAGCAGAAAGCGGAGGAGTCCGCCGCCCTCGAGTGTCGCGCGAGGGAGCGTCTCCTCTTCCTCGGGACGCCGCAAAGAGACGAAGATCGAACGAACAATGAAGATTTATTGACGAACGATTGGTACACAGAAAACGGTTGAGCGAAAGGGTGAAACGGGGCACTCGTGGCCCCGTTCTTCTGGAACGGGAACGATGAGGCCGGGAAAGGAGAGGGGATACACGAAGATGCACGAGAGAGGGAAGTGGGGCGAGAAGAGAGCGGACGGGGAAGAAGGGGGGAAGAGCGGGGAAAAAGAGGCCGCCGCCTGGCGGCTCGTCGATCGCCCGAATGCGCCCGTCTCTCGGCGGCCCGTCCTTTATAGGGAGAGCAGCGGGCGCACGCCGGACAACACCCCGTGGAAAGCGACCGGTAGCATTTCGCGCCCCGAAAAGCGACCGCGAATTCAAACGCGGGTTTTGGCGTTTGGTCTGCACTGACCGCGAGAGATCGAAACCAATCCAAACCTTCCAAAACTCGATGATTCCAGAGCGTATAAGCGTTTTGTCATTGCTGAGACCCGAAATGACGGCTTGCGGCAGTTTAATCGCATTTCGGGCAGCTTTTCTCGCGCGTCGTTTTTGACTGTTCATTAGAAAAGTTGTAAGAAGTTCCTTAAAGTTGTAACCCGGCGTCTGGAATTCTCACTGCACGCCCGCAATAGTGTGGGGAACAAATGCAAGGGGGTATTCCAATTTCCAAGGGTGTTCAGAGAATCTACAGCGCGGTAAAGTCGGCCATTTTGGAATAAGGCCAGAAAAATCGCCAAAACTCGGCAGTTATTGGATGCCAGAACGGCCAACTGGGTTCGTTCGATAGCTAGAAATCTGTCAAATGTTTCTGCAATCACGGAACGTCAATTAAACGTTCCGAACACGATCATTTTTGGCTCAAACATCTCAGTGGCAGCCAGCGAAGCGGAATGCCAAAATGCAGGGAACCGGTCGGAGTTGTCCGGCGTGCGGGCGGCTCGCCTTCGCGTCGGGTCCCGTCCGTTTGGCGTTCTGTTCGTCCGCTCCGCTCGCTCCGCGGACCTCACGCAGCGTTTCGGCTCGAAAATGCGCCCGATCGAATCCCACTAGGGGCACCGAAACGAATAGACTTTTCCTCGAATCAAAACGATTCGACACGAGCAGCACAAGAAGACGGCCGTTGGAGACGATCGTGCCGAGAACCCGGTGCTGCCGGACGACCAAGAGGCGTTGTGGGCGATGCAGCTGACCGGCGAGCTCACGGACTTCCGGTTGCTCGTGGATGGCGGAGAGTCGATTCCCGTGAGTTCGCAGCGAACAAGCAATCGATTGCCCCACTCCCTTCTCGCTTGCAGGTGCACCGCTCCGTCCTCAGCCGTAAATCGGGTTTCTTCAAGAAACTCTTCGACCATCCGTGGAACTACGAGACACACACCGTGAATTACGCCAAGGCGGCGGTCGTGAAGCGAGCGGTCGAATTCGTGTACCGCGGAGAGCTCGACGGACTGGAGGCGGACGCCCGGGAGCTGTACCCCCTCGCTCGTCTTTTTGTGATCAATGGATTGGTCGTGAGTTCTCTCCACTCACTTCCATCCTTTCATTGATTCAATTTTCGTGTTCAGGACAAGTGCCGCCGCGTGCTGAAGACGGGAACTTCCCGAGAGAACGTCGCCGACATCCTTCTGCTCGCCGCTCGCAACGACGATCGCGAGCTCTCCGAATTCGCGGTCGGATTCGCGAAAGAGAACGGCTGCACGCTGGAGCTTCTGCTGGCCGTCGGCCGCCAGGTGCTGCCCGACGACTACGAAACGTATAAGAAGATTGTGGAGTTGTTGCAGTAATCTAATCGCCTGATGTTTGTTTGCCTGTTTTATTGAATAAAAGCTTTTCTCTTTTGAAAGCAGAAGTGGACAGTCAGAGGAAGAAACGCATTTGACGCCCGAGCAAACCACTTGGTTGTTTGGCCAACTAAAAGCGAGCAGCTTCCATTGAGAGGTAGTTTTTTCCGACTGCAAATTCAAGACTTCCGAACACGGCCGGCTGTCTTCTTTTGTGTTGAACGCAATTCCCTTAAAAAGAAGCAATGAACAAAGGTCACTCACCTCCCGCTCGCATGGCGTCAGCTTGAGAACTTCCGCGAGAGGCGGCGGTTGCGTTCCGTCGACTCGTGGGAACTCCCTCCCGTTGATCCTGGTGACCTCCTCTCATTTGAGCATTCGATTGGTCCGTTTGCTCCAGCAGTCCACTCATTCCAACCACCTGCCGCTCATCCTCTGCCCACTCCTTCCTTTCTTCTCAAATCCCCGTTCTCCACTTCGACCGAAGATGCCGTTCTGTCAGCACAAGGATCTCCTTTCTGACTATTGGGCCGTCTACGGAGACGGCAGTGGACAGAGCGAACAGCTGCCTTTCTCGCTTCATTCGGACACGAAGCGCCGCTTCGAAGCCTTCCACCACGTCAAAGAAAACGAGCAGTCGCAGCACTTCCCGCTCAACCCCTCGGCCGCCGCCGAAGCCGATCGCTGGTTCTTGTGGGCGACGCAACAAGCGGGCCGGTACACGGACGTCCGGCTGCTGGTCGACGGCGAGGAGATTCGAGTGAGCAGCCAGTGATCAGTCCAGCCTTCACTCTTTCGATTGCAGGTCCACAAGCTCGTTCTTGCCCGCCACTCGGCCTTTTTTGCCGCCGAATTCGCCGCGAATCCGCACAAAACGGAGTTCTCGCTCGTCGGCATCTCGGCGCGCGTCGTGAAGCGAGCGGTCGAGTTCGTGTACCGCGGAGAGCTCGACGGATTGGAGCGTGACGTGGGGGAGTTGTACGTCCTCGCTTGTCGCTTCGGCTTCGTTGGATTGATCGTGAGTCCTCTTCACTCACTTCCATCATTCTATTGCCTCAATCCACGTGTTCAGGACGAATGCCGCCGCGTGCTGAAAGCTGGAATCTCCGCAAAGAACGCCGCCGATCTCCTTGTTTTGGCCGCGCGCCACGACGATTTCCAGCTGGCCGGTTTCGCCGTCGGCTTTGCGGACGCGAGCGGCAGCCGCTTCAAACTCTTCGGCTCCCTGACGATTCGCTGGCTCATAAAAAACGAGCACGCGACGCACAAAAAGATTGTGGCTTTGATGCGGTCCGTGTGACGCGCTCTTTCGTCCATTTGTTCTTGCTGTGCAGTCATGAATAAACCGTTGTGTGATTGTTTGTTGGCTTTATTGAAAGCGAATAAACCGATTGCTTCCTCGAGTCGGCTTCGATCGCCTGTTTGCTTTGTGCGTGAACAAACGAAACGAACAGCGATCGAATGCACGCGGTGGTTCGCTTCGAAATGAGGTGAAGCAAACGCCGAACGTTCGCTTGTTTCTGCTGTCCCGCTTGGTCGCTCGAAACAGTGAGAACGAAGCCGGCGTGCAAGCAGACGCCCCCTCTCTTGCTGCCGACCGCCTGCTTGTCCGACCGCTGGTGTTCCAGGGAGCACATGGTGGGCCGTTCGAAGTTCAAAAAGACGGCGCCGCGGTGGCGCAGGCGGTAAGTCGATTGACGTGGGGATAGAAAAGACTGACCGCCGCTCAGTGTGTTTGATAAATGCATTCCCTGTCATCTTTTTGTCGTTCACGATCGATCGTTTTATTGCGTGTCCTAATGGCGGATGAACAAGCAGTCAAGAGAAAAACCCATTGCTTTTTGTTGCTGAAAACGACGAGCACTCCGCTGAGGGACAAAAGCAAATTTGAGCAGAAAAGTTGGTTTTTCTTTGTCTGCTCGCACACGAGCGAGCGCTTCGGAATCCGCCGCAGTCAACCATTCGCGCTGCCGCTTGCAAAATAGGCACGCGGGAGACCAAGCGGGCACTCCTCGCTGCTCACTTCTGCTCACGCCGTCGCCATTCGTTCCGTTCGATCCGTCGGACAACCAGCAGGAGCAGTCCGCTTGCTAGGTTCTTTCCTCTCTCTCGCTGCTCACCTTCAACTCCGATCGCTCGGTCAGCGGCCAGCGACAGTCCGTTCTACCCACTCTCTTCTTCCTACCCACCTTCCACTCGCAATCGCCGACAAGTGCCCCCACTCCGATCTCTTCTCCTCCGTCCACACCGTCGACTTCAACAAAAGCGAACGGGTGAGCTCGAAGTGGCCGCTCGCCTTTCGCCCGGCGGCCACGAGCGGCCTCGTCGTCTCGCCGCTCGAATTTCGCTTCGCGAACGCGGCGATCACGATCGACGGCGATGAGGACGGATTGAAGGGCGCCATTTGGACCGAAGGCGTCGACGGAGAGGTGCTGGAAGCACGTGAGTTCTTTTTGGGTTGAGGCGAGTGGAATGGAAGGAATTGGGTCGAGCATTTGTTGTTCGGCCGTTCTTTTGGACGTGTGCACGTGATGAAGTGGAATAAGACGAGACAAGCGGGTCGTCGTCCTGTTCTGAACACTAACCGCCATTCACTCCTGTCCCTTCCTTCCACTCCTCTGACTTCAGCAGCTTTCACTTGGTCGGTTGCAGGCCCGAACGTTCAGTTCAACACGAACTACGCGGTGCGGACGCCGTTCTTCTGCCGCCGCATTCGCTGCCGCATGTTCGTCGAGCAGTGCGCCGCCTGCAAATTGAAGCGGGCGGTGGAGGAAGCCGATCAGAAGACGGCAGCGGACGGAGCAGACGGAGACGAGGAAGACGACGTAGAAGCGATTGACGGGACCCAAAAACGATCGCGGGACGCCCAGAAAGCGGCCGAAACGACGGGGAAAGCGGGCAGCAAAGCGATGAAGAAGGAGAGCAAGAAGGCGCTCCACAAAGAGGTTTGCTCCCTTCTTTCCACTCAGCCACTCGCTCGCTTGTTCGTTCAAGTCACCTTGCTGAAGCTCCGCTGATCCGACCTCGCTGCAAGCCGCCCGTTCCTCTCCCGAGTGGATTGTTCCCCTTCCGCCCGCCTGTCTCGGGCATTCCGCCCGCTTGCTCTCCCTGCGGTCTTTCCGCCGCCTTTAGTCATCGTTCTCCCCTCCCGCCGATCCAACTGTTGTTGATCGCCTCTCCGGGAATAAACTCAATCGTCCTTCGTTCCCCTCACTCGGCTCCACTGATCGACCACGAGGTCCGATCATTGGCGACCCAGAGTTCGATTTCTACGCGAACCTCTACAAGGAGCCCAAAGGAGAACCAAAGGTGAAAGTTTGCCCGATTTTTCGTGTTTGCTGTCCGTGAATTGCAGGCGAAATGGAGAAAGAAGCCTTCAGTCAGCCCCACGCACAGGGAGCGATCACCCGCGCGGTCGGGGACATCGACGCGGCCCTCAAGACCGGCAAGGCGCTCAAACTCAAGGACCGTTCGCCGGAGAACGTCGAGAAGCTCGATGCGCTGAGCGCGAAGCTCGAGACGAAGATCTCCGTCATCGAGAAGCACGAAGCGCGATGGCTCGCGTTCGGGGACGTGGCCGAGCTGGACGCCTACCGGGACGCCAAATGCGACTACACGGAGGCCGTCGAACGAGCGGAGGAACACGTCCGCCTGATCGCGAAGGCCCTCGCCTCGCAGCAGACGCCCGCGCCGTTCGTCCCGACCGGAGCGGCGGGCTTCGGCGCCCAGCACATCGCCACCATCCTCGCCCAGATCCAGCAGCGGATCTCGTCTTTCGTCTACCGCCCCGAGCGGGACCAGACGTTCGAGGTTTGGTTCCAGCGATTCCAGGGCACAATAGAGGACAAGGCCGTCGGACCGGAAGGCCACCGATCCCTCCTGCTGGCCGCCCTCGGAGCGGAGGAGTTCGCCCGACTGCAGTCCGCAGTCGCCCCGAGCATTCCGTCGGAGATGCCCTACGACAATCTGGTCAAGTCCCTTTTGTCACAATTCCCTGCTACTCGTTCGATCTTTCAGCGGCGAATGGACGCCCTGGCGATGAGCCACGAGGCCGGAGAGACCGTCCGCGAATTCAGCGAGCGCCTGAACGCCGCCTTCTCCCGCGCCAAGTGGGCGGACATGAAGCCTGAGCACGTCCAGGCCCTCCTCTTCGCAGTCGGCCTCAAGCGGCCGGAGGACCGCAAGACCCAGGAGGCCGCCCTCTCGATCATCGAGGAGAAGGAGGGGAAGGCGACCATGGAGCAGCTGCTCGAGAAATGCGAGCGCGTGATCGCCACAGCCAAGGACCGCGCCCGCGCCGCCGGCAAGAGCGGCCCTGCGGAGATCCTCGGCGTCCACTCCCCGACTGACCGCTCCCGATTGCAGAAACACGGAGCGAAGGATCAAGGACGCCCCCGCACGCCCGGCCGCAAGGATCCCGGCCGCCGCGACGACTCGCGGACCGCCCGCCAGTGCTGGAGATGCGGCCACCGCGATCACCACCCAAACGAATGCAAGTTCAAAGAGGCCACGTGTTTCAGATGCAAGAAAATTGGACATCTGGCCCCGCAGTGCGACCGCCGCGAGCGGATCGCCCTGGTCTCCATCAGCACAGTCGACGGAGAGGCCGACCATCGCCTCTCGCTGCCGATGGAGGTCAACGGCCAGCCGCTCACCCTCCTGCTCGACTCCGGGGCCACCGTCAACGCGCTGGGCCTCGCCGAGTGGCAGGCGATCGGCACGCCCGATCTGGACGACGCCCGCACTCGAGTGACCGCCGCGAACGGCAAGGACATCGACGTGGCCGGCAGCTTCCACGCGGAAGTCCGCTGGAAGGGCCGCCGATCGGTCGAGCGCTTCCTCGTCCTCCACCGTCCCGAGATGGCGCTCATCGGAGTGCATCTGATGCGGAAGTGGAAGTTCCTCTCCGTCCCGACCGAGCTGCCCGCCCGACTGCCGTCGAAACACGTCGAATGGCGCACGCCGCTCGAGAGCGTGGAGCACGTGGATCGACTGGACGTGGCCGTCGACCTCAAAGGGAAGTTCCCCAAATTGTTCGCTTCCGGCCTCGGCGAGTGCTCGTTCCAGGCCGAGCTGCGCGTCGACTCGAAGAGGAAGCCGACCCACCTGCCCCCGCGCCACTTGGCCCTCGCCGTCCAGCCGCTGGTCGAAGCGGAACTCGAGCGCCTCGTGGAGGGCGGGATCCTCGAGAAGGTCGAGCGATCGCCCTGGGCGACGCCGATCGTGGTCGTCCGCAAGGCGACCGGAGCCGTGCGAGTGTGCGCGGACTACAGTACGGGCGTGAATCAAGCCCTGGAGGACGACGTCTACCCGCTCCCGCACATCGACGACCTGCTGGCAAAGCTGAACGGCTGCACGGTGTTCTCCATCCTCGACTTGAAGGATGCGTATTTTCAGATCCCGCTCACGGCCGAGAGCCGCCTGGTGACCACCATCTCGACACACAAAGGTTTGTTCGCCTACAAGCGACTCTCCTTCGGACTCAAGTCCGCGCCGGCCATCTTCCAACGAGCGATGGACGACGCCACGAGTGGACTCACGGGTGTGACCGCCTACCTGGACGACATCCTCGTGTACGGCGCGAACCCGCAGGAGCACGACCGCCGCCTCCTCGCTGCCCTCAGCCAGCTCGAGAAGTACGGATTCCGGCTCTCGGCGGAGAAATGCAAGTTCTCCTCCCCCACCGTCTCCTACTTAGGCCACGTGGTGGACGCGTCGGGTTTCCGCCCCGACCCGAAGAAGCTGGAGGCGCTGCGCGCGATGCGGGAGCCGAAGAACGTGGCTGAGGTTCGTTCCTTTTTAGGTCTCCTCAACTACTACGCCAAGTTCATCGCGGAGATGCACGAACTCAAGCGGCCGCTCGAACTCCTGACGGCCAAAGGAGCGTCATTCGAGTGGACGGCCGCCCAGCAATCCGCCTTTCAGCGCACGAAGGAGATCCTCGCCTCGGATCTCGCGCTCGCCCACTTCGATCCGAACAAGCCGATCGTTGTGGCGGCGGACGCCTCACCCACCGGAATGGGCGGGACGCTCATGCACCGCCAGCCGGACGGGAGCATCCGAGTCGTCATGCACATGGCGAAGGCGTTCTCGCCCGTGCAGCAGCGCTACTCGCAAATCGAGCGGGAGGCCCTCGCGCTGGTCCTCGCCGTCGAGCGATTCCGCAAGTACCTGATCGGACGTAAGTTCATCTTGCAGACGGACCATCGGCCGCTGCTCGCGCTCCTCCGGACGGAGCAAACGAAGGGATTGGATCCCCGGACCGCCAGCCGCCTCGGGCGCTGGGCGCTCCGCCTCCTCGGTTTCGATTTCAGCATCGAACACGTGAGAACCGAGGATTTCGGGCACGTGGACGCCCTCTCGCGTCTGATCGACGAGAAGCGAGCGGCCGCCGACCAAGACATGGACGAGATCATCGGGCTGATCGAGAGCGAGGACGCCGTGGACGTGGAGGATCCGCTGGACCAAAAGGAAGTTTGGCTCCAAGAGAGCGACCTCCCGACTCGCATTCACTTGTCCACTTGCAGGGACCCCACGCTCATGGCCGTCGCCGACCGCCTCCGCAAGGGCTGGAAGCGAGCGGACGGGCACGACGCCCTCCTCGCGCCCTTCGCCGCCTGCCGCCGGGACCTCCGGCTGGCCAAAGGAGTGGTCCTCTTCCGCGGACGGCCGGTGGTCCCCGAAGACCTCCGCCCTCTCGCGCTCCGCATGCTCCACGACGGACATCCGGGCGCGACGAAGATGAAGCTCCTCGCCCGCCGCCACTTCTTCTGGCCGGGCATCGGCCGCGCGATCGAGTCGAAGGCAAACGAGTGCCCCGACTGCGCGCTGAACGCCGCCACGCCACGCAAGATCCCGCTCGCCCCGTGGCCCGAGCCCAAGCACGTGTGGGAACGCGTGCACATCGACTTCGGCGGACCCATCGGACGAGAATGGATTCTCGTGGTCATCGACGCCAAGTCCAACTTCATCATCGCGAAGCGACTCCGAAGCACGACGGCCGACCGCACAATCGCCGTCCTCAAGGACATCTTCAATCAATTCGGCTGTCCAAAGACCCTCGTCTCCGACAACGGCCCTCAGCTCTCTTCCTCCCTGTTCGCCTCCTTCTGTTCCTCCTACTCCATCACGCATTTGTTTTCTCCCCCCTATCATCCGCAGTCCAATGGGGTCGCTGAGAAGGCCGTGGGGATCGTGAAATCCCTCGTCCTGAAGGAGGGGAAGGGCCTGCAGGCGTTGAGTCGAGTCCTCGGCGTGCACAACCGCCTTCCGTCCGCCGCCCTCTCGAACTCCGCTTCGCCTGCCGAGATCTTCTTCGGACGCCCGATCCGAAGCCCGCTGGACGTCTTCCAGCCGTCGGATGTCTCCATCCCCGACGAGAAGCCGCCGGACGACTCCATCCCCGACGCAAACCCGCCGAGCGAGAGCCCCGCCGCCGCGAAGTTCCGCCGCCGCCACTCCGCTCGCCGCCGCCGTCTCCAAGTCGGAGACCGAGTGCTCTTCCAAGACCAGCCGCACGTCCGCACTCAAGGCCGCATCTCGAAGCTCATCGGCCGTGCCCTCGTCCTGATCGACGTTCCCGATCGAGGACCCGCCCGTCGCCATCGGAACCAAATCGTTCGAGTGTTCCGCGACGCCCGCGACCCGACCGACTCGCACCTGGGCCCCGACCATCCGGAAGGCACAGAGGATTGAAGATCGATCCGCCTGAAGCACCCCTGAGGACTCCTCTCTTCTGTTCCCCCATTCCCCCAATAGTCCTCTCCGTCGCCTTCAGCGATCAGTTGATTCCTTCGTCTATTCCCCTTCGTAATCCTCCTCCCGCCTCTCCGTAATCCAAGTGATGTTCCTCCGTGGCATTCAACTCTTTTGTGTTGGGGTAGGGATGATCCGACCTCGCTGCAAGCCGCCCGTTCCTCTCCCGAGTGGATTGTTCCCCTTCCGCCCGCCTGTCTCGGGCATTCCGCCCGCTTGCTCTCCCTGCGGTCTTTCCGCCGCCTTTAGTCATCGTTCTCCCCTCCCGCCGATCCAACTGTTGTTGATCGCCTCTCCGGGAATAAACTCAATCGTCCTTCGTTCCCCTCACTCGGCTCCACTGATCGACCACGAGGTCCGATCATCCGCCTCGTCGCCCAGCAGGCGGACGCCCAACTCGCCGTCCAGCGGCTGGAGGAGTGAGTGGCCGACGGGAAGCGAAAGGCGGTGGCGATTGTCGAGCAGGTGGGTTCCCTTTCGATTGTCGAAGGTCGTAGTGATTGACGAGAGGAGATTAGAACGAGCAGCTCAAGACCAAACTGCAGGAGTTGGAGCGAGCGAGCGGTTCAGCTCGTTGCGAAGAGTTGCAAGAGAAAAAGTGAGAGAAGCTAACCCAAACGGACGCCTGCCTGCTCGTCGGAGAGCAAACGATTCGAGTGAGGAAGTAGTAATTATTTGTTCTATTTTATTCTCCTATTGTGGTGTGGAATTCTGCGAATAAAGTGGAGCGTTTAAACGACGTGAAATTCGAATTGAGCTGGCCGGGATAGCGTCGGCATGTTTGTTTGTTCTCCCCGACTACTCCAGTTTTTGGAGTGTTCGCTGGGTCCATAGACCAACCGACTGGTCAGTCCGCTTGCCGGCACATGAGCGGCGGCGTTGAAATGCCCCGCGGTCAATGGGCGCCGTCGATGGCGCCATGCAGGTTGGGAGGGTGCGGGAGCGAGCGGACCACGCGGTGCCCGCACTCCCTGCCGCTCGATTTCGTTCGGTTGGTCACTTGGGCCGTTTGCTCAGCAGGCGGCAGCAACCCACCTCCCACTCCTCTCCAGTCGCTCATAATCAACTGCTGCCCACTTTCGCCTACCCAACTCCTCCGCTCATCCACCGATGCCTCTTCCTAAATTCTCTACCAGAATGCAGGAGCCCTGCCCGCACGCGGCCCTCCTCTCCGTCCAATGCGAGCGGGATCTCCCGACCGAATGCTCGCTCGCCTTCCGCACGGGCACGAACTGCCGCTTCGAGGCGTCCGAACTGTCGGCGTGCGGCTCGCGAAACCTCTCGCTCGTGGTCGAAAAAGATCCGAAAGGATTGAAGGGCTGGATCGGGACCGAGGACGCTGACGGAAAGACCATTGAATCACGTGAGTCCCCTCTAGAATTGGAAGGGTGAGGGAGGGGAATCCGTAAAGGAATGACAGCAATTCCGGACGGGAAATCTGACCAATTATGTGGCTTTCACTGACAATCATCTGCAGTCAGATGGTTGTAGGGAGCCCCAAATCCCAACCGTACATCGACCATTCTAATCGTTCGTTCACTTGCAGGATTGGACGTGCGTTTCGGCGTAAAGTACGTCTTCTGGGAGGCCGCCAACGCCGTGCGCGTCTGCGCGAAGGTTTGGCGCGACGAGGAGTGCGCCGAGTGCATGGCGGAGCTCCGCAGAGAACTCCTCGCGTTCTCGCCGAAGGTTCGTTCCCTCCATTGACACCAGCTTGTTATTCGTTCTTTAGATGCTGAAAGACGTCCTCAGCAAGCGGCAAGAACAGGCGGAAAAATACAGAGAGGATTACAAAGCCAGGGCTGGCTGTAAGGTGTATTACGAACGCTACGAGAAGTCAGCAAAACGTTGGGCGCATCTTCGCGAAGCGCTATCCTACAGTTCGCGTGACGAAGTTGCCACTGCGGCGCGGACCGGCGACGACCTCCGCTCGCTGCTCGGCGAGCTCAAATGGAAGGCCGAGGAAGCGAAGGCGGCCGCCGTCCAGGGGAAGCAAGTGGGTGCCGGCAATAGAGAGGTGATTTTTTTGGGTTTGTCTTGTGAATTGGGCCGTTTGTTCCAGCAACAAGCCGGCGATCATGAGACGGCATCGAAGCGATCCGTGCAATCAGGTGAACCGAAGGATGAAGTGGCGGACAAGCGGAAGGAGGAGCAGAAAAAGGCTCAGACGGGCAAGGAGCAAGAAAAGAAGCGCAAGCCGCTGGAAGAACGCTTCGATTTCGAGCTGCAAGTGGACGACGAGAAGAAGGCGGCCGCCGAAGAACAGGTGGGTGGGCGCCGCGTCGATCACCCGCCGCTTCTTTCGCCGTTTCAGCGTCTCAAGTGGGAGGCGCAGGAGTTGCTGCTCGCGAAGGTCTCCGCTTTGAGCCGCAAAGAGCGAAAGAAGGCGGAAGAAACGGAAGAGATGAGCGAAGAGGAACGCGCCGAGGAGCAGCGGAGGTGCGAGGAGGTGATGCGCGAACGGCGCCTGAAGGTCCTCCACTGGCGGGTTCGTCCTTCCTTCTTTCGCTTCGATCAACCCACTCGTTTCAGCTGGAGAAGCTGCACTGGAGCCTATTGGGCCACCAAGCGCCTGTGCGAAGCGCTCCTCAGCCTCACTTCCCAGAGATGGAGGGCGGAGCGGGAGAAGTGAGTGGATTCTTCGACGATTTTGATCACTTTCGATTGGAGGCCGAGGACCGGGATGCAAAGAAGAACGCCCTCCAAGCGGTCCCTGCTGAGAAATTCGGAGACAAAATGGGGCAGAAGAAAGCAGTGTCCGGAGCACAGGAACGAGCGGACCCCGTCGACCGACCTGCTGAGCAATCGGCGAAACAACTCATGGAGCAACCCGCTGACGAGCAGCTCAAAAAAGAGGTCCAGCTTCCACCCATTCCCTTTCAACCAACCGCCTTCATTCAGGTCGACGAGCTGAAGTCGAAGCTCGCCGCAAAGGAAGACGAGTGCAACACTCTCAAGAAGCATTGCTCCTCGATCACCCAACACTTTACGGCGAAGTGCGAAGAAGTGGGCGCCCTGGAGAAGAAGTTGGCGGAAGTTGAGCCAGAGGTGAGCAGCTGGACGCCTCCATTCTCTCAATTCTTCGGTTTGTTTGCAGAAAGAAGAGCTGAAGCAACGGAACGAGTCGTTCCTCTCCGCTTCCAAGCGGCAGGCGGACGAGTGGGCGCAGCTGTGGATGATGTGCAAGTGGGACCACCTGACGGACTGCCGGCTGCTGGTCGATGGGCAGGAGATTCGGGTGAGCAGGCGTTGAACGGAGAGGGATGGGTTGATTTCTGTGGTCGTTTGGGAGGAAAACGAACGGCTGTTTGGTTGGGAGGGTGGATTGCGTGGTGAGTCAATGTTGTCTGGTGCTGGAACCGACAGTGGGCATGGCGGCAGGGAGAAGGATCACCCAACACTCGCTAACCCCTCCGATCCACCGTCATTCACTCTCAACTCCCCACCATCTGCTTGCAGGCCCACCGGAACGTGCTCGCCCTGAAGAGCGCCTTCTTCGCCGCCGAGTTCCTCACTTGCCCGCAGAAGAGCGAGTTCTCGCTGAAGGGCGTTCGGGCGGAGGTCGTCCAGCGAGTGCTCGAATTCGTGTACCGCGGCCGACTGGACGAGTTGGAGGCGGACGCGCGGGAGGTGTACGCGGTGGCTCGTCGTTTCCAGGTCGCCGATTTGGTCGTGAGTTCCCTCCACCCTTTCCTTTCAATCAACCTCTGTGTTTAGGACGAGTGCCGCCGTGTGTTCAAGGCGGGCGTTTCGGCAGAGAACGCCGCCGATCTTCTCGTTTTGGCCGCGCGCCACGACGACCACAAACTCGCCGCTCACGCGCTGGGGTTCGCCGAACGGAACGGCGGAACGTGCCGCCTGTTCCTGAGCGAGTCGATCCAATCGCTGCTGCCCGACGAGCACGAGACGTACAAGAAGGTTGTGGCTTTGATGCGGGCCGTGTGACCTGCTTCTTTGTTGTTGCTTTTGATGGGAATAAACAGTTGATTCCGAGGTGTCTGAAAGAAGGAGCACGCCTGGTTTGAACGGGAAACACTGGGGAGTTCGTCCTTTCGTCAGGTCCCAACCTCCGCTCCAATGGTCGATCCGCCCTCTTTGGCGTGTCGCGCTCGCCGCGCGACCCCGTCAAAGAAATAAAGCGGCAGGCGCCGTCCTCCGCTCGAGCGGCCGCTTCGTGTTCCCGATGAGCGGGCGGCGGGCGATGTCCAGCGGAGAGCGGCGGGAGTCGACGAGAGGGAGGGTGGAGAGAGAGCGGAAGAGGCTGAGGGGTAGCGGAAGGATCGCCCGGAGACCCCATCGTTTCGACGGGATGGCCGCCGGCTGCCTCCGCCCACAAGCGGCCCGCATCTCCCGTCGGCCGCCGGGGTCGCTCGCTTGTTCGACGGCCTTCTTTATCGACGGTTTCCGCGGCCAACTGCCGGCCGTGTCAAAGAAGAGATGGACCGAACGCGGTTTCCATTGGGCATCCCGCAACCGACCGTACAGACCGCAGTGGACGACCCAAAAAGGCGGCCGCTCGCGTCCTCTCGACGAGCGGGAAAGCAAACGTGAGCCAAAAAACCTTTAGAGTGCCCTAGCCAAGACAGCCGACCAGGCGCGATGAAGCTATTTAGTCGATCCGATGCTGCTAAGCTGAAGGGGATACGTACCGGTTGCCCGAGAAGACGTGAACCCCAAACACATGCCCGATATTAAACTTCATCAGCTTAGCAACTTGACGAGACCCGGAGTCGAACCAGCGACCCATCGCCCGCAACCACTCGGCTACGAGAACTCGTTGCTCGGGAGCGGAAGCGCGGGGGCATAAGCTGCAGGTGGGCGGGGTGTGCACGCGCTCGCTGGTTCGTTTCCTCTCGCCCGCTTGTTGGGAAACGCCCAGGAACGATGGGAAAAGCGGCGGTTCGTGAATCACCGACTTCGTCGCATCGATCTCCAACCATGAAGCCCGGAAGTTCCGTTGATCGGTTCTCCCATCGGAATCGAGTGGAATTGAAATCGCGCACACTCTGCGCGAGTTGCGGACGTTCGTTCGATCGTGCAAGTCGGACCACAAGTCGGGCCGCAAATCTGATCGAAAGTCGCGTCGCAAGTTGCCGGCATGGCCTTTTTATTTGTCCGTTTGGCTGTGTTGCAATTAAACCAGTAAACGTTTGGGTGATACGTTCCTTTCAATCGCCACTACACTTCCTGCTTTGTCCCTTACAATATTAAGCCGTCGACTAAGTTTTGACGCACGAAACGCCGAATGAAGAGTTTTGGTCGAAGGGCCACGAGTTGTTGATCGAACGAAGGCGATGAGTAGACGCCTACTTAATGTTTGGGTCCCTGCACGGTCAAAGGAACAAGTATTGACGAAAATACCACGTTTTGTCAAAAGAAAGCTCGTGCTGGTCACTCCGCTTGCCGCTACATTGGCGGCGACGGCGCTGGAATGCCCCGCGGTCAATCGGCCGCCGTCGACCACGCCCGGCCGCTCGCAAAGCGGCCGACCCACCCGCTTCCACTTGATCCGCTCACTCGGTCCATTCGCTCGGTCCGATCGGAGGAACACGCGGCGGCCGGGCACCTTCCAACCGATCGTCATTCCTTCCAAGCGCTCGTTTTCTTGTTCCCCTCCTGTTCGCGCTGTAACAGTCTGAACCATGTGTTTATTTTCTTCTATCGGTTCCGTAGAAGCACTCCCGAGAAGACGTCTCTTGCGTCCTCATCTTTTGCGCGTTCCTTGCGATTGGGGCCGACCGGCATTAATTTCGATCAGTTTCAAGGCCACCACGCCGAGTTTTGTGATGTCGACAAGCAACCAGCCGACGCACCCGTTCGATCGATTCGAACAGCCGGCGGCCGACGAAGCGGAGAAGCGGGAGCGCCTTCAGCAGCAGCTCGTTCTCCTGCTGCACGCTCACGAATGTCGCCGAGCTTCGTGCGAGCTGCCGCATTGCGCGACGATGAAGTGCGTCCTCGATCACCTCGTCCACTGCGAGAACGCGCACTCCTGCGGCTACCCGCATTGCGCGTCCTCCCGTTCGCTTGTCGCCCACTGGAAGCGATGCGGCGAGGCGGAATGCCCGTTCTGCGCTCCGTTGCGGTCGTTCCATCCGACGCGTTCGTTTCCTCCTTCTTGGACGAATTTCTTCTTGCTTTGCAGGAGAAGGCGGCGGAGAAACGAGCGACGCGGGAGGAATGAGCGAATTCGCCGCGTACCTGGCCGGCGACGAAGTGCGCGCGCGATTCGAAGCGCTCTCGCTGCGCGGGGACGTCGGAGAAGTCGGTTCATTGAAGGCGTCCATTGAGCCCGCCTGTTCGTTCTCGAAACAACCCAACGAGCAACAATCTCCGGCTGTCCCCACCCAACGAGAATTCGAGGCGCGCATTCGGCTGCTGGAAGCGGAAGTTGCCGAAAAGCAGCGGCGGTTGGCGGCAGCCGAAGAGGCGGTGAATTGCGGGACGACGGCTCGACTGGACGGCAAACTCACGACCTATTTGTTCAGAACGAACGACTGCGGGAACTCAACGAGTGGCTGGTTGGCGAAAACGCGGCCTTGATCGTCAGTTCCTCGCACTCCTGTCTTCGATCATCGATTTGCAGGCCGGGAAAACGAGTGCGCTGAAGCGGGGCCCAGCGGAAGGCTCGAATACAGCGGCGAGTTTTCACGAAACAATCGAGTAATGCTGCCCGTGAATTGCAGCCGCCCCACGCCAAACGACCGAAGAATCCGTGCAGCAAGTGTGCCGTTAAGAACCGCACGTGGAAGTGCACGGTTTGCGAGGTTCGCTTTTTGGTCGGCAGCAGTCCGTCTGGAGATCCGCTTGTAAAAGATCGTTGGCTAACCCATTAGTTTTGTTACAAAAGCTATCGAGTTTCCACTGGTTTTTTGCAAGAACATTCTCGATTGTCATTAGAACATCGGCTTGACGCCCTGCTTGCGCCTTTGCGCCGAGCCCGGTTCTTTGTTTTATTTCCACACACCAAGTGTCCAGAAACAAATACAACTGCCATACCAATTGCAACTGCTGAACCGCCTTCCACCCGCTTGCTCTCCGCTTGACCATCGTCTCTTTGCAGGACTTGCACGTCTGCGACGCGTGCAAGAAGGAGGTCGACCACGAGCACGTCCTTCACGAGATCACCCTCACGGACGAGGAGAAGCGCCTACTCTCCTTCGAGATCAACCAGCTGCACAGCGGGCACTTGAGCCGAGTGCTCAACATCATCAACGATCGAGAGCAGAGCCTCGGCGACTACTCCAACCCGGAGGAGGTTGAGATCGACTTTGAGACGTTGAAGACGAGCACTCTGCGCGAGCTGCAGGAGTGCGTCCGATCGTGCAAATCGGAGCACAAGTCCCGCCGCAAGTTACGCCGCGAGTAGCCGCTATGAACCTGTATTTGATTTCTTTGTTTGCTCTTAATGTAATCAACTTTGTTCCCACCTTATCAGTTCATATTTATGCCCACTGTACTCGCTGCTTGTGTTTCGTGCTTTTGATAAGCAAATCTAAACGGCAGCCGTTGTTCTGCAAGCCAAAGCATCACTACGGCGCTGATTCCGTGCTCGTTTGATGAAATGATCCTAATTCGAGAAGTGTCTTTATTGCAACAAACAATCAAACAACGTTCTTCAAGAAGCGGCCGATCGGTAAGCCGCAGTCGCGAGGACGCGCGTACACGGCGAGAAGCACCAGTCGTTCCGGTTTGCTGCAAAAGAAGAAGGGGAAAATGAACGGCGGAGAAATGGACGACGAACCGAAGCGGAAACCGGCGAATCGTGTGCTCTCCGTTCGCCTCGTCGTGCCCGTAAATCGTGAGCACGTCTTCCTCGTCGACGTGCACTCGCGAACAATTCAGATCCCAATCAATGGTGAACTTCAAGTTCAGCGAGAATTCGCGGGCGTCCGCCGTGTCCGTGTCGACCACTTGAAGCTGCACCGTTTGATTCGCGGAAAGCGGGCAGTTCTGCACGATGAACAGCTGCGATTCCTTGAACGTCCAAATTCTCTCGCCGGTGAAGAGTCGTGCCTAAAAAATAACTGAACGGCGAATAAAGCAGATCTACCTACCATTCTCTTTTTGTACTCATCGGAAAACGGAAGCTCCTCAACGCGGCTGCTTTCAGCGTTTCCAACAAGGGAAAAGAAGCGAATGATTCGAATGTGAACGTCGCGTTCGTAGATTCGCATCGTCTTTGGGTTCAGGTGATACTGAAGGATACCCTCGGAAGCGGGGAAAACGCCGAGCTCGGTGAGGCGTTTCGTTCGCCGATCAAGCGAACACACGCGTGTGGGCGCTTCCTTCCACAGAACGCCGACGAAACGATCGGCACCGTCGCGCAGCCAGTCGGCGAGAAAGAACGCCGCGTTTCGCGGCTGTTCGCCGTACATCTCTTCAACGACGTAGGTGTGAGATTCCGAGTTTAAATGAATGAGAGCCAAGCAAGTGCGATCGTCGGCGTGCTGCACAATCAAAAGAGTGGAATGATCCAATGCGTCCCTAAACGCACGGACGATTCTGCCGCCCCCTTCGGGATCGGTGAACGTGCTTAAAAGGCATTTTCTGTAATTCTGGACCACGCCAGTGCAAACTTTGGCACGTTTCAAAAACGACCTCTCGGTTTTTGTTTTTAATAGATTCTCTGGATTGTGCTGGATCTAACAATGTCCATTTGAAGGTCTGCAAGTGCCGTTTTTGCCGACTTACAGCTCTTCAAACCCAAAGGGTCCGGATTTTGCCCCCCTGGGTTCAATCGAAAGTGGTGTCGTTGTAACGAGGTTTCAGACTACATGATTGTGATCTTCGTGTAGCTCTTGATCAGGGCTTTCGAATGGTGTATTGTGCCGGCCGGCTGCAATGCCATCGAAAAAAGTTGTGCTCAGGGGCGCCAGAAGTTCGTTTCCGCTAATTTCGCATTTTTTGCGTTCAAGGCCGTTTTTCTCAAAAATTTTGCACTGAATACGAGGCAACAAAAACCAGTATGTCATTCTACGGAACAAGGCGCATCTAACCAAGTGCATTTCATCGCTGAAAGCCGCTGGAACCAGGAGAACGATCATGTTGAAGGCGGAGAACCAAAATCGACTCAAAATCAAAATTTCCTCCAACTTCAAATAATTCCCCGGAAACGCCTTTGTTTTGATCGGAATGTTTCCGAATGGGTGTCCGGGTAAATACAAAGTTGTTTTGACACCTGCTCGACATCCTTTGCGACACTGATGTCGAGATGACCAAAATCGGCGCCGTTTTCGAGTTTTGCTTGTTCTTTTGCTATCGACGCATTTGCAACTGCCGAACTTCAAACAAGAATTGTAGCCCTGTTTTTACTCTACACTTTTACTGCGTTAAACGTCAAGAATACCAGACGCACGCATCAGAAAACGATCGCTCAACGTACTTTACAGCTATTTTGCTGGCACATATCTCTCCAGAGCTTCGTAAAGCCGCTTTTCTATACATAGTTTGATGAAAGATGCGCTCACTAAACCCTACAAAGTGTTTCTCCCGCAGCGTGAATTGAACGGTTTGTGTGTCGATCCATTGTATCCCCTTTTTTGCTATTCCGCTCAAGTTCAGTGTCTTATGCACATTTTTAACGGCAAGCACTCGAAAACTACATCGTTGTACAGAGCTCAACAAGGCGGACAATATAACATCAATTTCACTAGTCACCAGATAGCTGAGATGGAGAAAATCACCGTCTTTGAGCACTAGCATTTTCAATCTTTTTCACGCCCACAGACAAGAGATGGAAAGTTCATCAGCAAAGATTTGAGTTTTTTATATTTGTACCGCCGTTCCGTTTGTTTTACGTTTACGTTTGGCCATAAGAATGTTAATGCGGAGCAAAAAATGTAGAAATACTCTCAATTCGACTGTACTTTGGGCCACAGTGAGAAGCAGTTGCACAACCGCCTGATGCTTTGTAGTAAGCAGTAGATGAGCAAAATGTCAGCAAGTTATTAGCGTTATTTCGACTATCGTTAAGGCAAGCACAACAAAGAAAACGCAAAAACGCACCATGCAGTACTTGCGGCGCTAATTTTGGCAGAAACGCCGCAATTGACTTTGAATAAACGTGAAAATTACTGATAAAGACTTCATTGGTTGTTAGGACACGTTTCAAGGGTTTTCTTCGAGGTCGTTTTAACATTTGGAAGAATTCTGATTTTGAGTCGACTTCAGTCCTACACCTTCAACCAATTGTTTCTCCTGGTTCCAGCGCCTTTGGGCAGCGTGATGCACCTGGTTAAATGCGCCTTGGTTTGTAGAATAACGTGTCGGTTTCCGTTGGGTCGTATTGTATGGAAGATTTTCGAGAAAAACGCCTTCCAATGCAAAAAACAAGAATTACGAAGAAACGAATTTCTGGCGCCTCACGCCACAACTTTTTTCCATTCCATCGAAACCGGCAAGCAGCATACACCGTTCGAAAGCCCCGATCAGGGGCTACTAGAAGATCACAATCACGTAGTGTGAAACCTCGTTACAACGACACCACTTTCGATTGAACCCAGTGGGCCAAAATCTGGACCTTTTGGGTTTGGAGGCCTGTAACTCTGCAACAAAGCCACTTGCAAGTCTTCAAACGGACATTTTTAGATTCAGCACGATCTGGAGAATCTATTAAAAACAAAAACCAAAAGGTCGTTTTTGAAACGTGCCACTCGGTGGTCCAGAGTTACAGAAAGTGCCTTTTAAATCAATACGCGAGTGCTTCAAGCATCTCGTTAAGCTGATGGGCTCACATTTGTTCGCCGGTCCACGTATCCAAACGATGCACCACGTACGGCTGCCAGTAGTCTGCGTCCAGTTGAAACACAAAGCGGGCGTCGCGGACTTCGGCTCGGGTATGGCGGAAAGTTCGAATTCCGCACTGCAAACGCTAAAGCCCCGTTTTCGATCAAAGGCAGAAGGTCGGGCATGGCAGGGGGAAAACAGAAAGAAGGATCGTGTTCCAGTCGGCGGTCGCAAATGGCAATTGCTCGTTTTAGGCGTCCTGCCGCCCGACCGGACGCCGTTGCGCGATTGGTGCCGCCATTCGCTGGATTGGTTTGGGAACACGGGAGATTATCGGTTCTTTGCGGTCGCAGAAGAAGCCCCGAGAGTGTTTTTAATGGAGTTTTTTTCGAGGAAGCATTGCACGAACTCTGCTCACGTACGACGACTTCGCCTTTTATCAACCAGCAAGCCATTTGCTTTCGTTCGATCGAAGATGAAGAAGCGGTGTTGATCGGAGGATTTATTCGTGTTCCACCGCGTCAAAAGTGCTTATGTGAGGCTCAGCTAGACAGCAGTGGTTGATCGGGAGCACTCCGGCGGCGTCGGTAGAGCACAAACAAAGCCGCCGCGATCACCAAGCTAAACGTTCTTTAGTCAATGAAAGATGCATGTAGTGAGCGAGCGGCAAGGAGCTTCTTTCTATTTGTGTACGAAATGAACTTCACCCTCTTACAACACCCTAAGTCGCGTGGCTCTCCCCCGACCGCAGCCAAGAAACGAACCCGCCGAGGAGGAGGCCGCCGACGACCCACGCGACCGGAAATCCGCGCCTCAGGCAGCGCTCCTCGTAGTTGCCGGCGATCACGTGGACGACGCAGAAGTCGAAGCCGGGCGGCAGCTCGGCGGCGCGCAGCTCGAAGCGGAGCGTCGGGCGGCCGGTCGGCGTGCACTCGAAGACGGCCTTGTGCTGGTGTTTGTCCACGAAGCCGACCGCCCCGTCCGACGCCAGGCCCGTCACGAAGCGGCCCTCCAGCTCCATCGACTTCGAGGCTGCAACCAGTGACTGAGCAGTGAGTGTGTGGAAGGAAGGAGGGGACGAACCGTTGGAGACGGAGGTGATGCGGCCGCGGACCGCCGAGAAGCCGCTCGCCTTCACGAACGGCCGCAGTGTGAGCACGAAGCGGCACGCGTTGAACGCGACCAGCAGGCTGCAAGCGGAAGAAGCGGTTAGGCGACGGGAAGCGAGCGTATTTGTGAGCAAGAAAGGAAGACAGCCGGACGGGAGGGGCAAAGGATTCGCCTGTCTTCCTTCGGGTAGTTGGAAGCAGTATCCGCCCACACGCCCCATTCATTCAGCCAGTGAACGGAAAAGCCACCCAACCACCAGCCAAAGAACCCACGGTTTTCGAACGAACTGCCCAACGCAAAGGACTG
The DNA here is from genome assembly GCA_024699865.1 of Aphelenchoides fujianensis. Lineage (NCBI taxonomy): Eukaryota > Metazoa > Nematoda > Chromadorea > Rhabditida > Aphelenchoididae > Aphelenchoides > Aphelenchoides fujianensis. Next base: position 552,432 of record JAMPIO010000042.1, on the reverse strand, counting down.
AACTCACCGCACTTCTCCCTCGGGCTGCCCCAATAGGAAGACGAAAATAAGCGCCGAGTTGTTGACATCGAACCGATCGGCCATTCGGACGGGCTGCCGCTCCAGCTCGGCGGCCATCGGTGACCTGCATGCAAAGAAGCGGGTGAAGGGATTTGAGGATGTCGGCCGTCCACTCACCCTGCGGGTGGATCGGAGGCGGTGGCATTCGGAAGAACGACGAGAAGGAGAAGCAGGAAGGCCGGAGTCATCGGGAAAAGTCGAACCAAATGGAAAACAGAGCACCCAGGAGTTGCCCACTTGTGTTGGCCGCTCTCCCGTCCGATCGATCGGAAATAAACAATCCGTTCTGTTTTTGTTTGACCACGAGACCCAACTCGACCTCCGGGGCCGGAAGCAGAAATTCGAGCGATCGAACAAAAAAAACGAGCAAACACGCGACTTCCATCAATTCGCTTTTGTTTTTTTGTTGAAGGGAAAACGGCACCAACAGCCGATTGAATTTTGTTTAAACGGCCACGCAAGAGCGGTGATCGGTTCGTCATTCGGGTTTGATCGTGTTTTCTGTCCCATCGATTGGATGATTTGCTCGAGTTCACTTGAGAAGTTGCTGCGTTCGCTCCGATGTCTTGCGAGAATGAGTTGCGTCGACGACCACGCAGCAAAAGGTTTCTCCCTGCAACGACCGATCGCTCGTCCACGTGCACAAACACGAGTAAACGAGGCGCGCGCGGTCTCTACTCCCGCCTTTGTCGCGATGCTCCCTTCCGTTGACCAAACAAAAAAGGCGGTCACTCCCTTACCAAAAGCTATTGTTCGTTGCACGCCAGAAGACACCGCTCGTTCATTAGTTTCTTGAAGAAAGAAACAATGACAACTCGTCTCTCTTCTCCTTCCGTTCAATGTTGCCCGTCCTCGCGCATCTCCTGCGCATTCCCTAATCGATCGATGGAGAGCGCCCCGAATGATCCTCGCGGTTTGAACTCCGACTTGGACGCGAAATGAGCGCCCGATGGACGTGAACGCGAGCCGCAGCGACAGCGAGACGAACGAAAAGCGGGCCGACGGCGACCGCAAATCGTTGGCCTCCGCGTCGACGCTTCCGCTCACCTCCGAGCGACCCGCGGCGGCGGACGAGCGCGGCCGCCGGCTGCCCGTCGGCGCGCGACGGTGGATGGCGGCGGCCGTTCGCGGAATGTGAGTGCGCATTTGTTTTGTTTCTGATCAGTTCTGGTCGGTGCTTCCAACTGATCACTGCTTTCTGCGACCGGCAGTGGCCGATAGTCCATTTCATTGATTGTATTGAGTTTGCTCCGTTCTTTCCTGCACTTTCTTCTTCCATTTGCGAACTGAATGCTCCCGACCCGCAATCTCCCACTCAAATCCCTTCGTTTAGTCCAATCCTGCTGCTGGTCGTCTTCTCCGCCCTGCTGATGGGTCGTTTCGTGCGGGGCGCGCCGTGCGGCTGCTCGCCGGCCGCCTGCTGCCCGCCGTGCGCGCCGCAGTGCGTGGCCGTGAAGCCGGTGCTGGTGCGTGGCTGCGCGCCGGCGTCCACGTGTTGTTGCACGCCCGTCCAGACCGCCTGCACGTGTGCCTGCGCCCCGGCCGCTCCGTGTGTTCAAGTGAGTGTTCGGTTGATGCAAAGTGTTGGTAAAGAAACGTCGTGAACGCTCTCCGCTGCTCTTTGCTCGGCCTGCCCCAAGACGACGGGCAAAACTCGCGCTTCTCTTGATCCGAAATTCACGTCAACTCCTGCAATCTTTTTTCTAGTGCTGCACCCCTGCACCCACTTGTTGCTGCACTCCCGCGCCGACGACGACGTGCGTCTGCCAACCGGCCGCTCCGGTTTGCACCACGCAAGTGAGTATTGGATTCGGTCGATGAAGTTGGCGGTCAATTCCGCGTTGGGCTTTCGGTTGTTGGAGCGTCGACGAAGTTTCCATTGTTGAATGCCAAAGATTTGCATTGGCTTGTTTTGTTTCTTCGGATGGCGCAAACGCGGGCGGTAAACGCGTTCAAGTCGAAGGACAGCCGGGCGATCCGTGGACTCAAGAGAAACGTCGACCTCCGGCATTCTGCAGACAAAAATTCTGCCGACGCTCAATAACCGCTTTCCCGTATTGAAGCGCTCAAATTCTTGCTTCAAATCACTCCTTAGATACCCCCGTCCTTTTCAGTGCTGCACGCCAGCGTCAACTTGTTGTTGCACTCCCGCCCAGACAGCCTGCACGTGCGCCTGCGCGCCGGCCACTCCTTGCGTTCAAGCACGAGGGATCCTTTTAACACCCGTCTATTCTTCTCTGTTCAGTGTTGCGCTCCCGCCCAGACGACGACGTGCGTGTGCCAACCGGCCGCCCCCGCTTGCTGCTGCCGCCCGGCGACGACCACCTGCTGCTGTTGCCCGCAGCCCACTTGCTGTCAGCCGGCCGGTTGTTGTGCGCCGGCCGCTCCTGCCTGCTGCTCGTGCAACACGTGCGCCTGCGCTCCTGCCTGCTCTTCTCCAGCCTGCTCTTGTGCTCCAGCTTGTTCGAATCAATGCTGTTCGTGCAACTGCGGCAATCAGTGAGCGAAGCTACGAGTTCTCTTCCAATCACGTGCTCCAGGTGCAACTGCAACAAGCAGGACGCCTACCTGTGCATCCCTCTGAATCAATGTACGGTCGCCAATCGCTGCAACAACAACTGCGGCTGTGGATGCGGTGAGTGCGAAGGATGATCGTTGTGGACGGGGTCCTACGAGCGCTCTATTCAATACTCAAAGGATTGATTCGCTCTTCGTTGCAGGCGGCTCGAGCTCATGCTGCTGCAACAACAATTGCGGGAACAATTGCTGCAATTCGAATCAGAATTGCTGCAACTGCAACTCGAACCAGAACTGCTGCAATCCGTGTTGTTGCTGCGGGAACAATCAGAACAACAACAACAACTGCAATTGTGAGTTCGTCGTGACGAATCAAAAGATCTCCTCTCGATTTCAGGCAATAATTGCTGCTGCTGTTGCCCAAACAACAATCAGAACAACGGAGGTGAGTCGATTCTCTAGCTGAGTAACGGCGACCGATCGGCCACCTACCGATTCTCTTCGGGCGCCTTCTTATGTGTTTGATTTCAGGGAACAACAACGGCGGAAATGGAGGTGAGTCGATCGGGAGTCGAAGTAGAAAGCTGGATCGGCCCACCACTACTCTCTGCTTATTGCCGCTCTCTAACGCACTCATCGATTTCAGGCAATAACGGCGGGAACAACGGCGGAGGGAACGGGGGTAAGCCGATCGCGAGTCAAAAAGCTACCAGTGGGCTGAAAAGCTCGCCTTTATCCATTTGAGCCGTCTCAATTCACTTGCTGATTTCAGGCAACAACGGCGGCGGAAACAACGGAGGTGAGTTGACTCCCGAATCACGCAGTTGCGAGTGATCGAGAGCAGCTGCTCGTCTTCCACGAGCCGGAAATCTGCCTGACTCCCACACGACCCTTTCGCTCCATCAATCCGCTTGATTTCAGGAAACAACGGCGGCGGCGGCAATGGCGGGAACAATCCGGGCAACGGCGGGAACGCACCGCCTCCACCTCGCGGGAAGAAGCGGGGCGGTCGGCGGCGCAAACTGCTGCTCCACTCGCACGACTACTCGACGGACTACGCGGAGGACGAGTTCGAGGCGGACGGCTCGCACGAGCTGGAGGGCCGCCATCGGGGCCGCGTCATCAAGCTGAAGCTGACGAAAAAGAAGAAGCGGCCGGACGAGGGCGAGAAGAACGAAAAGAAGCCGACGGAAACGGTGGCCGCCTCCGCGGTCCACCACATCATGACGTTCGCCCCGCCTCCAGCGCCTCCGCCTCCGCCTCCACCGCATCCAGCGGGCGCGAGTCCCGACTTTGCCCCGTTCATCCCGCAGCATCAAAGCGGCGGCAATTGGGCAAATGCAAACAGTGGAGGCGCCTCCAGCTGGAGTCCACGAGGCGGAGGCGCTCGACCGAACTTCGACGATCGCCGCGACGACCGCCGGCCGACCGAAAGCCGACGGAAAGGCGGCCGAAATCGCGGCGGCGGCCGCCCGCACTTCGAGGACGACGAGGAGCCGAATTTCCGCGACGACGCCGAGGACTACCGCGAGGACGGCGACGTTCGCGAGTACGTGGAGCCGCGGAAGCGCCCCCGCACAAAGAAGCCGACCGTCGACGTCGCTCGGAGCAAGCGGGCGGTCGACTCCAGTCTTTGGCCTCAATTGAATCTCGGTCGACTGCTCCAGCCCCACTTAGCGCTCCACCCATCGCTCCAGAGGCACCGAAGGAACATCGCGTTCATTCAAGCGCCTCTCCAACTGCAGCCCCCACAGCCGCTCCAGCAGCCGCAGTGGCCGCTCCCGATGGTGAGCCTCCAGTCGGCGCCCCTCTTCGCGACGCCGCACGCCGGCGGGCCGCTCGTCCACCTGCCGCACGGCTTCCCGAACGTGCAGGGCGGCCAGACGATCCCCGTCATCGCCATCCTCCCCAACCAGCAGCAGGCGGGCGGCGGGGGATCGATGGGGAACGCGGGGATGAGCAACGGAGGAATGAGCGGCGGAATGAACGGGCAGTCCAACCAGCAGCAGATGAACGGTCAACAGATGAATCAACAGCAGCAGAATGGCCACTCCAATTCCCACCCGACTGATCACCAAGAAGAGAGCAGCGAGGAAGACCGTAAGCAACGAGCTACCCATCCACTCACCCCCTGCTCGTTTCTTCCAGACCACCCACCCACAACTCGCAACTCCTCCGCTCCGCCCTCCAACGGCCAACCTCGAATGAAGCCGGCCGACCTGCAGCCCGTCCCGCGCGAGTACACGCACGTGCTCGTCCGACAGCCCGGCCGCGGCACGATGAGCATCCCGGTCAGCGAGTTGATCCCCGAGCTGCGCAACTCGAGCGGCCAGACCTTCGTGCACGGCCAGTCGATCGTCCAGAAGCAGGGCGACGACTGGCACGTGCACCACCTGTCCGTCGATCCTCCCGCTCCTCCGGCTTCTCCCGCCTCGTCGTCGCTGCAGACCGCTCTGCCCCAACTGAAAGGCGAGAAGCGGGGGAAGAACGGGCAGAAGCAAGGCGATGGGCAGAAGAACTCGCCGAAGCCCCAGTCCCAGTCGAGGTCCCACTCGCAACAGAAAGAAGCAACCTCCAACAATCAACAGCCGGCCGTCGTCCAGCAGCTGAACGGCCGCCCCGCCGCGCCGCCCGTCCGCGGCCAGGTCGCGAGTTTCGTCTCGGGCATCGCGCGCAACGATCCGCGCACTCCGAAGGGCGCCCGCTCGCAGTCGGCCAGCGGCTCGTCGTCCAGCGAGGAGATCCCCGTCCACGTGCTGCTCGGGTTGAAGCGACAGGACGGCGAGCACTCGGCCGAAGGAGGGGGCGGAGAGCAGCAGCATCGAGCAGATGGCCCGAAGCAATCCAACTCGCCCAATCAACCCAACGGCCACCAGCACGCGGCCCACCCGCACGGCCATCCGCCGAACAAAATGATCCTCGGAATGCCCGCCGCCAACTTGCAGCTGCCGCAGGGCGGGCGGCCCGCCCAGTTCGTCGTTCGGACCATGGGGTGAACGGCCGGAATCGGAGAGTCCCTTGGATTCTCTAGCTTCATTGTTGCTTTGATCTCACTGCCTGCTTCTCAAATGCACCAAACTACTTGTTCTTAGAACTCGTTCAGCCAATAAAACTTTCGATCTCACCCGTGAACTCATCTCTCAATCCTTCAAATTCAACCCGCTTATCCGCCGTAATCAAAACCGAACATAACGTAAATCCGTTTATCGCGTATCTTGTTTTCTCTCTGCTTTCTTATTCCGACTGTACACGCACGGTTGTTTGGGCGGGAAGGGAGAACGGAAGGAACGAAGACGGAGAAGACGGTGGGAATATTTACACCAGCAATCATCCAATGGAATAACGAGTGGAAGGAGCGAGAAGGAGAAGGGAAGTGGAAGACCATGCCGATTCGTGAATCGAAATCAATTGCGGTTGGGGGGAGTGATCATGAGCACGACGTTCGGTTCTGAAAGAAGCTTCTTGTTGTTCGCTCCGCGGCGGAACGAAATCACCATGATGAAATGCGCTGGAGTGAATGTTGGATTGAATCGAATGAAGATGGGGGATGTTTGGCCGAGTATTTACAACAATTAAACGAATCCGAAAGGTATGTACACGATTCGAAACGATCCTCTCCGCTCTTCCCTGTGGCTCCGGCAGTCGACGGTCGCGCACTCACGTCCCAAATGTACAAACAGCGCGCCGTTGATTTGCCGAGCCAAAGGAAGAGCGAAGGGATCGAGTCGACGGAATCAAAGGCTTAAATTAGAACTTTACAGTTGGAAACAAAACGGAAGACTTGAAAGCGAGCATTCGGGCATTGGTGGTGGGCGTTTGGGACGTGTATCCTTTGCAACAAACAACAACGATCGGTTGAACACAACAGAAGAACGAATGGATGGAAGAAGTTCGTCGAGAGGATACCGTTCTGAATGACTCCTTTTCCGAAGGAAATGTACAGGCGCTTCCGCACACAAGAGCGAGCGAAAGCGTTGGATTACCATTGGAGCAGCAAAGAGAATCGATTGAATGGAACGAAAGAAAGGGTGGTTGGGTTGAGTATGTCGGTGGGGCATTGGAGTGTTGGTTGTGTTTATGTACACGAGCGAAGGAAAGGAAAGAGCTGTACAACGAGAGAATAATCGAGAACTGGAGAAGAAGACGGGGATTTCGGTTGATGATGTTCGTTCGTGGGTACAAGCGGTAGGGAACTTGCGGTCCAGTAGGGAGAGAGGAGCAGAGAATCGCCTGCTCAGTTCTCCGGCAGCAGCGGCTCCAACGGCTCGCTGGTGTCCACGACGTCGACGAACTCGTTCTCGTCCTTGTCCGCCGCGAACACGTCCGACTTGACGGCCACGGGCGGCGGCAGGAGGGCGTTCTGGTCGCTTTCGCGCAGCAGGAAGATTGAGTCGTTCGTTTTGCGTCGGAGAACGTCGTCCAGTTGGTCGCGGTGCTGGAATTCGGCAGGAAATTAGTCGAGCGTATCGTTGGTTTCGTGCGGGTTTGTCATTTTTAGGCTGGCATCCTACTAGTTTTGCAACAATCATCTCAAAAAACACTCATCTTTCCCTCTATTGGTCTCCCACACTCCCCGCAATACCCACTTACCTTCCGGTACATGTGCCGCTTGACGGAATGCAGATGGGATTCGGTGAACGTCTCCTGACACAAGAGGCACAACTTTTGGGACATGTTGAAGTGGACGTTCAAGTCGTCGAGCTTGATGATTCGGTACGCGTCCGGCACCTCCTTCACCGTCCGCTTCGTGCTCACCTGCAAATCGACGACGATAATCAAACAAATCAACGAACGAGGACTCACTTTTCCGTCGCCCTTCTTCTCCGCTTTCGCTGCGGACGGCCCGTTGGACTTCGGCGTTGCGGGCGGCTTCGTGCTGGCGGCGGTCGTGATCCCCGCGTTCGTGCTCGTAGTCGCCGCTTAATTCTCGCCGGTGGGTCCGCCGGCTGTGGCCGCCGACTGGGGTTGAGCGGACGAGGGGGCGGTCGCCGTGATCACAGCGGTGGCGGCGGCGATGCCGACCGACGGCGCCTGGCCGGCCATGAGGCCGCCGCCGGCGGCCGCTTGTTGTTGCTGCTGCTGCTGTTGGGCGGTCAGGTACGTCGAGCTGATGCCCAGCGGCTGCCCATCCCCAGCGGTCGGCTTCTCGCTCTTCGACGGCGACGGGTGGCGTTTCTTCGCGGAGCCGCCGGCGTTCGTCGTGGGCGCCGCGGAGGCGCTCGTTTGCGCCGTCGATTGGGCGGCGGAGATCGTGGGCGGCGGGGCGGCGACGTTCGCCGACGAAAAGGCGGCGGCCGACGAGAGCGGGACGCCGCTCATCGCCGCCGAAACGTCGAAGAGCGCTTGAGATGCGGCGGCTTGTTGTTGCTGCTGCTGCGCCAGGTGATGCGCGAGGTGGGCGGGCGTGGGCGGCGTCTGGACGCGCTTCACGGCGTCCGCTGCGGCCGCCGCCATTGCAGTGTTCTGGACGTCGACGAGGCGCGCCAGGCCGATGATCGCCGTGCGGATTTGCGCGAATTGCGGCGACAGCGAGGTGAGCACTTTGTTCTGCAAAAGGATCAAATGAATCAAGGAGGGGATTGATCGAATCGATCGAATCAAAAGACAAGTCGTTGGATTGATGGAAGGAATGAACGAGAAGAATGAGAGGATGGATGAGAGCATTGATGCCCTCGCCGATGCTCTCGACTACCCCGACGATTCGCAACTTTCCGCGATCCCGCCCCGCTCGCAAAAAGTCGCGAATTGGCGCCCCGGCGAACAATTCGGTCGGTCGGTCGGGCGGTCGGGCGGGTCGGTGCGGAACACATGTCCCCACCACACGCCACCCGAGCGCCCCGACGGCGACGAACTCCCGAATTTCGGGCGGGAATTTCCGCCCCAACACACGTCGGCTGCTTTCAAATGAGCGGAAGGAACAAAGAAATTCGAAAAGAAGTGTGAACTCACCGCAACTTTGTCCGCAAACGATTCGACGAACGCCTCGTCCATTTGGGAGAAGGCGGAGGCGCCGTTCGCTCCGACGGCGAGCAGGCGGGCCCACGTCTCCGAGTTGGTGGGCGGCGGCGGTGCGGCGAGGAACTGCGGGTCCGCATGGGGAGGCGATTCCGCGTGGCGCCTGCAATCCGCAAGTTTAATCGATGGAAAGAACGAAAAATGGACGACAGGAATGTACTTTTGCCCTCGAATATTCCCTTCGCTTCCCACCCTCAAATTCCCGGCCTCAACCCCAGTGTCAACAGGCAATTAGCTCGGCAAGTGCTCAGAAAGGAGATCTCGTGCCAGACGAGGTCGAAATTGAACAGCCGGTGGGTGGAATTCTCGCTCCCGCGGCCCAAAGCTCAAAATTTCGTCTAATTGCCCGTTAATTGCAAGCTAGTTGCTGGCCGATGACTGGTACGGCTCAGATTGGTGCTTTAGCTTGGCTTCAGACCAAAAAAGATCCAGAATTCGATGAGCAAACAGAATTTGGGCTCAAAACAAATTAATGCCTTCAATTCCACGCTCCTTCCAACGTTCACAAGAAATTTCCTGAACTCAAGGCAGCAAACGAACAACGGAAGAAACAAATGGGGACTCACCGTTGAGGAAGAGCAACTCGGCGATCTGCGAGTTCGTCAGCTCTTTCGGCTGCTGGGCGGCGGAGAAGGCGGCCGGCTGCTCGTCGACCACGTGCGCCGGCTGGATGGTCGGCCGCTTGGCGGGTGGCGGGCGGCAGTCGTCGTTGTTCGAAGCGGCCGCAGCGGAGGCGGCGGCGGCTGCCTGCTGCTCCATCAGCGAAGCGGTGGCGCCGAGGACCTTCTGCAGCGAGGTGGGGAAGTCCATGGTCGAAGCGGGCGTCAGGAAGAGGCCTTCATGCATCCGCTCCACTGGTGCCGGTGGCTGCTGGGCGGCGGAGGAGGAGGAGGCGATGGAGTCGACGTAGAACCACAGCAGCGGATCCACGGCCTGCTGCTGCGGCGGCTGCGGCGGCTGCTCCAGGGGCGCGCCTCGACTCTCGTCGTCGGCGCTCGGCTGTCCGCTGTGGAGGCGCGTCGTCGTCGGTGGGCCGGAGGCGAAGGCCGACGCGTTGGCGGAGAGGTCTAAACGCAGGGGCGAGTAGAGAGCGTCCATTGTTGCGAATTTAACGACGAGACGCGTGAGCGAGTAGACGAGGAGTTGAGTGAGTGTGGATTAATTAGCGGCAGATGTAATCAATACGGTTGAATCCGAGCCGTTGCTGGAGGTGGGAACACAATCCCCGTACTAATCCGACCAACCGACCGGCCGGGAGCGGCGCCGCAAAGAAAGAAGGCGTGGCCACGCGCACGGACGGTGTGGTTAGCGGGCGGGTATTCCCTTTCGCGCCCCACCGGCCGCCGCCGCCGCATGCATCTAATCATCGACCGCCGGACGCAAAAAACACGTGCATTCGCTCGCCGCGAGCACCTGACTCGCCGCCCTCCAGACCGCCGGTTCGTCCGCTAGCCGCCCGCCAGAAGCGAAACGAACGACGGCGTACGGCGACCCGCCGCCGTTTTCTTCGCTCGTCCGTCCGTCGACACACCGACCGACCGAGCGGCGGGATACACGAAATCCCGCCTTCGTTACCCACTCGCATGCCGGTGGTTGGAAGAAGCCGACCGACCGGCTGGCGGACAGAACGACCGACCGGACGGGCAAACTTTCTCATCGTGGACGGCAAAAAACCGAATGGAACACGCGATTAATTACGGGCACGCGGAAAAACCCCCGCTCGCTCGCCGGTGGTGGGAAAATCGGGGCGCACGACGGCGGTGGGCGAAGAAGTCGGGCGGCGTTTCGCCGGGCGAATTTTTTGCCGAACCACGAGGACGCCGAAAGTTTTCGCGGGAGTCCACGAGTTCTCGCGAATTCGAACGGCGAAACGGGACGACGGCGAAAATTCGCCGCGCGCGCGAGGCTCGCGGAAAAAATTGCGAAACGCGCGGGCTGGACGCAAAACGCTGTCGTTTGTTTTATAAAACGCGAAAACAAAAATGAACCACGAGAACGACGACGACGACGCGTCCGGGCGGCGGCGGCGGCGAGATGGCGGCGAGCGGCGGGCGGGAGAACACGACGCGACGCGGACGACAAAGCGAGCGGGATGCGGAGAGCGAGCGAGCGAGTGGCGCCCGGTCCGGTGGCGGGGTCCTGCGGAATTCTTGCGAGTGTTGGATGCACGGGCGGACGCGAAGAAGAAACCCCCCGGACCGCTCGCCCTGCCGCCCCTCCGCGTCCACCCGACCGACCGGCCGCGGACGCCTCGGAACGCGAAACGCTCGCCGGCCTCCCGCCACTCGCTCGCCCTCCGCCGCACCGAACCCGCCGCGTGCTTCGCGAAAACAAGCGAGCGCACTCGCACACAAACGGCGAGTGGCGGGCGGCGAGCAGGCGGCCGGCCTGCGAGCGAGTGGCGCCGCGAATCGCGCGGACTCGCTTCGTTTTGTGTGCGCTCGCCGAAGACGCAGAGAGCGAGCGCGCGGCCGGGCGAATGGCGAGCAAGCGAGTGCGGCGGGGCCTCGCGATGGCGAAATCGCGAGCGATACGCACAACGCGAAAAATCGCGAGTGCGTGCGCCGACCGGCGAGCGAATTCGGGGGTCTTTCGGGGGCCTCGCTCGCTCGCTTCCTTTCGTCGCAGCGGTGGCGGCCGGCGCGTAGTGAACGCGAAGAAAAAACTCTAATGGGGGGACGGACGCGCTCGACATCGCGGCGGCGGCCGGCCGGCGGTTCGTCGCGGTGGCGGACCGCGTGCCGCCTTCTCGCCGCGTTTCGTCGCTCGCCGCTCGCCGGCGTTTGGGCGAGCGAGCGAGCGCGGCGGTCGGGGGGCCCTCGCGCCTTGATTTTGGTGCACGAATTGAATCCGCGGAGCGCGGCGGCGCGTCGAGTGCGTGCGCGCTCTCTCGCACGTCGCCCTCGTTTCTCTGCCGCGTCGTCCGCTTTGCGCCCAGCGCGCCGGCGGGCGGCGGCGACCGGCGGGAAGAGTGGACGAGCGGGATGCGCGCAAAAAACAGGCGATTTCTCGCGGATTTCGATCGATAAATCCGTCAATCGATACGGAGAGGTAGGTATTGAAATCGGTTGGAATGTAAGCAGTCCAAATTCATTCGTTTACGCTGGTATTTTGTTGATTGTTCCAAATTCGCACCACGATCCCATTCGTGACTGTTTATGGTTTCTAGATGGCCCTAAATGGCATCAACATTCAGCATCCTGAGTACTTTCTTCGGATCCACAAGTAACGGGCCTTCTTATCCATAGCTTCCTTCCCGATTCTCTCGCTTCCCACGCGGTCAATCAAATCCCTGATCGATTGAGTGGGTGACTCAAAGGTCGTCGTCAAAAGAAAGACGGGCAGAAGGGCCAAGCACTTCATAAACAAGCGGTCACCATCTGCGGCCGCCTCGTGAGGAGGCGGCGGGCGGCGTGATTCATTCCGAGCCAAAACAAGCAGCAGGCGGCTCTCCGATCAGCTCGCGAGTCATTGGCCAAATCAAAGGAAACACGTGGCCACTCGGAGGAGGGCGGGCGTGAATCACGTGGAATTCGGGCGGGCTTGTTTTAATTCGCGAGCATTCGTTCGATTGCTGAACGTCGTCAAATTTGAGGCAACTTTGAGTTGTGTGTAGTTGTTTGGATTCGAGTTCGGGCAAATTGATTTCATGAGCAGAGCCCGCCACAATGTCGATAAGGACGTGTTGATCTTCCGATTCAATTGCTCGTCTCCTTTCGCCAAGAACGGTCGTCCAAGGAACAGGAAGCTTTCTTCCAGCCTCCTCCGTTCGATTCGTTTTTTCTGCCCGCTTCTGCCGATTGCTCGACGGAAAGCAGCCGCTTGGTCGTCGGACGGGCGACGCGACGAGCGGAACATTTGCACAGCTGCCGGCCGTCGGCCGTCGGCCGGCCGATCGGAAACGCCGGGAATCGTGGATTTCGTCGACGAGAGGCCGCGATTTCGAAGTGCTGACGAGGTTTTGGGGAGCGGCCAGGAGAAGCGGAGCAAATGCACAACCGATGCTCACACGTGTGTCGATCGTAACGAGTGATTGGAAGGCCTCAGGAAACGCAAGCCAGGGGAGAGAGGTCGATTGCACACACCCCGCCCTTGATTGACCAGAGGAAAGGCAAGCACATCCAGACATCAATTGCACTCAACGAAAACAGATGCAATCCGTGGATCAAAGAACGAAGTAATGCTGAATGAACGACCTCCTTTGGCCACCAACAACTGCACTGAATTATTTTGATGGAGGTGCTGCACTCTTTTGTGAACTGACTGACCGAATGTGCAATCCGGCCCTCAGTTTGATTCAGACGGCAGACGCTTTCGACGCGCGACAACGACGGCAGCGATCGGCTACGGATTATTAGGCAGAAGTTGTTAGAGATCCGTCTTTCGCTTTTGCAGCAACAGATCACACAATTTCACTGGCCTAAATCAGCAACAAAGGGATCCTGCAAACTCCCCGTGCCGTTCCACTCATCCTCTTCGCTTCTTTGTTTCCATTGGGTTCGAAGCAAACCGGAGCGGCCGAGGCGCCGGAGCGGCGGAAACGCGTGTGGAAATCGGCGACTGGGGCGTGAAGTCGGTGGCAAACGCAGCTGTCAGCCCGCAAACAAACGATCGTGATCAACAGTTCGCTTCTTCGCTGCGAGGCGCAAACTTTCCGCGTTGTTCCGGCCGAACCCGCCGCGAGAACAACGAACGAAACCGAGTGGAGGGAAGCGCATCCGAGTGTTGAGAAAGACGCAACAGGCGGCAGAAGTCACACTCGAATCGAAGCGAAACGCCCGGCCGTTTCACGCGTCTCGGTTTGCGCAGCCGCCCGTCCGGTCGGCCGTTTGGCACAAAGCGGCGGCGAACGGCGGCGAACTTCACGCCCCTTTCGCCGTCCGATCGGGCGGCTATAAAACGCGCCACTCGTCCACGGATTCTCCATCACGAAGTCGACGTCGATTTCATTCTCCTGTTCGGAATGGTGTCCTCTGGTGAGTTCTTCCTCCGTTTCCACTGGACTATCCGCTCTTTCCGACTTCTTGCTCATTTAATTCAATTGGTTGCAGCCCTCTACACGGTCACTCTCCTCATCGTCGCCCAGGCGGCGTTCGGCCAAGACGACGATCGGGAGCCGAGCCGACGTAAGCGCTCATTAAGGGCACTAATTACAGCCGATTGATTGCAGTGTTGTTCAACGACGTGCCGGCGCCGGTGGACACGTACCAACGCAACAGTCCGGCGCTGAACCAACTGTTCGGCCAGTCGGTCGGGCAGGGCTGGAAGTACGGCCAGCTGGCCGCGAAGGGCGTCCAGTCGGAGCTGACGCCGAAGGCGCGCAACGTCCTCCGCGAGGTGCGCAAGATCGTCACCAAGCACACGATGAACGTGCGCAATCAATACAACAAGCTGGCGCCGCCCACGAAGAAGAACCTCCAGTCCGCGGCGCCGTTGGTCAAGAACGTCGTCGACCACTGTTCGTTTGACAAGCAGGAGCTGCAATCATTGCGTCGATTGCAGACCCCACCCTGAAGCCGGTGGTCGACATCGTGCGCAAGAACCTCCCGTCCGGCTTCATCGCCACGTTGACCTCCTAAACGCGCCCGCGATGGACGGCCTCCCCCTCCAATAACCAACCGCCCAACAACCTTCCCCCCACCAACCACCCACAAGCAGCACCCCCCACCCAAACGAGCAGCAGCAGCAGACAACCGACCGCCCCGTTGACTTTCACCCGCCTCCCGCCCTCTCCGTCGATCCAAATTGATTCGTGCGACTGGCAGCCGCCTACTTCCGACTTCTCCGACTTCATTGTTTCGCGTGTGTTTTGAGTGCGAGAATAAACGACTTGGAATCCCAAACCCGAGTGTGGAGTGGGGGGAAGTGGGTGGTCGTTGGGTGTCTGCTAATTGACTTCTATGCAAGTCGATCCAGTTGAAGCTGCAGTAACGCGCTATCTTCTGACCTCTAACCTTTCCTTCCAGCCCCTTTAAGCCAGAGCTAATCGGAAAGATTCAAGTCATGCGCGAAGCGAAGCCGCTGCCGACTCGAGTCGTCATGACAACACGCGACTCGCCGGCCGGCCGCTCGCTTCTGACGGCCGAGTGGCCGGCGGACGAGTGAAAACGGCCAAAAAGCTCCACTTGACCACTACTTTTGGTTCTAATAGAAATGAGATGTTATAAGGAAGCGATTAAACTAGACGACACGCAAAGAATTTGAAGTTGCGAGTCGATTCTCTAACGGCCGTCTATTTTTACAGCTTTCCATTCCCTTCTACCGGTTCGTCTACTTACCAATAGGAATCTCTAAACGTTCTTTGCTGCCGCCGGGAAGAAGATGTTAAGGACGTCGCAAATCGTGAGTCCGTTCTTCCATTTCCTTCGCAAAGGTTTCCACCTTCTGCACGCAACCTTTGCGTGTTAGTCTGCACGTTTCGTTCCACTCACTCGCCGCCGCTTTACGATTTGCAACCGCATCGACGAGGGCGGTAAATCGAAACGGGCACGAACGGCACCGCCAAACACACGTGTTGGCAGGGAACGGAAGACTATTTTGATGAAGGGAGTCAAAAGATCAGGCATTTTTGCTTCAGATTTTATTGAAGAGAAATTTTTGAACTTTTACGAGCGGGCGTTAAATTCGTTAGTCCGTCTACCATAAACACATACTCGCCATTGCATTAAAGCAAACACAATAATAGATCACGCTCTCCTGCTCGTTCAGACATCCGAATTTGATTTCAGCGCTCATCCTTACCGCTCGAAGTGCTGCTGTACGTGAACGCTCGCATCGCATTCATTTTGTTCATCACACTGATCGGCTTCTACATTTACAAATGCAAGAGCTCCCTGAGAAAGAAGTGCTTACTCGTTTGTTCCAGCCACCTACTTGCACATGCCAAATCACGTGCAGGTGTTCGAGCTGTTGATCCTGCTGACCTTCCCGCCGCTCGAACTGCTGCGAATCAATTGGGGTGAGTCCGGTGAAAGAGAAGAGTGTGAATCGATCGCTTGCTGGTCATTTCGAGCGTTTCCATCCATTTCTAATGCTGATGTAGCTCCAATCACTCGATATTTCGTTTTAATTTCTCGCCTGTTATCTTCTCATTCAAAACAACCCACTACTCTCCTCACGAGTTGATTGCAGCCCGCCGCGGGAACCTCACCGAGACGCCGACGTTCATCTCGTTCGCGTTGCTCCTTGGGATTGCCGTTCTGGCCATCTGCGTGTACGTGGCCTTCTTCCAAAACTTTGTGATGTTCGCCGAGCGGGTGTGCGTCTGCATCGAGGGCGTGTTCGTGATCTTCGAGACCATCTTCGGAGTGGCGGCCGTTGCGTCGTTTTCGAGGTGAGTGGGCAATCCTTCGGACAATGAGCTGGCTGGGAGCAGGCAGATTCTTGCGGTTCCTATCGCACGTGCTTTCGAGTTGATTTTCATTGAGTGACCCGTTTAGTTTCAGGCCAGCAGGCGCATCGAATTAGCGGTCATAGCGTACGCGTCCAACTCATCGACTGCTACTCCTTTGTGCCTCATCCTCGTTTCTACCGCATAAATAAACGAATGACCTTACGTGAACGATCGATCAGCAACGTGACAGACGGACGATTCGAAGTTGCGCGTCGAATGCGGAGTGTAACTTCCGGGTCGCTGTCAGCTGAAGGAAGTTTCTCAAGCTTCTAGCATTCTTCTGCGTTCCCGCGTCGAATTCAGCGATTAGTGAAACGTTCCAGCGTTTGGTTGATGAGTAATGCGAATTGCAGAACTCATCAGCGATCACTTCCTCGCTCTTTTCTGCTTTTATGCTCCGCGGTACACGCGTTTCCAATAGTTTTGCTTTGGATTCATGCTACCACAGCAATGAGTAGGCACTTGAATCCACTACTCCTTTCCCGGCTGAGAGAATAAAGTCTTCAACAAGGCGCCTTTGCACGTGTCTGTAGTTTGCTTTGCTCATCGATCAACCGCCTCTCTTCGAACAAAGAAGGCAAGAAATCGTCGACTTCGGAGAGTGTGAGCCTCGAAATTCAAAGCGTGACTAATTACTCGCAGCACTCCCGCCTTCCGTCTTTTTTCGTTCATTTGTATTCGTTGTGTCCGCTCTGTACGGCCTTTGTGCTTCTTTTACAGTCCTCCGTTTGTGTATCGGTCGAATAAAACGACAAGAAGGGTGAAACACCCGCGTTCTTTGATTCCACACGTCCTTTCACTCGTCGATCGTTTCTTCTGTCGTTTACGACCTCCTTCATGCCTTCCAAGTGATGGTTTGACCGCTCATCGTCCAAAATGGCAACCGCCGCAATCACCGCCCATCAAACCGCAGACACTTCCGCCCGGTTTGGCGGCGTTCTTCGGTCTCGCGGGCAAAATCGGCGGCTGATTGATGAACGCGCCGGCCGTTCGGTTTCGATCGGTTTAGGGCCTTCACTTTCGCCGCACTTTCCGTTTCATTCGATTCGTTTGGGTTCTTGTGGAAGTTGCAGACAACCGTTCTTTCTTTGAAACAACCCAATAGTCCGTCCACTCGTCTTTTCGTTCCGCTGATCACTCATTGGCTATCTCCCCGGTCATCGAAATGATTCCTTCGACGCCTGTTCGGCGACTTCTCTCCCACTTGTTGCGTTCGTTTCGTTTTGGCACGTCCGTTGGGGGCGGCGGCGAGTCGTCTGACGACTTAGCGAGTCGATTCGCGACGTCGATAAGCCGGCGCGTCCGTGCGGATCGGCGGCTTTCGGGAGATCCGCGAGGACGATTCGCGAGGATTCGGGAGGATTTGCGGGTCGGAGGCGCCCGCGAGTATTCTTTTATTCGATACAGGTCAGAGGAAATACTCTCTGAACAGTTTACTGGCTTTGCCGTGAGTTGTGGGTTTCCTACTCATCGTTCGCTGCACTTGCGGTCAGAAGTTATCAATGCCCATTGCTTTCTGGCAGTCAGAATCTTGCCTGTTTGCTCCGTTGTCTCCAGTCCATCTCTTGGATCGATCGCCGTGAAGGCGGAAGCACGAAGGTCGTCGTTGACCTCTGCCGCCCGCTTTTTTCGCCGGTGGACGTCGTTCCTTGCGGCTAATCTTGATTGACGACCGTCCGCCGGCGATCGCCGCCGGAATCGACGCTCGCGAATTCCCGTGAGCCGCCCGAAGGTCGAATCGAAACGAGCGGGTGGCGGAAAAACAGCGAGGGAGTTAAAGCGCCGAATTCGAAACTCCCGTGGATCCTGCTTGCCTGCTTGCACTTTTGTTGCTCTGCTCACCGTTTCAGTAAGCGGTTGAATGGGTAGTTAACCGGACGGACGATTGCTGGCATGGAGCAGGACCCTCCAACTCGCTGTCTCTGGTTGCTCACTGGTTCGTGCAAGGTACCAGTTAGAAGCGAGTGGGTGTCTATGTCGAGTTCAGCGGACACCTCGCTTGAATTCCACGTCGATGACTCAACTAAACCAATTTGTCTCCAGGTTCTTCTCCATCGTTTCGTTCGTTCGATTCGTCGCTTTCTCGCCTCGAATTTAAAACCCGACCGCAATTCACTCGCCGTCGCCGTCGACTCGTCGACTGCGGGGAGCAAAACTCGTCGATCGCGGAGAAGCGAAACGAGAATTCGGTCGTCGTTCGTAAAGACGGGGGCGGTGAGTCACGTGAACTCTTGGGCGTCTCGCTCGCGCGTGATCAGAGCAATCAAATGGTTTCGTCCGCCTTGAACCGATTGCTCGGTTTTGTTGTCTCGTCCCGCGCTCTTCGATCGATTGGGCGAGACAAACGATCAATCAGTCGCTCAACAGACGATCGATCGATTCGAATGGGAGGAAGGAGAAAGTGGAGGGCGGTTGAAGGTCAAATGGCGAGGAACGATCGCGAAAGTCGCTCGTCGTTAGTCGACTTCGACCGCGCCGCGTTCGTTGCGGGATGTTGGCCCCTTTAAAGCTTCCTTTTACCTGTCTTCTACCTTCTGTCTTTTGCTCAATCGTCAGGGGCATTCGTTTGTTCGTTTTCACTTGCGCTCGCCCGTTCATCCTCGCTGTTCGCCGAAGACGAGCGACGAAAATCCGCGAAAACACCGAGGCATTGCGCGGAGGAGGACGCGCGGCTAATCGAATGAACGCGATTGATTTGTGGTACTTCCGACGCAATAGGCTCCGCACGGGCGTAGCGGTGATCTTCGGCTTGCGACTTCCTTTTTCTCCTGCACAATTAAGTTCCTTCTTAACGATCTTTGAATTTCTGTCTTTACCGTCGACTGTTTATTTTTGCCTCAACGCATTCCTTGCTCGAACAACTCGACGCGTTCGACCGAAATCGTTTTGAAACGACGAGAACGCGAACGAATTGCGCGTACCGAGCGAATGGCGGTCGGACGGAAGAAATCGAAGGGTTTCGGTCGTCTTCCGCCGCCCCAACTCGTCCGCTCGAACCGGCGGGCATCCGGTTCCGACCGCCGTCTCTTAGTTTGTCGTTCACTCGTTTTTCGCTCGTTCGTACGTGTTCGATTTGTTTGTCGCTCTTCCGTCTGCTTTGTTCGGTTTGATTTGTTTGGTAGAAGTCGTTTGTGTTGCTTCCAGCTGTTTTGATGCTGCTGCTGAATGCACAACGAGTTGCTCGTTGTGGGCGATCAATTGACGTGTACACGGAGCGCTCGACTCTGTTGGAAAGCACGCAACACGAATCGTGGTTGTGCGCCAACGGGGGTCTTCTTTTAGCTCGTGACACTCATGAAAAGAGCGGACAGAAAAGCCGTGCAAGAATCGATACGTCGAAGCGATGCGCGCGGATGACGAGGCGAAAAGAGCGCGCGATCGTTTTTTGATTGGGGGGTGTTGGAACGACCACGCACTTTCGGGTTCGATGGATTGACGAAGCGAATTAATATAGAGAACGCAGCAGCTGCGGAACAGCAAGCGATGCACGCGCATATAACGTTAAGTAATCATTTTGTCGTGGTTCGGCGAGAGAAGGGGTATCTTTTGTTTCCGCCTGTTTCTTTATGTTCCATCGATCACGTTCGTCCTACTGCTCTCATCTTCGTGACGTTCTTTGCGCCTTCCGTCGATTCGAGAACGTGCGTCAATTTACACTCGCCGATGACGAGCGATCGCGGTCGGCGCCGTCCTTTCCGTTTTGCAATTCGCCCGTTTCCGTGGACCCCTCACTTCAGCCGTCACTTCTGGCATTTGTGTCTTCAAAGCGGCTGCTCTTTAATCGGCTTAGTTCTATCGATCGTGTTCTGGCACTTTCTCGAACCACCGACTTCCTCGTGCGTTTGGAATGCAAACGGTGGACAAACGCGCACACCAAACTCCCTGCTCATCGTTTTCTGCGCTTTAGCGATTCCCCATCGTTCTGCTAAATTGCCTTCAATCTTCTTTGTCCGTTCTCCTTATCTCTGCACTCAACCGCAATTCGAAGCAAGTTGGTCGTCAATGCAGCTCGCAATGAAAATTTCTGTTTGCTTTGCTCACGTGCCAAAAGGCTCGTTGCCAAGAATCCAAAGAATGGAGTTGACAAAGCTGCCGCACGAGGTGATCGCCTCCGTGTAGCAGAAACCGTCTGCAGGATTTCGAGTGCAGCAAAACTGATCCCGCAGGAAGTAGGCGGGGCCGAGGATGTTGCGGCTGAAACCTTCCGATCCGTATAAAGTTTCACCTGTTTGACGGTAGTCGAGTAGAGATGCGGGGCTTGAATTGACTCTAGAGAGGCCCTAAAGGACTCCAAGCCAGAGCAAGCGCCTCAAACTTCTCTCTGCTTTGTGCTGCAACTCACTTGCAAAGAGCTGTGGAGATCACATGCTGAGCTCGTTGACGTTTCACCCTTCGCCGGTTGTTGATTTCTCACCGGTTGGGCGCATCGTTTGCTCAGCTGCTGCCCCGTCCGGTGGGCCGTTGGGATCGACGAGTGCGGCGGGATTTACGCAACGCAACGGCGGCGCTAAAAGAAGCGGGAAACGCGGGGGACGACTGGAACAATCCGTGGGGTTCGCGTGAAGAAATGCGTGTTGCGGAATGAATCAACTTTAGATTTCTCTATAATAGTTAATTTTTGTTTATTTAAAGGCGTGTCCGATGTTATGCGTTGGTCCAAACTGTTATCCGCGATTCCTTCTTTTACGTGATTCGCGCAGACCAGGCGGACTTCTTTTTTAATTACTCGTTTACAGATCCGCACCAGTAGAAATAAGTCACCGCCTACCTGCAACCAGCACGAGGATGAGCAACACACTCGTGGCCGGCAACTCACAGCAGCAGCTGCCCGTTTCGGCCGCGTCCTCGCTGCATACCGCCGCCGCGCCGTCCAGCGGCCCGCCCGCCGAGCCCATCACCGAGGGGATGGTCGAGCTGTTCGACTGGAACATCGGATATCAACGGTAAGCAGTTGGAGGAGCGGTGATTTAATTGAACAATGCACCACCTTTTTACCTACATCGAATTTAATATTCGGCTTTAGATACGGCCACGGAAAGATCAATTTCTTGTTCATTTGCGGTGGAGTCGGTAAATGCCTTTATCGTCCTTTAAGCCTTCCATATTCGATTTGCAGGTTGCTACAAGAAGGACTACCCGGAGAACGTGCTGCGGGCCTTCGACCCCAATCAGTTCACGATCGTGTGCATCGACCCGCCCGGTTACGGCGAGTCGCGCCCGCCGGATCGTCAGCAAGAAGTCAACCTGAACAAGAAGGACGCCAAGTTCGGGCTCGCTTTGATGCAGGCATGCATCGAACAGTTAGAATTCTATTGATTTCCTTGCAGAAACTCCAACTCACGCCGTTCGCGTGCCTCGGCTGGAGCGAAGGCGGCCGCACGGCCATCCACTTGGGGCATTTGGCGCCCAAGTTGTGCACGCACGTCGTCCTGCTCTCCACCAGCACCAAGGTGGACTTTCGCGGCGATATGGCGTTCAAGGTGGGTTGTTGGAAGCGGTTTATGAGATTGGCGATCATTTCTTGCTTTCATCGTTGTTTTGTGTTCGATATTTGTCCAGCAACTCTGATCTTCTGCTGTCTAGGGAATGCGGAACACGGACCAGTGGCTGCCGACGGCCAAGGCGACTTACCTGGAGCACTACAGCGAGGAATACCTGAAGGTCCAATGGGCAGCGTTGTGCGACGTCGTTAGCCAGTGAGTTCATTCTACTGACTACTCATCTACCTATCGAATAAAAGAGTGTACAGCGACCTCGGCGGCCGCTTCCCCGCGGACATGGTGCTCGCCCAAATCAAGCAGCCCGTCCTGATCGTGAACGGCGGGCAGGATCGCTTTATCATGGACCCCAAGCACATGACCGAGAAGCTGCCCAATTCGCGGTAGCCTTAAACTTAGACGGCCGGGTACTTATTTATGTGTTTAAGAGTGGAAGTCCACGCGCAAGGCGGTCACGATCTGCACATCAAATATCCGCGTTGGTTCGCCATCAAGCTGACGCAGTTCGTGAAGGAGACGCCGCCGGCTGGTGGCAAGTAGCCGCTTTTTGGGTTGATCCGTTTGCTCCCTGCTCACTTCTCTCTCCGTTCTCTAGTGCTGCCGTTCCACTCGCCCACTAGCCGATTTCCAAGCTGTTCGAGTTCTCCGTCCTTTTTGTTTGCAATTCACGTCCACATTTCCCGCCCGTTTGCACGTCGTCCGCTGTTCTATTCAATCGCTCACATATCTGCCCCGTACGAACGATCACTCTCGCCTCCTTCACAAAAAGTTCATTAGTTTTCTGTCCCACACGAAATAAGATATCAGACACAGCGTCACACACTTACGCAACAAACGGAAATGATGACTGGTCGGACCACATAGAAGCCGAAAACGTCGCGGGACCGTCATCGCCGCCCACCTTTTGCTCTTGGGCCGCTTTTGGCCGCCAGCCGCCGGCGACATCACAAATTCGCGGAATCTCAACGTCCCTTCGGCCTGCAAATTTGTAAAGCGGCTAATTGACCTGCAAACGAAGAAAAAAGGCGGAGCTGAAGACACAGGCGTTTGATAGGAGCCCACGTCTATTCAGCGGACGTTACCTACAAAATAAAACGTTACTCAATTGCATGCCTTCGAGGAAACGATTAACGACAGCTCAGTTCATCAATTGACTTCTCTTTCGCTTTAGTTCGCACCGACCTTCCAAACGAAAGAAAGACGACTCGCGGCCAAAAAGCAAACGGCATGAAGCAGGACACACGCGTCGCCTACGAAAGAAACGACTGATGATTGGGCATTGACTGCGGAATTAAAGAGAGTCTTGTGCACTTTTAAGTCCTCCATTTCGGCCGCCTTCGGGGTTTGCTCTTGCACCCCGCAATCAATGCTGTGATGACTTCTTTTGGCTGAAAGTCCAAGAGGTGTGTTCTTTCGTTGACCGCCCGTTTGCTGTCTTTAAAGATCTTTAATGGCCGGTAAACGTAACTAAAAGCCAACGGAAGCTATTGCCTGACTGCAGGTCCAAAGCTAATCGCCGGTTCACCGTCTTTCCTGCTCGTTAATCACGCGTTTGTGCCCCCACGCACTCCTCTTCCGCGTGTTGTTTGCTGTTTGGTCGTTGGATTTGCGAAATTCGGAGCGGGAAAACATCGTCGACAACTCTCGTTCGTATTTTAATCATTCTTCATTGTTATGTGATTTTGTACATTAGCTGGCGTTATTTTCCGTGTCGATGTGTCATTGACAAGTGATGACAAAGGAAGTTGCGAATGGTCAGTAAATCTTGGTCTTTTCGTTCCCGTAAACGAGAAATCATTGTATTTCGCACTTACCGCTTCACTCTGCTCGTAGTCCTTTCTTCCCGGTGTTAAAACTCCGAATTTCTCTTTCATTTCGGCTTACTTTTCTCGTAATCGGATCACTCCGCAATCACGCCCGCCCGAAAGTGAGTGCCCATTGCTTTATCGCCCAAACAAACACCTACACGGGCACGTGGTGACGTCGCTTGGCCGATCGTCGAACACTCGCACACGTTCACGACCGCTTCATTTCTTTGTTTCGCTCGTGATTGTAGCCGGTGGATTGCGAGAATCTTCGATTTGTGCGATGATCCCGCTTGATTCTTACGAGAAGGCAACGGTTGGCTTTCGCAAAAGAACTAAGATTTGTCGCGGCTTGTGCCTCGGCGTCAACGTTACTAGGCGTCATTTGATCTCTCTGTTCTATCAATGTGTAGTGCGTTTTCTGATAGCTTAACTCATTTTCTTGTGCTTAACCCGTATCGCCCGCTTTCATCACTGTGCTCCCTTGTTTGATTCCTAACATCCCTGCTCCAAACACCAACGCGTTCCCCGTTCCTTGCTGCACTATTCAATCAAGGATGACCTTCTGGCCTCAGTTTCTTCATAATCGTTTATTTTATGCAAAAATCACCGTGTTTTTCCATTTGTTGTCCGTTGAGCCGCGGGGCGGAAAGGCCATGAACTTCTCTCAAAGAACAGTCGATCTTCGTGTTAAGCCGCTCGAAAGTCCACCGAAAACTAGATGTGATTTGGCGTAACTCGGTGGATTCGAAGAATGCAGTTATCGTTGGTTAGAATTTCTTTAGTTCCGTTAGCATAATAGATTAATGGATGCTCAATGGAAGAGCGGAAGTGGGTGAATGCCACGTGAACACGCGATCCACTCATTTCCTCCGCAATCCTCAAATTTTTGAGTCACACTCGGCAATAAATTTTTACGATCGAATTCACTCGTTGCCTTCCGCATTCCCCTTTTTGAATTCCAGCAAACAAACGGCAAAGGATTCTGGTGGTCGCCGACTTCATTGCGGACCGATTGCTCGTGTACCGGTTGCTCATTAAAATTTCCAAGGCAACCGCCCGCCCGCCCGCCCAAGTTGTGTGCCGACCGACCCACGTGCACGTGTTTTGCTCCCGACGAACAAAGCGGGGGAAGTGGACGGAGCGGGCAAGAAGGCGGCGGAAATTCGGAATTGGCGGAGATGTTTGTAATTCCCGATGGTCTCCGTTGCTTCTGTACAAGACGAAAAGCGAGCGAGATATTAGAAGACAATAGAAGTCGGCCTGAAATGTTTCGCTCATGCTCGGCGATCGAACCGAAACCGCAAGCGGGCAGTTGCGATCAGCCTAACTCTCAAGCGTTTTACCCAGCGCAAAGAAAGAAACGATCAAAGAGACCGTTTTGCACGGATCCTTTGAATTTGCGCCGCGAGAAATCGGAAACGGAGCATTGCGTGCCTGCAAAACCAGCACGCTCCCCCACCCGTTGAAGCTTCCGTGCACCTCCCGCAACCTCCTTTTTTGTGCGGTTCGGCTTTGCTTTTTGTTCGAGTCCAAAAATTTCTTCGCCGAGTGTGGTCCCGGGTTTGTCCGCCAATCAAAGGACCACCCCGTTTTGCTGGCAACAGTCGCTCTCAAATGTGAGAGTTGCAGATCTTTGCTGCTTGTTTGTCCTTTGCTCTTACTACTGTTTGGATTGACCTTCTTGTTTGATTCGTTCCTCGATGAAGGAATGCACTGCAATTTCTTGAGTTTGAGTTGCTTCAAATCGGCTGAACGTGACGGTCAAAGGTCCACGGTTTGAAGACGGAAGTAAGGACAGAGCGCGAGCAGATGGAAACGAGGGCAACCGCTTGCTCGGTATTGGGTTTTGGAATGGGCTCTAATATTCTTTGAGCTGCGGGAGGCACGTGAGAAAGAAACTTGCTGGCCAAAGTGCCCAACCCGTCTCACCCTCTCTTTCATTCCGTCGAGTGGACGAAATGACCAGAAGGCGGTTGACCTTCCGCCCGCTCGCTCGCCCGCTTTTCGTGCTGCAGACTTCAGTTGCCGCCCGCTCGGCCGCCGGCCGCCTCCACCGTCGCCATACGGCGGCTTTTTTCGCGCCGAAATGTCCACGCGAGCTTTGGTCTCGCCGGTGATTTCATGAGGAGAAAGTGCGGGGAGCAAGCAGAGATTGATGCGGAAAGCGAGGAACTTTGTAAGATCAATTCAATCCATTGAAATAAGTGGATCGCAATGGATTCATGCTCTTTCGTTTTGTGGTGTTTTACTACGACGTTTTACTCGTCGTTCTAACCGAACAGAAATGTACCCCTGCCAACCATTCCACGCGTTCTTCGCTCTTTGCTTCGACTAATCTCAGCTTCTCCCCGAACTAATCCACTCGCATTCGTTTACTCACCTCTACGCTCTTATCGGTACGTGAGTTTGCGGACCTTCACAAACCGAAAATAACTCTCGTAATCCCGTTCGAGCGCCGCTCCTTTTCGGCCGCCCTTTTACGACGGCCGTGCGTTCGTTCTCGTTCGTTCGCCTCTCGCTGTTCCGTTTGTTCGTTTGCTCGTTCGAGAGTCTGCGAGTTGGTGCGTGAACGAGTTTGAGTTGCGAACATAAGTTCGTGAAGCAACCAGCGACTCCAAGGACCTTCAAAAATGGAATCGAGCAGCTTGCGTGCACTTTTGTTAATCGAGTCAGCTCAGTTCATTCTTTGTTTTCCGTTTTGTTGCATCGCGAGCACAGAAACTGTAGGCATTGATTGGTCCATCGTGTTTTTTGTTAAGAACACTGCGTCTTCTATCTTAGCTTCTTTTATGCTTCCGGTTGCTTTGCGCCCACTCGGCAGTCTTTAGCGCCTTCATCGACTGTAATCTCCTCATCCATCCATCGCCCGTATTCGTGCAACTCCGCGCGCTGAACTCACGACCACCCGCTTCTCCACCCACCGTTTGACACGTGCACGAATCGAAGCAAGGTGAAGGAGTGTCGAAACCGAAAGCACCCACTCCAGCAGCAAAGAAGCGGAAGAAGAATTGAGTTACTGACCGCCGCTGCGGCCGCCGTTTCGCGCCCGAACGAACCGACTGGTGGCTGCTGGGCGGGACGGAATTCCTTTGCTTTCCGTTGCACTCGTGATCTCTCCGTTTTTTTCTTCGAAAAGCGAGGATTCTGTTGATCCCTTGGCTTCCCCGAGGGAATCCGCGGGAAAATTCGTCTCCGTTTCGTCATGCCGCCACTTGTTTGTTTGCTCGCGGTTCGATTTTGTTCTCGAACTCCGTCGTTCGAAATTCCCACCGCTCGCTCGTGTTTCTCACGGCGTTTGTTGAGCTGTGTCTGTCGTGCTTCGCATTCCTTCGTTATCCCCCGTACTACCGTCGTGCTACTGTCGTTCTACCGTCCTTCGCTTCTTTAAACCGCGTACACAACAGCCATCGCCTTTCGTCGTTCGCCTCCTTGGCGACACGTGTTTGCTTACTTGTTAGTGTTACCGATCTTTTCCCACACCTTTCCCAATCCCGTCGTTCCTCTCCCCAACCGTTCACTTCTTTCGAGCTCTTCGACGGCCCGCGTGAGTGTGCACTTGAATTCTGGCCGTGGATCGAAACTACGCGAAGCGGCGAAGAAGACTCACGATTCGTTTGGAGCAGAGAGCTCGTCCTTCCGCTCGGTTGTCGTCGCAACGGGCACGAGTTGGCGGTTTTGTTTTTGTACAATCCACTCGCAGCTTCTCGTCGGTCGCCTTCGCGTCCGCTCGGCACAATCGGATGAGAGACGATGATTTCTGCCGCTTCCTCTTGCATATTTTCTCTCGCTTTCTTGCAACGACAGTGTTTGATCAACGGTTCGTAGTTTTGCTTCGCGCTCACAATCATCAAACGCTCCGCAAATTGAATCGCTTTGCTTTGAGTTCGAGTGCCAAGTGAAATATCCGTGTTACCGCTGGATTGCTCGGCTTATTACACGTATTTCGTTCGTGCCTCGTTCCGGCCGTGCCCCCCCACTTGCAGTCGCTAATCGATGCTTGCAGCCACGCATCTCTCCAACGCCCTCACCATCGAATCCCTGCAGCTTCCCGCTTTTTCGCCCGCCCGCATGTCGCGCCGTCGCGGTCTGATCCCGTGCGGCGGGAGCGGCTACTCCAGCGACTCCAGCGGCGACGGGCACCACGAACACCTGCTGGAGACGGAGGCGGCCGAGGAGAAGCGACCGCTGGACGCCGACGACGACCGGCGGCTGATCGAAGAGGACGAGGACTCGTCGCACTTGTACTCGCCGATCCCACCGGACGAACTGCTGGAAGCGCACGCCTCAACGCTTCATCATCCGTCTCATCACCACCGCACCCACTTGAATCCCAACCACCGGCTGCCGCCCTCCTCGCCGTTCTACCCGCGACCGTCGACGTCCGCCGCCGCCCACCCGCCGCTCCCGACTTCCGCGGCTTCGCGGGCGGCGCTCGAGGCGGCGCACGCGATGGCCGCCGCCAAGGTCGCTCAATCGACGCAGTCGCTGAAGGCAGGCGCACCGCCGAGCACGCTCCACAATCCGATCAACGGCCGCCCGTTCGCCAGCACGCGACCCCGACCGGTGGGGATGCGGGCGGGACCGTTGAGTCGCCCGATGACCGCCGCCGCCTCGCGCACCCGCTCCGGGCCGTCATCTACGCCGCACTCCCGAATGTCCACCGCCTTCTCCATGTACTCTTCGTCGACGAGTGAGTTTGAGAGGGGTTGGGCGAAGTGGCTGAGTTCTGTTGTCGAGCTGTGGGTTGATAGTTGGATCACTTCTCGAAAGGAAGAAGGAAAGGGCTTCACTGTATGGATGAGCAAGTCCACTTTTATTCGAGTCGACGCATTGCAATGATCGTTCTTCTTCTTAATGAAATAAACAAATAATGGATGCGTTCACCTATTTCTGCGAGCTTACAAGGTCTCGTTCAAGCGTCT
Source organism: Aphelenchoides fujianensis (assembly GCA_024699865.1). Taxonomy (NCBI): domain Eukaryota; kingdom Metazoa; phylum Nematoda; class Chromadorea; order Rhabditida; family Aphelenchoididae; genus Aphelenchoides; species Aphelenchoides fujianensis. The sequence continues at coordinate 524,219 of JAMPIO010000042.1, read as the reverse complement.
CCTAAAAACGACGAATCAGACGGTAATTAAGGAGCTGCGGTTGCTGACGTCCGTCTGCCCACACGGCGGCGAGGCAAAATTAGCGACTTCCGCCGGAAGTTTGCTGCGAAATCGACGGAAGATCGCCGCTCCTCCGAAATTACGGACGAGCAAAACACGGGAGCAAGGCGGAGAAGGGCACCGGATGCTCGCAAGATGCCTCTAATTGCTCTGTAATTTGCGTTGAAAGAGGAGGTATTCTTGGGATAAATAGGAGCGCCTTCTCGTCATTGCTTTCATTCGCCGGGTGGCTGCGGGTGGGTGCGGGTGTTGTGGGGCAGCGGAGGTGAAGCGACTGCGGCCGCAAGACTTTCCATTACGGCATTGAACGCTCTTCCAGCTGCAATCAAAATCGCTCTTGCAGTCGACTTTCTCGACCTCATAACTGCTCTCCGCTCATCCTAACCGCTTTGCTGTCTTCTTGCCCGCTTTAATAAACGAAACGCTTTTGTTGTGCGCAAATAATTCTTGAGCGCAACGGCCATTACCTACGCAATCAAAGAACGAACTGGGGCGTTCTTTCGAATTCGCGGAAAGGTCAGCGCGAACGGACGAACAGCTGCGATTTCAAACGAGTTCGGGGGCGATTCTCAAAGGTCGACTTCGTCATTCCTAGTTTTCTTTGTCCCGAATTCCGAATTTAGAAGACGAATCGTACAAACTGGGCATTGACATTTGCTCGCGGTTCGGCGGCAGCTCGGGCGGCTGCTGAGGTCTTTCCTGGGCCCCTTGCAGTCGTCGTTGACTAAGAAAGTGCGGACTGTTACTCAAGACGGCAGTTCTCTCATTTTTGCGGTAACCAAGCGCTTAAAGGCGTTGCTTTGGTGGCATCGAGCTCACTTGACCCCTTCGACTCACAAGCGATCCATTCGAATCATAAATGACTGTAAGAGATTTCGAAACGTTACCCATTTCTTGTCCGTTCTCTCCGCTGCCTGCTGCTGGTCGCCGTTTCTCGAACTGCTCGAAAATTCAGCTCCTTCGGCGTATTTTCGTCGTTCGCTTCGAAAACACCCGCCTGCCGTCGGTCGCGTCGCCTCGCCCGCCGTTGTGCCCGTGAATCGAAACGATTTCGTCTCACTCCTACCCGACCGTTCAGCCACGCCCGCATCTCCTCGCTCTTGCGAATCGAAGCGAAATGCAAGAAGCGATCGACTCGGTGAAATTCCGCCTCTTCCGCAACCTCCTGCCCCGCTCATTCGGTTTCCCCCGAACGGTCGGCCAGTGGCAACGGATCTATTCGATCACCACTGGTAAGTTTCCTTTGTTTCGACGTTGGGAAAGTGCATGGGGTCCGTTGATGCACAAGTGTGGAGATCGATCAGGACAAGACATTAGCCGATCGTTCTCTTGCTTCGGACGCATAAAACAAAGGATCCAATTGCGCGTTTCCTGCTCTCTCCGTATATTCGTTGTCAGGCCCGCTATCGCAGGCAATCGAACGCTACTCGGTAATCGCCACCCACTTCGTACAGCAGCGTGACCTTCTCTCGTCCTTTCTTCCTCGCCGCCAGTTCGTTTGCCTGCCGACCTGTGGGGCCAGTCGGGCATTGACATCGACGAGCGGGGAGGACGGCGAATTCGATTAAATTCACCTGTTCGCCGCGCTCGACAGCCGCTCGCTCGCTGCCGGCCGCCGACTTCGAAGTCGGGGGATCACACCTCGAGGCCGGCCGCTTCGAGGCGGTCGGTCGAGTGGCACGAACGACGTCCCTCGCGGCCGTTTGTTTTTGACGGCCGACAGCTGAAATTCGAAGAGGAGCGTACGGTCGGACGGCCGGCCGTCTTTCGTTGGTCGACGCGTCCATTCGGCCGAGCGGTCGGCGAATCGAGAGATTTCGAGAGAAGTGCGGCCATTCGGTTTGGGTTGGGATGACGGCAAAAAGAGGGCTTTTCGGCGTGCAAACGAGTAAATGCTTCAGTTTGCTCTTAACGATCCCCTCGGAAAGGGAGAGAAATTGTGCGTCTGTCCGACACACTCGCCCCCTCAACTTTTTAGCCGTTGGTCCAATCGATCTGAACTTTTTTTTGGCTAGAGTAATTCGTATGCGCGAAATCCGAAAATGTGCATTTCGACTGTCGGCGGGCACGTTCAACGTTCCGTGCCGACGTTCTGCGCCGTACCGTTTTTCGCGCACGGCCAAATTCACCGCCCTGTGGACGAAAAGATGCGCCTTGGAACGATGAACATCTTATCAGTTGACGGCATCATCAGAAAATGTTGCTGAAGAAAGTTGTGATCACCCGAAGTCGAAAGGTCGGGGCAGAAAATCGAAGAGCTCCACACTCGGAGGCGCCGTTCTCGACTCTCCGAATTTTATTTCAAAAACAAAAAAAATCCTCCCTAGAAAAGGGTCTGGCGCATCTATTAAAATTGAATTCGGGTCCGGAGGAGTTGCCAGGATCTCAGGCTCATGGAGCGAAAATTTAGTGTCGGTTTGAAAACTTCGGCGGATTTCGATCCCGCCGTTCTCATCGCACTATTGACGTCATGACATGGATGTAGGCTTATTTGAAAGCGCAGAATGCGGGCTTTCCAGCGAACTGCATGTTGTTGTTGTTCTTGGCCCACATGGCCACGAAGGCGTACGCGAACCGACTTCGTCAAAATGCGTAAAAAGCGGGCGGGATTGGGCTTGAGTGAACGGATTCTTTTGAAACCTGGCAGAAATGTTGAGCACGTAATTGCCCATCATTCTACCGTTTCGGATTTTTCGAACAATGGTTTGCCGAGGTGTAATGGATCGTTCTATAGGAGGGCCTGCACTCCAGCTTTGCGGTCGGCTTCTTTGCGTGCCGCAATCAGCACTTACTTTTTCCGCTTGCTGAGATCAAAACCGACTCTTTGCCACCGTTCGCAAATGTTTTACAACGTTCTGCGTAGTCATACCCAAAGCGCGCGTTTGCAAAGCGACTTCAACTGTTCGCCTTCGTTCTTTTTGGGCTCCTATGAGCAGAATGGAGTAAGTAGGCAGTCTTTGTTCAGAAACTGCCCATTCGCCGAGTTTCCATCGAACCGAAACGTTAGTGAAGCGCGACTAAGCGTTCTACCGTTCCAATGAGCGCTCGGTTATCAAAGAAAGTTGACAAAAGCATTCGAGACGCACCAGTCTAACGACTCCCCCAGCTGGGGACGGCGCGAAGCGCCGTCTCACGCTGGTTACAAACATCGTGAGAACGATTCATTGCACTCGTTACCGTAGTCAATCCGCTAGCAGCTTCTTCTATCGTGACGTCATGGACCCGTCCACCCTTCCCCAATTCACTCAATCCACTTGTCGTTCGAATCAATCCGATTCGAATCGAACGCGCTGCACTCGTGTTTGCTCCCACCCGTGTTTTCGCTACGATCTGCTTGCTTCGAACGAACAAACGAACGCGTGCGTGCGTTCGCTCCACCGACTACGGTCGGTCCCTTCTGCCGCACGAAAGCCCCTTGGGTTCACAAACGACCACAAGCGGCTGAAAGGAGAGGCGTGTTTGACGTTTGCCCGCCGCCCGTTCGCTCACACGCCCCAAATTCGTCGCGTTTTGTTTCGAATTTCGTCACTCGGCGCCAAGGCGAAGAGTTTGAGGTTTGGATTCGACGGCGGGCGTGCGCGTACGTGATTCGACGGTCCAATGAAGACAATGGGCGCAGCGAGAGGCATTGTTCCACGATAGTCTGCAGCGAGTAACGAAGACTTCACGATGGACTTTGTGTTTGCAATTGATCGCTGGGTTCTTGTCGCGTAACAGACGGTTTTTCCATTCACTTCTATGTTTGCAAGATACGCTGCCCGCTTCTGACCTCTCCGATCACAACGCAATCACGCGCACTTGAACTCCCGAACTCGTCCGCTTGCTCTCGCTCGTGCAGCGAGAAGATCGACCGCTCGGTTGGGCGAGGTTTGGCGTCGACTGTTTGACTTCGTTACACGGCGCTTCCCACCGCTTTCGTTCCGCCGGCTTCTTATTCACTTACCTTCCACCAAGTAGGGTCGAGTCGAGCGGTGGGTAGCGTGTGGCAATCGGATTTAACGACCTCGCCGCCCGACCGTCCGCCCGACCGGCCGACGGCTCGATTTCCTCGGCGTTGTTCCGCTTTCGCCGCCGTCTAATTCCATCAAGAACATTCTTTTTCTTCGTTCCGCGCCGCTCGATGACGTTCGTCGAGCGGTCGGCCGGCCCTGTGCGCAGCCGGCTGCTTACGCACTTGGCGGATCGACGAACGGCGGCAATTAGGCGGCTGGACGTGCTCGTTTTACTGTAGCCGACGCGACGAGCAAATTGCCAGGCGGGCGGGTCAAACGAGCGGCTTGAGCGGTGCGGAAGGGATAGACGGCTGCTCATTGTGAAGTCAGGAGGCGCTCGTGGCCAGCGACCTTTCTTCTGACCCTAGCAGTTCTTTTTTACTTGTAGGCAACGGCTGCTTTGTTCTTTCTTGTTAAGCAACCCTTGCCCTCTAGCCCGCTTTCTTATGCACAACGTTCTTTGTTCCCATTTGTGCTGCTGCTCGAGCTGCACAAGCGAACGACCAGCCGGGAGTCAAAAATGGCAGTCGAACGGCGTCATTGACCTTCGAAAGTCGACGCGATTCGATTAAACCGGTGAAATGATTCCATTTCGGGCCGCACACTTCAACATTCGAAGGGACATGGAGGGGGCACGTGGACACAAGCGAGAAATCTCGTAGTTTGCAGAAGAAATTGGATAAAAATCGGTGAAATGTGGGGAGTATTTGAGCGGGATTGTCTTTGCTGTTCCGCCTTGTGTTACGCTCTTGCTGTTTGATCATTGAGAAGTGCTTTTTGTTTGGCTCTAACGATTTATTACACGTTCCCACTCATCCTTAGAATTGTTGCAGGCTCGGACGACTACTCGATTTCGCTGCCCGGCGGCCCGCTGAACCAATCGATCGCAACGCGCGGAAGACACTTGAGCATGAGCAGCGTCGGCAGTGGAGATGAGTGAGTACTCAGATATCTAGTTCTTTATTTGATTGATTGTTGCAGACGCTCGCAGTCGCGCCAGTCGACATCCACCACCTACTCGGTGCTGGACACTCGGCACATCCACCTGTACATGAAGCGGGGCGACAGTCTGCACAGCTTGAATTCGATCATCACAATGTCGCAGCAGCCGGAAGACGAGGCGGCCGGAACGAGCGGCTTTCAGCCGGCCAATCCCAACGAAAATGCGGCCGAATCAAAGGAAGAAGAAGCGGGCGACGAGGAAGTGGAGGGCGGAAGCAAGAAGACCAGTGAGTGACGTCCCGGCTGTTCTTTCGACTCACAAGTCGTTTGCAGGTGCTTCGAACGGGAAAGAGGAACTGAACTCGCAGATGAGTCAGATGTCGCTCACGTCAACGCGCTCCACTCCGAACTTGTCGACCGTTGTCGCCACCGTCGCTGCTCGAGCGGTAAGCGGGGGACAGGGTGAATGGTGGAGAGTGAGCGGATGCACGGGAGTTCCGTTCGCAGAAGAAGGGGTGCAGATGACGCAAACGATAAAAGAAAGTCGCTAACGTGAAAACAGGTAAAGTGGTCGAGCGAACAAGGGAATGTGAGAAGTCCGTCTGACGCCCGCAACCAACACCAGCTAATCATTTTCACGCATTAGGCCTCCCGCTCGCCGCTGCATCACCGCACGCGCGGCGAGGCGATGTGGAGATGTGCGACGCACGAGCCCGAGGAAGACAACTCGTACCCCCGGCCTCGCAGTTCGTACTTGGGCGAGCTCGTTTGGCAGGTGAGTGCTTCCTCTATCCATTCATCTTATTCATTTGCTTGGTTGAAGGTGGACGACCTCGTGTTTTGCGGCGGCATCCAAGCGGTCCAGAATCTGAACCTCTTGTGTCGTCTGAACATCGAGTACATCATCGACTTGTGCGGCGAGGAGTCCGAGGCGATCTATCGGTTAGCGCTCGTTAGATATCTAATCGTATTTCTTTGTGGCTACAGCTTTTCGCGCTTGCGACCGGAATGCCCGTGCTTGTGCTCGCGGAAGACCGCCCACTCGCGCATGACGATGAGCATCAGCTTGAAGGACGACAGCGACCCGAACGTTCGCGTCGAGTTGAGCGACCAGGTGCGTTCTCTTTTCACTCGCTCCAACTCTTGAGCGATTGCAGCAACGCGCCGACATCATCACGTACTTCACCGACTTGATCAACATCATTCGCAAAGCGCGCGTGGGCGGCAAGTGAGTTCTCCGAGGGCTCCGGGTCAAAGCATAGAAATGGAGGAGTGTTGAGTGCTTATGGGCAGTTCTAAACAATTACAGCGCGTATCCTATAGACGTTCGCTCAAGCAACCCACTTGCAGGTGCGTGCTGATCCACTCGATGAAGGGCCGTAACCGGGCGCCCGCCTTTGTCGCCGCCTACCTGATGCAAACCCAACGGATCACTCGAATGCAGGCGTTGCATCAAGTCAGCGAGATGGTTTGCCACCTCTTTATTCCCCCAGTAACCTGTCGTTTAGATGTCGAAGACGCGTCCCGGTCTGGCAGTCTCCGACAACCTGCAGCGCGCGCTGATGCGATGGCAAACGATGCTCGGAATACGCAGTCGGGACACGCAGGACGCCGGCGGGTCCTCCGCCACCCAGTTTCAAGTCAAACGGACCGCCTGGAATTGAGCGAGGAGCGAGCAGTGGAAGGCAGCCGTCGAGTACACAGAATACAGCAGATTCGCACCTTAATCAGTTGATTTACCCGCACTTTAACTCACGACGACATTCCTTTTTATTCCCACTTATCCGATTCGTAGCAGGTAGTCTTTATTGTCTCTTGCAGTAAGTAGACACTCTTCGATTGTAATCCTTCTTGCACGGACGCCTTCCAGTTTCTCACGCGTCATTCTTTTTTCCTTGCACCAACCCACTTACAGGAGCTGGTTGAATAAAAAAGACAAATGAACCCGAATTCTTGGCTTTCACCACTTGCCGCTCTGTAAGCGCGCTCATCGCTTACCGCACGTTGCGCGAATGCCAGAAAACGGCCGTTTGTCTCGTTTATCACCTCGGAACCCGCCTGCAAGAATCCCGACTCTCTTGACGGCCAGTCCATTCGACGGTTTTTTGTGCGGAGATCAAAGAACGCCGAATGCAGACGATGGCGCAAAAAGCCGTAAAATAAAATCGGATTGAACGAGTTATGGGTTTGCATTGATTGCCGTTCGATCCGCCCTTCGAAATCTACTCGATTTTGTGCGAAAATTGGAAGGCGGAAGGTCGGCGAGCGCCGCTGCAGCGAGGAATCGAAGCTTTGCAACAATGGCGGAGAGGTGCTCAAAGCGCGAATGTTTTGGAATTGATTCAACAAAGGAGCCGCCGGCCGATCGCCTTTTGCGTCAGCCGCCGCGTCTTCGCGCGTGGCCTGCCCAGCACGAGCCGGCCGAAAGGTCGTGGCCAACTCGCAAATGTTTCATTGTTTTGAAATCGCCGCGTCTGCTTTGATCCCGCGCTCAGTGAGCGTTTGCGGCCACCCACACGATCGCGCGGCTAGCGAGTGTTGAAAGAAAAAACGATCCCATTTCTTGAACACCGCTTTCCTTCCATCGTTTCCGAAAAGCCCCGAAGAAGAAGTTGCTTTTTGCCGTCGGGAAAACGACCGGCCGAAAATGGCCGCTCGACTTCTTTCGCCGATGATCGCTCACTCCCCCACGCCGTCCGCTCCGCTCTTGCCCGTTGGGACTCGAACGGCGGGCGGATGTGGCGGCCGAAAAATGGAGTGTGCTCTTTGTTCTCGATTACTCACTACGCGCGCGGCCCGCCATTCATTTTCGGCTTCCGCCTCGCGCATCCAGCAGCAGATTTCGGTCGTTCCGCCTTTCAGTTTCCGGCGGTTTCGAACGGAACGTCTAGTGGGACGCGGGCGGACAATGCGCAGTGGACGCGAAAAAGGTTTTTTGTTGCGTTGATGTCGCGAATGTTTTGTTTCGTTTTGCTCTCCACCCACTCGGTTTTTGTTCCGCCTAATTGAAGCCATTGTTTTTTGCAACTGCCGTCGTTCACGTCACCGCCGTTCTCTTCGTTGGTATTCCGCAGCGTCCACTCGCTTCTTCGTAGTCTCCACCGATCGCTTTTGTTTTCCGTCCTTCACCGGCCGCCGGACTCCAAAGAACAACGGCGCGACGCCGAGCGAACGGCGGCGGCGTCGCGGTCTACCCGCAATCGAATTTCGCGGCCGCTTTGCAGCGCGCACACTTCTTTTCATCCCGTTTTTGTTTCCAATCCAATTACGCGCTTGTTTTCTTTTGTTTCATTGTGTTTCCGAAGGGCTGCCGTTCACGTGCTCGTCGTTTGTGGCGCGCGAAACTCTTCGCAATTACGTCGCGTTGCTGCCGTTCCGTTTTCGGCCTGCTCCAATCCGATTCTTCTTTGTGTCCAGAAATACGGTAATTGAATCACCGTATGTCTGTTGTTGTTCGACGCAAAAACAGAGAACAAAGAATGTTTTCCGTTGTTCACCACTTCGTCTTCTTTGTTGGTGGACGATTAGAAGAGGGAGACAATGAGGAGTGTTTAATTGAAGTGACGTTCCGGTGTTCTACCGCTTATCCGTGCTTTTAGTTCTTGCTCTAAACGAGCCGATTAGCTTATGAAAAGAGTCAACTACTCAAGGGAACACCGGTGATCGTTCCAGCGATGCGAACAGTCGTGAATTTCAATGAGAGAACACTCGCCCATTAACCGGGTGTTCGTTTCCACATTCGCTCGTCCACCATTGAAGCTCCGAATGCGGACTCGTTCGCCGGATATCCGTTGGGATCGAAATGATGCCACTTCGTTTGTTACCCGAATCCCGCGAGAGCGGAGGGCGTGTGAAGGAGTAATTAGCGTTCGCTTGAAGTCGAGCTCAAAATGATCCCGTGGGACGTTCGTTTCGAACAGGCTTGAAATGGAGGGTGTGACCTTTTTCACGCCCGCGTTCGTTCGTTAAAGAAGAAGTGAACACTGCCGTTTGATTTTAAGTGTTCTCACAATCAAGCAGTTATTTATTCGGTTCCACTTTAACTTTGCTCGAATCGTTGTCTTTGCTGCAAGAAGCGTTTACTCCGCACGTCTTCTCCCGCATTCTTTCGCCACGTGCTCGCCGTTTTGAACTACGAATCAAGCAGTTCGTTCGCTTCACGCGTCGGCCAGTGCATCGACTGGTCGAGGACTTGTGGTCCGCCTTCGAGTGCTGAGGAGCGGCCGCTGAAAGCGGAGAAGTGGGCAACAAGAAGGCGGAGCGGCCGGAAGGAATTTGTCGTCAACTCCCGTTCGTTCAAGTGTTTTCCAATTGGCCGTCCGTTTCGCCACCCCGTTTTGGATGCATATGCACGTACAAAACCCGATAAACAAACAAAAAATGCTCGCTATTTTGTTCTTCTTTAACTGTTGGCTAAGGATTGCTTTTTGCTGCTCATGACGGCGTGATCTTGTGAGTTCTTTTGTTAAATCCAAGTGCTTCCACTAAATCCACTTCAATCTGCCCGATTTACACGCCGTTTTGGCGCCGGAAGCATAAATCAAGCCGGCGAGCGTGCCAATTAATGAGGTCGTTTAAAACAAACAGCGGCCTGTGTCCCCAGCTCCTTCGAATTTTAACTTGAGATCTGAAGGCAACGAGGTAAACAGTTGGCCCGTTAAATGAAAGTAGCTATCCGCCTTAATCCCTCTTTTTAGCTTCCATTCTTACAGCTTCCGCTCCGTTTGTTTCGTTAATCCAAAGAACACCGACCAACTTTCTTTTCGTGTGTTCATTTGCGGCCTCCTTTCTCACACTTTCATACGCAAGCCGCGGCTTTCATCAGGCCGCGGCATTTTTCACGCACTCGTGCATTCACTCACGGCGTTCTCCCGCATTCATCCGCTCGATTACCCACGGAAATCCGCTCCATGAAGTCCGAAACACGGGATTGACACCAATCGCTTCTGTTTTTGCTTTGACTTTTTGGACTTCGCAATTTTAACGTTGTTGCTCGAATGTTGCCTGCGGTCTGTGAGTGCGCCAAGTAGGGCTATCTCGTCGTTCTCGCGTGTGCGGGGCCGCAACTAACGACTGGTTGCAATGAAAATAACGACTAGTCTTTCTAGCACGCCCCCATTCAATTTTTTGCGGGTTTAATTCGCGCACAGTTGCTCGCTCGTCTGCATGAATCCGTTTTACTCGCCGTTAACGAGCCCGCATTCGGCGCATCTCCCACTTCTATTTGCTTCGTTTATTGCGCTGCGAATCCGGCCATTTCAAATGCGTGTTGCACTTTTCGATTGCCAAAATTGAAGGTTAGTTGCGTGATTTACCGAAAACTCGACTTCGTTCTGTGGCGTGTTACGTAGTCTTTATTCAAGAAACAAGGCAACACGCATCTCGTGCCTAAATTTACCCTCCTCACGAAACGATCGTGAACGCGGTGTTTCTTTTGGTGGTCGTCCACGTGTCTTATGGGCACGTGAGCACGGAGTGCGTTCAAACGACTGCTGTCAATTGCAGAGAATATGGGCTGGGAGCAGAACGTGTTCAACACAGAGCAGATGAATGCGGAAATGCCGCGAACACACGGCGGTTGCTGGAAGCGTTGCAATCTCTCGAGCCATCAACGCTCCTCTTGAGCTCGTTTGGAAAGCGGAAGCGCTCTCTCTCCGTTAAGAGTGCTCTTTGTTTGCGTTGAGCAGTCCATTTATTCACTTTGAGGCGGGCGTTTGGCCGCTTATCGCCGCCATTCGATCTCTCTTTTGACGAGCTAAAAGATTTTGGCCCGGGCTGGACGGCAGATGAGTTCTCAACAGTCCGTCCGGAATTTCATTCCCTTCTCCTCTAGCTGAAAGCTTCGAACGGCTTTCATCTACTTCGTTCTCCTCCGTGGTCCCTCGATTCTCACTCACTTCTTCCCGTCGAGCGCACCAAACATCTCCGCATTTCATCGAACGGCGGCTTCTCGAGCTCGTCGGCAGTCAAGATCGCCACTTGAAGTCGGGGCGACCGGGCGGGAAGGCGGAGGAAATCGAGAGAAGACGGTCGAGAAGTCGGGAGTCCCGACGGCAAACACGAGAGTCCGCCAAGGAGAAGTGGCCATCGAGCGGGCGGGCGGACGAAACGCCGAGAAGAAGTGAGAAGAACGGCGGGTGCCCGAGGCAACAACCCGAACGTCCCACTTCTGCGAAATCAATTCCGCTCCTTTCTGATGAGTGGATGCAAAGGCGTGTCTGTCGGCGTGCTGCGGGTTGTTTGCGCAGTTTGAATGTGGTGAAGCAGTTGAATGAACACTGTAAGTGCAAGGATCGTGTCGTGTTCTGTCTTCTTCGTGCTTGACTTCACCACTCTAATCTCTGTCCACTTCATGAGATACTCTTCTCATTTTACAGCAATCTATCCGTCTTCACAGCGTTTTTAATTTCCGTTCTGCCCCGGAACACGCTTCCGTTCGCTCCTGATCGTTCTTCATTTGCGGCCGCGGCGTTTTCGTTTGTCGCCCTTTGCGTCACCACTCTGATCGCAATCCAATGTGACGAAAATTAATTTGCGCTCCGATCGGCGCGCCGGACAGCCGCGCCCGCCGAAATCGAAACAAAGCGAATCAAATCGAAGCGAAGTGGGCGGGGCCGCGGGCAAGATTTCGCACTTCTTTCCGTCGGGCGGGAGCGAACAGGAGCTTCCCGCCCCAAACAAAAAGAAGCGAGCGGCCGGCGGGAACAAAAGAAAGCCGGCCGCCCGCCCGAATGGCCGCCGGAAGCGATCGGCCGGCGATTTCGCCCGTCGGCCTCCCGCGGAAGTGCCAACTGTCACGCAACCGCCTCGTTCCGGCGGGCGGAGAGGCGGCAAAGGCGCGAATTCAATCGAAATTCACTTCAAATTCGCGTTCAATTGGCGCCCGCCTTCATCAAGAGTTCCTCCGCATTTCTTCTCGCTGTTTGATCACGAACCTCGACGTCAGAAGCGGAAGAGAAGTAGACGAGGCGTCTGCTTGAACTTCAAGACCCTCGAACCCACTGGATTTCCGCCTCTTCGAATTTTGCAACGATTCGTGCGTGTCCGTTTGAACTCTTCCTTCCATTCGACTCGACGTAAGCAGACGGTGGGCGGTGCTCATCGGAAAGCAGAAGGCGTGAAGCGGATGAAGAGGGAGTAGCGGAAAGAACTTGTGAGAAAAAACATTTGCTTTTCAACAGCTTGTCTGGCTATTCTGTTCGTTCAACTGCATCTACGACTCGTTTGTTTCATTCATCGTTTATTGAGTTAAATCTCGTGATTATTCGCCTGTTTTATCGCGCTTGTGTCAACCCAGAAACGAATCGAGAGCTTTCAGCCGTAAAATCAACAATCGTTGCGCGGATGCCTCGACTATTCAATCCACCGTCTCCTTTTCAACGACCAATCCCCCGAACGCTCATGTTCGCTTCGTTCTTGTTCGTCCTGCTCGCCTCGCCGCTCGTTGGCTTCGGCTTGGCGGCCACCGTCCACGGCACGCGCGCCCGCAACTCGTCGATTCCGTTGCGTTCGCTCGCGTCCACGACACGCGACGACTCGGCGGACGGGAGCGCCAGCGAGCAGTCGGACTGTGACTACTGCCACCCGAAGGAGTGCGCGGAGGCCGGCCGAAAGGTCGCCTTTTGCTACGTGGAGCGAGACGAGGAGAACGGTGAGTTCAACGACGAAGTCCCTCCGATTCATCGCCTGTTTAGGCTACGGCGACGATCAACTGTGCGCGGAGAACGGAGCGGAAAGCATCCGGCGGCTGGTGGTGGGCGAGCGGCTGGAGCCGAACGTTCAGTCCGCCTGCCAGCTGTCCAAACGATCGCCGTTCGTCTTTGTCTGCTGGTGCAAGCACGTGGCCAAGGAGCGGAGGTGAGCCGAAGAACTGATTGAGCAACGGATCAATGGGGAGTGGAAAAGAAGGTAGACGACCTTACTGTTCACTTCTTTTTGTTCATCCCCCGAATACTCGCCGTAGGAATTTCGAACCGACGCGCCGCGAAACCCAACCCACTTCTTTTCACGCCCGCGCTCAATTACTCCCGAATTTGCGGCGCCGTTCGCAACGAACAAATCCGCGAAAGACGACACGAATTGCGGGGTTTCTTTCGTTTCTATTGTGGGAACAGGGGACGCTTTGAGTAAGGAAGTGAACTTCGAATGTTTTTGCTGTACTTTATAAGCATTTAACCGTTTTTATTAAACTGGAAGCGTTTGAAAGTTCTATGATGTTCTTGCCTTTTTTTGTTTTATTGAGAGGTTGAAACGACCAGCTAGTTTTTGAAATTCTTTGATCACAAGCCAGCTGTCCCCAAACTTGGTAACGGGCACCCACTCCAATCAACTCTCTTTTCCCACCCACATCTTCCGTTCGTTTCAGCCTGTCTCGTCACGAGCAAGTGCTGGAGCGGAACCGGCTGCGCTTCAACGCCGGCCGTCGTGGCGGCCTCCAGGTGGTGCACATGCTGAGCGCCGACTCGCGCCCCGCTCAGTTCGAGCCGTTGCTCAAAGTCGCGCCGGCCGGCCGTCCGTCCGCCCAATTCGACTCGGCGGTTCGCGAATCCGACGCGAAGCCGAACGGAACGGCGACGAAGCCGGCGGAATCGCGAGGCGCCGCCGGTTGGAACGGCCATTTGGCGCACGGCAAATCGAACGGCGTCCCGTCCGGCTCCAGCGGCCACGAGTTGCGCTCGTCGACCGTCCGCAAGACGATCCCCCGCCGACCGTCGCCCGCCCGCATGGCCGCGAATCGCGTCGAATTCTCCGTTCTTTTCGTTTCGATTGCGTTCTTTTCTTTCGTTCACATCTTCTATTAGATTCCTTAAGTTTTCTTCGTTGTTGTTCGTTTGACGAGGTAGTGGGGCGGCTGTAGCGATCACCAATCGGGCTCTTTGTTCACTCATCAGATATACCCTCTCCGTTATGCATGCATTTACCCCTCATACTGCACTGAATACTCTCGTGTACCTACTTTCCTATCGTGTTTCTCGTTCGTGCATATTGGCGTAGATCCTTGTTTTCATCTATTCGCGTGTTCCGAGCAGCTGTTCGTCTTCTCCTTGAGTAAAAACAATAAACTAAGCTGAAAGACACGCAGGGGCACTTGCTTGACGTAAGACGATCTAGGAGATGAATGGCAACTAAAGGTCAGCTCAAGTCGTGTATTCCTCCCAGCAACCACCTAAATCTAACGAGCGCTTCGTTCAGCTCGATGGCTCAAAATCAGCTTCAAGCGAAGGGAACGCTCGATTATTTTCGGTTTATATAGTCGAGAGATAAACAACTCTGAATCCATGCGGAGGGCAAAGACGAGGCGGACGGAAATGCGATTAATCAACCGCCTTCTTCTTCGCCGTCGATCCTTTCAACACCCGCCCGTCGTCGAGTGGGCGCTCCGTTGGGAATGGCCGCCGAGATCGTGACTTCGGCTCCTTTCTTTGCGGCCCGAGCTGTGCGAATTTCGCGCCGGCCTCGTCGTTTGTTTCCGCACGGATTTCTCGCGGTCGGTGCGGGAGTGTGTGGACGACGGCTGATAGCCGGCCGGCCGGATGGGCGAGCGATACGATTCGGATGGCCGCCCACTGCTCCTTCGGCTCGGTCGGTCGATAAAACGAAGAAAGGAAACTCATTTTCGCCTCTTCTCCCTTTGGACAATCGAGCGACGGCGGCGGCAATTCGTAGGCCGGCGGCTCGTGTTCGAATGGACGTTGATTTTGGAGCGGAAGTTACTGCAAATTGCAGCAGTTTTTACTGTGGGTTTCTTGGAACAGAAACAGAGTACTGCTTTTACTCATCCATTTGATGCTTTGAAACAGTAGTTAGTGGACAATCTGAACCTACAGTCTTGTTATTTTTTCATCTTACTCGTGCCTGCTTCCCATTACTTTCAGCTTCCAAACACGAGCGAACGCCGCCGCCCCCAAATTCAATCGCGCGATAAACTTTGGCCCCGACTCGGAAGCAACAATGCGCGCCCGAATTTGCGGAATGACCGCCGAAGCGAAGCGGTCGGCCGCCCGGAGCGGAAATCTCCGCGAATTGGCCGCCGGCTTTCCAATAAGTTTTGGAATCTCCGCGAAGACGCGCGGGTTGGCGTGGCGGTCGGTCGGCCGAGTCCGAAGGGATCTCGAGACGGCCGGGCGGCTCTCCATCGTCCGCTGGACATCATTTGCGCGCCTTTGTTTCGTCTTCGACCCGCTCGACCCGCCGACCGGCCGAAATTTAATCCGCGCGACGCACGCGCCGTCCACCCATCGGCCGACCGACCGGAGCGGCTCGATTGGGCGCGCAAACGGTTGCGCGCGGCAAAACGGTTCGCGCGTCTTCGAGAGCCGCCGATTGCCCCCGAGCGGCTCGTCGGCCGGGCGGGCGGGGCGGAAATCCCGAACAGCGAATTTTGCGGCCGGACGCGCGTGAGACGCGCGAGTGGGCGTCTTCCGCAATTCGCCGAGGAAGCGGAAGGATCTCGAGCTCGAGCGAATAAACGGTTTGGACCTCAAAAGGAGGATAACGAGTGAAAGCAGGCAATGAATGCTTTTGCGATCTTGTGGAAGGATTGTAGACATCTGAGTGAAACCGACCGGTCGCAACTTATTCGTGTTTCTTCTTTCCGATCACTCGTTCACTCATTAACCGTCTGTTTAAGCTTCTATCCAGTCCTCTTTTCCCCTCCTCTCGCAGGTTCATGCTTTCACTCTCGCTTGCCGCCTTACTATTGACCCTCGCGGCTCGCCTTTGCGGACCAATTGGCAGCCAATTTGACTGTTGACCCCCGGGCGGGCGGCTTGTTGGGTCGGCCGGCGAGAAGCCGAAGCCGCCGGCCGGCCGAGCGAGCGGATGGGGGCGGAGGGTCACGCATTCCGCCGCTCGGCGTCCATCCGCCCCCATTTGGCCGACTTCTTCCGCCGGGCGGTCGGCGAGGTCGTGAACGCCGGCCGTCCATTGATGCTGAGGATGCGGGAATTCGCGAAGACAAACGGCGACCGCAAAAATCGACCGTTGATGCGGCCGGCGGGCGGGCGGCGAGACCAAAAGCCGCCCACTCGCGCCGCTCGGGGCCCATTTGTTCGCCGACCGACTAACCGAGTCGACTTGTTGCTCGACCAGCGGTTCGTTTCGGCGTGATACCCCCACTCCTTTCTGTTGTTTTCGGGTGGTGAACGAGCGAACGAACGGGGAAGTCAAGCGTTCGTTGCATGAATTGTTTTGCGCGTTCGTGTGCTCGAGGAATCGTTCCTATTTGTCTAATAGCCGTTTCTTACAGGTCTCTGCAGTCGTCGATGCCCGCCTGTTGAACGATTTTTTGTCCCCCGCTTGCCGCAATGCCCAACCGAGCACAGAACGGTAAGCTTGCATCCGTTCAAAAATAGGCAGGGCCATTAGTGGAGAGAGCAATCGAAAACCGTGGACCAGTGCAAGAAGAAGGAGTTGCTCAATCAACGCAAACATTCATTCCTCTCGAACGAAGCGTTCCGCCGCTCATCCGCTCCCAATTAGTCTCTTCTTCGCCCGCTTTTCCGTTCGCTCCGTTCGGTCGGCGCGCCGCCCGCCGGCGGAGCAAATTGGCGGCGATTGACGAGACGAACGAGCGGCGGGCGGGCGAGCGGGAATTCTTCCATTTCGTTTGTTCCGCCGACTATTGTGTTCGAAGGGTACATAGGTGCGAGAGGCGAAGTGAGTGAGTAGTTGGTGGGTGGAGGAGTGCGTAGGAAGTGAGCGAGAAGAACATGAGTAAATGGGCGGGTGGATCGATGAGGATTGCGCAACGTGACTCTTCTGCCGCTTGTTGTTATGTCCGTCCGGAAATTATCGCTAGCGGCAAGCGGAAAGCAAGAAACAAATCGAGCGTGAGCCAACGGAAGATCCACCGCTCATAATTGCGACTTGATTGCACAAAAACAAAGCGGAAGGCGGATCGAACGGCAATTCCGGCGAATTTTCCGCTTCGTTCACATCTGTTAGTCGCTTGCTCACGTACTCGATAGCTTCAATTGCTTCCAACAACAAGCAGGAGCAATGAAGAAAATCGGTTCCCCGTCCATTGCTTCCTCCCTATCGCGTGTTTCTCGTGTTTACGGGCCGGTGAATCGACACAATGGGATGATTCCTTTTGGTCGTTGGCCGGCCGCTGGCTTGAGCGGGAGACCGGCGGCAAAAATGGACGACGCCGGCCGAGTGACCGCTAGCTCTTTTGAAGGCGTGAATCGTCCGTAGTTTTTCGTGAATTCCGCCAATTAGGACCCGTTATTGCGGCCATCCACGGGAGTTTCTCATCGTTAGTGTTTCTTCGATAACCTTTGCGAAAGGTCCACTCGTTGCGCTGCTATTGGCGGCGACATCCGGTGCCGTCCGACAAAGCGGATGTCCACTCGCTTTTTTCATTGCTTTTCATTGATTTGGCTAATTTTTATTGGCTTTTTCACCAAAAAAAGCCGCCATTCCTCCCCGCTTGCCCGTTGAATCGCCCGCACCGCTTGCGGATTCACTTCGACGTCCTCCGCGAGCGAGCCGCAGCCAATTTGTTTTCGATCGAAAACAAGTGGGATTGTTGTAGAGCGAAGGGAGGAAGACGAAAGCCGCTCGGATTCACTCGCTTCTTGGAGCAAATTGCCCGAGGATTTCGCTCGTCCCCTTCCGTCGACTCCTTTCCGCTCTGAACGTGACGCAACGAACGAGCGGAAGACGGGCGGCTTCGTGAACACCGCCCTTCGCTTCGAGTCGATCGGCAGCGTTGAAGCGAAAGTGAGACGACGCTTGCAGCCCCCCAACGCAACAATCGATCGAAGCGGAGCGATCGGAAGCGGAAAGTGAATCCGATCGAGCAAATTGGCCGCAGCGAATCCTTCCGCGAACTCCCGTGTGGTGGAGATGTTCGACTGGCTGAGATCGCCGCTCATTCGCGGAAAGTCGCCGGTCGTCTACATGGCCGCCATTCAGCAGGTGTTCGGCGAGGGTAAGCAAGGTTAACAATGCGATCTAAAGCGATCTAAAGCGCTCTAAACTTCAATGCTAACCTTCCCATCAAATTCCTTAAACTACAAGCTATAATCCTTCACTTATTCCATCTTTTTTAGTGATGAACAGCGTGAACCGGGCGGTGAAGCGAGCGCGATCGCGCGTCCAGCTGCCCGCCGACGCCGCCCAGCATTTGCGGAAGATCGGGCCGCCGTTGATGCTCGCCGCCGTCCTCGTCTACCTGCTGCTCGGAGCGGCCGCCTTCTTGTCGCTGGAACACGCAACGCACGAGCATGAGATCTCACGCTTCTACTTGAACTTCGGCGTGCGGCGGTGAGTTCGGGGGTTTGGAACAAAGGATTGAGCTTCTTTTTGGTGGGGCTGTACTTGTGGTCCGTTTGCACTAACAGTTTCTTCAAGCTCCATCCATCGACCTCAATTCCCCCAATTCATCGACTCGTTGTAGCCGCCAATTCTCGCGCGAAATGACGAAGGCGCTGTTCGAAAAGAACGACAACATGCTCGTGATCGTCGACCAGGCGAACACCCAACGCCTGCAGGACGTGCTGAACAAACAGCTGCGCGACTACGAGAACGAACTGCCGCTGCGGCTGCCCAACCGGCAGGCGTGGACGATGACCAACTCGCTGAACTACGCGTGGGGCTTGCTGACCACGTTGGGGCACGGAAGCCGCTCGCCGACCACCACCGGCGGACAGGTGGGTCTTCCGACGAGTTCTTTCGTTCATTCTTGCTTCAGATCTTCGCCCTCTTCTACTGCCTTCTGGGCGTTCCGTTCTTCATGGGCACACTGCTGATTTGCGCCTACTCGACGTTGAATTTGATTCGAGTACGTTCTTCCGAGCATCAAGCTTTGATTCGTCCCTCTAGTGGCTGCTGCGGAAGCAATTCGCCGACCGGAAGCTGAACGATTGGCACCTGCTGGCGGCGTGCATCGGCGTCTATTTGTGGTTCATCGCCGCCTTCACGATCCTTCTCTACTCGTCGGCTTTGCCGGACAGCTTTTGGTTGTCGTTCTGTACGGCCGTCCTGTCCGCCTTCACGATTCCCGTAAGCTTCATCAAAAGAATTCTATTGAGTTGATCGGTTTGCAGACCGCCGAGTACGCCGAGTTCTCGGAGCCGGACAAAGTGATCACATTGATCGGCACAACGACCTCGTTATACCTCGCCTTCCTGATCATCGTCTCCTTGTTCGGGCTGTACACGAAGCGCCGCGACCACGACGCCCAGCCGACTCAAACTACGCCCACTCTCGAGCACAACGGCGCGACGAGCACCGACGGCGTGCACGTGGTCCACGCGGAGCACGTCCACTCGGCGGCGCCCCACCCGGCGCCCCGCTTTCAGGCAAGTCCGCTGCTGGGGTTGAAGTGCTCCAAGCTCCCCATCGACGAGGAACACCACTTGGT
Organism: Aphelenchoides fujianensis; assembly: GCA_024699865.1. Lineage (NCBI taxonomy): Eukaryota > Metazoa > Nematoda > Chromadorea > Rhabditida > Aphelenchoididae > Aphelenchoides > Aphelenchoides fujianensis. Next base: position 504,854 of record JAMPIO010000042.1, on the reverse strand, counting down.
CATTTGATTCAGTCTTATGATGTGTAGATGGTTGATTCGTTGAGATCTTCATGTAAATAGCCGTCGTTTTTTTTGTTTCGATGGAAGAGTGAGGAAGGACCGAGTGAGTGGGAAATAACTTGCTTTTAACCACCTTTCCTTTGCTTTAAACGCGTAAAACAATGCCGTTTTTTAATGTTCGCTTTTGTTTACCGCTTCTGAGCTTCCGAGTCGAGTGACCAACAATCTTTGAGTTGTTCGCCTTGACCCGCCCGCCCGTCCGCCCGTTCGCTTCCGCTCGCCCGCCGTTCGCGTTGTTGAGCACGGCGGAGAGCACTCACAGAAGAAAGAACAACCTTTCTTCTTCTCCGCCGTGCTCTTCGGTCGGCGGGAGGAACGGCGATTCTTTTCGTCGAAAAGTGGCGAACGAACTGGCGGACTGATAAGACGGGCGACGAGGCGCAACTTTCCGCGTTGTTTTGCGTCCGATTCTTCCGCGAATTCCGCAATCAGCGGAGCGGGATGCGGCGTTGACGTCAAGCACAGGGAAAGGGCGGGAACGAGCGAGAAACACGTGGATTTCCGGGGGTTTCGTCCGGAGAGAAGCGGCCACTCACTCACTAACCACTCGATTATTTCCTCTAACCACCGCACTAACAAGAAGCTTCTCCTAATCGCCCATTGCAGGTGATCGTGGACCAAGCCGGCAGCTCGACGCTCAGCGACACGAACCGAGGCGGTGGGAGCGGTAAAGTGCGCGAGATTCACCACTACTAACCGCCATCATTGCTCGATTACTGCGACTAATAACTGCTTCTTTTAACAACAAACCCTTTGATTGCTTCTTTCTTCTTCTGCTTGCCGGCCGCTTTTCTTGCACTCGAACAAACGAAACTCTCCGAACAAAACGTCCATTCCTGCGCTTTTTCTCATTCGATTTGGTGCTGCCCCGATTGATTCCGATCCCTTGTACCCACCCTCTTCTTGCTCTCAACTGTTTGCATCACCTAGTCGTTTAATTCCCGTGGTTTCCTTTCGATACTCCGCTCTCCATTTTTCCCCCACATCTCGCCCACCTTCCTTCGTTCTCCCCTGTTCCCCCCGTTCATCGCATCGATCGACTCGTTCCCCCACGTAATAAACAAGACATCCACTCCTTCATGCAAGACATTCGATCGAGTCCTTCCGTTTCTTTTATTTTCGAAACAACAACACAAAACACAGTGGCGCGAGAGGAAGGAAGGAAAGAAGAGAGACAAATTAACGCGGCTTTTTTGATCGAACGCAAAATACGTGGGAGGAATTCACTCATAAATTACTACGTACACAACAATGGAGAGCGAGAGGAGAGAGATGTCTAATGAGAGGGAAGGAGAGACAAATTAAAGGAAGAGAGAGATGGACGACAACATTCAATGATGGGAGGAGGACGATTGCGAGGAGGCGAGAGGAGTCGGTGGGTCCACGATGGAGGCCGGCGCCTCACTTCGCCTCGGCCTCCGGAGCGGCGACCTCGTCCTGCAACCGAGGGATTAGGAGGGGATGGCCAGCAGGAGATCTCACCTCGGTCCGCAGCTTCTTGCTGGCCGGCACGTCCTCCGCCGCCGTCTCGGCGACTTTCTCGTCGTTCTCGTTGCCGTCCGAGTCCCGCTTGCGGCTCTGCAATCCCACCGATTAGAGGGAGGCGTGGATGGAGGGGGCGGCTCACCTTCTTCTCCAGCTCCGGCTCGATGACCTCGGCGGTGGCGTCGTTGGAGGTGTCGTCCTCGGCGGCCGTCGGGGCGGCCTTCTCGCCTTGGCCCTCCTCCGCGGGCGCCTCCTTGCCGTTGGCCTTGGCGTCGGCGGCTTCGGGCGCCTCGGCCGCGTCCTCGGCCGCCTTCTCGACGACGTCCGCCGGCTTGGCGTCGCCGTTGGCCGTGGGCGGCTTGTCGCCGTTGGCGGTCGGGTCCACGTCCTCGGGCTTGCCGTTCTTCAGCTCCAGGTCGGCGGCGGCGGCCGTCTTCTTGGCGGCGACGTCCGACTCGGGCGCCGGCGTGGTCTGGTCCTTGACGTCGGTCATCTTGTTCGGGTCGGAGGTCGAGCGTGAAGCTGCACGAAGCGAAGGCAGAAGCGTGGGGCGCGAAGCACAAGCGGTGGAGAACCTGAAAGCAGCGGGAAATGAGTGGCGGTCGTTGGACGGAGGGGAGAGCGGAGAGCACGGCGCGATCACGGCGAACACGAGAGCGCCGGAAAAAAGAGGTAGATGAAGGAGTGACGCTCGGTTCGAACGAGAGAGACGAGCATTTCATTGATTCACGAAACGATCGCCGCTCCAGAAGCTGAACGCGAGAGACGCTCGAGGCACGACACGACCGCGTGCTTCCCATCGTGCAAGTCGAAGACAAAGACGAGCGAAAGAAATGCCGAGAAGCCCGAAAATCGCCGCTTTTTGCCGGTCGCCGTCGTCGTCGGCCGCCGTCGGCCGCAAAAATCCGCACGATTTTCGGAACGCGACCGGCCGCGGCCCCTCGTAATCCGCCGGGCAGGTGGCCGACCGCCGCGGCGTTGTTTTTGGACGAAAATAACCGAAAGCTCGCGGCCCGACGGCGAACAGAGGCCGGCGGCCGGCCGAGATCAGGTGAGCGGCAAAAAACAAGCGGGCAGCGTAGGACGGGGCAACTTTTGGAAGAGTTTGCTTTTCGAACGAACGAAACTCGCGAGATGGACACTCGCGATTGGAAGCGGGAACGCGGCGCGCGCTTGAAGCGTCCAAAACTCGCCGCCAGTTCGCCCCATCGACGAGAAATTAGCCGCAATTTTCGGCGAATCGACGCGAAAAACGCCGACGGCAACGAGCGCGCTGGACTGCGGGGCCGCCGAGTTGTTTGTTGACCTTTGCGAGGCCGCCCCGCTCGCCGCACGGGGCCCGAAAGGAAGCGACGAGCGGACAGCGGTGAAATCGAGCGCTCACGTCCGCCCGCCGTCTTCCGTCTTCTAATTCGCCTAATTGGGAGCCCGCCGGTCCGTGGGAGTTCGCATTGCGGCGGCGGGGTTATTGTTTTGATCGCAAAATGTCGAGAGCAAAAGTCGGTGGAAGGAAGCGGAGCGAAACCTGCGAATGTTTTTGATCAACGTGGATCGAACGTCGCGCGTTTCTTGGGGCGGGATTTTCGAAGTCGAACCTCGAAGCGATGCGCGAATGTCGAAGTTCAAGCCCCGCGGCAACCCTCGCTTGATCGCATCGCGGTGTTGCGAAAGCAATCAAAGCAAGCGGGAGGAGCCCCAAGATCAAAAATCACCTTCGACGCCAGCGACCCAAAGGAGACGACGGCGCAACCGAGAAGCGAAGGCGGACGGCGCGTTGTTTACGGCGACCGACGCCCCCAGACAGAAGACGGGCGAGCGGGCAGGGCGGCAACCGATGGGAAGATTCGAGAAGAAAACTGGACGCCCGATCCCCCACCGCCATCCGGCCGTGTCTGCCCCGCTCGCGAATGCGAACGGCCCCGAAAGGAAGACGGCCGGCCGGCCCCGCGTTCGTGGAGAGTGGCGGCGGCGAGCGAGGCCGCGAATGACGCAACCGGGCGGCGATCGAACGCGAAGGTGAACGGGCGGAGGGCGGCGGCGGAGGGACGGGGCGAAAGGCGAAGAGGGCGGGCGCTGGGCGCGAACGCGTCAGACGGCGGGCGGACGGCCGACGAGCGCGGGAAACGCCAGCGCCAACTCATCGCCGCCCAAAAGACAACAAGCGGGCGGGCGGGCGGGAGATGCGCGCGCATTTTCGATTTTCAAAAATCGAAAGTGAGCGGACCGTTGATCCCCAAAGATCGAAGAGCGGCGAGCGGACCGCGAGTAAAATCGATGCTCTCGAGTTCGAGGCGAACACCCCGAGAGCGGCAGAGGCTTCAAGCACGCGTTCGGGAGCAGCGTCCACTCCCGACCGTCTCTCAACGCATCCGAACGCCCACCCACGTTCCACAGAAGACGGAAGGCGGGAACAAAGACGCGCTCGGCGGCGAGGACAAAAGAAGCAGCGGGTGTCTCGACGAAGAGGCGAAGAGGAGTGACCGAACGCGCTCTCGAACACCTGCGCCGCGTTCGCAAAGTTTTTTGCGTCCACTTTTGCGAAGAACTTCCCGCAATTTTGTTCGAAAAGGGCGGAGGAACGCGGACGAGAGGGAAAAAACGGGCGCTGGCGGCGAAGAGAATGTTTTGGGAGAATGGCGGCCGTTTTGGACAGCCGGCAGGAAGGAGAGACGGCGGCGAGGGGAAGGCGGAGGACTGGAGAAGACGGGCGGCCGCGGAGGAAAAGGAAGAGGACGAGAAAGACGGGCCGTCCATCGCCGCGGAACGTTCGCGAGCGGCCCCCCACTGGAAGGGGGCCCGCCGCCGCCGCCGGACGCTCATCGCGGCGGCCGGCCGGCCCCGTACACTCACGACGATCAAGGACGAAGAAGGGGCGAGTGAATGGGGGCCCGCCTTCCCGCCTCGTCCGCTTCCTTTCGCCCGCCCGTTCGCCCCTCGCCGTGTCGGGCGCTTGCGAGGCGCCGCCCCCTTTCGCCGCCGCCGCCGCCGTCTGCATGCGGCGGCGAACACACACGAAAAACAAACAGCGAGTGTGTCCCCCTCGCAGGCCTCCCGTTCGGTCGACGGAGAGGCGCGGCGCACACGCGGGCCGGCCGGCGGAATCCCAACGGAAAAGCGGGCGAAATGGCGCGTAAATCGACTCGACGCTCGTGTCGATGTCGAAGTCGAGCGAGAGAGAAGAAGATCGCAAAGCAGACTCAAGCATGTCCGCGAGCGATCAAACCTCCTTTCTCTTCGGCCAAAAGCCCTCGGAATCCAGACGCTCGCCCGCCCCGAATCGAAATCGGAGGATCTCAAGCGAGGAGGCGGGCGGGCGGCCAACTGCGCAAACAGCCGCCCGTTTTGGATTTCGATCGGGGGACGAACATGTAATCGGTTTGACTGCAGTGCTCCCAATTAGCCACCAGATAGCCGGAGGTCATCGGCTTGCTGTTGACCAAAGGGGACGAGACGCGCGTTGAATTCGAAAGAGGAGCAAGGAAGAAGGCGCTGGGCAATCGGAAAGGAAGCGAGTCGATCTCAAGGACCGCAGTGTCGAAAGAAGCAGCTCGCCCGCACTTCCGAAAGGTCAAAAGGTCGGCGCGCGGAAGGAAGCGAGGGTGAGTGCCCGGGTGGATCGGCGAGACGCGCAGTTGACCGCAAATCTTCACGCCATTTGCATCTCCTTTCTTTCTTTCGCTAATGGAAGGAAGAGGGCGGCGAAAGTGGACGTCGCGGCTCATGAGCGACGAGCGGCCGGCCGGCCGGGAATAAGCGGCGCGCAAATTACGGGGGCCGAGCGGCGGGCAGATGAGCGACGAGGCGGGCGAGTGCGTGAGTAATCCCCAGGGATGCAAGCGAGTGACAAGCGCGCGGAGAATGCCAACACGCGAGCACGCGCTCATTCCCCCGCGGTTCAGGCGGGGCAATGGAACACCTTCGTTTTGCTTCGTTTATTGCGTTCGGTAGGTGAGTGAAAGAAAGATAGGATCGAAGGATTTCGGAGAAGGGATCGGGGGAGACGAGCCCAAGAAACCCACGACTTTGCCGCCGCCCTTACGAGCGAACGAAATGGAAGGCGAGCCGATCGGAACGCCCGCTTTTATGCGCGATTTCCCGCCCGAATTGCGAAATCCGCTCGCCGGTAGGGACACGGACGTTCGGGCGGAGTGTGCGCCCCTGCCGCTGTGGAGAACGGAGGGGAAGTGCGTGCGACACTTCGAGGCGGGCCGACCTTCGCGCCGCCCTCCGTCCCGCCCGTTTTACCGCTCGATTGCCGCGAGTCGAATGCGCGAAAGCTCGGATTGAACAAGGGGATCAGGTGAATGAGCAAGGGAATGTTTGGTGGGTAAGCGGTGATCACTTCGAATCAAGGCGGATCTCACGGCTTGTTTTGAGTCGACAACGTCGATTGGACGAAGAAGAAGCGGAATCCCGCCCACACACTCAAAAAGCAGCGATTTCCTCATGCCGATGAAGAAATCAAAGGGAAAAGCAAGCGGATTTCGAAATTCGATAACGAAATTCGCCCATCGACATCGTCGACGTTCGAACGAAATCGAAGCGCAAAAGAGGAGGCCGCGAGGGCGTTTGGGAGGTGGAGAAACGCTGTGGATTTTTTGAAACTGCAGCAAGTGGAAGGACTTTAACGCAAAACGCAGGAACAAACGGGAAGCACGCCCTGCCCGTCGAACGGCCGATCCAAATGACGGAAACGTTCCCGAAACTGCCGGCTTTTCATCTTGTGCCCCGAAACAAGTGGAACGGGAAGTCAGCTGATCGGCCGCCCGTTTCGGCCCCGCCGGAACGATCAACAAGCGGCCGAAACAGCCGAAAGTAGAACGAAAAGCCGCTCTCCCCGCTGCCGCCCGCTTTCTTCAGCGGCGCCGCCCGTCGTTCGGATCGCGGCGAGCTGTCCGCTCGGCGCTGTTTTGCGGCCGCCTTCCGCTCGTTCGTAAACAACTCGATGACGGCATGCTTTTGACCCAAAAATGACTGAAAGACGGCATGAGTGAGTGATTAGAAACGAGTATAGCGGTTGGACGAAAGCAATTGAGATCAATTCACAGCCAAATCCACAATATTCTGTTTCCCGATTGCTCCCGCTCTTCCCTGCTTGCTCCCGCGATCCAGCCGCGATCAACCAGCGGCGGCCACAAATCTAGCGGGCGAAAGCAAAGTGCGAAGCGAATCACGTGCGGCCAATTGAAGTGGCTTTTCATGAGCGAAAGGCGGTGGCCAGGCGGGCGGGCGGGCGGCGTGTGGACGGAGTGATTTATGCGGTCGCTATTTGCGCCTCGCTCCTCTTCGTCCCGAAACTTCGAAGGAATTCGGAAGTGAAATCCGTGAGCACGAAACAGAGCAATTGACCACCGATCAGAGCTTCGATCTTCAAGCAAGCAAAACGAACAGAAGTAGCCGAGCAGAAAGAGCAAAGCAATCGATCCCGAGAAACTCCCGCAACCTCCTTTCAAACGAAGCGAATTCGCTTTTCGCCGGTTCGAAACCAACCGATCCGCCGGCCTTCCGCCTCATCCCGCCCGATTTGTCCTCCAGAAAGATCGCCGCCGCTCGATCGGTTGGGCGTAAGTGTCAAGGTCGAACAACAAACGCGGAGCGGGAGGACTCCTTTCTATCCTCAAGGATCGTTGCCGCAATGAAAGGGGCGAGAAGGTTTGCAATAGTCGTCGCATTCACTCGTCGCGTATTCTCCTGCCGCAGTCGGACGGAAGGACGCCGGGATTGGCAGGAGAAAAGCGGTAGGCAAGCGGTCAGTTAGGGGGGTTCGAGACCGGAGGCTTTGGGAATGCGCTGAACGGAGTTGTCGCCTCCTTCGCGGTTTGAAAGACATCCATGATTACGATCCACACTTCGACCGACACAATCCTTTTGCTTCAATTCAACACCGTGCTCGCCGCATTCTCGTACAGCCGGCCAACGCATAGCTTCGCTGAAAGTCCGTCGAATTCGCTCAAAACACGACGCGAAACTCACCTGCCGCTCGCCTCCGCACGTCCGCCGGCCGACGGAATCCGCCGCACGTCGACGGCCAAAAGTCGCTCGCGCTCGCCCCAACCGACGGCTTCTTCCGTCGGCCGCTTCCATTTAATTTGCCGCCATGGCAACGGAAACCGAAAGAAACGGGACGCGGGCCCCCGTCTTCCCTCTTCGATGACGTCCAATTTTAAGAATGAATTCGGAGAACGAACCGAGCACGCGATTTCTTTGAATCCGAGCGATCGGTAGACGAGTGAACAAAGCGGTGAGATTTCGGTTGAATGCGAGAACAAAAAAGCACAACAGAATAACAGCATCAACTCGAATGCGGAAGGAACTAACTGGCCCCTTCCTCTTCCTTCATCTTCCCTTCACGCTCTCGCAATCCGAAAGCAAATCAACACAAAGTAAACCGCTTAGATTTCTTTATTTTTACAACATCTAACCATAAACAAGCGTTACGAGAGTTAATTAATGACCACAAGAAAGATTCAATCGAAGAGACCCGCACGAATCGGCGGGCGACGGACCGACGGAAGTGGAATTTCGGGGGGCGAACGGCGAAGTGATTAGCGGGAGGATGGACGGTCGAGAGCACGAATTATGCAGTCGGTCGACTCCGCTCAGTCCTCGCCGGCCGGCATCGACTCGTGGAGCACGCGGAGGAACTTGACGCGAATGATCGTCGGCTGCGGGATGTCGCTGATCAACTGCGCGCTCACCTCCATCTGCATCGCCTCCAGGGCGCCGCGGATGGCGCCGCAAATCACCTGAACATCGAAACGAGTATAGAATTGAAAGGAAGGGGACGAACCTGCGAGTAGCGAAGATTCTTGTGCTCGTCGGGGATTTCGACGAACTCGGCCAGCGGATTCGACTCCAACTGCATTTGGAACTCCTCGTGCGAGTTGTACTGAACGCTGGCCTGCACGCCGAGGTACGTCTTCAGGGCCTGTTTGGCCAGCACTTCGGCCAGTTGGTGCATCGAGGCGCAGCGGCCGATGCGTGGATTCTTCGCCAGGAAATCGTCGGCCATCCGCTGGCCCATGTTGTAGCCGATCTTCTCCAGCTGCCGGTTGACGTCTTCGGGCTGCTCGCGGTCACGAATCACGTCCATGACGAGGGCGCCGTAGGTGAGCGTGAACAGGTCGGCGTTCATCGACTTGAACTCCGGCGCCGCTTGTTTCGGTTGGCCGCGCGACATGCCGCCGGTTGGGTCGTGGAGCTCGTCGAGGAGTCGGTGGGAAGGTTCCTGAAAGCCAAAAGAAGTAATAAAATCGAAAGAATCGGAAGAAACCAACCGTTGATCAAACTCCAGCGAGTTTCGCTCGATTTCCGCAAAGTGCGGCGGATTTCGACGGAGAAGTCGCGAGTTTCCGTTCGATTCGGTCGAATCGACGTCCTTCGGTCGCTTTCGAATTTTTCCGCTCGAATTCGAGGCCGAAGCGACGGGATTTTGGTCGAAAACAAGCGGAAATTCGACGATCGGACCGCCGCGTCCGCGAGCCCGTCGACGGCGAGCTGCGCCCGGCTCCTCGCCAACCGGTGGCCTCTGGGACGAGCAAATCGACCGTTCTTCTCGGCGTTCTTCCGCTAATCGGAGGCGGTGATTCGTGAGGACGATTGGACCGCGCTCCGTGCTTCTGGACCGGAGTTCTGAGACGAGGCGTTTATTTCTTTGATCGAAACGCTCTTGCTCGTGGTCGGGCGATCGAGCAAGTGGATTACCTCTTCTTTTGTTTGACGCCTCCAGTCATGTCCATTGCCTCGTGATTGGTCCCACTTCCAATCCCCACTCAACTCGCCGCTTCCCTTTTCGAATCGCCGGCCGTCTTACCATGGCGCCGTCCGCTCTGCCAACCGACCGACCGACCGGCCGGCCGTCTTACGGCGATCGGCGGCGAAAAGCGGCCGCGTTCGCCGACTCCGCTCGCCGCCGCTTCTCCCCGCCGCCCCCGATCGCCGCCGCCGTCGCCGCCGCCGCTGCCGTTTGGCCGGTCGTCCGCTTTGTTTATGCCGACGGGATTCATTGTCTGTTGACTCGCGCGAATGCAAATGGAGGCCGCGCGTTCGGCACTCACGGCAATCAGCAAGTGGACGGGCGAGCGGTCGGGTGGACTGGTCGGAAGCGGAAGTTGCGGCTGGCTCGGTAATCTCTGGACGGTAACTCCAGCCTGCTCCCGTCCGCTGCGAACTTCTCGTTCATTACGCAATCGGTCATTCAAACGCTCTCGTAATGCGCTCGTTGTTGCGCGTGGCATCGAACGGCGTCGCGTTATCCCAAAAGGTCAAAAGCAAATCGCGATCTTTCGTTGGCGCCTCTCCTGTTCTCGGATTATGCGAGCGGATCGATTGCATTGCGTTGTTTCACTCGGGTTTCGCGGCCATTCGATCCTCGTATTTACGCCTCGGTCGGGCCTTCCGATCGATCCTTCTGATTGGGTCGATCTTATTGCCGCGATTAGTCGATTTTTTCGACCGCCGACCTCGTCGATCCCGACTCTCGATTGCGCGCGGAAACTTCTGTTTGGCTACGCGCCTCCGAAAAAAGAAGGCGGCGGTCGGGATCGCAATCGCCACAGCCGCTTGTCGATTTCGTCCGCCTCGAAGTGCCCCCATTCTCGACGCCCATCTTTCGCTTTCTTTTCGCCGCCCGCCGCTTTTCTGCAGCCACCCGCCCGCCGCGTCGATTCGGCCGCCCGTCCTCTCGCCCACTCGCTGGACTCGTTTGCGCAATGGGGAGACGGGGACGAGGCGGAGCAGGGAGGGCGTGCTGTAACGGCCGCCTTGCTGTCCGATCGCTTTCGAAATCGCCAAGCGAGATCTTGTGATTCCAACCGGCACTTTCACGGTTCTTGCGGCCTATCCGAATTGGATGCCCGTCCGAAATTCGCCCGTCTATTGATCGTGCCGACCGAATCGAACGGCGTGCCCGCGTGTCCCGTCGATCCGCTGCGGCGGGCGTTCCGATCGGCTGCCATTTTCCTTGCCGTTCCACTTGTTTACACCGAGGAGACAAATGCATTCACTCCGTCCTCCTCTCCGTCCAAACGAATCGCTTGCCCGCCGTCTTCGTTTTGCCCCCGATTCTCGCCGGCGTCCAGGTGCGCGCAACGACTTTCGCTCAGCGCCTGAACGAACGGACGGGCGGACGGCGCTCTTCTTTTCGTTTGCTCGCTGGCCGGCCGCCGTGTGCGAAATTTTGGCGCGCGCACGCATTCGAACGATCGGAGGACATCTGGCGACGTTCGTCTGCCGCCGATCGCCTCCTCCTCTCGCGCCTTCAAGCCACCGAGTGCACCTGCGATCTTTGCACTGCGAGGAGGGGACGGAGGACGCCTTCAAGCGAAAAGAACGCGCGAAAAGCGGGGAGCAGAAGTTACCGTAGACTGCGGGTTCCGGTGCTTGGGCACTGGAAGTGCTTGGCGGGTGTTTACGTTGAATAAGCGATCTTCTTGATTTAACAAAGCGGAAAGGTCTCATGGTCACCTTTTGGTCGTTCATCCAAACCTCTATTCCACAACGATTGATTATTCATCGAGTAACCACGTTTCCACCCTAATTCAAACACCCCCAAACGCGCACCTTCCTTTTCGCCCCTCCACAATCGGTGAAGCCGCGGGCGGTGGATGAAAAAGCGGGTGGACGGAAAGAAATGACCGCTCGTTCGCGACCGGCCGGCTCGATGTTTGGGGTGACGAAGCGGCCGGCCGGCGGCGCGTCGATGAGCGGCGCCGCTCGGCCGCCTTCGTTTTGCGATCGATTTGCTTCCGAATGACCACGAGCGGCGGCCGGTAGTGCGGGAAGGTGCGGAAAGGCGGTGAAGAAGCGGGCGGGCGGGCGGAGGGCGTTTTGCGGTCACTTTTTCGTGCGATTGTTCTATTCGGACGTTCACTTCGTGCTCATAGACGTGTTTAGGAACAATTAAACGGTTGACTGGAGCCTCGTCTAACGTTACGTCTGTCCCAATCGTCCAATCGTCTCGTCCCGTCCTCTCGTCCCCGTCTTCTGCTGCAGATGTGTTCGTACTTTTCTGTTCCATTCGTTTGGTTTCAACCTTCGCCCGCTCATTCCGGTCGTTTCAGTTTCCCACCCCATCTATCCGCTGATGCCCGGCAAGGCGTCGCGCCAACGGAAGCGTTTGGATGCGCTGCGCCGCGGGATTCTGCGTCGTCATGCGGCGCCGCCGCCGCGCATGCACCGTCTCGTGCCGACCGCGTGCACCGGCCGGCAGTGCATTTCGGGCCTGACCTTCGAGGGACGTTCGCTCGCCTTCACTCACGTGAGTTCCATTGGATTCTTTCGAGTTTATGTTGAAAGAAGTGGGCAATGTCGAGAGTCAGCAGAAGCACCATTGTTTCGATTACCCCCGTCTTTCGACTCTCGATTGACTGCTCACTTCTTTTCAACAACATCCCGCCGATCCTCCATTTCGCTCACTTATTTCTGCTTTCAGGCGATCAACAGCGACTCGCAGAAGCCGGCCCTGCGCACGCTGTACATCAACCGAACGGAACTCTTCTTCTTCGGCGCCCACGGCTCCATTTTCGCGCCGCACGAAGAGGTGAGGCCACTTTATTCCTTCGTGTTTCATTCGCTCGCTTCCAGGAACACGCGTTCACCATCGACGGCCGCTCGTACCGCTCCATCTACGAGTTCTACCGGACGAAGATGTTCGACGAGCTCACCCACGGCCAACTCCCGTACGATCCGCAGCGCGTGAGCCCAACTTGGCGAAATCAGCTGATTCACAACGGCGTCTCCAAGGACGAGTTCGACGACTGGTTCATTAAACGCGGTCTCCTCTACATTCAGGCGAGTTCTTTCTTTCATGAACGGGAGGGAGCGGATGGAAAGAAGATGGGAATTGACTGGAGCAAAGTCCCGCGGTCAATGCTACTCACCACCAATCTCTTCTGCTTTCAGCACGCAATCCTGCAGCGCATGATCGACCACAAGGAAGTGCAGGACGCGCTCGTGGCGACCGGCCAGCGCTTCATCGTCTACTCGGACAAGGACGACCAGTTCTTCGGAGCGGCCGAGGATCGCGGCCCGACGGTGCGCAACTGGGACGCGTACAAGGGCGCCAACGTCAGCGTGTTCGTCCCCACCGAGTTCCCGCTGAGCGCCGCTGCACTGCCGTTCCTGCCGCACCTGTGGAGCGGCCACAACGTTCTGGGCACCATCTACACGTGTTTGCGCGACAAAGTGAGTTCTTCCGTCGATCATTCGTTTGTTTCATTGCGTTCCGCTTTCAGCTGACCGAGGGCGACGTGCCGCTGACCTCGCTGTACCCGCAGATCCCCGAATGGGTCGTGAATCCGCTACGCGGCACGTTCAACCCGCCGCCGCTGCAACTGCGCGGCAAACCGATGCGTCCGCCGTGGCACAACCGCGCGGCGTCCCCGCGGGCGCCGTCGAGCGTGGGCGGTCTCGCCGAAGACCTGCAGGACTTCCGCGTTCGCAGCGAGTCGCTCTCGACGTTCCAGCGCGCGGGCAGCGCGCTCTCCGACTTCCCGGCGGCCGCTTCCGTCCGCTCGGCGAACACGACGCCGCCGCGCCACGAGCAGGAGGAAGGCGAGCAGCCGATGGACATCGCGGACGGGAACAAGACGCCGACGGCCGTCGAGCAGCCCACTCGCGTGCCGTCGTTCCCGCCGGCGAACTACGCGTCCATCCTCGATTACACGCAGGCCCTAACCGCGCGCGCCGCCTCGGCCGCCTCCGCCGCCTCCAGCTGCCCGCCGAGCACCAACGGCCGCCTCTCGTCGGCGATGGGCCGCATGGGCCTGCAAACGCCCGACGAACTCCAGCGCGCCGAGTTGGCGCTCCTCGGCGAGCCCTCCGACGTCGCGATGGGCGAGGGCCACCTGCTGGGCACGCTGCTGGACGAAATGGAGACCCCCGAGCACGTGCCGGACGCCCTCGTGCCGCAGCCGGACGTCGTCGTCGATTGGCCGCCGCCGCCGCCCACGCCGCGCGCTCTGCCGCCGATCGCCGAGTCGCCGCCCCGCCTGCCGGCCGCCGTCGAGCCGCTGCCGTGGGACTACCGGCCGCCGACGCCCGTCGACACGAAGTGGGGCGTGAAGGAGGGCGTCATCCCGACGACGCCCGCCCGCAGCCACGCGACCAACGACGAGATGCCGCTGGACGAGGAGGCGGCGACCATCGAGGCGGTCGTCCGCGACGCCAACCGACGTCTCGGAGAACGCTGCCAACCGCGCCCTCGCGCTCCGCCGCCCCCGCGCGACGGCGCCGCCACGCCGCGTGCCGTGATGCTCCGCGCGGTCCAACAGCAGCGGCAGCGGTCGTTCAAGGACACCGCCAGCGTCACGTCGTCGCGCCTCTCGTTCCCGCGTCTCGCCGCCGCGCTCCGCCCGCCGATGTCCGAGCGGCGCACCGCCGACGACGTGCAGTACTGCGAGGAGCTGATCGCCCGCAGCGCCAGCCGCATGAGTCGCGCCTCCGAGCAAAGCTTCGGCTCGCTGCTCCAGCACTCGATTTCGCCCATGCGCGACCCCGAAGAGGTGATCGCCCAGTGCCGTCGCGGGGCCTTCGGAAACGAGCGCGAAGACGAGCGCCGCTTCCGTTGATTCGAGGGCGATTCCAATTCGAAATGTTCCACTCGCATTCGTTCATTACTGTACTGTTGAGTATTCGCTTTCTTCTTTCTGTCGTCCACTCGAATGCTTCTCGAAACAATTCGCCTTTTCTTTTTGTGACGAGCAGCGACGCTTGCCTTCTGTCTTCCGTGCATCTTCTAGCGGCTCCATTGGGCATTTCTTTTGGGTTAATTGCCGAAATGTCTTCTCGTTGATCGTCCTGCGGGATCGTCCTGCGAGATCGCCTGCTAGACGGGATGCAGAAAGATTTCCTGCTTTTTTTTCTTTGTTCGGTTCGTTCTCCTGCCCATTAAGCCTTGATTATTTGTGCTCGTTCTTCGAAAGCTTCCGTTCGCTTAAAGGAATTTGAGTTTTGCTTGTTTAGAACTCCGTTAGTTAATCTCCTTCATACTTTATTTCGTTAATCGATTCTTCTTTGTTTCTAACGTTTGCTTCAAACTCTAACGGCTTCAATCTTTTTATTTATTCATCGAAGACACCCTTTCTTTGTTCGTTGTTGTTCGGTTGTCTTGAACGTCGGTGGTGCTCGATTGTTCCTATTTTTAATAAAATTGTTTCTTTGAGCGGAGGACCTTTGGGAGAGCAAGTGAATCGCAAGAGGGTTTGAGGCGGAGAGTGAGCGATTCCGATGGTCACGGGTATCAAAAAATGACTAAATTGATGGTCGCGTTGATGACCGGCTGTTCGTTCAAGTTTTACGACCGTTTTTCGTTGGAAGGAAGTGTACAGTCGAGCTGGCACTTCTCTTCCAATCTTATCGCTTCGATTGACACGATTCGAATCGGCTGGGGCAACGAGAACTTCGCTCGAACTGTGAACGCTATTCGATCGACGAGGAACTGCGAGGAAGAGCAAAAGAAAAAGTGACCGTTGCGTCGGTGGAACGAGCGAAAGGCAGCGGAGGCAGCGAGCGAGCGGGCGCGTGGATCCGAAGCGAATCGAGTCGAAATTAAAGCGGAACCAAAAAGCCTGTTGGCTCCGCCCGGATTTTCCCGGCGTGTCGGGACCCAAACCTCTGCTCGCCAAAAAGCTGCGAGTTCGCCCACTCGCGCTGATTTCCCGGTCGCCAGTGCATTTCCGCACTCGACCCACTCGCCGCCGGTGGGCGGCTGTTGCTCACGGAATTCTTCCGCTGTTCCTCGACGATTTTGTCGAATTTCGAGCGGATTCTGCCGTTCCCGCCGTTCTTTCTTTCCAGGAATTTATTTTCGATGAATTCTTTTGCCTTCTCCAGCTTTCCAGCCGATGGCCGCCGAGGATTCGCCTCGCGAACGTGAGTTTCCGCGGGCTTTTCGCCCGCCGTCCCGCCGCAATCCCCGTTCTACTGCTTGCATGTGCACTCGCCGAGCGGACGACGAGCGGCAGCGATCGCGAGCGAGGAGGGCGGCTGGCGGACGGCAAGGAGTGCGTTTCGCTCTCGATTTCGTCGCGTTTACCCGCTGCTTGCAGGATCGACGGGCGAACGGAAGGACGAACATCTGGACGCCGCCGACTCGACGAGCGGGCGGACGGGCGAGTGTGGACGGTGCGCCCGGCCTCCGAACGCGACGAGGACGCCGAGGGCGGCGGGCGACGTTGCCCGAGGCGAGCCGCCCGCTTCCTCGGCTTCTCCACGTCGTCCAGCCGATGGACGGACGGCCTCCGGCGGGCTGACGGTCGAGCGGTGGGCGGGCGACGAGGGGAGCGAATTTTGCCCCCGTTTTTGTCTTTCTTTTGCTCTTTTCTCTCACTACTTGCAGATGGTCGTGGGATCACCGTCCGCGCGGCCGTCGTCGATGTCAACTGCAGCGGTGAGCGCGTGTTTGCTCGCCTCCTCTCGGGTTCGGCGGCGGGTGGGCAGCAGATGGCCGCCGGTGAGACGTACCGCTTGCTTGTTCGATTGCCTTGGGCGATGCGGGCGGCGGCCGTCTAGTTCCGCGATTTCTCTCTTTTCTAGTCGGTTTTGAGGCCCCAATCGACGGACGGCGTGTGCGGGCAGCCGGATGAACGGCGGCGGACAAGTTGGACTGTGAGTTGCCCTTTCTTCTGCATTCCAGGAGTCCAACTGGCGGACGACGGCGACGAGGATCATGGGCAAACCGGCGACTCTCGACGGAGGATTGAGCGATGACTTCTTTCGCTTCCGTTTGTTCTCTGCTTCTCCCTTTTCCCAGGCAGACGAGTCGAAGCGAACGCAGCGACGAGAGGCTTCCCAAGAACCGGGCGGACTTCGGTGGAGGATCTGGCCGGTGAGCACTCGCACTTCTCGTCGTTCTCTGCTCTCTTCGCTCGTTCCAGGAGGCGATCGGCGGCGGGCAAACACGTCCAATGGAACGGGCGGCCTGCCGTTGTGCGGGGACCAGCGGCACCGGAAAGACGAGCAGAAACCGCCGCCTCCCGCCCGTTCACGAGAGCGCGCGTTTCACCGCCTCGCCCAACCGCCGCGTACTCGACCGCCCACCACGCTGTTGTCGAAGGCGCCGAGCTGGTCGTGAAGCGGGCGAGACAAGCGACTTGCGGCCATCCGAACGGAGAAGACGCCCGTTTGCTCGTCGGGCGGGGCGAACGGAGCGGAGCGGGCGGCGAGTGGGCGCTCGGCGGACGGGGGACCGCCGCACTTCCGGCGAGTGGTAGACGGCCCTCGAGGTTGGGAACGGTGCTCGAATTGGACGAGGAGTAGGCAGACGGGCGGCCTCCCCGCCGACCTCTCCGCTCACTAATCGGGCGATTTTCCATCCCAAGTGGCCGGAACCACCGGAACGATCACGAGAGAGCGGGGCGACGACGGGCGAGTGCGCAGTCCCCACCTTTCTGCCGTATTCCAACTCGAAGCCCGCCGATCGACCGCCCACCCGACTGCCGGGCATCCCGTGAACGAAGAGGATCGCCGTCGTCCGTCCATTGCTCAACGGAAATGCGACCTCTTGTCGTCCCGTGCTCGTGGACCGCTCATTACCGCGTGCTCGTGTAGGCAGCTGTTGGAGACGCGAGTCGAAAGATGCCTCTCGTTGAGGAGTGCCGCGAGTCCTCCGGGAGCTGTGGAGGAGGTGACCACCGTGTTCTTTCCGACCGGAGAAGAACTGTCGTCTGCAAGAAGCGGTTTCTCGTTTTGCGCTCGAGCGTGTCGATTGTCTTGAGCTCTTCGTGCGTGTTGTAGATGAAGTGAAGAAGCTGCAGAGTTGAAGCTGCGGGTTCCGCGCGCAGCAGCGATCGTAGAAGGAAATCTCGACGGCCGACATCCCCGAAAGTCGCCGTCCGCTCACACCTTCCTTCCTTCTTCTGTTCGAGTTGCCCGTAGAGCATCGATGGGAGGGTTGCCTAGAACTCCGCAGAAGTCCGCCGATCAATCCACCGCTTCCGAGTGGACGTTGCGTACGGCCTCTCTGCTCTACACTCACTCCCGCCCACTTGCTAGAAGGACAGCGGAAAGAAGTAGCCGCTGGATTGCTGCCGGATTGTCGCCGTCCTCCTCGCAGCCGCCCTCCGCCCACTCGTCCACTCGTCAATCGGCGTCAATCAAACCAAACAACCGACTGCAATGTCTACGGGCTTTCTGTGCCCCAACTTTTGGATCTTCCGCATCGTTCAGCGAACGCAACGCAGTTGGCGTCTCGCCGCGCCTCCAAGTGCCGACTGCTCGTTGGGAACACGCCGCCGACTGCCGCCATCTTCCTTCCGTCCGCGCGCCGCCCTCCTCGTTCGGAATCGCTGCCGTTCGTGCCGTTGGTCGCACCTGCAGGTGATAGAAGGGGGACTGCGGCGGGACGGGCAAAATCGCCGCCCGCTCGTCCGCATTCGCCCGCCTCCACCCGCCGTCCGTCGCTTGTGAGGGTGTTGTCACTTGAGCAGAAAAGGATGAGTGCAGGCGGGCGAATTCGACGATCGTCGCGCCCAAATAATCGCCGTTCGATCGGAAAGGTCGGGCGGGGGGGACGTCCGCTCGCATCGTCACCGTGGAAAATCCGGCCGACGGCGAGCGGCCGAACGGTCGGACCAAACGGAAGAAAGCGGTCGGCCGTTCGGGCAACTTCGTCGACGGCTTCTGCTCGCTGTCCTCCACCTGGTGGGCGACCCTCGCGTCGGCCGTCGGCGAACGAATCCGGCCGGAGAGCCGTCCGCCCGCTCTCCGTGCGGTCCTCTTCGGCCGCGCCTTCCTCTCGTCGACTCCTAAAACGGGCGAGGAGAGCAGAGAACGAAAGAACACGGACAGAACTCACCGGCAAGAGCGTCCGCATTCGCCGTCCGTACTCGCCAATCCGTCCGTAGAAATTTGAAAGTAAAAACTCGCGAAAAAGGCGAAAATTCGGGCGAGTCCAACAGCCGCCGTTCTCCTTGTCGCCCGCCCGACGCTCGACCGTCCGTTCGCCGCTCTCCTCGTTCGGAATCGCCGCCGTTTGTCCGCCCGATCGTCGAGGCGGCAGCAACAGCGGCGTCCTGGCGGCGTCCAGATGGCCGTTTTCCCGCCTGTCGGTCGACCACCTGCAAGGAGTGAGAGAAAAGAAGGCGAAACTCGTCCGCAAGATGCCGCCCGCCCGGAAACCGAGAAGCCACAGTAGCGGACGGCCCGCCCGACGCTCGCTCGACCGTCCGCCCGCCGGAAGCCGCCCGTCCATCGGCTGGACGGCGTGGAGAAGCCGAGGAAGCGGGCGGCTCGCCTCGGGCAACGTCGCCCGCCGCCCTCGCCGTCCTCGTCGCGTTCGGCGGCCGTTCTTCCGCCGACCTCGACGGCGACATCGACGGCGACCTTCCCGCCGAGCCGGGCGGCGTGCTCGAGGCGATCCGCCGGCCGTCCGCCCGGCGATTCGGCGTCCAGATGGCCGTCCGCCCGTCGATCGCCTGCAAACAACGAAATCAGAAGCGAAATCGAGGGCGAAACGCACTCTTCGTCGCTCGCGATCGCTGCCGCTCGTCGTCCGCTCGGCGAGTGCACATGCAAGCAGTAGAACGGGGATTGCGGCGGGACGGCGGGCGAAAAGCCCGCGGAAACTCACGTTCGCGAGGCGAATCCTCGGCGGCCATCGGCTGGAAAGCTGGAGAAGGCAAAAGAATTCATCGAAAATAAATTCCTGGAAAGAAAGAACGGCGGGAACGGCAGAATCCGCTCGAAATTCGACAAAATCGTCGAGGAACAGCGGAAGAATTCCGTGAGCAACAGCCGCCCACCGGCGGCGAGTGGGTCGAGTGCGGAAATGCACTGGCGACCGGGAAATCAGCGCGAGTGGGCGAACTCGCAGCTTTTTGGCGAGCAGAGGTTTGGGTCCCGACACGCCGGGAAAATCCGGGCGGAGCCAACAGGCTTTTTGGTTCCGCTTTAATGACCGCTTTGACCGCTCGCGGGCGCCCGTCCGCGTGCGGAAGGCCGCCGTTTATCATCGAAATTCGAAGCGGTCGAAGGCGCGACGGAGCGCCGGGCGACGAGTTCAAAGGCGAGCGGCGAGCGCGCGTGACGACGCCTGACACTCCGCCGCAACTGCGAGTGATAAACGGGTGGTCATTCGACTCGGCCGCCGGCGATAAGAAGGCGGGGTTTGTGCCGACGGTGGGCATGAGCGGGGGCATTGGAGAGGTGAACTGATGGGTGGAGAGGTGGAACGTGCGAGAAGGAGGGGTTTGGGGATCGAAAAGCTTGCCGGCTCGTTGGCTTCTTCGATCAACCGCAATTAGCACCCCGTCGCCGATCTGCTCGTTTTGTTTACGTGAACGTCGCCCGGAGAAATAACGCGTATTCTCGTGTCGATCACTCGAGTTGCTTGATTGAGTGAGGTGACTCTAACGTTGTTTACCAATCTGCTTGTCCGTCTGCCAGCGAGGAAATCTCGAAGATGCGCGCATGAACGTCCGCCATCCGCCGTCTTCTGGACGGCTCGATTTCGTTTCGTTGTTTGCGGGATTCCGTGCGAAAACACGGCAGACGAGTCGCGCGGTCGGTGGCCGGTGGAAGAAAAGTTTCGATTTCGTTTTCCCCAAGCCGCTCGCGCATCTCCGCCCCGCTTTTCTTCACGTTCGGCTCGCGTTCCGGCCGCGTGTTTGCGGAAAGCGATCCGCGGCGTTCAAAACAAAAGAACCGCACGAGATGAGAGCGAACGGAAGCTCGAGCGTTCGTTTTTCTGCGCGAACTTTCTGCGGGGCGGCGCTGATCGGAAATCGTCGTCTCGTTTTCCGCGAACGCGACCTCCGCGTGGCCAACCGAAAAACAAAAACGAGAAGCCGACCAGTTCGCGTTCAAAGAACGAAGGTTGCGCGCGACGCGAAAAATCTCCGTTTTTCGAAGCGCTCGAGGCGCAAAGCCGAAAACTCGGCCGAACGAACTTCGCGCGACGTCCCCGGCGCTCGTCGTTTGTTTTCTTTTCGGCTTCCGTCGCGCGGTCGCCGCCTAATCGTTGGCTTCCCGTTGATTCTTTTGATTGCGTCAAACGGGCGGAAGCATCGAAACGCTCACGGCCGAGATGTGCGCGCGGGTTCGTCGTCGGTTCATGGCCACAACGCAGCGCGAAGCGAACGGCTCCACAATTTTGTTTCGCTTCTCACGTTCGCGTTCGAAGCTGCAAAAGTGAGCCTTGTAGTTTTTGTCGTGTGTTGAAGAAAGACCAGTACGTTGAAATCCACGTGGCTCACCGTACTCTCTCGTTTTCACACGCCTTCCAACTCGCTTCTATTTCAACGAAGATTCGCGTCTTGGAACAAAAAGAAGTCCTTCTCGAACGCTGACCGGGCACGTTTGTTCCTTTCCGGCCGCTCTTCGCCAATCGGGCAAATTTTACGACCACCTCTTCGTCTCTCGAACTTCGCGAACAAAAGGCGTCGAAGAAACGGCGGCTTCCTTCAGCCACTCACTTCTTTTCGCTCACAGCCGCCTGCTGATTAGCCGCCGTCTTTCACGCTTTCTTTGTTCCGAATTCGACGGTTTGCGTTGCGCTGCGATTGGAGCGGTTGGATGAGCGGTGGGCAGAAATTCGTGGACGTCTTCTTTGTTCGAATCGAGCGAGTGATCGGCGACGATGGAATGATGTTGGAACGTCCTTTGTTGACTCAACACTGCTGCCGCAACTGGAAGTTCGCACTGGCCAGCTGCCGTGCTTCTGCTTGCCGCCTTATCACTTTCGCTCGCTATTGGGAACAACGAGCCCAATCGCCTTCTTTTGTTAACCACGCACAAAGCATAATCCTTTTATTCGCTTTCTCCCAGTTTCCACGTCCCTTCGCCTTTCTTTTGTTCCCGCTCGAGCAAACGAGCGGAGTGACCGTTAGCCTCCGAGCCGCGCGCCTTGCGGCCGGTTCGCTTCGCGTCTTCCCTCTGGTGCACGTGCTCCCGATCGCGTGGATTAGCGAACAGAAGAAAGCGGAAGGGATTTGGAAGACAATGAGCATCAGCGGTTGATCGCAGTTGCTACTCCCCGATCGAAGTGATTAGCGCGTAGTGAAGTGGATTCGGGGCACGTGAAAGAGATCAACGAGGAGGAGTGACCGCAAGAGGCGGAAGATTGTTGACACGGGAGCTCTCGTCTTTATTCCCGCCAGTATCGAGTCAAAGGAAGAAAGCGGAAGAGTACGTGCACTCTACTCGTTCATTCTGGGTTCGGGGAAGGGCCGCGAGCAATCGCTTCTCATCTCACGGCGTGAACGGTTGAACCCAAGGTATTGCAGGGCATCTGGTCGCACTCGAAGCATCAAATTGAAGAGCGGTCCCCGACAGCGCGATCATCCCATTCGATCTGTTCGTCCTTCCGACTCGTGAATTTGCGGTTATCCCAGGGTTATCCACCGTTCACCGCTCTCCCTTCTTCTTCGTCGCGATGGACGACGACTCGCAAACTCGGGTGTTGACGAAGACGCGCCGCACGCCGCGCCAGTGGTTTCGCAAGTATTTTCTCGATGGTTCGTTCCCTCTGCCTTTCTCCTCCGCTCATCCACTCGTTTGAAGGCCAAGAGCTCGCGAACTCGGGCGAAATCGACGCGCTCGTCGACGGGAACACGCGCAAGACGACCGCCGAAGAGCTCTTCGTTCAACGCAACCGAAAGTACATCGCTTTCGGCGTGCCGTTGGTCGTCGCTCAAGTACGTCCCCTTTCCTCTCCGCTCAACAACACTCGCTTTAGTTCCTCTACTGGTGCACGTCAATCAAGCATGGCTTCTACTTGTTCTTCCCCACCCACTGGCACATGCCGGTAACGATGGTAAGTTCGGTGATTGATTGCAATCAATCGTTTCGTTCAGATCTTGGGCGCAACTGTTGCCGGTACTCTTTACTCAATAGAGATGATCCATTGGCGGTCGCTGTTTAGGAATGACGAGCGAAGGCGGTGGAGCGATCGCTTTTCCTGTCATGACCTTCATCCTGCACAGTAAGTGGAGTTTAAAGAGCAGTGAGGTCACTGGAAGAGAATGTAGTTAGGTGAAGAAGAGCAGCAGGAAGATCCATGGCTTTTTAAAAGCTGAAAGTCTAAACAGCGGAGTTTCTTTTAAACTTGCAAGAAACCTGCTTTTGTTCTGCTCCACAAAGTAGTTAGCTCTCCACTCAAACAACTTCTTTCAGTGTCGCCGAAGAATGGTCGCGACTTTTCGATTGTCATCCAGAGCATCGGTGCGTTCCTTCCCACACCCGTGATCCATTTCGTTCGATTCAGCCATGACAATGTCGCTCTTCACGATCATCTTCATGCGTCTGGAGATCGAATGGCGAGCGATCGTGTTTTGCGTGAGCGCCTCGATTCCGGGCATCATCTTTGGCTTTCACGTGGTTCGTTCCGTTTAGGGCTGCGGGCGGCAGTTAGGGCCTTCCAATATTGCTTACTTTGTTTCCTCTAATCCATCGTTCGCTGCAGATCGACCCCGCCCTGTCGGCGCCGCAAAAGAAAATGCTCTTCGTGTCGATTTGGTCCTCGTTCGCCATCGCGCTGTGGATTTTGAACCGCGAGCGGAAGCGCAAGACGGTGCCCGTCATTCAGGAGTTTTGCACGTGGAAAGCGGTCGTCCTGCTGATCACCGGCTTCGTCGGAGGCAAGCGATGAGTTGCTTTAAGGAACGACCGAGTGGTTTGCAGGAGTGTTCACTTCGTTTGCGGGCAGCGGCCTGGACATCTGCATCTTCGCCGTCACCACGCTGCTGTTCAGCGTTAGTGAAAAGACGTGAGTCGTGTCTGAAACAAATTCAGCGCTCGCATTACGATTTTAGGGCGACCCCAACAACCGTCGTGAGCATGGGTGAGCTCCAAATCCTCCATCTAATTAGCGTATTGTTGTTTGCAGCCCTGTGCTCGATGTTCGGCTTCTACTGGCGCGCCGTCATGATGGGCGACGTGGAGCAAGTGGTCTACGATTACATCAAGGTGGCCATTAGTTTCGTTTGGGTCTATTGGTTCTCCGTGGTAGAAATTATGCGTGTGCTGCTGAACATTTACGCAACTTTACGAGTCTTTGTTGTGTTTACCGGTCCGTACACTGACGGCCAAATCGATTCGATCGATCCAGTTCATTACGCCTTCTAACCGCTTCGTTTGAGGTTACCGTTCCGGTGAGCATCACGCTGGCGCCGTTCGGCTCGTTCTTGGGCTCACACTTCCATCGACAGGTTCGATCTTTCCACGCACTTCCATTCACATATTCCTTTAGGTCCTCGCGAACCTCATCTACATTTTTGAGCTGGCCGCTTTTACCGGATTCCTGTCCACTCGGCCGCCACTCTCGTTGGTGGCGGCCAGCGGCGGCATCCTGCTCTTCGGCTTCGTTTTGTTCTCGTTCATCAGCCGCAAGGGGAAGCAGCTGTTGTTGTCGCAACAAGGCACCGCTCTCCAGCAAATCGTCCAGCAGCCGCCCCAACTGTTGACCGTCAAGTCGAACAGCTGCGAGAAGATCAAGCAGAACGATCCGTTGATCTAATCGTCTTGAGTTGCTTGCGATCTGCTTTTGAAATTTGTGTATTTTCGTGAATATTTATCTGTGTCCAGCCCATGTACTCATTCACTTACTCGCTCGATCACCAACACATTTCGTATTTGAACGATTAATAAACGACGGCTTAGAAGGAAGAAGAAAGTAAAACATCTCTTTGTGCTTTGAATCCAAGCGTTTCGTGCAATTCGAAGCAACCGAGTCAGCCTCAATGAACACTCACTCACGATCGAGTTAGCGAGCGATCGGACGTGCGCTAAACGACATACATTTCGGCAACAAACATCAAAACAGAAAGCAGAAAGTACGCCGTGGAGTGCAAATCGCCGCTCGCCCGTCGTTCAGTCGAGAAATTCGTCCCGCCGCCCTCCATTTGATCGCGAGTTCTTTGCTCGCTCCTGCTTTCCGCTCGTTCTCCCGTTCTGACTTTCGCGCCCGCACGTGCTCGCCGGCAACCGAGTGGCCGGCCGGCCGCCTGCCCGTTTTTTCGTTCGCTTGCAGACGACCGCGTTCGCTCGCTTTGGGGCGGCGAGCGGGGCGGGCGGCGTGTTGGCGGGCGATAAACACGCGCTTTCTCATCGCTTTTTCGACGGCGAATTCGAAGAACGCAGAGGAACATAGACGAACGGCGTTGTTTCGCGTCTTCCTGTTCGAATTTTGATCGACTTTGCTTTCTTTTTATCGATTTTGTTTCTAATTTTGCCGCTGGACGTTCCTTTACGCAATTTCCACCGGCTACCTCCAATTTCCCGTAAATTTCTCACTTTTCCAGCCGATTCTTCGCCGATGGTTTCGGTCGGCAACCATCAAATCCGTTTGGGCGCCGCAGCGGCGGTCGGCGCGGGCGTGGGCGCCTCGTTGCTCGGCCTGTACGCGTGGAATCGCTACCGCACGAACCACGGCCACTGGACGGCGCCGTTCGAGGAGGCCGGCCGCGTGGAGCGGCTGTTCATCTATCCGCTCAAGTCGGGCAAGGGCGTCGAGGTGAGACGCTTCTTTGGGTTCCTTTCGGGTATGATGGGTCATTTTGCTTGAAGCATGTTTGTTGTGGTGGTCGTTACTCATTGCAATCAAACGTTTCTATCCATTCCTTCTTCTGCTTTACTTTCACCGTACATTCCTCCCACTCATCCTCTCCGCTTTTAGACGAGCTACCTCGACTGCACGACGCGCGGGCCGCGCAACGGTTGGCTTTCGGATCGGGAGTTTCTGCTGGTCGACGAGCTGCACGGCCACCAATTTCTGACCGCCCGCACGTACCCGGCGATGATCCTCGTCGAGACGGAGGTCACCGACAAACAGGTGAGCTCTCCTGTTTGCTTTATTCACTTCCCGGTTCTTGCAGCTGGCCGTCCGCTTTCCGACGGGCCGCCGCGTGGAGGTTGACCTGGAGGAGGTCAAGAAGCGCAACGACGTGCGGCAGGGACTGTGAGTTTGGAAATCGAAAGAGGCAATGGAAAACTTCTAATAAGCCTTAATTAGCGGCTATTCGTACCGCGACCAGCAGAGGCGCCGCCTTCGGCGGCTCCCTGCTTTTGTACGCTCTGCTTTATCCTACAGCATCGTGTGGCGGTTACTTTTCGGTACTTATTGAGCAGGCTTTTAGCATTAGAAACCGCAAACAAAGTTCAAAAAAGTCGATTTCCTGCGCAGCGGGAATTGGCCCCAAGAGCGCTCTACTCAAGCGGCTCCAGCATAGCTCAAAGTCGGCCGATCGACTCACTTTTTTCTTTATTGAGTAGCTGAGTAAATCCGCTACATGTTTAATGCACTTTTTAACACCAACAGATTCATTAACTGGATGAAAAATCCATAAAATCGCAAAAAATTTTAAGAGCAAGACTTTCGACCCCCCCGGTTCGATATTAACGGTTTCGATCTTGGTTGATCTGTTTACACAATTCGATCACCTAGTGTCCAATGCATGTCGCTTAGTTTTTTGGGTTTGTGAATCTGCCCACTTTCGGAGATAATTGCGAAAAACCGATCTTGAAACTCGCCAACGCGGGAACGGCGCTCCCTCGCTACAACGACACTTTTTTGGAAAGCGGTCATTTGGAGCGGGTAGAGGACGTTCTCGGCTACGTCCGTGCTGAATTTCACGTCATTTAGAGGTTGGCAAGTATACGAAAAAGTGGGCGGAAGATGGCCCGAAATCGCGACATTTTGACCTTTTACCCGCAATATCTCGCGACTGCGTTGGAATTTCGGAAGTCGGGTTTCAATTCGGTAATCAGCGTGGTCGACTTGCTATGTGTGGGTTTTGCGGAAGCGTGAAACTCAAAAAGCGTTTCATACATCATCACGCATTAGGGGGAGGGATAAATCGCTTTTATCAAAGACGACGAGCTTTTCGCCAAAGCGACCCTTAAACGTTCACTCCTTCCCCCCTTTCTATCGCGTAGCTTCCACTGCTTGCAGACTGCACGGCCAAACGCGCACGGACGGGCTGGACTGCGGCGACGAGATCGCGGCCGCCTTCACCGAGTACCTGGACGTGGTCGGTAAGCGGAGTCTGCGCGTTCTCCGCTTCTCGCCCGATTTGTTCACCGAGCGCGACCTCACAGCCGACCCGAAGGCGTGGCTGAACGCCGTGCCCAACGGCTTCCAGGATCACGTTCGTCCTTCTTCTCCTTAAATCATTAGATTTCTCTGCAGATGAAGTACGCGGACTCGACCTCGTTCATGATCAACACGATGGCCTCCGTTGAGGACCTGAATCGCCACTTGGAGGCTGACGGGATCCCCGTTTGTTTCCTTTGTTCGATTCGATTAATTGTTTTCGTTAGCCGGTGGAAATCCGCAACTTCCGGCCGATCATCGCCGTCTCCGAGGCGCCCGCGTACGACGAGGACCGCTGGGCGGAGGTGCGCATCGGCGACGCCGAGTTCGTGTGCTTCCGCGCGTGCTCGCGGTAATCTCTTAATCATTCTACCCACCTGTTTACGCATTTCGTTTGCAGCTGTGTCTTGACGACCGTGAATCCGGACACGGGCGTCAAGAGCGCCGAAATGCAGCCGCTGAAGAAACTCCGCGAGTACGTCCATCATCCTCCTTTTTCTTCAATAAATTTCTTGGTTCAGGTACCGCCTAGCTCCCGGGGGTAAACTCCGCGACTACTACAAGCAATCCCCGCTCTTCGGCGTTCACTTGGGCCTGCGGCGAGCGGGCCGCATTCGCGTGGGCGATACGGTCTACGTTCGCCACAAGTCCTCTCCGTTCTGATCCCACCGTTCGAGAAAGCGAACTGAACTCTGTGCTTCCTTTCTGTTCGTCTACCGTCTCTGATCGGTTTCACTGTTGAGTTTCCTTCCCTTACTCCTTCTAAACGTGCCGCTTGTTCCAATCATCCGTCCGCATTCACTTCTGTTCGAATGTACACGTGTTTATTAAACGAGTAACATGAGCAATAAACGAATGGGTAGATGAGCGAGTGGGTACTTGGAGAGCTGACTGACGGACTACTCGTGTGTATTTTATTGGTTCAACGATGGAGAGTTCACTCATGCGAGTCCTCGAACATGCGGATCTTCGACAGGGCGTCCTCCAGCGTCGACATGTGGGCTGGAAGCACGGAGTGAGTACAGAAGTGAATGATTAGCAGTAAGAATAAAAGAAAGGAGGTAGCAGCGGCCGCCCTCCTCGTAACGACCCTCAACGCTTACATTTGATGTCACGAGCAAGGACCTGAATGGCGGGCACGGAATCCAGGACCTCCACTCGTTGCGTGTACTAAACAATTGAAATCAATTACGGAATGTCTTCTCATGACTAACAGGATTGTAGCGCACTTGGAACGGGCGGGGAATGGTTGAGGCCCATGCGCTAAACGAATGGGTGAGAAGCGAATACCGAGCGGATACTCACGTCAATTTGTTCTTGGCATCCGTAAAGGAGTCCGCGACGAAATACTTGGGTTGGAAAGAGGTGATCGGGTATTTCGTGACGGAAGTGACCGACGGATCAAAGGCGCAAATCTCCGGTTTGTCCGTGAGGCAGTACTCCAGCTCGCCAAAAGAACTCAACAATCCCGCCCCGTAGGCTTTCAGCTCGTTGTTCTGCTTGCACACTCCGTACTCAACAGTGAACCAGTAGAGCTGCAAGCAAGAAGATGAAAGAATGAGTGAAAGAAGGGGACGAACCGTAGCCAACTTCTCGATCATCTCGTCGCTCGCGCCCAACGACGCCAATCCGATCTCCTGCGAGAACTGGGCGAATTCGGGGTCGGCGAACAGCGGCGCGTGGCCCAACAGTTCGTGGCAGATGTCCCTGCAAAAAAAGAGGTAAAGAAGTGAATGGTGAGTAAAGGGTTGAATGAAACAATGCAGACTAATAAGTGTGTTTAGACGTCCCTGCATCCCTTTTTTCAAACGAGGCAAATGCTTACGGCTCGGGCGTGTACATCGGAACTGAATGATGGCGAATGTACTGAGTTGAATGGAAGACGCGGAAGGCGAGGCCGGCCAAGAAGTCGCGCGAACTCAAGAGTCCCGCCACCGGCCGCAGAATGAAGCCTGTGCAATCTGCAATCCACCAGTCAGCACATGAGTCCGTGAGAGAACGAACCCTTAAGGAAGTCGGAGACGTCCTGCAGCTGCGGGATGGCGTTCGGCGAGTAGTTGCAGTTTTGTTGCAGGAGCGGCAGAATGTAGTTGAATTCGCGGCCTAAACGATTGATTAAGTTTTGTTTTAAGTGGTTAATTTGTTTTAGGTGATGAGTTAAGAGTATCCAACGCGATATAATGGACTTACAAGCATGAGTGGGGTACAGTTTGGTGAGCTCGTTGTAGACCGTTTGCCACGTGCCGATCTCCTGCTCCGTGTACTCAATGCGCGGAATCTGCTCGCCCCTAAACAATCAATGAATGAATGGGAGGATGCAAGGAAGCACTTGCATTTTGTAGTTGGCGGCAATGTCCGCGAACTCCTTGCGGCGGGCGCGATACGCTTCGTCTTTGAAGCCCTAAACAATCGGTAATCTGGGTACTCATCCTTAAACTTCTTACCGGATGGTCGGCGTCCAACTCGGCGCCGTAGCTGAGGACGCGGTTGGCGAACTGGTCGATGTCCTTGATCCTCACCGGGAACCACGGGACGGAGGCCTTAAACGAGTGAATAATCACGGCTATTCACTCATTCTACCGCCGACCTTGTTCTGCTTGTCGTGTGCGTTGAAGTCGTGGACGCGGACGTGTTCAGCACGTTGTTTGAACAGATTAATGATCTGCTCGACACGGTTGCGGTCGGCCGTCTCCGCGCACTCGACCATGATCTCGTAGCAGCCCTCGTGCGTCTTCGACGGGCGGGACTCGATGTGCGTCAGGTTCACTCGCTTTTGCTGCAATCAGGCAGGAGCCGTTAGTCAATTCGATTGCTCGAACGAACCTTGAAGATGCGCAGAGTTTCGGCCAACGCGCCCGGCTCCTCGCTGAGCGTGAAGATGATCGTCGTGTGCGAGGGGCTCGTGTCCACGTCCGAAATGAACGAGTCCATTGCGTAGCGCTGCAACGGATGGTGCGTCATCGTAATGACCATTTTGTTCAGCAGCAGCAGTGAGTTTAGGTCGGGAATTTTGGAGGCGGCCGGGGATCGATAGGAAGTACAGAGAAGGAATGAACGCAGCGAAATGCTCACAACTGAACGAAAGTGACCGCTCGATCGCTCGCTCGCGATCTCCGCCTTCCAAGCGGCTCCAATCTGCATGCTAATCACGCGTGCCCGCTCGCAATCAACCGGCGATCACCGAGCGCAATCGATCACTTCGTTCGTTCCGCCTACGTTTGATCCCGATCTCCGCCGACCACGTGCTTTCGGCCGGCCAATCGATCAGCGGAGGAATGCGGCGGGCAGACCGCAGGAAATCCGCGCGGGTTTTCGTTGACAAACGAGCGTGTACATGAGCGATCAAACCGCGGCAATCAGTTTTGGGCCACAGGTATTGCGAGCGTAGGGAATGGTTCGAGCGATTGAACGAATGAGAAGGATGTCGAAAGACGTCTTTGGTGTGCCTAACACCTTTGGAAGTTCTTGCGAACACGCGCTTCCTGCCGCAATCTTTTCCAATCCAGCAGCCACCGCAGCTTTCGGCGTTTCCGGCTCGAAACTCACAAGATTGTTCAGACGCTCCAAATGGCCCATTGTAAACGATTCCGAATCGAATTAGAGGACGATTTAGAGCGCGAAGCGAAACGAAAATGCTCGTCGACGTGCGCGGAGGCGAAAATAAAAAAGCGGCGAGCCGGCGGGGCGGGCGGAGGCGGCGGCGCGGCTGTCAAACGACCGTCTCGTCTTCATTTCACTCTCGTTTGTTCGTGTGTGCACACTCTTTCGCGGGCAATCAACCCACCATCAGCTCCATTTCGTCGATGATCGTGAGGTCTTGGAAGCCCATCTTGTTGCCTTCTGCTGAGTGTTCTTCGCTTTCCTTCTGGTGTGTTCCGTTCGGCTTCTCCTTTGCGGCCGGTCTGCAGTCGACGGTCGCGCACTTGGCGGTCGCGGCGGTCTGTAAGCAAAACGAATGGCAATCGATTGATCACAGGCGCCGACTGGCGGGCGGACGGGTTGGAGAAGCGGCGTGATCGCCCACGACGAGACGCGCACGCGATGATCGATGCGGTTTTCACGCCGCAATCAACGGCGAGACGGAGATGGGGGGGAGCAAAAATCACTCAATTCTCTTCCGCTTGCAGCTTGTCGGAAAGTCTGCACGGTATGCACGATAGCAAACAATCCGACGGGTTCGACCAGTGAGCATTGCGCATTCATCCGAGAACGCTCGTTCGTTTGCGTTCGAACTAGCAAGGAAAGAGCAGCAAAGTCGATTACAAATGGAAACGAATTCCAGCAACAGAATGGAATAAGCAAGGGGAAGGCGGGCAAGCCGGAAAAATTAGGAGAAGGAATTCCTGGCACGACAGGAACTCGAGACGACCTCCGGAACAGTGGAGGGCGTCGTCCGCTGCCCCTCCACGTGCTTCTAACTGCTCACTGCTTGAAGACCTTTAACGGAGTGCTCAAGAACTTCCCATTGGGAATGGAATTCACTTTTAACCGCACCGCACTTCCTCCCATCTTCGTCGCGCACTCGCCGACGCTCGGGGCGGGAAATCTGCGGGCGGTTCGTCGAAACGTCGAGGGGAAACCCGCCCGTCGTGCGCGTCGTTCCTTCGGAAGTCACGAGTTCGCGATCAGCCGACGAAGTGCGGGCATCACACGGCGAATGAAGACGACGAATGCACCCGCTTGCTCGCCCTTCGGTCGTTGTGCAATCCGCTCGAAAGCGATCGAGCAGCAGACGACGAGCGGATTCAAAATCCGCGTGAGAACGGGGAAGACGGCATGGAATGAAAAAACCAGTTCAATGCGACAAAGAAGATGTCAGGAGCGGTTGGAACAAAAATGTTGGTTGGTGCTAGAAAAGACAGGTGTTTGCGATAGAAGGGTGAATATCAGAATACAGTACGCTCAGGAATTTCTGCAATCTCCAGTGGGCTGCAATGGGTTTCCTCGTCTTGCGTAGGCTTTAGAGCATTCCTTTTCGTTACCTCACGGTGTAACCCCAAGCGAATCGAATTAAACCGTTGCTTCCTCCCTTTGATTCGTTTTAAACTTTTGAATCAAAACGAATTAAGTCAAAACACGGTGCGAGGAAGCGCGGAAGTTGGAGCGACGCCAACTTCCGACGTAAAGCGAAAGAGTTGCATGGGGGAGCACGCAGAAGGAATGCAAGGCGATTGTTCGGCTGAAGATGTAAAACGAAAGGCATTTGACTAACTGGAGAGGACAGTAATTAGACGGATAGAAAGCCCCTATTTAATAGCGGTTATAAACGCTGGCCTCTTGTCTTTCTTATTCCTCCCACCATCGGTTCAACTTCACTCGCGTTACACCCGACTCGTCCCGAAACCAAACCGGCTGCTCGAGCAAAAGCAAAGCCCTTCCGTTGACACCTTTTATTCGCTCGTCCTGCTTCTTTTATGCCCTCGAGGACGAGCGCGTGACTGTCGGCGGAATTCGGTAGAAGATTGCCGACCGCCGAACACTCACGAGCGATTTCGATTGAGAACGATTGAGTGCGGGACGTTCTTTCGGCTTTTATGGCTCTCGTTTGTTTTCGATTAAACTTTCGAGTATTCGCGTTGATTACTGCAGTACAACGGACGAATGAAAAGAAGCGGCATCGACGCAAAGGCGGAGGCCGAAACAGCGGCAAGAACGTTCGCTTTCGTTTTGCGGCCGTTCGCACTGCACGAGCGAAACCACAATAAATTCAGGAGATTTACGGCTACTTCTTTGCCGCTTCTTTCACTTGAAAACACTCCCGAGCGCAATCGTTTTGACTTCCGCCCCGCCTTCCGAAAGCGACGATCACGCGTCGCTCGTTCGCTCGCTCGCGAGTACGTGCCCTTATTGACGATTACGACCGAGCGGAAGTACGAAAGGTCAGCGCGTGTCGTACTGTGGCGTGTTTACGTCGAGTGGTGCAAAAAAGCGGTTGGTGCAGCGGCCGGAGGGAGTGAAGTTGAGGAGCAAACAGGAAAGCAGCGGACAGCTATGGGGCAAGTGCAAGAGCTTATTAACTTCGAATGAACGACGGAGGGATCGTCGAAGCGGTCACGAAATAACTGGCAATGAATGGTAAGCAGAAAAAACCCAAGCGGACGACGACCTAGTCCACAAGGCATCGAATGTTCTGTTAGCCAAAAGACCCGCAGCAAGCCCACCTCACCCCTCACTTTTCACAAACGAGCAAAATGACATGTCATCATCAAAGTCACTCGTCCACTTCCGCCTTTTATACTCCCGACAAACCACGTGGTTTTCTTCGTTTGTTTTCGCTCGTTTTCATCAACAGCCGCTCGCCCGTCCGATCGCCCACGTTGTCGCCGCGTGCACTTCGGCGATCGCGCGAGCGGTTGGGCGAATTTCGTTGAAATCCGTCGCGTACTCGTGGCTGTCGACGAAATCGAAGCGACGGCGATTGATCGAACGAAAATAAGTTTGTTTTGGGTTCATCTTCGAGGCGAGAAGTGTGCATTAGATTCTCAGCGACTGAACACAAAAGAACGTTCCGGAACAACGAGGAATGACGGCAGAAGAGGGTAGTTGGCCTCGAAACCATGACGGTTTTTTCGTTAGACAAATGAACTCTGGTTTGTTTGGCGCGCCGACAAATGACAATTGTGGAGCTGTGGGATCGTTGGGAGCAAAGCCAACTGTAATTTGTTGCTTCTGTCGACCTCTCGCAGCTTGCAACAATTCGACCAAACACCAAGAGCAACTGTTCAACACTTCGTAGCCCGAAATCTCGTTACCAACAGCAAATGTTTGTCGTTCGTTTGTAGTCCCTTTTTGTAATTGGCCAGTGTCGTTTGACTGAATTCAATGCAACGAGACGGATTAACCCGACATTCTCGTGACCAAAACGAGTCGGGACGTCAGAAGGGAACTCGGCCAGCAGAAGAATTGGGATCAATCTCTCGGTTCAACTTCCTCGCATCTGCTTGGTGGTCGGTTTAGACTGCGGAGGGTTTGGTCAGTGAACATAGCGGCTCAACACAATAGAAAGCTCGAGGTTCTCACGCTTTCGTGCCCGTTTGGTCGTTTCTTTCAAGAAGGTCAACCGTTGAACTCAATCCGTAGTTTGCTGCTCAAGGTAACGCGTTTGCAAAACGATTTGTCCTCTCGGCGTGCTTGTTCTATTCGCTTGCCGCTCGTTAGTCAGCAGCAGCAAACTAGACGAACGACCGGCCGAGTGGAAACCAAATTCGATTCATTTGTGGCGGCGATGCCCGTTCGTTCGTGCTCGTTCTGGCTTGTAGCCTTAAAAACCGAACGGCGGGGAGAATTGAGTCAGTCCGTGGAAGAGAACTACGGGAGGAACACGCAGCCTGCACTTCTCTTCCTCTTGCGTTGTGTTCACGTGCACGCTCTGTTCTTCTGGCAGGAACAGGCAGCCTGTAATGCTTTCATTTCATTCGTCCTCGTGCAACCGCCGAAATACTCGCGCTCTTTTCTTTTCTGCAAATGACGTGTGGCGAAAAGAGTTTGTGGTTCGAAAGAACCCCGCTAACAAGAGGCAATGACTAAAAGAAACTTTAGCTTTTGCTGCAAACCCGTAGGCAGGGCGTGTTTATTGCCGTGCTTTGTGGAAAATCCGGCGCTTATCACCGCTTCATTTCGGGCACTCACCTGCCTTCGGCGGCCGCGTAACCTGTCATTTCGGCTGATAAGCGTCGACCCACCGCTTTGCTTTCTGACCGCCCGCCCGCTTTCCACTCGCCCGAATTTTAGTCAGCGACAGCCCGGCGGGAAGCAAGCGGCCAGCAACACGAGCGTGACGTGATGCGAGACGAAAGAACAAGCGAACCCGCCGATTTTACCGCTTTTCGCCTCAATTTTACCCCGATTCCCACCACTTTTTCACGTTTTCAATGTTAAAAATAAACTTTGAAACTCCGAAACAGTCCCTAAAAGTCTCTAACGGAACCTCCCCGCGGTTTGCTCATCAAATGTTTGTTTGCGGTTCGCCGCGCGTGACGATCGCGATCGACGTGGCAGTGCAAACAAAAGGGGCGACTAATTCGTCCGCTTTTCCGTGCCCATCGACTGCTGCCCTCTGCTTTGCTCGCGTTTCGTTCTTTTCCGTTTGTGGCTTTCGGATTGGGTTGTTGGCGTCGCCCACGTTCTCTTTCCGGTCGGTTTCAATCGATTTAGACGTTGATGATGAGTGGTTGCCGTTGACGTGTGGCTTGGTTTAACTCGCGCTTTTGTCGATTTACGGACTTTCCCGATTATAAAGCGAGAGGATCTCGTGTTTTTTGCTCTTCTCCGCTCTTCCGCGCTAATTCTACTCGTTCAGCCGCTCTGCAACAGGGATGTCCACGCACGCGAATCAAACGCCGAAAGTTGAACCGTTGGACGAGCTGCCCGTCGATCTGCCGGAAAGCTCGTCGTCCTCACAAGTGGCGATCGTCGGAGTTGGCGCCTCGGAGCGGAGGTGCGCCATTTGCGGGGATGTCGCGTACACTCGCAACTTCCGCGTTCTTTCTTGTCGCGCCTGGTGAGTTCCCAGCGATTCTTCCTGTCTTATTTATCGAGTTGTAGTGCCGCATTTTTCCGCAGAAGCGTCTCGTTGAAACGCCAGTACACGTGAGTACCTTGGCCAATTCAAGCCATGATTTCTTGAGTGATTAAAGGTGCTCGCGGAACGATGACTGCAACATTCTAGCGAGTTCGTCCTCTCCTTCGTTTTGTTCACTCGTCATCTCCGTTTGATTTCAGGCCGCAACTCACGAACGCTCTGCCGCTTCTGTCGTTTCATGAAGTGGTTCGTTCCTTCTTTCTATCCCATCACTACACACATGGTTTAGCGTCCAAATGGGCATGGAGATCTCGGCGATCGTCGAACGAGAACCCGACGAATTCCGCTGCTTTTCGGCGGACTCGCCCATTCGGAAGCTCCTGATTGCGCAACGCGCGACGTTCGTCAACCGGTACGCTTCGCAGCTGCGCGCGTGTGCCGGCAATCACGTACGTTCTCTTATTCTTTCGTTGTTAAACACGCTACCGATTTTTTAGGCCCTGATCCGAATGGGCAGCGAGCAGCAACGCTTTGTGAATCACGTGACCGTCGGCGCGGAGTTCCCCGTCCTGTTCGAGTTTCTTGTGGCTTCGGGAATCGAAGATTGCGGGCTGGAGCCGAGGCAAACGGTCGGTCTCTCTTCCCTTCTATTCCATCTCGTTTGTTTGCAGATGTCACTGGCCAAGGAGCTCTTCTACACGTGGCTTCTGTACCAGTCGATCATGACGACGATGCGCAATTCGGGCCACAAGCTCAATCTCTCCTACTTCATCGACGAGTCGTTCGTGAAGGCAAGCGACGAGGTTGTCCAGGATTTCGTCCAGACGTGCCCCGATCTCTACGACTACCGCCTCGCGGCTCGGTGAGTCCTTTAGATGAAAGAAGGGAGCAAATTGGTTTATTGAAGGGCAACAATCGACTGCTGCAACGAGAACATCACGTCGGCGGCGCGCCTCCATCGCCTTCGCATGGACAACGTCGAGCACGCGTGCATGTTCCAAATTCACGCCCTCTCGACCGCAATTCGGCTGTTCCCCGACCGCTGGGAGTTGCGGCGACTGTTGGATCAAATCCTCGAGCAACTGAAAGACCACTACCGACGGAATTACGACGACGTTGCGGTGAAGTTGGGCACCCTTGTGTTGACGACGAGCCAGATGAGCGTAAGTGGGCAATACCGATTGAGTGAACACTTTGCGATGTTTAGCACTGGTCGGACTTCCTTCAGGAGTACGTGACGCTCCTTCAACTGACCGGCTACGACCCGTTCATGAAGAGGAACCAGCACACAGTTAGTTGAACTGGAGTGATTTCTGCCGATGTCCTGCTGTTCTCTGAATAAAACTCGTATTCAAACTGGTCGCTTGCTCGTTCCTCTCACAACTACGTGCTTCTCATTACGAACAGTCGATCGGTGAGCATCCGAAGTTGTAGCCGGTTGCTAAGCGGCCACTGGACGAGTGTGGGAATCCAAAACAGACGTCCAAATCCGGCGTTGTAGTCGCGGGTAATTCGAAGAGAAAGCAATAAGTGAGTCTTTGCTGCTTCTTGGTGTGAAAGGGTTGAGAGGAAAGGAATTATCGATCAATAATCCCGTGTACTAACTTACCTATTGGTTAGTAGTCTCTAAGCTGTTGAAGACTGGACATCTAATCGCAGAATTGTGTCTACCCGCTCAAATCAAAGTCCTCCCGCACTGGAATGTCGCTCTCGTCCATCGGCAACAACGACCGAGTGCTCGGCGACGTGAGTTCTTCCACGCAAACTCATTGCTTCTCGACCAGGTGCTTCATTTCTTGGACACGAACAGCCGGCAGCGTTTGCGGATGCAGTCGTCGCGGCTGAACGCGTTGATTGCCGCCGACTCCACCGCGTTCAACGTGCAGCTGGAA
Organism: Aphelenchoides fujianensis; assembly: GCA_024699865.1. Classification (NCBI taxonomy): domain Eukaryota; kingdom Metazoa; phylum Nematoda; class Chromadorea; order Rhabditida; family Aphelenchoididae; genus Aphelenchoides; species Aphelenchoides fujianensis. The sequence goes on along the minus strand of JAMPIO010000042.1, from coordinate 467,869 downwards.
ATGGTGCAGATTCGGGGCAACAGTTCGAATTCGTCGGCCGTTTTCAACTGCAAAGTTCTGCCCGTTCGTGGAGCACTGCAAACGGCGAACTTTGACCGACTAGACACCGCCGTCGACTATTTAGAGGCAAGTTTAAAGAAAGGTTTGTAAAAAAGAATGTCTGAGCATGTTGTTTTGTTGCTTCTTGCGGGTGGTGACCGTTCTATCGTTAGTTTGCTTCAACCCTACCGTCAAGACGGCCAAGACAACCAAAAAATCATCGCTGTGTTTGTAGCCACTAGTCCGACGGTCGTGCATTCTCCTGATGAACATCCAGTACATCGACTTGAATCCGCACAACCTTCAGCAGCTGAACCGACTGGTCGAGTGCTCAATTCGCGACATTTCGATCACTGGTGTGCACACAGACGAAACGAATGCATTCGTTTCTCTGCCCAATGACCGCTCCGTCACGACTAAATACCGCTTTAGGCTGCAACTTCTTCGAGTGCACTCAAGAGGCGTTCATGGAGGTGTTCATGCGGGGCGCGCTCCGATCCGCTCGCTACAACATTGCGTGCGTGAAGAACTTGCGGGCGGACGTGTTCGACGATCGGTTCATTTCGTCGCTGCCCGCGCTGGACGTCAAGATGGTAAGAGCAATCATGGGTTTTGGGAGAGAGTAGAGCGCTGGTGTATTGGAAATGAGTACCTTTACCTTGACTGTTTGATTGAGTGACGTTCGGAAGAACAAACTCCAGCAGATAACCCCGTTGATTCTTCTACACATTCATCGTCCCTTTTCGTTGCAGCTGACGATCAACTTCTGCTCGTTCGCGGACGCCGACACGGACGCTCCAACTCGCTACCTGCAAATCAGCGACTCGTATCTCCTCGATTGGATCCTTGTAGACGCGGTTGGGCCGCAAGAGCAGCGAAATTTGAGCCTCACGGACATGAATTTGGGGCGAGACTTTGCGGCACGTGCACACGAGGTGAGTTCGTGGGAGAGCAGCGAAGGGGCTGTGTGATTAGAGGCCATTAGAAGGCAGCGGTTGAGGAATCAACCAAAGAACCCCTAGATTTCTATGACGTGTAAAGGGTTCACAACTCCTTCCTTTCTTTCAGCGCTTTCTCTTTCTCTCCAGCCCTCAGCTCGTCCTGCTGGTCGTCTCGGGCGACTGCGAGCAGGGCCCCATCGACGGCGTGGCGTCGTTGGATCGGAAACGCGCGCCGTGCGCCCGCATTCGCCACCCGAACGGCCGCGTGCACCTGCGCATCGGAAATTACTCGCGCGATCGCGTGGAGTTTGCGGTTTGCGCGAACGGAACGGATTTCGATGGACGAAAAGAAGTTGAGTGATTGAATGGTTGATTGGAGTGCGGCTTGTTTATTGAGCGTTTGAGTCCAATAAATTAGTGGGTTGCAACAGGTGATCGGCAGTAATCAATGAGATCAAAACCATTTAAAGAGAACGACGTAAAAGAGCTCAACAAGTTGTTCCCGCTCATCCCATCGTCCGAACGATGAACTGAGCGGGCCGCGCGCCCTGCGGCAGCTGCAGGTTGGCGGCGGGCATCCCGAGGATCATTTTGTTCGGCGGGTGGCCGTGCGGGTGGGCCGCGTGCTGGTGGCCGTTGGGTTGATTGGGCGAATTGGACTGCTTCGGGCCGTCTGCTCGATGCTGCTGCTGCCCTCCTCCTCCTGCTTCGGCCGAGTGCTCGCCGTTCTGCCGCTTCAAGCCGAGCAGCACGTGGACGGGGATCTCCTCGCTGGACGACGAGCCGCTGGCCGACTGCGAGCGGGCGCCCTTCGGAGTGCGCGCGTCCGTGGCGGCGATCCCCGAGACGAAACTCGCGACCTGGCCGCGGACGGGCGCCGCGGCGGGCCGGCCGTTCAGCTGCTGGACCACAGCCTTTTGTTGGCCGGTCGCTTCTTTCTGCTGGTGCTTCGGCTTCGACTGGGGCTGGGCTTTGGGCGGAGAGTTCTGCTTGGAGTTCGGCCGGGCCTTGAGCGAGTCGTCCGCCTTCAGCTGCGGCAGAGCGGACTGCAGCGAGGACGAGGCAGGAGAAGAGGTAGGAGGGGGATCGACGGAGAGGTGGTGCACGTGCCAGTCGTCGCCCTGCTTCTGGACGATCGACTGGCCGTGCACGAAGGTCTGGCCGCTGGCGTTGCGCAGCTCGGGGATCAGCTCGCTGACCGGGATGCTCATCGTGCCGCGGCCGGGCTGTCGGACGAGCACGTGCGTGTACTCGCGCGGAACGGGCTGCAGGTCGGCCGGCTTCATCGGGGGCCGAGAGAAGGAGTTGCGGCTGGTCGGCGGGTGGTCTGTAAGAAGCAGCGGGTGAGTGGGTGGGTGGATTGCTGCTTACGTTCTTCTTCGCTGCTCTCTTCCTGCTGCCCGTTAGTTTGGTGATTGGAGCGGCCATTCATCTGCTGACCGCTCACCTGCTGCTGGTTCGTCTGCCCGCTCATTCCACCGCTCATCCCTGCGTTGTTCCCGCCGCCCACCTGCTGCTGGTTGGGGACGATGGCGATGACGGGAATCGTCTGGCCGCCCTGCACGTTGGGGAAGCCGTGCGGCAGGTGGACGAGCGGCCCGCCGGCGTGCGGCGTCGCGAAGAGGGGCGCCGACTGGAGGCTCACCATCGGGAGCGGCCACTGCGGCTGCTGGAGCGGCTGTTGGGGTTGGAGTTGGAGCGGCGTTTGGATGAACGCAATGTTCCTCCGGTGCCTCTGGAGCGGTCGAGGCTGCAGCAGCCGATCCAAGGTCAATTGAAGCAACGAGTTTCCACCGACCGCCCGCTTCCTCCTGGCGACGTCGACGGTCGGCTTCTTGGTGCGAGGGCGCTTCCGCGGCTCCACGTACTCGCGAACGCCGTCCTCGCGGTAGTCCTCGGCGTCGTCGCGAAAATTCGGCTCCTCGTCGTCTTCGAAGCGCGGGCGGCCGCCGCCGCGATTTCGGCCGCCTTTCCGCCGGCTTTCGTTCGGTCGGCGGTCGTCGAAGTTCGGTCGATCGCCTCCGCCTCGGCCTCCGCCTTGTGGACTCCAGTTCGCACCGCCCCGATCGCCCGCATTCGCCCAGTTGCCGCCGCCTTGTTGCTGTGGGATGAACGGAGCGAAGTCGGGACTCGCGCCCGCCGGATGCGGAGGAGGTGGAGGCGGGGCGAACGTCATGATGTGGTGGACGGCGGAGGCGGCGACCGTTTCTGCCGGCTTCTTTTCGCTCTTCTCGCTCTCGTCCGGCCGCTTCTTCTTCTTCGTCAACTTCAGCTTGATGACGCGCCCCCGATGGCGGCTCTCCAGCTCGTGCGAGCCGTCTGCCTCGAACTCGTCCTCCGCGTAGTCCGCCGAGTAGTCCGCCGAGTGGAGCAGCAGTTTGCGCCGTCGGCCGCCCCGCTTCTTCCCGCGGCCGGGAGGTGCGTTTCCGCCGTTGTTCCCTGCAAGAAGTGGCTGGAAAGTTGAAGGAATGAACGAACCGTTGTTGTTCCCGTTTCCCGGATTCCCTCCGCCGTTGTTGTTTCCTATAAACGATTCGTGTTTAGAAGATTGGTTTGGTGAGAGGTTGGCAGCTCCCCGGCTCGTAGAAGACGAGCAGCTGCTCGCTTACTCGCCATTCCACAATTCGAGAGTCAACTCACCTCCGCCGTTCCCGCCGCCATTGTTGTTTCCTACAAATGATTGGTGGGTTTAGAAGACTGATTGAGGGCGAGGGTTGGCATCTTTCCGGTTAGTAGCAGGTTTACAGCTGCTTCTTCTCCCGCTACATTGCGATTCGAAAGACAACGCACCTCCGTTGTTTCCGCCGCCGTTGTTTCCTGAAATCGTGGAGTGAGTTGAGAAGACTCGAGTAGAAAAAGCAGAGTTGCCTAGCCGACTAGCTTCTTTCAAACCGCAATGAACTCACCTCCATTTCCTCCGCCGTTGTTTCCGCCGTTGTTGTTTCCTGAAAGCGGTGAAGGGTTCAGAAAACGCCCAAAAAGAGCCGGAAGAGATCGATCAAGCGGTTTGGTAGTTGCCATCATGCAGCTAGAAAAAAGAGACTCACCTCCGTTGTTTTGGTTGTTGTTCGGGCAGCAGCAGCAGCAGTTGTTGCCTGAAATCGAGAAGAGGTTGTTCGGTTCGGCTCAACGAACTCACAGTTGCAGTTGTTGTTCTGGTTGTTCCCGCAGCAACAACACGAATTGCAGCAGTTCTGATTCGAGTTGCAGTTGCAGCAATTCTGGTTCGAATTGCAGCAATTGTTTCCGCAATTGTTGTTGCAGCAGCACGAGCTTGACCCGCCTGCAAGACGGGGTACTCCGATGAGTATTGAATAAAGCGCTTGTAAGAACACGCCGACTATTCGTCCCCCGAACTCACCGCATCCACAGCCGCAGTTGTTGTTGCAGCGATTGGCGACGGTGCACTGATTCAGCGGGATGCACAGGTAGGCGTCCTGCTTGTTGCAGTTGCACCTGAAGCACGTGATTTGGAAGAAGCCGTCAGTTCTGCTCACTGATTCCCGCAGTTGCACGAGCAGCATTGATTTGAACAAGCTGGAGCACAGGAACAGGCGGGCGAAGAGCAGGCCGGAGCACAGGCGCACGTGTTGCACGAGCAGCAAGCGGGAGCGGCCGGCGCACAACACGTGGCCGGCTGGCAGCAAGCGGGTTGCGGGCAGCAGCAGCACGTGGTCGCCGCCGGGCGGCAGTAACAAGAAGAAGCGGCCGGTTGACACACGCACGTCGTCGTCGGGGCGGGCGCGCAGCACTAAACAGAGAATGTGAAAGTCGGTTTCAACTCGCCTACCTGAACGCAAGAAGTGGTCGGCGCGCAGGCGCACGTGCAGGCGGTCTGGGCGGGTGTGCAACAACAAGTGGACGCCGGCGTGCAGCACTAAAAAATGGACGAACGTGGATCTAACGAGTGATTTGAGGCAAGGTTTAGCGGCACAATGTGGTGGGGGCGGTTAGTGAGGCGTCAACGAAGTTACTCTCTGCTGAAGGCCGGAGGTCGGCGTTTCTAACAGCTTCCGAACCAATCGAGCCCACGAATCGCCCGTCTGTGCTCCGTTTCACGGGCATACCCCGCTCGAGTTGCCGCCATTTCGAGGCAACAGCAAGCGAAAGACAATCCAACGCCGGTGTCCACTACTCACTTGAGTGCAAACAGGCGCGCAGTTCGTGGTGCAAACCGGAGCGGCCGGCTGACAAACGCACGTTGTCGTTGGGGCGGGACTGCAGCAACAAGTGAGTGCAGGCGTGCAGCACTGAAAAGAAGATGGCGACCGTTGATGGGAATTCTGGCCGGATTTTGCTCGTCGGTTTGAGAAAAGCCGAGCGAAAAGCAGCGGAAAGATGTCCACAACGCTTCTTTGCCAATGGAGCACTCACCTGAACGCACGGAGCGGTCGGAGCGCAGGCGCACGTGCAGGCGGTCTGGGCGGGAGTGCAGCAACAAGTGGACGCCGGCGCGCAGCCCCGCACCAGCACCGGCTTCACGGCCACGCACTGCGGCGCGCACGGCAGGCAGCAGGCGGCCGGCGAGCAGCCGCACGGCGCGCCGCGCACGAAGCGACCCATCAGCAGGGCGGAGAAGACGACCAGCAGCAGGATTGGACTGAAAGGGGTGGATTGACGAGGGATTGCTGACTGTGAGCAATCAGTTCGCTTGTTTGGACCTTGGAAGTCAAGAAGCTCTCAAACAGAAGATGGAAGGGCAGATAAGGACGGAGCAGACTCGTTACAACTAGCAGAAAAAACTATCGGCTACTCTCGAGCGCAGAAATCAGCGAGAAGAACCAACCAGTAGCAAAACAAATGCGCACTCACATTCCGCGGACGGCCGCCGCCATCCACCGCCGCGCGCCGACGGGCAGCCGGCGGCCGCGCTCGTCCGCCGCCGCGGGTCGCCCGGAGGTGAGCGGGAGCGTCGACGCGGAGGCCAACGATTTGCGGTCGCCGTCGCCGTCCGTCGGATCCGCCGGCTTTTCGTTCGTCTCGCTGCCGCTGCGGCTCGCGTTCACGTCCATCGCCGGCTGCTCATTTCGCGTCCAAGTCGGAGGTCAACCAACGGGGATCATTCGAGTCCATTAGTTAGAGTGGACGTTGCAGACGGGTGAGGACAGACAGGAGTGAGCAAGGAGGAAAAGAGAAAGTGAAAAAACGTGTCTATTGTTTCGTTCTCGATAGAGGTGCCTCCAGTGTGTAATGAACAATTGATTCCACTGTTCCTTGCTCAATGGAGTGACCGCCTTCCTCTTGTTTGGTCAACAGAAGGGAGCAACGGAAGAAAGGGGGAGTAGAGACCCACGCGCCTCGTTTCTTTGTGTTTGCACACGTGAACGAGCGATCGGGCGTTGCAGGGAGGAAACGTTTGCTGCTCGACCGTCCAGGAGCATTCTTGCAGGGTTTTAGGAAAAATGCAACAAATTTTATACTGATGGGGGTTCAAGCAACTGCACCGATCGAAGTAACGGACGAGGTTTGACTCCGTACAGCAAACCAATCGATGCCCATGCGCGGACGTTAGAACAAAAGTTTTGCGTTCCTTGACGTTAACTAGCGCTCGCCAAATAACGAATTGATTAGTGGTTGTGCGTTGCTCGCTTCCTTCAAGCGCTCAAATTTCAGCCGTCCGTTCTGGAGCCCGCCCCAAAGCTCGTGCTCGAGCAAAAACAAAGCGGTTTGTTTATTTTCGATCGATCGAACCAGAAAGAGCGGCCAACTCCTGGCCGCTTCTCTTTCTTTTCGATTGTTCCGATGACTCCCGCCTTCCTGCTTCTCCTCCTCGTCGTTCTTTCGAATGCCGTCGCCGCTGATCCGCCTGCAGGGTGAGTGGACGCCCGTCATCTCTCGAATTCTCCACTCGTTTCTCCTCTGCAGATCGCCGATTGCGGCGGAGCTCGAGCGGCAGCCCGTCCAAATAGACGAGCGGTTTGAAGTCGCCAACTCGGCGCTCATTTTCGTCTTCCAATTGGGGCAGCCCGAAGGGGAAGTGCAGTGAGTTTCGTCGTCGTGTTGGGCTCTTCGTTTGGAAGTTGTGGCTTGTGCGGCCGCCGGTCGGGGTTGTTGGCAGCTGAAAGTAGGAGGCGTAAGTGGGTCTTTCTGTCAAGCATCTCGAGAGCGGCTGCCTGTTCTTTCCGTCCACCAGCCCTCTTGCCGTTCCCGCTCACAAACAGTCCACTCCTTCTTTCTCAACACCGCCCGCTTGCAGCCTGCTGGTCGCGTTCAACGCGTGCCGCTTCGTGCTCACGCTCCGGCCGTTCGTGAAGCCGAGCGGCTTCTCGACGGTCCGCGGGCGCATCACCTCCGCCTCTAACGGTTCGTCCCCTCCTTCCGCCCAATCGCTCACTTCTTGCAGCTTCGAGGTCGATGGAGCTGGAGGGCCACTTCGTGACGGGCCTCGCGTCGGACGGGGCGGTCGGCTTCGTGGACAAACACCAGCACAAGGCCGTCTTCGAGTGCACGCCGACCGGCCGCCCGACGCTCCGCTTCGAGCTGCGCGCCGCCGAGCTGCCGCCCGGCTTCGACTTCTGCGTCGTCCACGTGGTCGCCGGCAACTACGAGGAGCGCTGCCTGCGGCGGGGATTTCCGGTCGCGTGGGTGATCGGCGGCTTCCTCCTCGGCGGGTTCGTTTCTGGGCTGCGGTCGATTGAGCACGGGCATTTTGGGGTCGAGTGGAAGTCGAAGAGATTCCTGGGAGTTTTTGTTACACACAGGTCGCTTCTGCCGGCTGGCAACACACGTCTCCTTTCTTCTACTGACTAAACAAAGTTTAGCGCGGTGCTCGCGGCCGGTCTGTTCGTGCTCTACCGACGCCGCCGAGGTGCTGCCGATCAACCCCTTTTGTCCAGCTGAGCATTCACTGCGTTGTTCTTGAACGATAAACCACAAATAAACCCGTCTATCAAAACCGCGTCTCCTCTTGTGATTGAACAAAAACAAGCGGGTTGCTGGTTGTTTGTAGAAGGCGAAGTCGACGAACCTGAGCAGAATTCGTGCAGTTTTCTTGCTCGAAAGAACTCCATTAACAAACATCGTGTGTCTTTCTAGGACCGCGAGGAATCGATTTGATCACCCACCTACACAAACCAATCAAGCGGATGGCGCCACCGATCGCGCAACGGCGTCCAATCGACCGACTGGTGGCACCCAACGAGCAGCGCCGTTTGCGAGCGCTCACTGCAGCTGCAGCAGGGCTCTCCTTTCCACTTTCAATCTGCCATGCCCGACCTTCTGCCTTCGATCGAAAGTGGCGTGTTGGCATTCGTCGTGCAAAAGCGACCGCTTCTGGGCTGGCAGAGTGAAATCCGCGACGGGCGGTTCGTGTTCCAACTGGACGGAGACTCGTGGACGCCGTGCCGCGTGCATCGTTTGGACGTGTGGAGCGGCGAACTGCTGTGAGTGAGCAATCGAAATGGTGTTATGCAACCTTTTCTGTATCATTATGTGGAGTATTCGTGTTTTTTCAGGACTTTCAGCTATTTCGGCACGCAAACTGGAATTTGCTCCTGGTTCCAGGAAGCTCTGAATCCGAGTACTCTTTTGGTTACACAGTGCGTCAATGACCAGATGACCGCCTTGTCGTTCGCTCACTTGGACGTCGAAACGCGCACCTTCGCTTTCGAAGAGATTTACGCGGAAGAACGGGAAAATAGAGCATTTTGCCTGGGCGATTGGTTCCGCGACGGCGCCGATCGCTTCATCGGCTTTCTTCGGCACGAAAAACCCACGCGCGTTTGCTCGATTGATCTGCGGACGAAAATCCTCACCGAACTGGGGACATTTCCGTGGACGTGTTTGACTTACTACCATTTCAACTCGAAGACGAGACGAATCTACGACTTTAAACACTTGAGTCGAATCGCTCGCATTTTCTCCATTGTTGGAGCGCTCGGCGACAGCCACATCGAAGAGATCCCACTCTCGCACGACTACAAGAAGAAAATGGTAGCTTTCCAAGCTGAGTGTTCTTCTTTATCGCCCGTTGCGTTCAGGAACACTCATCCGGAAAAGGAAGCAGTTGGATGTTCAAGGAATCTCGGCTCTTCGTCGTGCACAACTGCCCGGCTTCTGCCGACCTCGCGGTGCGGCTCCGAATCGTCGATTTGGACACGGCGGGCGCACGCGAATTCACGCTGAATTTGAAGTTCACCATCGATTGGTTCGAGAACCATTCGCGAGTGCACGTCGACGAGGACGATGTGCTCACGATTTACGGGCACGACGAGGCGAACGGAGAGCACACAATCCGCCGGTTTCCGCTTCGGTCCGTCCACTTCTCCGCCGTTCATTCTCCCCTTCTTCTTTTGCAGCAAACCCGAACGCCTGGTGCTTCTCGCCGTGTGCGCGCGTCCTCGCGGCTTTCCAGTTGGCCGCTTCTTGAAGAACGTTCTTTGATTGTTTGTTGTTAATAAACGTGCTTGGATTGTGGTTAGCTGATCATAAAGAAGGGTGCCGAGCAGTCGAGCATCCCCGGCGGCCGTCGAGAACTCATGGCCGCTCGTGGGGGACGGCCGCCGGCCGGAAGGAGCGAGTCGTCGGGCGATCCCTTCGCTGCTTCATGGATTTTTTTCGCTTCTCCCCCGCTCTCCCCCTTCCGTTCGACTCTCGCCGCTCTCCTCTCGACTTCGCCCGACCGCCCGCCCCGTCGGGAACCCGAAACGGCCGCTCGAACGGAGGACGGCGCCCGCCGGTTCGTTTCTTCAGCGAGGCCGCGCGGCGAGCGTCGACACTCCGGAAAGGGCGGATCGACCGTTGGAGAAGTGGTTGAGACCGGCTCAGAGGATGAACTCGTTCCTTCCCCAAACGAACCGGTTGTGCCACTTCTCACAATCAGACACCTCTGAATCAACTGTTTATTCGCACCAAAAGCAACAACAAACAAGCCGGTCACTCGGCCCGCATCAAAGCCACCACCTTCTTGTACGTCTCGTGCTCGTCGGGCAGCAGCGATTGGATCACTTCGCTGAGGAACAAGCGGCACAACCCGCCGCTCCGCTCGGCGAACTCCAGCGAGTGGGCGGCGAGTTCGCGGTCGTCGTTTTGAAGAGCAAGAACGAACAGGTCGGCGGCGTTTTCCTCCGTGACGCCCGCTTTCAACACGCGGCGGCACTCGTCCTGAACACGAGTAAGTGGAAGGAGGAGAGTTGGGGGAACTCACGACCAAATCGGCGACCTGAAAGCGAGCAGCCGCCGCGTACACCTCCCGCGCGTCCGCCTCCAACTCGTCCAGTCGGCCGCGGTACACGAATTCGAGCACTCGCTCGACGACCTCCGCGCGAACGCCCTCCAGCGAGAACGCGCTCTTCTGCGGACAAGCGAGGAACTCGGCGGCGAAGAAGGCGCTCTTCAGGGCGAGCACGTTCCGGTGGGCCTGCAAGCGGCGGGTGAAGAGTTCAGAGTGGCTGGGAGGAGAAGCCGGTGGTGAACGACCCTTCTCTTTGGTGTCTTCCCATCTGTCGGTTCCAGCACCGTACAACAGTCACTAATAAGCCAATCCAGCCTCCCACCGGCCTTCCGCCCAAACGACCTGTGGAATCAACCCAACCCTCTCCCCTCTCCCCAACCCCGCACTCACCCAAATCTCCTCGCCGCCGACCAGCAGCCGGCAGTCCGTCAAGTGGCTCCATTTGCGCATCATCCACAGCTCCGCCCACTTGTCCTCCTGCCGCTTGGAAGCGGAGAGCAGCGAGTCTTTCCGCTCCTTCAGCTCTTCTTTCTGCAAGCAACAATTGATTCAATTGAGCGACAGTGAGCTTACCTCTCGCTCAGCTTCGGCCAGCTTCTTCTCCAGAGCGCCCACTTCTGCGCATTTCGCCGTGAACTGTTGGGTGATCGATGAGCAATGTTTCTGAAGAGTGTTGCACTCGTCTTCCTTTGCGGCGAGCTTCGACTTCAGCTCGTCGATCTGAAAGAAGAAAGGCGGTTGATTGGAAGTGAGTGAGTGGAAATTGGACCTCATTCTTGAGCTGCTCGTCGACGTGTTGGTCCGCGGGTTGGTCGGCCGATTGCTTAGCGGGTTGGTCGACGAGTTCCGCTCGTACCTCTGCTCCGGCCGCCGCTTTCTTCTGCTGGATTTCTTTTCCGAATTTCTCAGCAGGGACCGCTTGAAGGGCGTTCTTTGTCGCCTTCAATGGTCCGGCCTGCAATCAAGAGTGATCAAAATCGTCGAGGAATCCACTCACTTCCTTCGTTCCGCTCTCCATTTTCGGAACGTGAGGCTGATGACCGCTTCGCACACGCGGCTGTTGACCGGACAAATCCCAGTGCAGCTTCTCCAACTGAAACGAGTTGGTCGATCGATGCGAGAGAAGATGAAAGGACGAACCCGCCAGTGGAGGACCTTCAGGCGCCGCTCGCGCATCACCTCCTCGCACCTCCGCTGCTCGCTCCTCCTCGCTCAACGCCTCGGTTTCTTCGGCCTTCTCCCGCTCTTTGAGGTTCAGGGCGGAGACCTTGGCGAGCAGCAAGTCCTGCGCTTCCCATTTGAGTCTCTGAAACGACGGGAAGTTGCGCGAGTGATCGACGAGGCGCCCACTCACCTGTTCTTCCGCAACTGCCTTCTTCTCGTCGTCCACTTGCAGCTTGAAATCGGTGCGTTCTGCCAGTGGTTTGCGCTCATTTCGTTGCTCCTCGTCCTTCTGCTCGTCGACTTCATTGGCCCGCTGCTTCGGTTCCTCCGATTGCACGGGTCGCTTTGATGCGGTCGACCCGCCGACTTGTTGCTGGAAGGAATGCCACAATTCACTAGATGAACGAACACAAAGAACTCACTTCTTTGTTCACTGCAGCTACTCCCTTTTTCTTCTGGACGGCGGCCGTTTTTGCTTCCTCGGTCTTCCATTTTAGCTCATCGACCAGCGAGCGGAGTTCGTTGGCGGTAAGCTCCGCAGCGACGGCTTCAAGGTCTTCTAATTCGTTCAGCTAAAAAAAGGCGGTTGCAAGATGGAGCGTGAAAAAACGAACCTCGTTGCCGTCGATTGGAGCGCGCACTTTAACGAGCGCTTCACGAAGACGCGCCCAGCGTTCCGCGTCTTTGCGATACCATTCCTCAGCGGGAGCCTTCTTGTACGTCTTTTGAAACTTCTCCGCTACTGCCTGTGTCTTTAGCAGGACTTCGTCCAGCATCTACAACAGCGGAAGTCGATAGAAAGAACCCCACGGAACGAACCTTCGGCGGGAAGCTCAGGAGGTCTTTGCGGAGGTCCGCCTCGCACTCGGCGCACTCCTCGTTGCGCCAAACCTTCACGCAGACGCGGACGGCGTTGGCGGCCTCCCAGAAGACGTACTTCACGCCGAATCGAACGTCTAGGCCTGCAAGTAGACGAACGATTAGAAGGATTGATCTTCTGCTCGAATTTGCGGCCCCCTGCAAACATTTGCCTGCCTGCAATTCGCTAATTTAACCGTTCGATCGCAATCAAGCTTTCGAACTTGCAGCGGTTGGATTCGCTGCGTCCTTCTCAAGATTACAAGACCTTCGCTCTCCCAACTGAAAAAAGAACTCACGTGACTCGATCGTCTTCCCGTCGGCGTCTTCGGTCCCGATCCAGCCCCTCAATCCCTTCGGATCGCCCTCGACCACGAGCGAGAGATTCCGCGAGCCGCACTCCGACAGTTCGGACGCCTCGAGGCGGCAGTTCGTGCCCGGCCGGAAGGCGAGCGAGCATTCCGTCGGGAGATCCCGCTCGCATTCGGCGGAGAGGAGAGCGGCGTGCGGGCATGGCTCCTGCATTTTGGTAGAGAAGCGAGGAGCGGGCATTGGTGGGTGCGCGAAAGCGGGAGTGTTGGGTGGACGAAAGTGAGGGAAGGAGTGGTGGGTTGCTGCCGCCTGCTGACCAACCGCTCAAAGTGAGTGACCGATCGAATGGCGAACGAAAGCGAGTAGCGGAGTACGAGGGAGTGCGGGCGTCGCGTGGGTGGCCCCCATCCGCTCCCTCCCAAACTCCCATGCGCGATCGACGGCGACGGCGGCGGTGTCCATTGACCGCGGGGCATTCCAACGCCGCCGCCCATGTGCGAGCAAGCGGACTGACCACTCCGATTCATCTTTCGACCCAAAGATTGGAGTAGTCGGAGAGGAACGAACAAGCACGCGTTGGGACAGCCTGATCCGGCCAGCGCAATTCGATTGTCACGTCTTCAAAGCTCCAGTTCATTCACAGAAGTCCACACACCAAAATGAGAAGCAAGGCGAACGAATAATCACTGTTTGCTTACTCGAATCGTTTGGTCTCCGACGAAAAGACGAGACCGCGAGCTTTACCTCTTCTTTCAATTCTCTCTTGCCACTCGCTCGCTTCAACTCCAGAAGTTTGGCTTTGAGCTGCTCGTTCTAAACTCCCTTCATCAACCGGAATGATCAACCCAGAATCCACCTGCTCGATGATCGCCGCCGCCTTTCGCTTCTCGTCGGTTACACGCTCCTCCAGCCGCTGAACGGCGAGTTAAGCGTCCGCCTGCTCGGCGACGAGGCGGAGCTTCAGCACTGTGAGCTGAACGAGCAAGCGGGCGAACGAGCGGGCAGTGAGGAGAGCGAACCTCTTTGCGGAGCGCCGTCTTGCACTCCTTCTTTATCGCTTTGCTGCCCGCTTTCCGCGTCGTTTCAGCTGCCTTTGGGGTGATCAGCGATCGGCTTTGATCTCCGCCTGCCGCTTCTTTGGCAGCTCCCTCAACTCTGACTGCTCCGTCCGCTGCTGCCGTCTTCTGCTCGGCTTCCTCGACCGCCCGCTTCAATTTGCAGGCGACGCACTGCTCGACGAACACGCGGCAGCGAATGCGGCGGCAAAAGAACGGCGTCCGCATCGCGTAGTTCGGGTTGAACTGGACGTTCGGGCCTGCAACCAATGCGCTTGCAGCTCTTGAAAGGAAAGGAGTGGGACGAAGAGGCAGAATTGAGTGGGCGGAACAGGACGAGTGCCAGTTTGCTTCTTATGTCAATCCGTTTCACTACGCGCACGCCCAAGAAGACCACGAAAAGTGCTCAAACGACAAATGCTCCAGTCGACTCTTCCCGTCCCACTCCCCTTAAATCCCAAAGAGAGCTCAAGTGCTTCCAGCACCTCCCCGTCGACGCCTTCGGTCCGGCCGCATCGCCGTCAATCGTGATCGCCGCGTTCGCGAAGCGAAAATCGAGCGGCGAGACGACGAGGCCGCTTGTGGCGGCCGCGCGGACGGCGGGCGGCCGCTTCGAAGTCTCCCGTTCGCCTTCGCTGAACTCGACGGTGTAGACGGAAGAGAACAGATCCGAGTGGGGGCACTTGATGAGTGATAGGTGGGCAGCATGAAAGGTGAATTGAGAACAACTGCTGTCGCTGACCGACCGATCAGAGTTGGAGATGAGCAGCGAGAGGGAGTGAACAACCCAGCAGATCGCCTGCTTGTTGTTCGTCGGAGCGAACGGAACGAGTGGCGAACGGCGAGGAGTGCCCGCTTGATCTCTCGCTTTCCTCGTTACAGATAAGCCGACAAACAACAGCTCAACGCTTTATTCACCTTAAAACAACAAGTGAAAGCGGGTCACACGGACCGCATCAAAGCCACAATCTTCCGGTGCGTCGCGTTCTCGTTCCGGAAGAGCCAGCGGATCGACGAGGAGCCGAAGAGTTTGAAGCGGCTGCCGCTCCGCTCGGCGAACTTCAGCGCGTGGGCGGCCAGCTCGAGGTCATCGTGGCGGGCGGCGAGGACGAGGAGGTCGGCAACGTTCTCCTTCGTGACGCCCGCTTGCAATACGCGGCGGCACTCGTCCTGAACACGAGCATTGATTGGAAGGGAGTGGAGGGAACTCACGATCAATCCAGTGAAGCCGAAACGACAAGCGAGAACGTACGACTCTCGCGCCTCCGCCTCCAAGCCGTCGAGCTCTCCGCGGTACACGAATTCGACCGCTCGCTTCAGGACGCCCGCTGGAACGCCGGCGAGCGAGAACTCCGTTTTGCTGGGATTCGCGCGGAATTCGGCGGCGAAGAAGGCGGAGTGGCGGGCGAGAATGAGTTTGTGCGCCTGCAATCGAGAGGTTGAAGGTTTGGAGTGGTCACCGGCTGCTCACTCGAATCTCCTCGCCGTCGACCAGCAGCCGGACGTCCGTGTACCGGCCGGCTTGTTGCGTCGCCCACAAGAACCAACGATCGGCTTCGACAAAAGAGACGAAAGGGAGGTGCTGCGGTCGCTCGTTCTCTTCGAAGCGGCAGTTCGTGTCCGGACGGAACGACAGCGGCAGCTGTTCTCTCTGTCTATTGTCTTCTTTGTGGAAGGCCCAATAGGCGGAAAGAAGATCCTTGTGCTGACAGAACGGCATCTTCGGTCGAAACGGAAAGCGGAAAAGCAAGCGGACAGTGAGTAGGTGAGTGGGAGACGCACGGCAAGTGATCCTAACGAACTGCTGGAGCAACCGAGCGATCGATCGTTTAAATGCGGCAGCAAGGAGGTCGTTGGGGTCAACGGGCGGGAGTTCCCATGGATCGATGGAGCGCAATCGCCGCCTCTTGCGGGAGTTCTCAAGCCGCCGTCATGCGAGCGGCAGGTGGGTGACCTTGGGCCATTGCCGCGTTCCGACCAGCTTGCGTTCATCACCGAGTACAGTAGACTCTTCGTTATGAAGTGAATTTTATTCAAGCGACAAAGGTTAGACAAAAAGTCGGCAATAAAATTAGTCGATCAACTTCTCGGCCTCCTCGTTTGTGTCCTTCTCGTGCTGCTCAAGCTGCTGGATCGCCTTCGTGCACTCCTCCTGAAAGAACAAACGGAAGGATGAGGAGAGATGCGTGAAAGGACTCACTTTTAACAAAGCGATTTCGAAGCGGCAGGCGACCTCGTACAGGTCGCGGGCGTCCGCCTCCAGATTGTCCAGCTTCCCTTCGTACACGAATTCGAGCATCCGGTCGACCACTTTCATGCGAATGCCGTCGACCGCGTAGTGCGTGACGGTCGGCTGCGTGCGGAAGAGCTCGAAGAAGAAGTCGCTCTTCAGGGCGAGGATGTTCTTGTGGACCTGCAAACAAGGAGTGAGGTCTTTGGCTCCTTCAGCCGCTCGCCTTGATCTTGCGTTCGTCGACAAGCAAGCGGAAGTCCGCGCGGCAGCCCTCCAGCCGCATCTCCCACAAGTCCGTGCAGGCGGCGTCCAAGGGCGACTCGTCCGCCTGCTGTCCGCCTTTTTGCTGCGAGTCGGCGAGCTGCAAGCGCAACGATTCGATCTGAAACACGAAGAATGAGGGGTTGACTGCGAGGGCGACTTTCGAACTCACCTCTTTCGTCAAAGCCGACCTCTCCGCGGCGGTCGTCTCGCTCGCCTGCTTCTGCTGCTCAAAGGCGGCCGTCAGCTTGGAGATCTTCGTTTCCCGCTGCTCCTTCTGCTTCATGCAGTCTGCGTTCTCTACTGAACAAGAAGTACGTTGCGTGTTTATGAGAAAGGGCCAGCAAACAAAAAACACGCATTCGGGCGTTGCGCAGGCCGCAAGCGGTACCCTGACCTTCGCCGCCTTCCCAACGAAATGCAGTCAACTGTGTCGTGCTTCTTCCTGTTTGCCGTTGCTTCCTTTCTAATTACTATTTCACAATGTTTGTGGCTACTCGTTGAACAGAAATGAAGGACATAGTAGAGAAGCGCCTCGAAATGGATGGGCCAAAACTTTCCAGCTTGTTTACGCCGATTTCCGACCGCTTTGCCTTTGGGTGTCACTTTCCGCAATGCGAGGATCAAATGAAGGATGAGTCGATAATTGCCTACGACTACTTGCTGCAAGAAGAGCGGTTTGTTTTTCGTTTGTAAATTTAGGTACCTATGGTGACTGTTCAGAACTCTCAAGCCACAGCAATCCTTTGCGGCCGCCTGCCGCAAATTCGGCATTAGGCCCGACCGCCACTTATTCTTTCCGTTTTTCTTCCGACCCTTCACCGAGACGATCGGCGTGTTTTCGGTCGTTGAAGAGCGGAACTCGGCGTTCGTTTCGAATGATCACCATCTTTTTATTGCGGATTTGGACTACAAGACAGCTTCGTACTCTGTTCGCATACCCACGGAACGAGAAGAAGTGTTGAAGGTCACCACCTACCGCCCGAACCCCGTAACCTCTGACGGACGCCTGTTGTTCGTTCAGGATTATGTGGATGAAAAAACATTGATTTCTTTTTACAAGTTTAATGCGCAGTTCACTTCGTTTCGCCTACTGTTTACTTTCACGGAGGATCGAGGATTGCGTCTCACCGACTTCCAGCTTGTTGGACGGCGTTTGTATTTCTTTTCATACAAGGGCTTGCTGCGGGACATGAAGCAACTGGCAACCACGATGTCCACTTTGCATTTCTTTGATATCTGCAGTGGAACACACGAAATGGAACCTGCGGGCGGCCCTCCGACTGCTCTCGACAAAATGGTCGAACGGGACGGCGGCTACGAACTGAAAGGCCTTCGAGGGAAATGGTTAGGAGAAAAGTTTTTTTCGGACATTGTTTTCGAGCACAAAGATGGCGAGTGGTATGGTGAGTGGCAAAAAGAATGCGTAAACTATTAAGGGTGTTGCAGATTCCTTGGCTCGAAATGCCGGCATCGACTGCTTTGTCTGCCGCTTCGATTTGCACACTCGCTCGTGGTCCGAAATCGTGACGCGCCTTCAGCGACCCTTCGAGTTGTCCACGGCGTCGATTTACGCAGATATTCCAACCGTTAACTCCCTCACTTACCACAAATTCGACGGCTCCCAATTGGAATCGAAGACATGCCGCACTTTGGTTGTTGTGTAAGTTCCCCGTCAACACCTGCGACAATAATCGTATTGCAGGAAACCGTTCCGCTTGCACCAGTTGGCTCTTGAGTCGGTCGCCGGAGGGGTGCGAGTGAAGGGCGGAGATGAACGCCGCCAACTGCCGCCATTCGTCCGCTCGTTGTTGTTGTGTTGATCCGTTGATTGTTTGTGCGTACAGTCGCTGAATAAAAGTTTGTTTGCGAAAACAGAAGGCAAGAAGCGAGTGAGCGGCGAGCTAAGGACTTTTTCCGCACAACCACCGCTAGCCGTCGAGCACGCTCGAGTGAACCGCCAAGCGAACTCGTGACTTGCGGCAAGTTCTGTACTTCCCATCGCCGGTCTTCTCAACAAAAAACGATGGATGCGGAAACTCACGCTAGGTAGTTTGTTTCTGCATCGCCTACTCTAGTAATCGTCCATTACAACCAACAATTACTTTTATTCAAAAGACAGACAACATTCAGCTCACTGCAACAGTTTCACAATCTTCTTGTACGTCTCGTAGTCGTCAGGCAGCAGCTCGTCGCCGACGGCCACCAGAAGCTCCAGTGCGCCGCCGTTGTCTTTCGCGAATCCGACCGCAAATTCGGAGAGCTCGGGGTCGTCGTTGCGGGCGGCGAGCAGCAGGAGATCAGCGACGTTCTCTTTTGTGACGCCCGCTTTCAACACGCGCGTGCACTCCGCCTGCAAGACGAGGGTTGAGGGCAAAAAAGGGATCATTGTTCTTTGATCACTACTGCCTTCTGTCCATTAAAAAGCATCCGAGGAGAGCGTCCAGTGTTCTCGTTGAAGCATGGAAGGGAACTCACGAACAACCCGGCCACTTCGAAGCGGCAAGCCGCCGCGTACAGCTCCCGCACATTCGCTTCCAATCCGTCCAGACGGCCCCCATAGACAAATTCGACCATCTGCTCGACGATCGCCGCCCCGACACCCTCCACCGCGAACTCCGCGCGGTTCGGATCGGCGGCGAATTCGGCGGCGAAAAAGTCGCTTTCCGCGGCCAGGACGAGCTTGTGCGCCTGAAACAGGTCGATTGGGATTGATTGAATTCTTTTGGAGTGCTCACTTCGATCGTCCGGCCGCCGACCAGCAAGCGGAAGTCCGTCAAGTGGCCGGCTTGTCGCATTGACCAGAAGTCGGCCGGCAGAGTGGGTTGAACGCTCTCGCTCTTCCCGGCTTCTTCCTGTTGCTGCTGGCCGGTGGAGAGCTTTGAGTGCATCATTTTGTTCTCCTCTTCCAACTGCTTGCTCTAAACGACACAAGTGAGCGAAAAGAGTGATCGTTGGGACTCACGCGTCCCTCGGCTTCCGCCTGCTGCTTCTCCAGCGCGGCCACCTCCTCGTCCTTCCGCTCCCGCTCGTCGACTTGGTGCTGGTGTTCGCGTTGAAGCGTGAAGCAGCGCGTTCGTTCTTGCTCCAGTTTCGACTTCAAGTCTTCGATCTAAACGACCGGAAGGTGATCGGAGTTGAGGTGGAAACAGAAAAGTGTAGACCGTGTCTTTGAGCTCGTTCTCGACCGCGTTCTGCAGCTTAATCGCCGCCTTCGCTTCCTCTTCGTACTTCGCACACTCCTTTTTCAGCCCTGCGGTCCGAAACGATCGTGTGGGGTAAACAGACAGAGCTGATTCTTGTGGCCTTACGTTTTTCAACGCGTTCTCCAACTTCTCCTTCAAAACGACCGATTCATTCGCCGCTTCGTCCTTCTGCTCGTCGTCTCGAAGATGGAGTTCGACGAGCGACGAGAGCAACCGGCTTTCTTCTTCGCGCAATTTCGATTTCAGTTGTTCGACCTGAAAGGAACGAGAGCAATTGGAGCGAAACGCGGCGAATGCTGACCTCGGGCGTGTGTTGACCGCGCCGACGACGAGCTCCTTCTGCATTTCCGCAACGACTTCCGCCTCCTCCTCGTGGTCCTTGGGCATCGCCGTCTCGAGTTTGTGCTGAAAGCCCCGGAATGATGCGTCTTGCAAGAAAGAACTCAAGACATCGGGGACGGGCGGGAGTTGCTGCTCCTCAAAGCCATCGTTGGCTGTTTGCTGCGGAATGCTAGGCGAGAGTTCCGCCGTAACGGCTCGCAATTGCAGTTTCTGGACCTAAAAGAAGCCGTCGACGTTATGAACGGAAAACAGCTAAAAAACCTCCGCTCGAAGCGTTTCGACCTCTTTCGTGCGATCTCCACCGAGTGCCGCCGCTTTCTGCTTCTCATCGCACGTCGCGCACTCTTCTTGGGAGACTGTCCATAAAATGCGACCACTGCTCATTCCAACGACGTGGTACGCATTGACTTGCAAGTTCGTGCCTGCAAGTGAACGATCAGAGGCTTCTAGAACGACCTCACAAACGTACGTTCAATAACCTTGCTTTCGAACTCGTTAAATACGACGAATGACGCCTTCAGACCGTCCGCATTGCCGTCGACTGCGATCTTCACGTTCCACACTCCCTCAGCGCAAACTTTCGACACGGCGATCCAGCATTTCGTGGCCTGACGGAACGGAAGCGCGTATTTTCCACTTTGCGCATACTGGCCGCGGAAGCGCAGGGATTGAACGAATAGACGAGCGGAATGCTCGCAGGATTCCATGGGTGAAACGAGTGGAGTTCGTGAGCACTAATGAAAGCGATTGGCGAGCGGTCGGAGTGGACTGCCGCTGCCAATCGACCAACGCGCCAAATGGACAGAGGAAGCCGTTTTCTGCCGCTTTCTGGCGCTCGAACGCGACCCCCGACCGACTGTATTGACGGTACCGCGGGGCATTCCGGCGCTGCCGCTCGAGTGCGAGCAGGCCGAGCGGCTTGCCCAATGCTTTCTTTCCGATCGACCTGCACGTACAGAAGCCGAAAGAATGGATGTTCGTCTCCGTTAGTGCGCACGTTTCAACCACAACCTGATGAGTTGCTTTCGCGACTCGTTCTTCAAGCTACAGCTAAAGACCTCCTGTTTTCATGAGCAAAGCAGAAAGGAGCCGTCCTGCCCACGTTTATTGCCCGAGCAAAGTGAGTATGACTGGACGTGTGGAAGTGAAGGACCATGAGGAGAACGGGCACACACCGATTAAGAACGACAGACTAGAATCGCACAAAAAACGAGAGTTCATTTGGAAGCGACCGACTCCCACTCGTTAAACGAACTTAAAGGCGAACAGTCGTCCGTCGAGCGGAGAGCGGGCGGCCGTTGCGAGTCGCCATCGCCCGCCCGCTGCTCCGTGTGGGTGAGCTGCGAGATCAACGTCTCGTTCTGCCGCTTCAACTCTTCGACCTGAAACGAGCCGAATGATCAACAAGGTTTATTTAATGAGCGAACTCACTTCTTCCTCCAAAACCGCCTTCCCCGCAGCGGCCGCCTCCCTCGCCCGCTTCTGCTGCGCGAGGGCGGCCGACAGCTCGATGATCGCGGCGACCAGCTGCGTCGTCTCCGCCTTGAACGAGTCGTTCTGCAACCGAAGGATCGATCAAGCGAATGAAAGAATGGGCGCTCACCTCCTCGCGAGCGACCGCCAACTTCGCCTCCAGTTTGATCGCCGCTTTCGACGGCTCGTGCGCCCGCTTCTCGAGCGCTTCGACTTCGACGCGGTGGTGTTGCTGGAGCGACGAGAAGCGATTTTGCTGCTCGCAGAGCGCCGTCTTCAGACGGTCGATCTGAACGGTGCGGTCAATCGATGAGGTTGGCCGGTCGGATGCGCGAATTCGCGCCGTGGAGACCGCGTGGTCGAGTGGCTAACGGAGAGGACTGCCGCTGACTGTGAGCTGTTTGGGCCTCCACGGCGCCTGCTTACATTCGACCGACCAACCGCTACGAGGAAGAAAGAGAACGAACCCGGTTCTCGAGCCCGGAGCGCTGGTCGACGAGCTCCTTCTTTCGATCGACCGCCGTCTTCGCTTCGTTCTCCCGCTCTTCGAGTAGCGACTCCAGCTGGGCGATCTTCGAGAGCAACGCCCCAATCTTCCCCTTCAATTCCGTGTTCTGAAACACAAACAATGATCCGAAGGGTGTCCCTTGAACTCACCTCGTCCGCAACGGCCGACGTCTCCGCTACTGCCGCCTCTCCCGCCCGCTTCTGCTGCTCGAGAGCGGCCGTCAGGTCGGCGATCTTCACGGCCAGCTGCTCCTTCTGCTCCTTGCAGGCCGTGTTCTAAAGCAAGCGATGAGGAAGGAGAAGAATGGGCGCTCACCTCTCGCTGCAAGGCCGACAGCTTCCGCTCCCACTCGACCGCTTCTTTCTTCCATTCACGGGCCTTCTTCTCGTGTTCGTCGACTCGGCGTTGGAGCGAAGAGGAGCGCGTTCGCTCGTTCGTGAGTGCGGACTTGAGGTCGTCGATCTGAAGAAACGGAGTGCTCAAAGAAGGATGAAAAAGAAAGACGAACCTCGTGTTCGAGAACGGCGCGCTGGTCGACGAGCGCCGCTTCGCGCTCCGCCGCCTCCTTCGCGCTCTTCTTCCGCTCGCCGAGTTTCGTCTCCAAGCTTTGGATCGTCAAAGCCAGCAGCGTGTTCTTCGTCATGCGGCGTCGCTCTGCAACGGATCGAAAGATGAGAGCAATGGAAGACGCTCACCTCTTGGACGACGGTCGCCAGCCTCTGCTCATGCTCAGTCGCCTGGTACTCCAGCTGCCGAATGCGGGACTGCAGGGCCGTCTGCGTGTTCTCCGCCTCGGGTCGCTGCTCGGCCCAGCGGGCCTCCGATTGCTTCAGCTGGAAGGAGAAGTTTGATGAGTTGAACTGCGGACTGCACCAGCGAACGCAGCGACTGAAGCTCTTCCTCGTGAGTCGCTTTCAGTCCTGCCTCGTCCTTGCAGAAGGAGCACTCTTCGGTCCACAGCTTGCAGAACACGCGATCGCCGAAAGACGCTTGAAGCGGGTGCCACTCGCTGTTGAATTGAACGTTCGTGTCTGCAATCAATTAACGGATGAAAAATTTGAAGGTGTGGGGACGTACGCAAGAGCTGCTTGACATCATCGCGGTCTTGTTTCCAAATGGCCGCTTTCAATCCTTCGGTAGGGCCTTCGATCGCGATCTTGACGTGCCACACAGCGCCGAAAACAGCCCCTGGTTTCGTCAACACGAGGTTGAACTTTGTGCCCGGGCGGAAAGCAAGCTCCGATTTTGGGCTTTGAACGTCCGTTCCGCGGAAGTGGATCACGTGAGTGGCCGCGAGAAACCTCGAGTGTTTGCACGCGACCACCATCTTCGGTCGAGACTCGGCGGGCATCCAAAAAGAAGAGAGGATGCGAGTGAGGACAGAAACAACGCGCGCGCGAACGATGCGAAAAGATCAAAACGAACGGGCGATCGGCCGAACGGACGGGCGGAGAGGCAAAAAACAAAACGACGCTCGAGTGCTCGCCGCCCGTCCGCTTTCGCCCCTCCGATCGCGATCGGCGGCCCGCAGACCGAAATGTGCGCACAATCCGAGCGAGCGGACGGGCAGGCGGGCAGGCGGGCAGGACGCCGCGTCCCGCCGAAATCGCCGCATGCGAACAGGACGGAAGAAGCGGCGACTCCCCGGCAAGTGGCGAATTTCGCATGAATGGCGGTTGAATAGCGGCTTTTGACCAGCCGACGGTTTTTTTTCGAGGCGAATCTGGGCCTTCGAATGCAAATGCTGATCGGCACTCGTTTCATACACCAACGCGTCTGCTGTCGACATGACTCGAGCGGTAAAAAGACGGCGATCAATTTGCAGTTCTCCCACCTCGTTCACCAAAAGAATGCACACACGAGGCTTCCGCCACGTCCACGGGTCTCACTCACCCCCGACGGCAAACGGCAATTCGCAAACGGTCGCCCCAAAACACGCGCGTGCAGTGCCGCTATGAGTCAACGTTCATGTTCGTTCGACCCGCACATTCCAACGAACTCCTTTCCACTGCTCCGTGTGCCCGCAAAGAACTCATTTATTCGAACGAAAAAAAACAAAGAAAATAGTCGGTTCACTCCTGATCGACCGGCTCCCACTCGCTGGACGAACTCGAATCGGAGCGGTCGTCCGCGTTCTCCGTCGACTGGAGGCCGTCCGGGGGCAACGGCGGCGTGTCGCTCGCTCCGCCGTCCATCGAGCCGCCCCGCAGCAAGCGGACTTTCTTCTCGTAGACGTCCAGCTGGCGGCGGACGAGCGAGTGGACGGAGTCGGCGACCAGCAGGCGGAACTTCCCGCCGTTCGCCTCCGCGAAGTTTACGACAAAGGCGGCCAGCTGCTCGTCGTTGTGGCGGGCGGCGAGGACGAGGAGGTCGGTCGCGTTGTCGCTGGAGATTCCCCCCCCCTTCAACACGCGAGTGCACGCGTCCTGCAAGAAGAAGATCGAACGAAGGAGCGAGAGGGAGAACTCACCAGCAGCGAGGCGATCTGGAAGCGGCGGCCGGCCGTGTACAGCTCGACGGCGTCCTTCACGAGTCCGTCGAGACGTCCGCAGTAGCAGAACTCGAACAAGCGGCGGATGACGCGAGCGGAGAAGTCTTGGACGACGAACTCGGCGGCCTGCGGGTCGGAGCGGAAGTGCGCCTCAAAGAAGGCCGACTTCAAGGCGAGGACGGGGCGGTGGACTTGCAAGCCAGAGGTGATTGACCGCTTGTTCACTGCGGACTTACGGGAATCGCTTCGCCGTCGACCACGAGATTGAAATCGGTGAGGAAGCCCGCCGTTCGCATCGCCCACAGAGCCGCCGGGACGCGGTCGGCCGCCGGCTGTCCACTCCGCTGCTCCAACTCGGAGATCTTTGAGAGCAGCACATCGCGCTGAAACGGGAAGAAATATAAAACGAATGGATCGCCGCACTCACCTCGTTCCCCGCCGTCGACTTCTCCGCAGCGGCCGCCTCTGCCGCCTGCTTTCGTTGCTCGAACGCGGAGGTCAGCGCGGAGATCTTGGCGTTCAACTGCTTCCTCTCTTCGCTCCAGCACTTTTCCTGAAAGCAAAATGAAACGATGGCGATTGATGGCGCACCTTTTGGCGAACCAGCCCGTGACGGCGCTTCGCGCCGTCCCCAGCTGGGGGTGTCATTACACTGGTGCGTATCGATACTGTGGTCAATTGTTTTTACCAAACCGAATGGTCGTCGCAACGAGAGAACATTGTGTCGCGTTTCTAACGTTTGGGTTCGATCGAAACTCAGCGAATTGGCCGTTGCTGATCAAAAACTGCCTGCTTACTCAATTTCGCTTTCACGATTCCAAGTTCGAACTGCAAAGCCGTTTGCGAAAGTAACTTTTGAGTATGGCGGCGCGCACAGCGCTGTCCGCCACCTGCAAACAACGCCCAACACTTTGTTTGGATCCCAGCAATCGGAAAAAGTGAGTGTTGGTACCGGCGCTCAAAGAAACCGACCGCAAAACCCGAGGGCAGAACCCCAGCCCAGAACAACCGCTTACTCATCGACAACCAACCGTTTAAAAAATCTGAAACGGTGGTAAGAAGAGCAACTACGTGTTTGACATTTCTGCCAAGTTTCAGAAGAACCGGTCCACGTCTCTTCAAACCCGCCCGCTGTTTGCGCAAAATCGGGGCTTCGGTTAGCGGGCATCGCAGTGGCCACGTGGGCCAAAAACAAAAACAAACTGCACATTACTGGAAAGCCTGGATTCTGCGCCTTCAAATGAGCCCACATTCATGTCATGACGTCAAGAGTGCAATGAGAACGACGAACTTTAAGTTGACCGAAAGTTTTGAAATCGACACACCATTTTTCTCCGATTTATACGATTTTGTATTTGGTCCAATTAACACAAAACCGGCCGTAAACGAAGCGCAAGACCTTTTTCTAGAAACCATTTGTTGGGTTTGCCAAATAAAATTCTGAGAGCCGAGAACGGCGAGCTCGATTGTGGACCTCTTCGATTTTCTGCCCCGACCTTTCGTCTTTGAGCGATCACAACTTTCTTCAACAGCATTTCCTGATGATGCGGTCAACTGATAATCTGTTCCTCGTTTCAAGGCGCATCTTTTCGTCCACAGGGCGGGTGAATTCGGACGGCGGGGCAGAACGGTACGGCGCGGAACGTCGGCACGGAACGTTGAACGTGCCCGCCGGCGGTCGAAATGCACATTTTCAGACTCCGCACAGGCACTTTAGTGTAGCCCGAAAAAATTTCAGATCGATAGGAGCAAAGCGCTAAAAGTTGGGGGTGCGAGACTGACGAACAAACGCACAATTTTACGCGCTTTACGGGGGAAATGCAACTGCCGGCTCACCTCGTTCTCCATCGCCGTCTTCTCCGCAACGGCCGCCTCTGCCACCTGCTTCTGCATCTCGAAGGCGGTCGTCAGCTCGGTGACCTTGGCGCTCAGCTTCTTGTTCTTCACGTTCGAATCCGCGTTCTGGAACGAATAACAGAGGAAGCGGAACGTTGGAGACTCACCTTTTGACGTACGGCCGCCAACACACGCTTTCGCTCCACCGCTTTTTCGTTCAAGTCGTGCACTTTCTGCTCGAGCTCCTCGACTTGGCGCCAGAGAATAGAGGAACAGGTTTGCTCCTTGAAGAGTGTGGACTTGAGGTCTTTGATCTGAGCAATGCGGTGAACGAGTAGAAGCGGCAGCAAAGGCACCTGGTGTTCGAGCACAGAGCGCTGCTCGACGAGCGCCTTCTGCCGATCAGCCGCCGCCTTCGCTTCGTTCTCCCCCTCTTCGAGTTTCAACTCCAAATGGGCGACCTTCGAAAGCAGAGCCGAGTTCTGAAACACAAGCGATGATTGGTGATGGGGGGCCCAAACACACCTCGTCGACAGCCGTCGCCAGCTTCGCGTCCCGGTCGGCGACCTGTTTCTCCAACTTCCGAATGCGCGCGTGGAGTTCCGTTTGGTTCTTCTCGGCATTCGCTTGTTGTTCGCGCAAGCGCGCCTCCCAGTCGGCCTGAAATGAGAAGCCGCTTCGAAGACAACAAAAATCGAACCTCCGATCGAGCAGCCGGCTGAGCGACCGTTTGGACGGCGGGCGGCGGTTCGGGCGCCACTTGCTGGTCGGAAGCCGCCGGAGTGAGCGTCGCCGTGTTCTCCGCTCCTTCTTCCGCCTGCGCAACTTCTTCGGAGTCGCTCAACGTGCTCCCGTTCTCTTCCGCCCAG
This sequence comes from Aphelenchoides fujianensis, assembly GCA_024699865.1. NCBI lineage: Eukaryota > Metazoa > Nematoda > Chromadorea > Rhabditida > Aphelenchoididae > Aphelenchoides > Aphelenchoides fujianensis. The sequence continues at coordinate 441,109 of JAMPIO010000042.1, read as the reverse complement.
TCGCCGGAACTCGAGTCCGTCGAATCGTCGTACTTGTCCCCCCGTAAAGGCGGAAAACCGGGTCGTTTGTTCGTCCCAAACGCACCCTCAACTTTTTAGCCGTTGCCCCTATCGATCTGAAATTTTTTCTGGCTAGAGTAACTCGTATGCGCGAACTCCGAAAATGTGCATTTCAACCGCCGGCGGGTACATTCAACGTTCCGTGCCGACGTTCCGCAACGTACCGTTCTGCTCCGCCGCTCAAATTCACCCGCCCTGTGGACAAAAAGATGCGCCGTGGAACGAGGAACATTTCATCAGTTGATGCCATCATCAGAAAACATTGTTGAAGAAAGTTGTGGTCGCCAGAAGGTGGAAGGTCGGGGCGGAAAATCGAAAAGGTCCACACTCGGATGTGCCGTTCTCAGCTCCCAGAATTTTATTGCAAACACAAAAAAGATCCTCCCTCAAGGAGGGTTTGGCGCATCTTTCAAGATCGCATTTGGGTCGGGAGGAGTTGCCAGAAGCTCAGGCTCATGGACCTAAGATTTTATGTCGATTTGAAAATTTGAAGCGAATTTCAAATCCGTCGTTCTCATCGATTATCGGGCGTGACGATACATGTGTGGGCTCATTCAAAAGCGCAAAATCGGCGTTTTCCAGCGAACTGCATGTTGTTGTTGTCTTTGGCCCACTTGGCCACTGCGGCTTGCGTGAAGCGGACCCCTGATATCGCGCAAACACCGGGCGGGTTTTGACATGATTGGACGGATTTATCTGAAACTTGGCAGAAATGTCGAACACGTAATTGCTCTTTACCCCCGTTTCAGATTTTTCACACGGTTGATTTTCGATGAGTAATTGGTCGTTCTGGGCTGGGGTTCTCCCCTCGGGTTTTGCGGTCGTTTTCTTTGGCCGCCGCAACCAACCCCCACTTTTTCCGATTGCTGGGATCCAAACAAACTGTGAGGCGTTGTTTGCAAGTGACGAAGAGCGCCGTGCGCGCCGCCGTACTCAGAAGTTGCTTTCGCAAACGGCTTTGCAGTTCAAACTTGGGATCGTAAAAGCGAAATTGATAAACAGCCAGTATTGATCAACAACAGCCTATTCGCCGAGTTGCAATCGAACCCATACGTTAGTGAAGCGCGACTTGAGGTTATCTCACTGCGATGAGCGATCGGTTGCAAAACAAGGTTGACAAAGGGTTTGATACGCACCAGTCTAATGACACCCCCAGCTGGGGACGGCGCGAAGCGCCGTCACACGCTGGTCCTACGCAACGACGGAAAAGATCCCGGCAGGCGAAGAGAACGGCAGGCGGCTCAAACGCGTCGCGCCCATCGCGTTTTCTCGTTGGTCGTTCGCTGGGAAGACGGGGGAAAGCGGCTCCTCGCTCCGTTCATTCCGGTTTCAGCCGAGATGGCCCCGCGGGCTACCACCTGCGTTTACCGTCGGTCGAACCGACGGCCCCGTAGCGCTCGGCCGTCACCGTCGGCGGCTGACTACCGCGACGGATCGAGCAGATCGCCCCTTGCTCGTCACATGAGGGCTCCCGGCTTCGAGTCGACGTTCGGATGGAAATTTTGCGAGTTTGCCCACCGCCAGGGAACACATCGAACGAGCCAAAAGCGAACAGCGGAGAGCGATGGAAAGAACGTTTTTATTCTGACGGACAGACGAGGAGAGGTAGTGAATCAGAAGAGAGGTGTGGAGTCAGCACGCGGTCAGTTGGAACATGAAGGCGCCCGCAGCTACGACCAGGAAGAACGCAGTGCCAGCCGAGGAGTTGCAGGGATCACGATCTCCACCGAGTGGGTTCTTTCGCGTAGGAAAACTCGGTATAAAGCGGCTTCTTCCGCGTCCATCGAAGAGCTAGAACGAGCCGAAGACGAGCGAGACGAGTAGACGAGCGGACTGACCCGCAAGCGGGTGGACACAGCTGCTTGCGTTCGACTCACATGGGATCCAACCTCTAACCGTCTGCTGCCCGTTGGTGCACGCAAGAGAGCGAAGGGACGTAAGGGCGTTGGAGCTTTCCGATCGCTACTTGCTTCTATTTGAGGGCGGCCGTCTCAAACGGAACGAGGGACGAAAACTGGGGCCTCTCGGCTTCAGACGAGCGAACCCACCGATTGTTTCGAGCGTTTTTTAAGCTTACTGCCGACCAAAGCAAGAAGAATCTCCGTCCGCCCACTCGTCCCCCGCCTTCTTAGAACGCCGGCTGCTTCCGCTCCTCTCTGCCGTGCCCTCAGTCGACACCCCGTAGCTCGAAGTCGGCTTCGTCGGTCACCCGCTCTGTAGCCCGCACTGCCGCTCATCAGTGCGGCCCTTAAGTTCTGCTTCAGCTCCTCTTAAAGCAGATGAAGTGGAAGTTGTTGGCCGTCGGCGGCCGGATTATCGCGTAGAACCACACAGCTGGAGCTCCACTCGAAGTCCCCCGCACTCCTAAAGCGGCAAGTCGACATCCCGCTTAACAAGAACGAGCGGATTGCGCACGATTCCATTCGAAAGATTGCCCGCCGTGCAGGTCACCGGTAGCCATGTTCGTTTCGAGCCAAGGAAGGACGTTGCAATGCCCGAACCGCTCGTTTCTCCTCGGATCGAATTGAAAAGCATCACGCTGTCCTTGCCGACATTTCGGCGCTCAAATCTCGTGGGCGATGGCCGCTTTCCCTTCCCGAACGAGCAAGCGGATCCCCGAAGAGAGTGCTGGACTTTTGTGGACGGGGAAGCAGACGCGCGTCTCTTTCGTTCACTCCACGGACTGTTCGCAGGTTGTTTGGATTGAAGGGCACAAGTTTAGGCCGGAAGTTTGACGACCGTCGACTTCGGCGAGTCCCGTCCCTGAGAGTGTCGTCCTCGTTCTCTAATCGCGTTTCAGATGGTCCTGTCGGATGAACGAGGCGATGGCTGGAACGGGCATGAGTTCGTTCGGGATAGCGCCACGCTCTCTTTCGTTCATTGCTCGATCAAATATGTAAACTCGTAGGGAATATCGATAGTTGTCCTGACTCGGCACACCCCAGCTGCTCTCGCTTTTGTTTTTCTCGTTCGTTCTCGACGACAGGAGGGATGAACGAGGAGGCGAGAGCGGTAATCGACCAGCGAAACGCCGCAAAGTGCCGCTTGATCGCCCACTTACCTCCGCAAACTGACCGGCTTCTTTCGATGGCGCTATGGCGATGAGAAGAGCGGCGAACGAATGGAAAGCAGCTAGGTATTTCGGTTTCTGTTCGCTCTCGTTCTTGTCGAACGGTCGCTCCCGCCCGAGAGGCTCGTCCGCTCGCCGCTGCGGCTTGTCGTCTTCAGCCCTTTCCTGCTTCAGTCGGGAGAGGCCGTGTTCCTCTAAGACCCACAGAACACGGCCTTCGATTTGTGCGTGAAAGCTGAGACGAGCGATGGCATGCAGCTCTTGTGAGGCTTCGAACGCCGCCTTCAGACGACTTCTTCAGCGAGCTGGCGACCTGCAGCTCGACTTCCATCGCCGTGCAATGGGCCAAAACTACGCAAGTTCAACTGTACGCTTGGCCGTGCGGGAGCGCTGAATTCAGGCGAGTTTCTGCCTTCTTCTCTCGTTCAACTCCTCCTCCTTGCAGCTTCTGAGTGACGATCAGCGGCAGCTGCACGCTCCGTGTCGTGAGGTCCAAAGGCCGCGTGCTGGTCTGCGGGCTTGTTTGGCAGGTCTGAAAGATTGGTGGTCTGCGGCTTGCACACTCGTTCACTCGACTGTTTATTCACCACAAATCAAAGCAAACAAACAGATGACAGAGAGGACGTGTTCATCTCTTCGCTGTCGGATCTCGAGCGATCGTCCGTGTGTCCCGCCTACAAGAAGAGCAATGAAGAGAGGGGAGCGAATGGAAGTTGACAGACCGTTGGAGTGGGGGCTTGTCGTTGAAGATCTCGAATAGGCGCAGTCGATCGGCGATCTCGTTCGCAACAATGCGAATCGTCGAGCTTCACCACGGGCACAACGTTTGGACTCCTCCAGCGGTCTCGCTTCTTTCCAGCAGCACGACTTGCGATGCGCTCGACGACGTCGTCACAAGTTGTTCATCGCGGAAAGAATGCTGAAAGTGAGAGGCGATGAGAGGAGAGGCGAGTGAAGGATCCCCACCCGATCGATCGCTTTTTGGACGTCCGTTCCTTTGAGTCCGAGAAGGGGCAACGAAGAACGGCGGGCGTTGCTGAAAACGGAAAGAAGAGGTGAACGACAAAGGGATGGAGAAGAGCGCACTCACGCGACTTCGATGCTGGCAGCGGACTCGACACGCAGAAGCCCTTTCGTTCGCAAGTCGGGTGCCCTCACTGGTGGCCGAACAGGAGGCGGGGAGAGAAAGCAGCGGTTGGCAAGTGCATCGCGTGCGCCTTGGTTCGCAGTTGCAGCAGGAGCGGCGGCCGGCGGACTGGAAGACACGTCGGCCTGCAAACAGCTGATGAATTGAAGGTAGTTGAGTTGATGGACTGACCGGCGAGCTTGAGGTAGGAACGGGGGCAAGACGGCCGATGTTCGTTTTGTTGAACCGCACGGATGAAGGTGGCGCAGAGTCCAGAGGCTCTTCCCCGTTTTTTCAGTGAATCTTGACCAGTCCCGAGCTCGATGACGCTCGGGATCCTCCTCGTCGTCCACAATTTTCTGGAACGAGCGAGCGGGTTAGACGGACAAGAGCAAGAAGGAAGGACTCACACAAGAAACGACCTCATCAACGAACTTGTCGCCTCTTTCTTGAAGTGTTCGCATTCCGGACAGCAGAACGATGGCCGTCGCCCGTCCACAAGAAGCGCCTTCGCCGAACAGCCGGGAGCGACCGCTCGTCTCGCAGTCGGCGGGCAGGAAGGAGGAGAGGAGGAGAGCGGGGAATGAGCCGACCGCTCGCGACGAGCCACGGACGCAGCAACTGGCCGCTCGCTGCTTCCTCGCTGGAAGTCGACGGCGAGTTGCGTTCGGGATGGCGCAACCCTCGCTTCCCTCATTTGCGGCGGACTCGATTATTCCGCTGTCAGTTGAGTGGTCGAGAGATTGGTGGTGGATTGCTCGTTCAGGCAGTCGAGGATTTCTCGCCGTTCTGGCGTGGTTTGTGATCTCATGCGATTATTTTCCAGATGCTCTAACGACGGCTGAATAAGTCGAGTGTTGACGATAGAGGCGACGAACCGAACGTCTTTGCTCAGTCGACGGCGATCCATGCATTGCGTTTGCAAGCCGTGAATCGAAAGTGAGGAAGTGCTCGAAACGAGCGCGGAATCAACGTTCTCCTTTCCGCTCATTGCTGCATTCGATCGGGCATTGAACACGCGTCCACTCTGCGTTGGACGTTCTTCTCACTGAAGGCAGGGAAGACGTGAACGTTCGGGCGCCCAACTGCCCCCCATCTGCTTCCGTTCGGGCGTCTTTCGGCCCTCGAATCACGCGCCGACCGCCCGCTCCGATCGGACCGACCGCCACGTGGAAGGGGGCCGCGTGCGGAAAGGAGTCAGACGCCGGAGAGGCAGAGGAAAGCAGGAAGGGAGAGTGCGTTCGACCTGCCCGCTTACCCGAACGGCGGAAGGAAAGTGGGAGGAAGGGCGCACTCGGGCCGTTCACCTTCCCAATCGGGCGCCCATCCGCCTCTCCGCGCGCTCACCCGGCCGCTCGCTGCCTAAAAGATGGAAGGAGAAGAATGCGTGCGGGCCGACCGCCCGCCAGACCGCCCGAAAGAACGCCACATGCGGGAAGGAGGGCCCGCTTCTTCCCTCCGACGGCCCACTGCTCACCCGACTGCTCCCTCGCCCGTCTTCCCCGCCAGCCGGCCACTCATCCAACCGCCTGCCTTTCCGACCGCCCAAAAAGCCGGACGGCGCCCGGCCCCATCCGACGGCCGCCCGACCGAAAGGCGGCCGCCGCACTCGCTCGCCACTCTCCCGCAAACGATCCGAGCGGCCGGTCGTTTCGCGGGCCGCCGCGCTCCCCTCCGCTCTTCACCCTCCGCGTTTCGCGTCGAATCGTCCGATTTCTTTCGTTCTTTCCTCTCCGCGCTTCCAGATCCCCGCTCTTTCCGCTCCGCTCCGTTCCGAAATGCCGCCCACGGGAAAGAAGACGCCCGACGGCACGAAAGCCGCCCGCTCGAAATCGGCGCCCGCCGAACGGCAGACGGCGGACGTCGTGCGTCGCGCCCGTCTCGAGGACGAGGAGTGGTACGTGGGCATGATGGGCCGCGACGGCATCGAGGCGAGTTTCCCGTTCTACTAGTTTGTTTCCTGCTTTCTTTCCACTCCTCCATGAGCTCGTCTTCCTGCCTTCTCTTCCACCCACTCCTGCCCCGTCTCTCCCGCTCCTCTCCCCACCTTCTGCCCTGCTTTTCTACCCCTTCCGCTCACTCTCCTCCTCTCGCCACCTTCCGACCACTCCCCGCTCCATCCCCCGTTCTTTTCGCTCCTGCTACCCACTCCTCTCGCCTCCTTCTTCCCGTTCTTCCTTCTCCCGCCGCTACCCCTCCCATTGCAGCCGTTCCTGACGACGGACGGCGAGTTCGCGGTACGCGCCAGCGAGAAGAACGGCAAGTGCGAGCTGGTGCTGGTGGTGCGCGCCGCCGACCGCATCAACCACGTGACCATCCGCTGGTGTCCGCGCAACGCCCACTGGACGGTGCTGCCGGGCGTGAGTCCCCGCCCGCTTCATTCCACCGCTCATTTTTTGCGCTTGCAGCCCGACCCGAAGGGGTTCCCGTCGCTGGCCGAAATGATCGCCTTCTACGCGGCGAACGACCTAAAGCTCGGCGGGCGCAAGTTTCGACTGCGGCGGCCGTGCGCGAAGCCCCGCTGGTGGGTCAGTCGGCGGGACATCGTGTACAGCACGCGGGACAGACTCGGTACTTCCCTCCTCCCTCTCTCCTTCTCATTCCTCGATTGCTGCAGGTCAGGGCAACTTCTGCGACGTCTACAAGGGCCGTTGGGACCGCAAGGACGTCGCGGTGAAGATCTGCCGCGACGCGGACGGCCGCAAGTCGGACGAGGACCGGCAGGTGGCCGCCGCGCGCGACACGCTCATGCAGGAGGGCAAGCTGATGCTCGAGGTGCGGCACGTGAACGTCATTCAGGCGAGTGCCCTCCGTTCTCCAGTGATCAATCAGCCGTTCAGTTCTTCGGGATGGCGTGCGAGCAGCCGCCCGTGATCGTCCTGCTGGAGCTGTGCCCGGGCGGCTCGCTGCTCTCGCTCCTCCGCAAGTGGGCGCCGGACATCTCGACGGGCGAGCGGGTGAAGTTCGCGCTCGAGGCGGCCGAGGGGATGCTCTACCTGCACCAGAAGTGAGTCCCCTCCCTTCACCGCTCCTTCATACAATGTAGGGGGATCATCCACCGCGACCTGGCGGCCCGCAACTGCCTGATCAGTCAGCATGGGGCGCTAAAGATCGCCGACTTTGGCCTCTCGCAGGTGATCAGCGAGACGGTGCGGCGCGTCCAGAGCGGCGAGCAGATCCCTTGCCGCTGGATGGCGCCCGAAAGTCTGTACGCGAGCGCCGTCTTCTCGTTGAAGACGGACGTGTGGTCCTTCGGCGTCCTCCTCTACGAGATCTTCAACGACGGCGGCAAGCCGTGGCCCGACTGGCCCAACAAGAAGATCGCCACGTGGATCCGGCATGGCCGCATGCCCGCGCTGCCCGCCCGCACGCCCGCCGCCGTCGCCGAACTCGTCCAGCGCCGCTGTTGGGTCGTGGAGGCGGAGGCGCGCTCCACGATGATGCCCGTGAAGGAGGAGCTGGAGGCGATCTCAGCCGACCACCCGTACACGCTGGAGGAGGTGAGTTCGACCCGCTTTCTCACGTCTTTCGCTCGCTTGCAGCTCGCCGTCAACCGAATCCCCGGCGTGCGCGCGATGGCGCCCGCGTGGATTCGCGCCGTGCAGCGCGTGTGCGAGGACGTCGAGCGCGACGTCCTCACCGCCGCCGCCGCGGGCACGCCGACGGCCGCCGAGTCGCCCGCCGCTCCGGTGGAGGGCCGCGAGCCCATCGTTGAGGCAAATCTGCTCGTTTCTCTCACGCTCTCATTTCGGCTTTTTGCAGGAGCCGACCGGCACGACGAACACGTCCGCCGCCCCGCCCTCTCGCCGCTCGGCGCGCCGTTCGCGCACGGAGACCGGCCACTTGTGAGTTATCCTTAGATTTGCTCGAATCGCTCGTTTGTTGCAGCGAGGAAGCCCCGCAGCCGACGGCGAGCAACGAGCCGCTCCAAGCGAGCCGCAAGTCCCGCAAGTCCGCCCGCAGCGGCAAGTCGGCCGCGCAGCCCGCCGCGAAGCCACCCCAAGGGAACGAGAAGTGAGCAGTCGGCCCAATGGAAGGCACAAGAATTCAGTTGATTTGATTGTTGTGTTCGATTGTTTGTTGTTGATGCACGATTGATGTTCTTTGTCTTTAATTGTTGTGTGTTGGGTTGTACGAATGAATTAATTTGCGTTATTTCCCTTGCATTTCGGTCACCATGAGTGTCTCGCAGTTGGCGGCGCTGAACGAACTCGGAGGGCACTTCCGCCTTCTGTTGCCGATATTCGGCCCACTCGTCGGTCGTCGCCGTCGCCCATTGAACGAAGGGACGAGAGGGAGCGTGGGATGGCTTCCAGTCCAGACGAGGCACTGCCCCAAGCGGACGGTTTGTTCTCACGGAGTCTTTGAAGACAGTGGTGTGAAGAGTGCAGGAGTGGGCGTGTTTCTGACAGCCGACTAGTGTGATTCTTGAGCAGAATTATCGGCTTCTCCTCCACCCCCCTTACCAGCAGCCACAATCCAACTTTTAACGACTTTATTCATTTCGTCTGCACGAAGAAACACGAATCCGATGACTGCCCTCTCTCATTGCTGTTCCTTGGTGGGCTCTTGGGTCTTGTCCGACTTGATGGGCGTCGTCTGCTCCTGGGTCGCGTCGGTGCGGGGCTGCGAGTCCTGCGTGCGCTCGATTTTGGGCTGCTGCTGGAGCCACTCGTTGTAGGCGGCCGCCTGCTTCGCCTTAATGGCCTCCAGCTGGGGGACGAGGCGATCCACCTGCAGTGAGCAAGACGGACTGTTGATCGATAAGAGGGGAACTCACGTGCGCGTCGAGGATTTGCTGCCGCTTGGCCGCTTGCTGAAACCAACCACAGGTGAGTGAGCAAACAAGTGATCGGAACCTCGGCGGCGTCCACGGGCGGCGGCGGGCGGGGCGCTGCTTTCGCGTCGACCGCGGCCGGCGGCTTCTTCGGCGCGCTCTCTGGCTTGAGCGGCGGCTTCGCGTCCTTTCGCTCGGCCTTCCGTTCGGCCTGCTTGTTGGGCGCCGCCGTGGTGGCTTCGGGCGCGCCGCCCTTGACGGCCGCCGTCTGCGGCTGCTCGGCGGCCTTCTTCTCGTTCCCGTCCGTCTTCTTGCGGCTGCTCGCCTTCGACTTCGATTTGGCGGACTTGACGCGAGCCGACTTGTGGGCGGAGACCGCCGGCCGGTTCGCCGCCGCCGCCGTCTTCTTCGCCTTGCGCTTCCGGCAGCAGCAAATGCCGCCGACGACCGCGGACACTCCGATTGGCAGGGCGAGAAGAGCGACCGCTCCGCTGCAATCAGATGGGCGGAGTGAAGGTGAGGAGGAGGAGGGAGGACTCACACGACGATCAGGGCAAGCTGCCACGAAGCGAAGGCTCCGGCCGTTCCGGCTGTCGGATCGAAGATCTTGGCGCCTTTCTGCAAGCGGGAATGTTGTGTGGACGAGGGAGAGAACTCACAAAGACGGCCATCAGTTTGGGGAGTTGATTCGACAACGTGATGGAGACCTTGACCACGTGCTGGTCCCCTTTGTCGGTGAACGGTTGGCACGAGACGGGCTTGTCCGCCGCACTATCCACGTTGCCGCTCCGAGAGCCGGAGATCGTCACGCCATGTCCGTCTCCTTTGATTGTGACGGGAAAATAGAAGTCGTGGCCGTCGTCCTCTGTAAATTGCTGGATGAAAAGCACGAGGACGGTGTGAAACTCACGAGTTTTGATGTACGCGAGCTCCTTGCTGACAGTGACCGAGCCCTTGATCGAGCAGGGGCCAGCATTGACTTCGATGCTGAACAGAGCCGTGAAATGACCCCAAATCGAGTGAAGACTTACGAGTATGTAGGAACCCCGTCCTCTTTCGGATGGTTCCACGAGGATTCGAAGCTGGCGCCCGTGAACACCAGCTGGGCCGTCGCATCGGTCTCAGTTCCCGTGTACTTGCTGCAACGAAAGGGGTAAGTGGACGGAGAGGTGGAGAGAGGTCTCACATGTCGCCGCCCTCTTGCTTGAAGCCGGCGGGCGGATCGATGCCCTTGGAGCCGGCGAGGACGAGCAGGACGAAGAACCCCGACTTCATCCTTCGAGCGAGCGGAGAGCGATCGGAGAGGAGCCGACCGATTCGGAAAGCGGATGGAGGGAACGAGTGAGCTTTGTTTGCTACCCGCCGACTTCCCATTCGAGTTCCGGCAGAGATGGGTGGAATTTGCATGGAAGTGAGTCGCGCTCATCGGTCGGTTGCTTTCCGTCAATCAACGATCAGCGAGAACTCGTGGGCACCAAGCAAGAAGCAATAAGACTAGCGATCATGTCGTCTTGATCTCTTGCTTCTACTTTTTCGAAACGAACTAACGGCCGGCCTTCAGATGGATTCTCGTTTCAATTGATTGCAGCACACAGTCGCCCATTTCTTTTTCCTCTAACTCGAAGCTTTCGATCAGAGGCATCGGAGAAGCCGCGCCGCAGCTGCTTGTAGTCCACCAGTAGGCCGTGGAGGACGGCAGGCGGATCGCCCCCTAGTCGACGAAGCCGACGAGCGCACCGCAACTCCCGTTCGTGCGCTCCACGTAGTCGGCGGCGGTCAGTCGGGCGGGTGTGCAGCTCGTGGACGTTTGAGTTGCCGTTCGCTTGCTTCGAGCCGCCCTTTTCGATACCCGTTTTCAGTGTCCTTTGGGTCGGCGGGTAGGCAATCGCCACTCTGAAGGGCGCTTTGATCACCGCCGTCGGGCGAGTGTCTTTATTGACTTGTTTGAGTCCACTTCGCCTCCAAGAAGCCTCATTTCCAAAGTTTTATCCGACAAGTGCAACACAAAACAAAAAACCCAAATGTCCAATCGATTCCTGAGCGCAACGTCCTCACTTCTTGCCGCTCTGCTCCTTGTCCGTGTTCCACGCGGAGAAGACGCCGTCCGGCTGCAACGAGCAAGAGTGAGCGGGACGAACGAACGGCGGACTCACCGCCAAATGGGCGCTCGCGGGAGTGGCCGGCGGGTCGCGAATCGCAAGGCCGCGCTTCTCGCGCGACTTGCTCACGTACTGCACTCGCTTCGCCTTGGACTTGCTGCCGGGAACGGGCGAAACGACGTGCGCCGTCCGATCGGGCAAGCCGAGCTGCACGAGCGGCTTCTGCTGGAACTCCAGCTCCATGCGGATGTCGGCCGGCTTCTGCTCGCTCTTGCGCTCGTCCGTCGTCCGGTTGCCCACGGATTTCGAGCCTCTCGGCCGGCTGACCGCGCCCACTTCCTTCGATCCCTTGGGCGCTCGATTGCGCTTCCAGCACACGACGCCGATGGCCGCCGGCACTCCGAGCAGCGAGAGGAGGACGGCGAGGCCTCCACTGCAAAGAGAGAGATGTGAAGGGATGTGAAAGGTAGGCGAACACGATGATCAGAGCGAGCAGCCACGACGAGAGAGCGCCAGCCGCGCCCGACTTGTCCGCCGGCTTCTCGTCCGACTTGTCCGCCGGCTTTTCGTCCGACTTGAACGACGCGTCCGTCTGCAAGAGAAGTGGATGGCCGGCGAAGAAGCGAGAGAACTCACGAATGTGGCCCGCAGATCGGAGAGCTCACTGTCGAGGCGGATGGAGATCTTCACGACCTGTTGACTCGCCTCCTTGCTGAACGGCTGGCAGTTGTCGAAGGTTCTCGGCGGCTGGCTGTTTTCCGCACCGGAAATCGTGACTCCGCGTTCGTTTCCGCGGATAGAAGCGGGCAAGACGAAGTTGTCGTTGCCGACGTCTGCAAATCAACAGATGAAGCAAAGCGAAGTCAGGAACTCGCCGGTCTTTATGAAGGCTGAACTGCGGTCAACAATGACGCTGCCTGTGATCGAACACGAGCCCACCGAGAATTCGATCCTGAACCCAAGATTAGCCGGAGCTTGCGTTGGTCCTCACCCGACGGGAGCCATTCGCACAACCGAGTGTTCCCAAGTCGAGTCGAACTTGGCGCCCGTGAACACAAGCTCGGCCTTGGCTTCTTTCTTGCTTCCCGTGTACACGCTGCAACAAGATGGCGAGTGGAACAGGGTAATGAGCGGGGACGACTTACACGTTGTTGCCCTCTTGCTTAAAGCCGTCGGGCGAGTCGGCGCTCTTGGAGCCGACGAACAGCAAGGCGGCGACAAGCAGGACGACGAGGCCAGACTTCATCCTTCGAGCGAGCGGAGAGCGAACGGAAGAGCCGACCGATGCGAAGAGCGGATGGAGAGAACGAGTGAACGCGCTCTGCTGCCCGCCGCCTTCCCACTCGCTTGCCCGACGGAAATGACGGAATTTGCATCAAGGTGAGCGGCGCCAATCGGTCGGTTGCTCCCGCTCGCTGTTCGATGAGAACCCGTACGCAGCAAGTGAGGAACGATGAGTCCGAAGGTCTCGTCGTCGAGATAACCTGCTTCTCTTTTTCACTTTCAGTCGCCTTCTGTTCGGTGAGTGTGTTGCTCCCGTGAAACCGCCCACTCCTTCAAGCTCTTGTCAGGTTCCAATCGCCTCCCCAACGGCCGATCCGCCCTCTCCGGCACGAAACTTCGATCCGTCGGCCCCACTCGCCGCGCGGCCTCGCCAAAGAAACAAACTGGCGAGGGCCGTCCTCCGCTCAAGCGGCCGCTTCGTGTTTCCGACGGGCGGGCGGGCGGCCGCGTGCTCGCCGTCAAGAATTCCGAGCCACCCAGCACATTGCGGCGGCTGTCCGCTCATTTTAGCCCGCAGTTCCCCTCCCACTGCTTCTTTTTTGAGCAAAGGGCGGGGCCGATTGTTCGCCGAGAAGTTCCCCCGAACGAAAGACGTCCACCGCCGGTTACTCACTTCTTCTTCGCAACTCTCGTTTTGTAGCCGCTCTTCTGACGTCAACACCCGCACGCTCGGCGTGTCGCCAGCCGGGCGCCGCCACTCGATGGATTGCAGGAAATAAGCATGGACGTCACTTCCCCGCTTTCTTGCTGCATTCGACTGCTCGTCTTCTCCAAATCCATGTTTTGGAAAGAGCGAAACGGTTGCGGGCATGCGTGTAGCGAGAACACCCCCGAATGGTCGAAAAAAGCCCTACAATTGCGAGGTCAGGAGCACAAAAGATTGTAGCCGCCCGTCACTCATCCGAAATTCGTACCAAACGGAGCGAATATTCTCGCCTTTAGCCCGAAAGAAGCATGCACCCTCCCACTTTCTCACTCCACAAATCGAACGGAATGTCGGCCGAGGCCGAGTCGCCGCTGTGCGCGCTGGCGTACGCGACGAACCGCTCGGCGCGAATTTTGGCGCTGAACGTCGTCCACGCGGCCGTCTGCCTGCTCGCGCTCGCCGGCCTCTTTGCGTACTTGCGGACGCCGTTCGTGCGGCGCGTGCTGAAGTTCGTGAGCGGCGACTTAAAGGTGAGCGGCGAGACGAGTGGATTCCATTGATCAAACGTTGAGCAGCTGGTCTGGAGCGCCGGCTTCGCGTACTGCCTGCTGGGGATCGGTTTTCAGTTGTCGCTGGCCGGCTACCGAATTGTGGGCACTCCATTCTTTCCTGTGAGCTTCCATTCGCCGCTTTCAGGTCACGTACGCCCTCGACTTGTTCGCCTGCTCGTACGTGTGTACCGCGCGCACGTGTTTCTTTGCCAACGTCCACACGTCTGCTCTCTTGAATGTACGCGGACAGGCTGCTTTTAGTCGGCAGCTAGTGCTTTTTCTAAACAACCGGGGTCTTCTAAACACTGGGGTCTTGTGAACATAAAATGGTTTGTAACGGGCAGCTGTTAGAGCGACGGGTTGGGCGGCTCGTTGGTGGGCAGACGGAAAAGTCGTGAATCAAAGGAGAAATGAGTTCGCTGTTCCGGCACTCCAGCTGGCAAAGCGTTGTATTCATTGCACATTATTCGCAGCAAACTCCCCGTTCAACTCGTCACTCCAACAGCTGCTCGCTCAGAAGGCCCGAGTGTTCCGAAGAAGCCCCCAGCAGATCTTACGAAATTTCGCCGTTTAGTTCGAGTTCCCATTCTTCCACTTGGCGCTCCTGCTCGAGCGATCGCTCGCCGCCCTCCCGCACCGCCGCCATCGGAGGAAATTCGTGGGCGTCGTGCTGGTCGGCTGTTTGGTTCGTTCCGCTGATCCCGCGTAGTCGAGTGGCTTTTCGCGCAGATTGTGTTGCCCTTCGCTGCGTACTGGGCGGTGCGGAGCACGGCGCCGCCCGACTCGCCCTACTGCTCGGGGATCCAAACGAATCGGACGGTGGGGCGCACGACGGCCTTCCACCACTCGGTCGTCTTTTGGCTCATCGACTTGGCGACCAGCGGCGGCGACCTCCTGCTGCTGCTCGTGAGCCGGCGGCGCATCGCCCGCTTCTACCGCACGGTAGCCGCGGCGTCCGCCCGCTACGATCTGGAGCGCTCGTTCGCACTCCGCGAGCTCCGCATTTCGTGCGGCCTGATTCTCCCGTTTTCGCTCGTGAATTCGCTCACCTACGGCCTGCAGACGCTCTACTCTTTCTAGCCGACGACTCGGTGGAGGAGGCACGAATGCAGTGAGTTCCCGCTGCAATCAGGATCCCATTGTTCGTTTCTTGGCTTCAGGCCCGCACCACGGCCATCTTCGCCCACTTTCTCCTGCTCGCCGTCTTCCACCGACTGCGCGGCGCTGAGGCGGCCAGCGAGTGGACCAAACGGGAGGACCGCACGGACGAGTACTTCCGCCAGTTCCAGCGCTCGATCGCCTGATCGGTGGATTCTTGTACGGGCTGATTGACTTGTGCTCTCGATCGAGCGAGTGAGCCCCAATCGCTTGTTGCAAGTGGCCGGCTGCAACAATCAATTTGTTCTCTTGCACGAACAGTAAACGACATTCAACTCGAAGAAGAGCGATAATTTGGAGGGCGATTAGAAGCGAGAGGAGGCGCTCGAATTCATTCCAAACACACACGCTTCTCCGCATCTGACTGAAAGACCGAAGGGGACGCGGTGGGGACGACTCGAAAGAAGAAGCGATTGCGAGGACGTCTCCTTTGTGTAGTCCGACAGCCTGCCTTCACCACGCAACAAGCGGGTCGATTTGCCAATGAAACTGCCAGCAATCGAATCCTCGATCGACGCCGACTATAGCCGCTTCACCTCGTTCGATTCTCCGCTCTCCCACTCGTCCAGCCAGGCACAAGCAACCTAAATAAATACCCACTTTCTTTTGCCCGAACGCCGAGATTTCTTCCTTTTGGCGGCGTTTGCTTGCAATTTGATTTGCGGGCCGCTTTGTTCGCAGCAGACGTTTGGATCACGTCCCTCATTCAAGCTACCGAGCGATCGAGCGGCAACCTCAATCCAAAAGAATAAGAGTGTGCTTGACGAATCGAATTTATTTCCACACATGCTAGAGAAAAAGAACCCCTCCACTCGAGGTGTACACGGGAGAGAACGCAACAGAGGGAACGGGACTGAAGTGGCACACGGACCGCTCGCTCACTTCTTGCCGCCCGCGCCGCCGGTTAGGATCAGCTCGTGGCGGTTGACCTGCAGCCGGTGGACAGGTGAGAGAGGAAGGACCAAAGGGAACTCACGTCGCCGGTGCCCTGCCCGCGGAAGGCCTGTCCCTTCGCTCCCGCCTTCGGCTTCTTGGGCGCGCGCTCATCCGCCAGCTGGGTGGCGTCCGTCCGCGTGTAGCCGCTCTTCGTCTGCTCGTTCGTCTTCGCGCCGAATCCAACGGTCTTGTCGGCGGCCGTCTTCTTGGCCGCCCGCTTCTTCTTTTGGTTCTTGCGGATCACCAGAAAGTAGACGTGCGAGGCGACGATGCTCAGCAGGAGGAGCAGAAGGCCGAGACAACCCCTGAACACACGAGAGGATGAACAGAATGATGAAGAGTGGACTCACGAGATCAGGCCGATCATCAGACCGTTCATGCTGCCGTCCTCCGAGTCCTCCGCGGCGGCGTCCTCTCCGTTCGCTCCAGCGGCCGTCGGGCGGAGCAAACCGGCAGCCAGCGGATCGACCGTCGAAGTTGAGGTCGCAGCGGTGGTCGAAGTGATCGTCGTGCTACTCGAAATCGTGCTGCTCGAAGCCGTGGAGGTCGAGGGCGTGCTCGGAGTCGTGGGCACGGGCGTCGTGCTGGACTCCGTGGTCGGCAGCAAGGTGGTCTGGAACCATGCAAGGATTGAGCGAAAAGAAGCAAAACGACTTACGGGGCTCAGCACAGTCGACGTGGACGTCGAACTGGTGGACTCCGTGGTCGGTTCGTGAGTGGTCTGAACAAGCGAGTGGAACGTAAAAGGCACAATGGACGACTCGCCGAGCTTGTGGAGGTGGTCGGCTGGAGCGTGCTCGTCGTGCTGCCGGTAGAAGCGGACGTGAGCGTGCTGCTGCTCGTAGACGTCGACGTTGAGGTGGTCGTCGGCTCCGGCGTGGTGGTCTGAAGCAGCAACGAGTGGAAAGCAAGAAGCGGGCGACACACGCTCGTGGTACTCGTCGTCGGGACCGGAGTGGTCGTAGTCGTCGAGGTCTGAAACGATGCCAGGAAGTGAGGTCGAATAAGGTCGGGGACCTACGCTGGTAGACGTGGAAGTCGATGTGCTGGTTGTGGTCTAAAGAAAGCAGTAAATGAGGAAAGGAAATCCAGAACAGCGGCTTCCCGAGGTCGTTGTGGTGGAAGTCGACGTCTGGAAGAAGCAGCGAATAAAAGACGCGCAAACAACGACGGCTCACAGAAGTTGACGTAGTCGAAGTGGTCGCGGGCACCGGCGTTGTCGAAGTGGTTGTAGTCTAAAAAAGGAAGAGATGAGTGGAGATCAAACAAAGGACGACTTGCTGAGCTCGTCGTAGACGTGGAAGTGCTGGTGGTCGGTGGAGGAGTCGTGAAAAAGGCCATCGGAGCGGGTACGGGTTTGCGGTTGTCCCAGCCCTGCAACTCGTGTCCTTGAACGTAAAGAAGAGTGGGCAGGGCTACCCCATAGGCAAACAGGTCGACCCAACCGGAGGGCTGGTACACAACGGTGGATTTGTGTTTCCGATCGCCGGGGCTCGGCTTCACAGACTCCGCAATGGTGCGATGGGTGATTCGTGCGCCGTTCCCGTGTTCGAACGAGAAAAAACCGGACTGCGAGTCGATTCGCATCCAGCACAAGTCGTCGCCCACAGCGCAGAGGCTCCAGCCTAAACATCCCTGGGTTTTCGGAGCTTCTGCGCGCGCGCACTCACCCAACCACCTTTGCAAGCTGGGCTCTTGCCCGAGCGACTGCTGCCGACTGATTCGCGTCTCCCAGCGCGCCCCGTTGCGCGCCTTGTGGACACTCACGATGCAGCGCTCGTTGACGATGAGGTCGACTTTCATCCTGCAACCAATCAGTCGGGCGATGGGTGAAAAAGCGAGAAGAACGCACCAGTTGGCTCGATTGCTCAACGTCAAAACGGGCGAAACCTCGTCGTTCCAGTAGCTGTCGAGGTGCGCCCAAGTGCACTCCGTTGCGTAGCTGGAAGAAGGATAGCTCCAAGGAACTTCGATTGGCTGGCACTCACTTCCAACCCTCTCCCACGCCCCATTTCAAGCAGGAGGTCCAACCCGGAGTGGAGTGCGACGTGCCCGGCGCGGTGTAACGCGCGTCCAGCGACGGGCCAAATGCAAAGAGCAAGAGGCCGACGAAAATCCACGGCGGCGGGCGCATTTCGAGAGGCGAATGACCGATCAAACGGAAAGGAAACTGCAAGCAGATGAATGAGCGGGAGGAGCGGAGTGCGAGCGGCCGGGGCAAGACACTCGACAGGCGACTGACCGCCTTTCAAGCGCTTCTTTGCGTCTCCTCCGATCCGGTCGAATTTGCGTGAGCAAATCGCGCCCCAAGATCCCTGGTTGGAAGAATGCCGAACGGGCGCGCGCCAACAGAAAGCGGACGACGAACGTTGCTCGTCTTCTGTTTGCTGCTTTGATGCACGAAGAATTCGAAATGAACGCGGCTGGGAAACGATCAGACGAAGTCTTTAGTTCGCCTGCACTTCTCATTACACAAACCACAGCACAACGTTTTATTTCGCAAACAGAAGACAAACGATTAAGGCAACCCAGGACCCTCCTCACAGCATTTGATCGACGAGATCGCCGAACATCTCGGCCAGCAGCGGCTCCTCGGCGGTGCACTTGTCGACCGACTTGGTGGGAACGAGCGTGCGCGCCAGCTTGCCGCTGCACTACTTGCCCGCCGTCCCCAGCTCCATCAAGCCGAGATCGATCGCCTTGGCCGCCCATTCGCTCTGGCCGAGGTTTCCGGTGAAACACGCAAAGTAGTCGGTGGTATCCAACGATTCACACACGTGTTGGCTAAAAGAGCGGAGGAACGAACGATAGAACCGGGAAGCACTCGCATAAAATAGAAGACTCCTTTCGGCTTCGCGCCTCCGCCCGCCTCCATGCGCAGCGTTCCGTTCGGGAGCATCTCTTGGGAACCGCAGAACTCCAAGAACCGTCGTCCGCTCGCGTCCGTCCGGCGATTGAAGACGACGACCGTCTAGAAAGATGAGATGGAGGGAGAAGCGGGCAGGAACCCACGCCCCAGCTGTCGGGTTGTCCCCAGCACTCAAAGGCGCCCGTGACGACCACGTGCGGAATGGGAGTCGTCACCGCTAACGTGCTCGTAGAAGAGGGCAACGTTGTGCTAGTGCTCGTCGACGTCTGGAAGACAGCAATTAAAGGATGCACGAATGAACGAAGGCTTACAGAGGTCGACGTAGTCGAAGTGGTCGTGAGCAGGTGGTATTCGCCAAGGTCCCCATCTTTGTCGTACATCTCAAAGTGAAGCAGATGAGTACGAAAGAAATCGACAAATGTTTACCGCGATGACGCAGCGACTGCCGTCGTCACCGGTTCCCCTGTACTCGATGCTCATCCACGAATGCAGACCATCACCGACATCGTTCAGCACCGATTTGCCCTGGCAGAAGGTCACCGTGCGCTCGTCACCGTAGTCCGCCACGACTTTGCCGTCTCGGACAAAAATCCAGTGGCCACACTTTTCTCCGTCTGAAAAAGAGATCAAAAGACAGAACGACCGCCTTTCGCTCACTGATCGTAGCCCAAAAAGAACCGGGCTCGTCTTCCACCCATTCGAAAACCAGTGTGCACTCGCCATTCAGGGTGATCGTAGCACTGCAAAGTACAAAAATATTTTGAGAGAAGAAAGTCTTACTTTGTGTTAGGAAAGGGATGGACGCGGCGAATAAACAAAAGTTTTCCGCTGCTCCACTGCACATTGATTGTGGTCGAATTGCATTCGTCCAGATCGCTAAAAGGAATGACGAGTGAAGACGAACGAAGTCAGAAACCAACAAGTTTTCGTTCTTTACGTTCGCTTCCACACAGCTGTCGATTTGCGTGTTCGCCGAATCGTAGAGAAACTTGGCGCCTAAAAGCGGCGGCCCGTAGAACACGAGCCAGAAGATCGCGGTGAAGACCCACGGCGGCGGGCGCATCTCGAGACAAACGACAAATCAAACGGAAAGGAAGCTGCAAACAGAGGAATGAACGGGGGAAGGGAGAGCGGAAAGAAGAACGACTACCCGCTCTTCCGCCGCTTCCTTTCGCTCGTTTGGTCGAGTGGAACCGGCGAACAGCAAAGAACGAAGAATGCACGCACTTGACGGCAGAAAATTCCAGATGGCCGCCCGCAGCGAACAGATCATCCCGTCCGCCTGGCCGCCAACGAGGCCGACGGCCACGCGTGAATCATTCGAAGGGAAGACCGGCCGTCCGCACGGTCAGGTGGATGGTCTCGCCGCTTTCTCGTTTCTTTCCGCCAACTGCTCATTTTTACTGAGGCGTAACAAGCGAGTACAACAGTAAAAAGTGAGCTGCAGGTGGACAAAGGTCGTGCAAACAACTGGAGAGCGTTGCGAAAAGCGGCAAACGCGATGAGATTCTTCTTGCACAAGACAATGGACCATATGTTCTTGCTTGTCATCCAAAAGTCGTAATCCGAGGCGATGGAAATGCCGAGCCAAACGATAGATAGGCCAGCACGAACAGCTCATTGGTTATTTCTGCGACTCTTGATCTCTCAATAAACAACGGCAGAGGCAAACCAGACAACCAACGGTCTTCCTTTTTGCGGCCAGTAGCTGGGACATTCGCCTCCTCAATCCTCTACCGTCCACTCTAGAAATTTCACTCACCGTTCGCGTCCTCTCGACAAATTGGAACGAAATCAAAACGAAAAAGTGCAAACCCTAGCGTGCCTGCACCCATTCAGCCTCTTGGCGCCAGAGGAGCCCACGAAGTCTCCGCTGTTTCGGGTGTTCAGCCGACAAGGCGCGTCGAGATACGAACGAGTCAACCAAGTTCGCAGCAAGTTTAGTCGTCTTATGCTAATGTTGAAAGGGGACGTACCGTCCAACGATCAATCGCTGTACGGCGCAGTGAACCCTAAACATTGCCTGACTTAACTTGATCAACTAAGCACATCGAACTCAGTAACCGGCTACGAACCCGCGACCCACCGCACCAATCCGCGCCCGCAACCACTCGGCTACGAGAACTCGTTGTTCGGGAGGCGGAAGCGCGGGGGCTTAAACCGCAGGTGGGCGGTCAGTGCACTCTTTTGCTCGTTCGCTGTGAAACCGGAGGGAAAGAACGGCGAGTTCGGACGGCTTCGATCGAAGAGAGTGGATTGAACGGAGAGTAGTCGGCAGTTTTGAACGCCTAAAACTGCACAAAGAAATTGGAGCAACCCCACGTCCTTCGTTTTGATCGGCAGTGCGACGAGCAGGCGGCCGGCGTTGAGGTGATCAAACGGCCGTTAGCACTCCGCGTCGAGCTCCAATCGCTTGGACACAAACGAAATCCAGCGATTCCACTCATCAAACGAACGAGCCGTCGGTTCGAAGACGCCGCTCGCCTGTGCGGCCGCCACTCGCTGCTTTTCGAACGCGCGGAATTTCGCGGCAAGTCCACTTCGGCTCGGCCGGCCGGCCGCTCGTCGCTTATTTCGATCGTGTGTTCGCTCTTCGAAATGGCGGCCGCTTGCTCTCTGCTCCTCGGTCTGCTGTTCGTGGCCGCGGTGGAGTCCCGGACCGGCTACTACCACCTCACGCAGCAGGTGCTCTGCGGAGGCGTGCCCTACAACTAGGGGGTTTGCAGAGGACGCGCGTGCAGTCATCTCCCTTTCGTCGTTTCAGCTGGTCGCGATCTACGAGGAGGACGGCGGTGAGTGGACGCGTCGCTCCTGCTTCGTTCACTCTTCGCTTTGCAGGCTGGGACAACCGTGAGTGCCGGCTTTTATCCTCCGCATTCCCCCGCACGTTCAGCCCCCGACCGGGACGACTTGTGCGACGTCACCACGACCAACCAGCAGGGAATTTGGTTCGCTCAGGGCGCCGAGTCGGAGTGGATCTAACCGAACAAGATCTACATCATCATGTGAGCGCCGCCTTCTTCCCTTCGATCCTCCCTCTCGTGCAGCATGCATCGTTGCAACACAAGCGACACGTGGACGTGCTCTGTCCGCTGGACCGACCGCTGGGAGACGTGGAGTCCGAGTCCGGTCGGTCCGCTTCAAGTGCGCGCGACTCTCGACTTGGCCGGCGAAGAGGCGAACAACCAGGCGTACATCTCGCGCTGGAGCAACGACATCGCGCGCGGCGTGCAGGATTACAATCGTTGTTAACCGAATTGAGTGTCCTCTTCTGCCGAGTTTTCTGCTTTGTGCTGTGAATGAGTGAGGAATAATGGAGGAAGTCGTTCCGCTCGGCGTCGACTTCAACGAACTTCCATTAAACGTACTCCAGCAGGCGTCGCCTTTTCCAAACGCACAACAAAGGAGAAGTGGCTGTCGGGAGCTTCCGCTTGATCTCACGACATGAAAACGCGAGCGGCCGCCGGCTTGGCGTTCCGTCGCACCTCCCGTTCCGCACTGCCGGCCGGCCGTCCGCTCCTCGGTTCTCGTCTTGTTTTGATCGAAATTTCGGTCGATCGAGGTGAGTTCCTGGTTTCCATTCACTTCCTTTCGTTCAATCGACAATTTCCCACCGTTTTTGATCGGAACGGGCGGAAAGTTCGTCGATTTTCTGAACGTTCTCCAAAAATCGGATTTTATTTCGAAACTTCCCTAATTTCTCTCGCATTTCAGGCGAAATGGCGTCGACTCCAAAGAAGCCCCGCATTGGGGACGCGCCCCCAGTTGACGAGCAGCCCAGCGTCGAGGAGATGCCCGTGGCCGACGGAGATCCGCCCGTCGACGAATCCCGCTTCGAGGAGGAGTCCAACAGCGGCGTGTCGCTCGCCCGCCCGCCGCCCCGCCTGCCACCGAAGGGACGCGCGTGGCTGCAGATCTTCATGGCCAAAGAATACGACCAATCGTTGGACGACGAGCCCCTCCTGCCCGTCCGCTCGCTGTTCGTCAACCACGCGTTCCTCGACACCTTCTTCGACGCCGAACCGTTCGGGGCCGTGAAGCTGCTCGTGAACGTCTCGCGGCTGGTCGCTTTGGCCAAGTGCATCCCCGTGGCGTTCGCGAAGACTCCCGAAGGTGTCGCGACTCTTCTTCACCTCGCCCAGCAGTTGACCGAGATCGAAGTCAGCTGTGTGGGTCCGGAGGAGTCCTCGCCGGTGGACGTCCGCTTCATGGCCGCGTGGATGCGAGTCGCCGCGAAGTTGCGCGGTGAGTGCCCTGCTTCTCGTCTACTCACGTGTTTCCGCTCAACTTCAGCTCTGCCCGCGCTGTCGGCGATCAAGCTGATCACTCGGCGGCTCGGCCACCCGCACGCCGACTTCTTCGTCTACTCGTTGCCCGACTGCGTGACTCACCTGAACATCGACAACCTGCGCATCGCGACGCTCTTCCGGAAGCGAGCGGCCGCTCTCCATTCGGTCGAGATGAACGGCCGTTTGAGCGAGCATCCCTGTGAGTGGAAGAACCCGAAGCAGCCCATCGTCCAGCTTGCAGACTTCGCGGACTTCTTTCGCCTGAAATCGACGCGCATCGAACTCCCGCTGCTTTCCGCCGACAACAACAGCTTCCAGCAACTGCACGACTGCGGACCGCTCGACCGCAACGACCACCTGCAGGATCTCCACATTCGGGGCGCGATCCTCGCGGACGACGGCGTTCCGCAAATTCTCCGCCATTTGCGCGGCATCAACGAACACTTCCAGCTCTGTTGCGGCGCCTACTGCGAGGTCATGCTGCTTCTGGTGAGCGCCTTCAACCGCGCACCATCTCGACGGCTCGTTTCAGGGCTTCCGCGACTTGAAGCAGCTGGAGGACGTGCAGCGGAAGGCGAAGAAATTCGCGGCGGCGATGCACGAGACGGGCTTCCGGAAGACGCGGGACGTCGTCTGGGTCGGGATCCTCAACAAGGTTCGTTGCCCCTCGCCATTCATTACTTCTTTCCTTCAGGGCTGGTGGCACGGCATGTCGCGGGAAGAACTCATCGCGCACTTCAAGTGGACGCCTGAGGGAGCACTCGACGTCGACCAACCGGGCACGTCCATGCGCTCGGGCTCGTTCGTCCACGAAGGCGTTCGAGTCCTCATGATGCTCTCCGACGAACAGAACGAATGATGTCCTTGTATTTATCTTCTTCTCTTATCTTTATGCTTCGAGCTAAAGCATAAACACACGTTCTATTTCCTTACTTCTTACTTCGAGTCGTCAATCAGCTGGCTGAACTGAAAAGTCAAGTACGCGGAGTCCAGCAGGTAGAGCAGATTCGCGTCCGTCTCCACCGAAACGACGAACTGCTAGGCGGTAAACGAGTGAGCGGCACAGTCGTTCTCAATGCCCAATCGAGCGGTCAGGAGTTCGTCTGAACAAAGCGATCACGCCCGACTTCTTATCACCGGCTACCCGGAGATTCTGCCTCGAACGGCTCGGGCTTCCGGGCGGCTTGCCGTCGTTGCTGGAAGAGGCAGAGGTCGGCAGCCGTTCGACAGGGCAGCTCGGCGTTCGTCGAGAAGCTTTTGGCGTTCGCCGGGGAGAACTGCGGAATGGCCGCACTATGCGAGGAGAACGCAGAGAATTGACTTGATCGTAGGAGAGGAATGAATGGAATAGCACGCCGAAAGGCGCCAATCGCCCAAGCCGCTCGGTTTTTATACCCGCCCGAAGCACCGGCTTCAGATGCAAATTCAACGATGCAACCGTTCTCGTCTACCCACAGTGTCGTCCTGTTAGTTCGCGAGGTTCTGGCGGTCGGATTGTGAGCGGCTGCCCTTGTAAAGAAGTTTCTTTTCAACACCGCTTTCTTTATCAAGGAGAATTCTTCACTATCGGACGAAACGAGCTCCACTCTTCACGACCCAAACGAGCGAGCGGCATCACAATTTCTGCAGATCACAAGCGACCATTGAGGTGAGTCAAAGGCAAAAGCAAACAGCGGAGTTTGAGCAAACACCAGCCGCCCACTTCTTCCATTCACCCGAGTGTGACCGCCAGCCGGCCGACCGTTCGAAACATGCGAAGGAGCAAGTTTCGTGAAGTGGGCAGAATCCAGCGACATTCCGGCGAGCAGTCGGTCGGGATCGGGCGGGATCGGGCGGAATTTAAGCAAGAAACACTCGTCCCACGCCACTCACTGTCGAAGCGGACGGGAAAGCAATGAAACTCCTCGTTCTGCTCTTCCCTGCGACCTTCTTTGTTCTTTCGATCGCCACTCTCGGATCGGAAGTGCCCGACGGCTCGTTTCTATCGCCTTTCTTCGAACAAGTGGCAAGGAGGTGGAAGGAAGAAGTGAGTGGGCGGAGAAGCACAAGAAGCTTCTCTTCTCTCGTTCCAGTGGACCCCGCTCTGTAGCGTCTCCTCCACTCGCCGTCCGCCCGTCTTCTCCGCTCGTGGACCGAACGTTTGGCGCTCCGGACGGAGCTGCCGGCGCCCAAAGAACTCCTCGTTTGGGCGTTGACCACGCGAACTCGCTGCTCGTTTCGTTCGCCCTTCTGATGCACTCGCTGCACGTGCCGGGGAACTAAACGGACGTTCGTTCTCCGCCGATCGCTTCACTCCACGCTTTCCGCAGGTCATCGGGTGGGTCGCTCAGCAGCTGGAGATCGACTTTCATCGATGGCCGGAAATTCGGCGGCTTCTCGTTCAAACGTTCCGCTCGTTCGATCGCGAGTCGAGTCGTGAGTTTCCGCTAGTTTCAATCCGATCGATTCGGTCGAATTGAAGGCGAACTGCTCGAACGAACGGGCCGCCAGTCGCGAGTGGCGGCGGAGATCGCCGCGTCGCTCCGACTGCTCGCCGAGTCGCCGCCGAACGGCCGCGTTTTGTTCCGACGGCTGCGAGCGGCGGCGCCCATTTCGTCCGCGATTTTGCGCTCCGCTTTCGGCCGAACGGCCGCCGCATTTCGCCGTCAATTCGCGCGATTGGGTCCGAAAGCGAAGGGTGAAATGCTGGAGGGAGGTTCTTCGTTTCGATTCGCTGTCTTCCATCGAGTGTTTCTTCCGAACGCTTGAGCGGGCGTGCAGGGAACTGTTGTGATCCCTTTGTAAATCAGTTTGACTCGGCCTGCCGGGCTGTTGGTGGTTCAGGATTGAGGGATATACTCGAATTAAGACCGCTGTTTATTGCTCCAAGTTCTCCTTGTACACTCCGACTGCTTGGAGCGAACGAGCGGCTTTTGTCGGCTCGCCCGTCAGGTTGGCCGCCCACTCGTTCCCGACCACATGGTCGCTTTCTTCCTTACAACAGCGCACAAGCAGGTCGCCAAGCGGAATGGCCGCAACTTGCGCTCTCTTCACGACCGCAGCGCTCAACGACCAAACGACAACGACCTTCACTCATTTCTGTTGTTCAGCTCATTGCCCACTGGAAATCGGCGCGTGACCGTCTGGCGGTTCGAACCCACGCGACCGACCCGTCGGAGAGCTCGAAGCGAGGCCACAACTTCGTCGCCAACCTGCAATTGCGTAGGCCACACGTGAAGAGAAGTGATTGGTTGCGGGGGTCGATTTCAGTGAGTCACGCCGTCCTCTAATCAACGGAAGAAAGCGGGCAGTTCGTCGACGACTAAACGAGCAAAAAGCAGCTTCGTTTGAAGAATTGGGAGAATAAACTCGTCTGTTGCTCCTCGGCCTGTCGGATACCAACGTTCTTCTGATCGTTAGCCTCGCCTTCGTCCGGTGGCTCGAAGCTTACCTCCTCATGCAGGGGAACTTCCGGGAGTGCAAGAAGCGCATCCTCGGCTGCCGACACTTCTGGCTGCTTTGAAGCGATGCTCTTAAGTGACGCCTTCCCAACTGCTTCGAAGCCGACAGAACGAATCACCGGCCTTCTCCCCGCACCGCGCATTCGACCTGCGAGTCGAGCAACAGGACGCCGAGTACGCGAAGGTCTTCGCCGACCGGTGGGCTTGCGGGCGACCGTCGAGTTCCGGAAGCTCTCTTCTTTCCGGTGGGTTCCTGTTTCTCTTCGTTGGTTTGGGGAGAGTCTTTCCACCCGCAGTCCCGTAGCAGCCAAGAGGCGTGCCCACGGTTCGGGCGACGACTTTCGTTTCCGCCTGCAACGAAGTCCCAATGATCTGCCCCATCAATCCACCAACCAATCGATTCATCGCTTCTTTCAGCCCGCACACTCGACGGCTCGTCCGTGTGGGTCAAATCCAGCCACTTGGCGGACGGGACGACCACGTGCCGCGTCCAAGCGAGCGAGTGTTTGGCCTGCAAACTGCGATTTCCCCCGAGAGGTCTTCAATGAGAGACCGATCGCTCCGGAGGACTTCGAGCGAGTGGAACGCGGCGAGAAGGACGTGCCGATCGCTGTCGTCGACTCCTCTCGCCAATTGATTGGTGAGTTTCGACCACTCACTCGTTCCCGCCCACTCAGTCCTCCTATTCGTTTGTCTGTTCGTCTCGCCGCTTTTTTTGCAACAAACTCGTCGAAAAGGCAGACGGTTGGATGGGATGTCCGCGCTTGCTGAACGCTCCGTTTATGCGCCAATGGATGCGAGTGGGTGCGGAGCTGTAAGGTAGTCGTTTGGCCGCTTTTCCGTCTTTCTACTCGTCTTTCAGCCAATCGCTCGTTAAAGTCGATTTGTTTGGACACTCAAAGCTTCGCCCACCGCTTTCGGCTCCCTGCTGCACGTCCCCGGCGGCCACGAACGAAAGGAGGCGGCGAGCAGGAAGAGACGAACCGGATCGAATCGCGAATTGAGTGGAGACTGGGGTTCGCCGCGCTTCTTCGTTGCCGCCGGTCGCTTCTGCGGACGCAGCGCCGCCCACCCGACTTCAATCAGCGAGCGAACGACGAATTTATTTCCCGATTGATCCAAACGACCGAACACAAACGGCTACTTTCGGTGGCGGCGCGGAATGACCGAAACTTGAGGCACCCGCATCGCCCGCAGCTCTCTCGACCGCGGCCTTCCGTCCCCTCGCTTCACCGCCCGTTTGCCGTCGACCTTCGACTGGCGAGTCTTCCGGTCGCCGTCCGCAATGGCTGCAAACAACGATCGATGAGCAGCAGGAACGATCGATGAATGGACTCACGTAAGGAAAGTCGCCGCCGAGCCGCCGCCCAGCCGATCGCGTAAAACGAAGAGAAGCAGACCACGGCCAGCAACAGAAAGGCGACGCCCACGCACACGAGCGCAATGATTTCGGGCGCCATCGGTCGACTGAAACAAAAGAAGGCGGGGGTTGCGAGCAGAGAGAAGCGAAGAACTCACTCCTCCGTCGTGCCCGAAGATTTGGCGGCAGTTCGCAGCGGAACGACGAGCAGGAGCGACGCCCAAGCGGCGAGCATCACGACGAAACTGAGGAGCGGACGGAGCGGCCAGTCGAGAGGGGCGAGTGAGCGGCCACTTCAGAACAGAACGAGCCGCCGGCTGCTCGTCCGAAGCGTGAAAAGAAAGAAAGAAGAGAACGCGAAAGTGACCTTCTAGCGGTCGGATGCAGATTTGGTTCGTCCGTTCAACGGATGTCCGTTGTCTACTCACCGATGAACACCACGGTGCTCTGTAGAACTTAACGCTTTTTTAGTCTTCAGTTCTCAACTTCATCCGCGCAAACGAGCCGCACAAAAAAGAATAGAGATCGTCGACGAGCTGACGATGAGAGCGATTTCCGGCCGGCAGAGTGATCGGCACGTGAACGAACGAGAGCTCGGATTGCGGCCGAAAAGCTCGACTTGTGGCCTCGATCAGAAGAAACGAAAGACGAGCGAGCAGACGTGAACAGAGCGCACGCGTACCAACGGCGAACACGCGTTCTTATTTCGTCCCAGCAGGCGAGAACTCCCGACCGCCTTCTCCTCGCCCGCCGAGAGCATACGTTCGAATTTGCGCCGAGCGTCGCCCGATGAGCAGACAGCCGAAATTTGCACGAATTTGCGTCGCTCGTTTCTTCCGATGCAAATCCGCGCGAATAAAAGGCGCCGACGAGCAGCGCAGTTCTCGCTCCAGTCCGCTCTCCCGATCGCTCTCTCCTCTCCTCTCCTCCCGCCCCTCTCGTCCGTTGGGTTCGAAGATGAAGCCGACGGTCGTCCTGTTCCTTGCGGTCGCCTTCCTGCTCGTCCGCTCGGAGGCCGTCGAACCGCCGGTGGGCTTCGAAACGAGCGGAAACGACGTGTGAGTGCCTCCTCCTTTCCGTCCTCCACTTACCCGCTTCGTTGCAGGAAGTACGCTGGCACGTCGCCGAGCGTGGGGGCCACCCTCGTGTTCCAAGAGCCGAAGTTCGCGTCCACATGGGATCACTCAAAGAACGGACGAACGAACGTCCCGTGAGTGCTCACCCACTTCTCCGTCCTCCAATCGTCCGTTGCAGGATCACGATCAAGGCGGGCACCTGCGCGATCACGGGCACCGTCATTCCTACGGACGAGTCCGCGGAAATCCGACTCGGTAAGCTCTTTTCGCCTTTCATCCTCATCCACCGTTTGCAGCTGGCGCGAAACGCATCTTCTTCCCGATCTCCATCACAGGCACCGAGAGCAGCCTCACGATGATCGGCGGCAACGGTCCGGAAAGCGCTAAGAGCGACACGCCCCCGCCGCTCTCGTGCAAGCCGTTCGTCGAGCAGGCGGGGCAGCAAGTGCTGGAGCTCTCCGTGCAGCTCGACGAAGCAGTGCCCGCTCTGACGGCCATTTTCGTGAGTTCTCCCGCTCTCTCCACTCCCTTCTCACCCACTTCCGTTGCAGAAGAACGCGGCCTTCTTCGATCCGAACGCCAAGACGAACGAAGGCGGCTTCGCGTGGTGGAAGATCGCCCTCATCGTCGCGTGAGTTCCCGCCCCTCCGCTCCGTCCAGCCCGCTCGTTGCAGGGCCGGCCTCGTCCTTTTGCTGGGCGCCGTGGCGGCGGCCATCGGCGGGGCGTGTCTGTGGCGGAAGCGCAAGACGAAGAAGGCGCCCAAGGGCAAGAAGGAGCGCAAGATCGAGAAAGAGGTGCCGCACGCGGAGGCCGCCGCCGACCGCCCGTCCAGCGCCAAGTCCCGCGATCCGCAGCCCGCCAGCGAGAAGAAGGCGCCCAGCCGCGAGCCCCCGAGCGGCAGCCGCAAGACGGCCGACGAGCGGGCGCCCGCGAAGAAGCCGTCCGCCGACGTCTCGACCGTGGAGGCGGCCCCCGTCGCGCCAGTCCCCACCGAAGCGGCCACGCGCGTCGCCCCGCAGCCGTTGGCGCCCGCCCCGCACAAGCCGGCCACTTTGGAGTTGGCGCCCACTCAAGAAGCCGAAGTCGACCCGTTGGATGCGGTGAGTTTCTTCTCCAAAGCCTTCTACGTATACCGCCCGTCCGTTCGTTTGTTGCAGAAGAAGGCCGCCGAGGAGAAGGCGAAGCGCTGCAACAACGACTATCCGCAGGCGAGTTCTCCGCCCACTCCCCCTCTCATCCTCTCCTTGCAGTACAACGACATCTTCTCGGACTTTGACGATGACGAGAAGGACCAGAAGCCCAAGAAGAAGGACAAGAAGGCCGAGAAGAAGGGCAAGAAGTCGGTCGACGGCGTCAAGACCGACAAGACGCAGGAGGCGACCCACGAGGAGTGAGGCGGTCGGGCGAGTGGAATCAACAGTCTGCTTTTGTTTCTGCGCCGTGAATAAACTTCGTTGGAATCCGGCGGATTGATGAGCCGAACGAGTACGCGAGCGATCGATCGCTCACTACGCAACTGTCCGTTGTGGTCACAATGAAGCGGTCGTTTTGGTCGGTCGAACGAGACGCGCGCGTCGCGTCCATGTTTGTTGTTCGTGGTGCGGTGGACGCGGCGGCTACTCGAACGCCAAAAAGGTCCTCACGGATCGCCCCAAACGCTCGCTCCACTGATTTGCGGTTGGTTGTACGAGCGACCGCTTCAAGAATTGGAACCCCATGGAGTGCGCGATGGGCGAGAAGAACTGCAGGTATAAAAGCTGACTACCTACCCTCTTCTTTTCGATGGGGCTGCGCCATGTCGGCAGGTGCCGCTGCAGAGCGCAGGAGGCGGCAGTGATGCGGAGGACACGGAGCGAACGGTTCGCTTCTTCCGCACACTCACTGATGGGCACCGCGGTCGAAGAGACGGGCAGAAAGCAGTCATCTTTTCAATCCGTTGATCGCCGCCCGCGCCGCCGGTCGGCCGCCGGCAGTCGGAAACGGACGGAAAGGGCGAGGAATCGCTGGTTTGAGTCCGCTTTCTTTCCCACGTTATCCGTTTTCCAGTTGGCACTTCGACCACTCACGCCTCGTTGCTTGAACAGAAACGTCGGCTCTACGTTTGTTCAACGAGTTTATTCTGGCTCGAGGAAGTCCGTGTTGTCCGCAGAATAGTGGGAACAGAAGGCGGTTCATCTCTATGGAATCGAATCCAACTGGAAGCAGCCGGAGTGGTCTGAAAGCGGACGATAATTGAGCAGAAGAGGACGGAGGAGAACGGACCTTGCCTCGTTCATCTCGCGGTCGCCACATCTCCGAACAGCAAGTGAACGGTTTTCCTGATCGTATACGGTCGTTCCACTCGCACGAGACTTCAATCGACGGAAGCGGGCGGCTTGGGAATCGGACGACGATCACGCCCTGCAGGCGGCCGATCACCGAATGCAGCGGAGTGTCTTGCCGTTCCACGTAGATCTCGTCCGCAGGCGGGTGGACCGAACGGAGTGCCCGCTTTCGCTTTCGAGCTTCCTAGTGCTCGTCGCGGCAGTTCTGCAAAGCGAATGAGCTGAGATGAAAGCAGAGAACGTACCGTTTGCCGTCGGAGCAGAATCGCGAATGGGGCAGGAGTCTTGGAGGCGGTCCGTTTGAGCGGTCGCACGACAGTTGCTCTTCCTGCAAGCTGGTTCTGTTCGTTGGAGGAAGGCAATGAACTCACTTCTACGGCCGCTGTGTGGCGGAAACAACGAGAAGTGTCTTGGTCGTGGCACGTGAGTCCGATCGCACTCCAACGTTGCAGAAAGCGCGTGTGCACCTTCGCGAGTGCGCCCCACCGCCAACTTCACCACGCGCACAACGTTTGGAGCTCGTAGAAAGTGTCGTGAACTTGGTGGCAGGCGTCTCGCACAAGAGTCAGCAGCGGAAAGGACGGAACAAAAGCTGAAAACAAAGAGTGATAAGTGGAAGAAGAAAACGAGCGACTCACCTCCTAATGGTCGGCTAGTGGATTGAAGCGCTCCTGCATTGTGATCAACGCCGTTTGCTGAAAGCAGTTGAGAGGAGCGGACGGGAGGAGGGGCTCACCAAAAGAAGTCCCGTTCCGAGTGAACGGAGGGCGGTGCACTTGCGGAAGGCGAAACAGTCGCCGCGTTGGGGATTTCAAAGCGATCATCTCCAGCTCGTTCGGTCGGTGGAAGATCTCGCGCGCTCTGCAAAAAGAAGTCGTTAAATCGTCAATGGGCTGATTGAAGCGACCTACTGGCAGCCTTGAGCAGCGAGCACGTCGACAGAAGATGGGGTGGGCATTGATGGTCCACAAGGGTGAGCGGAGAGTGGGTTCGATGCCCGGAAGACGCTTGATGATGTCCGGTTGGTTGAATCCCAACGGCCAGGAAGTGGCTGCTGACGGATGGTTTGTGGGGCTTCTGGAATGCACGGGTGGATTAAACGAAAGAGAAGGGAACACTCACGCGGGGTAGTCGAGGTGTTCGTCGCATTTCACGAACAGAAGAGCCGAACGGCCGATGAAACTCAAGGAGATGCGCCCCTGCCGAACAACCGGACAAACCGCTCGCTCGTTGCGAGGGGAGAATGAGGGGACAGCGGAGGGAAGAATCCGACTGCTCGGAGCGGAGATAAGCAGAGCGACTGGCCGCTCGCCGCCTCTCCCGCCCCAAAATCGATTTTGAATGCGCAACGAAAGAAGCGTTTGTTTCGAAGACGAGCGGTTATTCCGAGAGAAGTGCCGAACGCAAGCCCCACTTTGCAGTCCCCTTCGTTCCCGCCGCTCATTCGTTTCTGTGTTCGCTCTCCAAAATGGTGGCCGCTCGCTTTTTGCTCCTCGGCGTTCTGCTCGCGTCGACGGTGATGATCGGAGTGGAGGGCAAAACGGGCTACTACCACCTCACGCAACAGGTGCTTTGTGGAAGCGTGCCGTACAACGAGGCGGTGAGTGCCGAAGAAGAAGACGACGAACTCCAGCTCGCTCGTTTCAGCGGGTCGCGATCTACGAGGAGGACGGCAGGGGTGAGCGCGTCTGTCGGTTCTCTCGCTCCTCCACTTTCTACTTTCAGGCTGGCACGCTGGTGAGTGGGCGTGCGGCTCCCATCCGCCCGCATTGCCGCTTTCAGTTTTGGATCCTCCCGACTTGTGCGACGTGACCACCACGAACGACGAGGGCTGGTGGTACGCCGAGGGATCCGAGACGGAGTTCGGTTGGCCGGAGGATGTCTTCATCATCATGTGAGTGCCGCCTTCCCCCTCCAACTCTTCCTCTCGTGCAGCAAACATCGCTGCGGGACGGGCGGCAAGTGGAAGTGCACCGTCCACCGGCGTCCGTGGGAGCGCACGTGGAATCCGGACCCGAACGGCCCCCTCCAAACCCTGCAGCCGATCGACCTCGCGAGCTCGGACACGGAGAGTGTGGCCTGCTGGAAGAGCTGGGAAAACGAGGCCTTCGGCGAGCCCTTCACCGTCAAGGACTACGCCGCGTGTTTGAAGAACGAATTTGGTGATGGCTGCGTGTTCTGTTAGTTCGCTTGAGAGTGTACGGCAATAAAAAAGTTGTTTGTTTCATTCGGGAGAGCAGAAGGCGGGGCAGGCAGGCCGTTGCGGATCTCATCGAACAACGCGACTAAATCAAAGCGATTTTGTACGAAAGTGCGCTCGCTTCTGTTTGCCCACTGGCTGGACGGGACTCGGGGGCACGAGCAGGGGATCGCACGATTGTTTTCGGCAACTGAACGCTCTCCGGCGGTTTGCTTGGCGGACAAGCGGTGACTTCTGACTGAAAGGCCGGCGCATCTGTTCCGCTACCAGGCAAACGTAACAAATGGTAAAGTCGTGGAGTGTTGGGACGAAAAAGAACGTGCAAATGACAAAAAAGCAGCATGACCGCCCGTTTCTTGTCGCTTTCGGCGGCGGGGCAAGAACGTGAGCGCGTCTTTCGATAAGGCGAACTCGGAATTCGTTGTGGAAAAGAAAACCAGACGACCGCTTGTAAGCCAAAAGGCTTTATTCACAGCAACAATCAGAGACAACAGTTAGGAACAACAATCGGTTAGACAAGCACCACTGTTCATTCGATCCACTTCACGATCTTCTCGTAGATGTCCGCCTCGTTCCGGACGAGCGATTTGATCGGCGGCGCCAGCAGAAGGCGCAGCTTTCCGCCGTTCTTCTCCGCCCACTCGATCACCAATTCGGCCGACTGACGATCGTCGTTGCGCGCGGCTTGGACGAGGAGATCGGCCGCGTTTTCCGCCGAAATGCCCGCCGTCAACACGCGCGTGCACTCGTCCTAAACGAGCAAGATCGAACGAAAGAGAGTCGCGCAAACTCACGATCAAGGAAGCTATTTGGAAAGAGCGAGCGGCGGCGTACAACTCGCCGCCATCCGCTTCAGTCCACTCAGTTGTCCCTTGTAGCAGAACTCCAGCAGGCGGTGGATCACACGAGCGGGCTCCTTCACGACGAGTCCGGTCGCCTGCGAGAATGAGGAGAAGAACTTGGCGAACAAGGCGGACTTCAACGCAAGGACGGAGCGGTGGACCTGCGAACGAAAGAAGAGTGAGTGCGCGTCATTCGACCGAAAGCTCACGGGAATCTCCTCTCCGTCGACGACGAGGAAGAAGTCGGTCAAGATGCCGATTTCGCGCATCAGCGAGAACATCTGCGCAACGGGCGTGACCTTCGAGGGCTGACACTCCTGAGAAACGGGAAGACTGATGGAGAGGTCGAAGGGAGGAACTCACATTGCGTCGAGCAGCCGCCAACTCCTCTGCCTTCTTCTCGAGGGCGAGCTTCAGTTTGGCGCACTCCGCCTCCAGCTGCTTCTTCGCCGCTTTCAAAACTGCGTTCTGGAACAAGCAATAAAATAAGCGGTACGTTGGCTGCTCATCTCTTGGCGAGCGGCCGCCAACTCCCGCTTCCACTGAATCGCTTCTTTGTTCAGATCGCCCACCTTTTGCTCGAACTCCTTGAGATCGATGCAGTGTTGTTGTTGAAGCGAACGGAAGCGATTTTGCTCGCAGGAGAGCGACGACCACAACCGGTCGACTTGGCGTTGGAGGTCTTGTTGGATCGAAGAAGCGAGATTTTGCTCATTGGCGAGAGTCGACTTCAGAGTGTTGAGCTGAACGATGCGGGTGAATGAACGGGGGCAGCCATGCACGAACCTGCTGTTCGAGCACGGAGCGCTGTTCGACGAGCTCCTTCTGCCGGTCAGCCGCCACCTTCGCTCCGTTCTCCCACTCTCCGAGTTCGGACTTCAGGTGCGCGAGCTTCGAGAGCAGCATCGAGTTCTGAAATACATGCGATGATCGTTAGATTGCGACTCCCGAACTCACCTCGTTCGCGACGGCCGATTTCTGCGCAGCGGCCGCTTCACCCGCCTGCTTCTGCTGCTCGAGGGCGGCCGTCAGCTCGACCATCTTGGCGTTCAGCTGCTTCTTCTCCGCGTTGGAAGCGGCGTTCTGGAACAAACGATAAAAAGAGGTGGAAAAGCGACGACTCACCTTTTGACGAACGGCGGCCAACACACGCTTTCGCTCCGCCGCTTTTTCGTTTAAGTCGTGCACCTTCTGCTCGAGCTCCTCGACTTGGCGCCGGAAGGGAGAGGAACAGGTTTGCTCCTTGAAGAGTGTGGACTTGAGGTCTTTGCTCTGAACAATGCGGTGATCGAGTCGAAGCGGCAGCAAAGGCACCTGGTGTTTGAGCACAGAGCGCTGCTCGACGAGCGCCTTCTGCCGGTCCGCCGCCGCCGTCGCTTCGTTCTCCCTCTCTTCGAGTTTCGACTCCAGATGGGCGACCTTCGAAAGCAGAGCCGAGTTCTGAAACACAAGCGTTGATTGGTGATGGGCGATTTTCAACTCACCTCGTCGACAGCCGTCGCCAGCTTCGCGTCCTGGTCGGCGACCTGCTTCTCCAACTTCCGAATGCGCGAGTGGAGTTCCGTTTGGATCTTCTCGGCATTCGCCTGTTGTTCGCGCAAGCGCGTCTCCCAGTCGGCCTGAAATGAGAAGCTGATTTAAAGCCGGCCGGACAACAAGCGTACCTCCGAGTGAGCAGTGGGCTGAGCGACCGTTTGGACGGCGGGCGGCGGTTCGGGCACCAGTTGCTGGTCGGAAGCCGCCGAAGTGCGCGTCGCCGTGTTCTCCGCTCCTTCCTCCGCTTGCGCAACTTCTTCGGAGTCGCTCAACGTGCTCCCGTTCTCTTCCGCCCAGTCGCCGGAACTCGAGTCCGTCGAATCGTCGTATTTGTCTACAAGAAAGAGCCGTGATTTGCCTGCACGTCAGTCAAACAAACCCGGATCGAAGTAGTCCGTGTAGTCGAGGACGCCGTAGAATTGCTCCGCTAACAAAACGGAAATGTTACGAACGGACTGCTTTCCCGCTCACCTTTCTGCTCGGTGCCCACTTCGCCCGCTCGCTGCTCGTCGCCGGTCGCATTCGAGGCGGCCGTTTTGCCGCTGCACGCACGAAGCGACTCTTCGATGGCGGCTTCGAGTTCTGGAATGGAGCATGAGAAGAAAGAAGCCGTTTGGCGAAAGCTCACCCGCCTGCTCCAACGTCTTTGCACGAGTTTGGAGGGGACGATCGTTCGAAGAAGTCTGCTCGTCGGGAGGCGCCGCTCCACTCGTCTTCTCCGTTTCAAAGTCGTCGCGAACGACGATCGTCTGCTGGTGGAGGAAGGCGATGCGGTTCGTGAAGTCCCCCGTGCGGGAGAGCAGGCGGCATTGGGAGGCGTCGCCCTGCGGGACGTCCACTTGAATGCCCGGCCGAGTCAAGAGCGAGAACCACGAGCGTGAGACCTTGCTCTCCGGATCGCTAAAAGCAAGAATGCTTTGCAGAGAACAGAGGAGAACGAACGTCATCGGAATGCGGTAGGAGTGGAACTCGTGGACCGAGCGGCGCCAGGCGCTCCTCATCCGACCGCAGTGGACCGTCCAGACGCCCGCTTGGAGGGCGGAGACCGCTTGATCGAAGGCGAACGCCCCAAACGATTCGCTCACCACCGCCTTCCAGTAGCCGTCCGGCAGCTGAACGCCGAAGGCGCGGATCGCCTCCTCGGACTCGGGGTTCTTCGCGAGGACGTACAGCCAGTTGCCCTTCATGCACGTGCTTTTGATCTGCCAGCCCTGAAACAAAGCGAGTGAAAACAAAGGAGAAGAACTCACTTGTTCCGTGAAAGCCCATCGTCCCGCACTGATGATTTGCTCCTCGCCCGTCTGCAGGTCGATGAGCACGACGCGGACGGTGAGGCTCTCCAGCGGTCCCGCTCCGGTGATCTGGTGGACGCAGACGAGTTGGTCGGCGAACACGTGGAAGGCGTCGAAAAGTCCGTCCGCCAGAACTTCTCCGTTGCGGACCGCTTCGACGGCGCCTTGCTCGTAGTCGAAGAAGAGGGCGGACGGGCCGGCGAAGTCGCCGACGACCACGAGGAAGCGCGTCGGCGCGGCCGTCCGCAGCAGCGCGTGGATCACCAGCGTCCAGTCGTGCGGAAACGCGCGGCCGCGCTCGTCGCGCGCAATGCGGCGGACGATCGGAAGCTCGAAGCTGGCGGCGATTCGGAAGCTCTTGGCCGCGAAGTCGACGTCCAACACGCGGAGAAGCGGCGTGAAGTTGGGGCCCTCGACGAGCACCAACAGAGTCGCCCGTTGCGCGTCCGCGTCCTCCTGCACTTGCAGCAGGTCCAGCAGGCGGTCGGTCGTCAACACGCCCGGATTCGTGCACTCGAGCGTCCTGAACGGCAAAGAGCAATAAAAAGTGCGGAGAATTCGAGGGAACTCACATCTCCATTCCGTAGAAGGTGTCCAGCACGCGGATCTCACGCGTCATGAACTTTCGTAAGCCGAAGATCACGCGGCCGTTCGTGAAGAAGCGGTCGCACAGACCGCTCGTCGTGAACACGTTCTTTGCCACGTACAGCGCGTGGATTTCGGGCGGCGGCGGGACGGGCGGTGGCAGCGGCCGGCGCGGAAGAACGAAGCCGCCGACAGCCATTCCTCGTCCAAAAACGCCATCTCGCTGCAAACAAGAAAGGGAAGCTCGAGTGATCAACAAATTGGTTGTGAGAAAGAATCGAACGCGAACGCCGAATGGCAATCGTCGTCTCCCACTCGCCCGCAATCACCAGCAGAACGGAGACGCAAAACGAGCGAAGAGGGTCCGCAAAAAGACGCCAACGACGCGCCCGACTGCACGTTTTGCTCGCCGCTTGGTCGCGTTGCACAGCAAGCGGCGGGAAGCGACCCGAAAGACGTGCACAAACGGACGGGCAAGCGGTGTTCACCATCTGTGCGTCCCGCCAACGCCGCCCTGTGCGCCGCCTTTTGCGCGGAACATCTGGAAAGAGAGAAGGGCCGTTGGGTGCGCGCGATTTTATTCGAATCGGCGTTGTTTTGATTTCGCCCCGCTCGTGCACTCGCGCTCCCTTTTGCTCCCATTTGCCATGCCATTTGCCTCCGACGCGCACCTGCACGAGTCCGCGGACGCCGAAAGAAACTCGGCGAAGAGCAGGAATCCAATGGATTGTTTTGGACGAGCGGCAAGAGAGAATCGGTGGCTTGATTGCGCGAACGCAACACGGCGATCTCGTCCGCGGGTTCTTTGAGTGCACCGAACACTTCCGCAAAACACCCAGGAAAGTCGGCATGCCGCCTGTGCGGTCTGGCGACCACAAGACAATCGGGACTTCGAGTCTCCAACCCGAACTCCCACTGGAACTGCGCGGTGCATCGTAGCAACGGGGAGAAACTTCTTTGACAAACTCCCAAATTTGAACGCGAGAGACCCGCATGGGCGAAGGGGAACGGCGGATGGGCAGACGGCGGAAGGAGTGATCAAAGCAAGCAATCATAGATGTTCTTTAGACGGTTGGTTGTTGTTTATTTCTACAACGCCACTTACACGAAGAAATCTTTCACAACCCCACAACTTCTAGGACCTCGTCCATGACGTCGGCCTTCCGAAGGTTCGTGAGAGCCCTCGTACTTCCGGATCGCTTCCAGCCGCTTTTGCTCCACTCGGGCCACGAGTTCTTCGCTCAGTTCGACCCAATCGGCCGCATAGCTCAAGCGGACGGTGCCCTGAACCGTCGGACGAACGCGGCAATGCTGCAAACGGAGGAGGATTGAAACGACTCGTCTTCTCGCTCACTTGCTCGAAACGATGGCACTTCATGTACGTGCGGTAGGCGTCCGTGTGCTCCCGAGCGCGGCAGAAGATCTTTGAATCTCTAAGGGATGCACTCGCACGTCATTGCGCATGGCAGCCACCACTTGAGCATGTGGCGGGTGGAGGGCGCGTCCGAAACGAACTGGAAGCTGGACTCCCTTTCGATTGGTGGGCGGACATCGCGGGTGAAGGGTCGCCAGAACGGAGTGCTGAGTGCGGGCCGTGTGCGTCGAGCAGAGCGGCAGGCGGCAGGGACTCCACGAGCCGGCGGCCGGTGGGACGGGCGGACGTCTCAAGAGAGTAGAAGGTCTCGTGCACAGCGAGGAGCTCCTGCATCGAGCACCGCCGCATCGTCCGCCGCGTCGACTCGCTTCGGCGCGCAGCAGAGGAAGAAGAGCGACGAAGCGGGCGCCCACCGCTCGCACAGCGCCGCCCAGTAGTCGCGGGCACTCCAGCCGAACTGCCGACGCCCTTAGAGCTCCTCGTCCTTTCCTGCAATCGACCGTTGAACTTAGCTTCGTGGTCGAGAGGAACTCACGAAATTCGCGGTGCTTTCGACCGTCCGCCCGCTCGGACCACAG
The DNA here is from genome assembly GCA_024699865.1 of Aphelenchoides fujianensis. Classification (NCBI taxonomy): domain Eukaryota; kingdom Metazoa; phylum Nematoda; class Chromadorea; order Rhabditida; family Aphelenchoididae; genus Aphelenchoides; species Aphelenchoides fujianensis. The sequence continues at coordinate 401,635 of JAMPIO010000042.1, read as the reverse complement.
CGTGCAGCAGAGGTCGAACGTCGTCGCGTCCCCGCCGTTCTTGGGCGCAAAGACGAGCTGAAAGCGGGCGTCCGGCAGTCCGCCGACGCCGAACGCGTCGTCCGTCCAGCGCTCGCTCGCCGACGGGGCGGCCTTCGCGCGCGCGCCGAAATCGGCCAGCTCCCCGCAGTGCGACATGGCGGCGGCCATCGGGCTACAGCAGGAGAGCAGAGGAGGAAGCGGCAGGAGAATGAGTGGTTAGGTGGACGGAGTGCCCGCTTTTATCCCCAACGTTTACGTTCGGCGAAGATCTGGAGTCTCCCGCCCGCTTCTCATCGGCGCCCGATCAGCGAGAGCGAGTTGGAGTAATCGGAGGATTGCCTCCTGTTCTGCTGATGTGAGGTGGACGAGAGTTTGCGGCCGCTTGCAGAGAACGATCGAAAGTTAGCGGCCGTTGAGTGGAAACTCGCATGAGGTTGGCGTTCGGAATTCCGAACGGACAAAGCCGGCAAACACAAACGACGAGCTCTGTGGCCGGTCAGGGTCGAAAGTCCTGGACGAGTGGAGTTACCGCATGCTCCAAGACGCTTCTTTCGGTCGTTACTATCGAAGACAAGGCACAAAATTGTTTGCTTGCTCCAACTCCAGCCGATCCTCTCAATCCTAAGGTTTATTTGGTGAACGTACACGGAAAGACGGGCGAGACGAAACGGGGGCACTCCTCCCCAATGCCCGTCGATCGGTGGGCGGCCTCACTGCGGCGGCGGGGGCGGCGGCGGCAGATTCTTCACCTCGTCGAGGTTCACGTACTGCGGCTCCTTGGGGGGCGGCGGCGGCACTCCGGCGGGCGGTTGAGCGAGAGTGGGCGTAGCGGGCGGCGGCGGGCCTCCCGGCTGGATGGTGGGCTGAGCGGGAGCGGGCGCGCCCGGCGGGGGCGGCGGAACGTGATCCGGCGGGTTGATCGGCTCGTAGAGCGGGTTGCCGTCAGCGTCGAGGTCGCCCACTTGGATAAGGGCCGGCTGCGGGGTGACCGGCTGCGGAGCGGCGGCGGGCGACGGCTTCGGAAGGGACGGCTTCTTGCGGCGCGGCATCCGACCGCTCGGCTCGCCCGTCTTCGCGCCCTTGGAGCGCGTCTTGCCGCCGCGCGTGGCGCCGCCCACCTCCTCGTGGTTCGTGCCGCGCTTCGGGGTGCTCGCCGCTTCGGCCGCCGCCGCCTTCTTCTTCGAGCGGCACCAACAGAAGACGCCGAGGCCGACGCCGACGGCGATGAGCACGAGAAGACTGCAAGCGGACGGAGAGGAGTGAGTGGAAGAGAGGACGGGGAGAACTCACAGCGGGACGCCGACTCCAACGACGATCCAGACCCACGACGGCGTGCCCGAGCCGCCCTCCTCCTTCCCGTCCTTTCCTTTGCCGCCTCCTTTCCCGCCTTTGCCGCTGGTCGCGCCGCCGGTCGCTTTCGTCGTCGTCGGCGGCACGTCGTCGTTATTGAGCGTCGCCGTCTGCAACGAGTGGGGATGAGCCGAGAGCAGGCGGGAACTCACGAAGTCGATCGAGAACGGCTCGGCCGTTTTGTCCAGAATGATGGAGATCTTGGCGATCGAGTACTTGCCGGTCGCCGGCGTCTTCTCAAAGACCAGCGCACATTGCTTGGCCGGGTTTGCACCGAAAGCGATGCCGGCGGAAGTGGCTTTTCCGTCGAACGGTAATTTGATGGTGCCTAAAAGCCGAAATGAAGGCAGATAAGCAAAGAATATTACTTGCCTTCGGCCCCTTCGAGTTTGGGTTCGAGAGGAGGAAAGTAGATGATAAAAGCCGGGCGTTCGCAGCCGTTGATCATAATGTTGAAACGAAAACCGAAGAGCTTGTTTTACATTCGAAAAGAGACTTACTCGATATTGGCCTTGCTACCGACTTCCTCGTAGTCGAACTTGAACTCGAGCTCGCTGCCGGTGAAGTAGAGCGTGGTTTGGGTCGACTTGCACGCGCCCGTTCCCGTGTACGTCCTGCAACGAGCGAGAGGATGAGAACAGGCGGGAAGAATGGGGAGGACTCACACCGTGTCGCCGCTCTCGGTGAAGCACGGGGAGCCTTCGGCGAGCAGCTGCGGGGTGGCCGTCGAGTGGAGCGGGCCGACGAGGAGCAGGGCGGCCGCGAGGAGAACGACCGGGCGGCGCATCGGAGCGGGGCGGCAGAAGGAGGGGGAGAGCGGGAAGGAGAGCGGGCGCACGAGTCGCTGACAAATCGGACGAGTGCGGCGAGCGGGCGAGCGGCCGGCCGAAGTCGACCGCTCGAATTTGCACACGGCCGAATTCGACGCAACTCGCCGTCTAGAGCTGCCTGCTGCGAAACAAGCGGGCCGTCGGCGTTGCGCAACGACCGCTCTCGTCCCATTCGTTCTGCAGCCGGCCGTCGCGGATCGGCGGTCGCTTTCGTTTCCGCCTGGAGCGGCCGGCGGCTTTCTTTCTCAGGATTGACTCCCTCATTGTTCTGATCTCCTTGCTGTTGCCTGACTACTCATCTGCTAATCCAACCGAACGCTTTTGTCTTCCGAAAGAAAGAGTAACTGGGGAACGACTCGCTCGGAGCGAACACTCGCGACACAACGAGAGGATGTCAGACGAAGGACGGACGGGAACCTGACTGCTATCCTCACCGCCGCAATCGTCTCGTGGACGAGAACCCACTCCGGCCGCAACTGACGGAAATTTGCATCTTGTCCGCCCACTCGCTCTCAACCAGCCGCTTGTTGGGTTGTCCTTTCGAGCAGAAGGATGGGGAAGAAGCCGGAGACAAAGTCGAAGCACCCGACCGGCCGCAAGCCGGCGAAGGGAGCGGGCGGTCGTGGATGCACTCCCCAATTGTAGAGCGGGACGCTGGCGGCCGAGGGCGACCGGTTGGCCGAATTCGTGACAACCGTGACGCGCACGAGCGGCCCGACGACGCGCGCCACGCACTTTCGAGGCGGTGGCGGCGCCCGCCCGTCTTCCTGAACGCCGCGTACGCCGACTGGAACCGAGAGGACTACGTGCTCACTCAAGCGTTCGCCCTCGACGAGCTGGAACACTTCTGGCGGCTGGTGGGCCACGCTCCCCTCCCTTCTGCTCAATCCCGCTCGTCTCCTGCAACAATCAACGATCTTTTTCTTTTCTTGCTTGCTTCTTTCTGCCGCCCACGACGAGGAGGACGTGCGGTGAGTCGAACGCGCGCACCTCCATGTTGCACCACGCCCGCGCTTCTTCCACCTGCAGCGAAGCGATCGGAGGAGAGCGGACGTAAAAGAGCGCACATCGTCTTTCTCCAGCCCGACGTCGACGACCACGATGCGGGCTTTCGGGTAGTGGGCGTGCAGCAAGCGGATCACGAGAGTTGGTTGCCGGAGGTCGTTGTGCGCTCGCACGTGGGCGCGCCGGTCGGGCGGGCGGCGAGTCGACGAGAGAACGAGCGGCCGGAGGAACAAGTAACGAGTGGACGGGAGAACGAGTGAGTGGGCATGGACTGTGGAAAACCGCAGTGATTCGCGCCCAACCAACGGTCCAGTCGCTTGGGCCGCGCCGCACACTCGACTTCGATCGTCGTCAGTCGGCGAGAAAAAGGAGGAGAAGCTGTTCCACGCGGAAATTGAGCGCGAACGCGACCGCCGAACGGACTTTCTGCCGCGGATCGTGAGCTCCGCAGTCCGCCGAATGGAAGAGCGCTTCCTGGTGTTGTTGCTTGATGAGCGGCAGGCGAAAGGGTGGGAGAGGAATCAAAGCTTGTGGAACACTTGCTTCTGCCGCCTGTTCTTGTTTTCTGGCCACAACGAAGTGGAGCCACCGGCAGGCGGGGCGGGTAACAAACGGGCTGTTCGGAGTGGATTGCCCGCCCATTGATGCAGGGATCTCCGGCAGCTGAAAGAGCATCTTTGCGAAGAACCAGAAGCAATCATTCAGCGCCCAGAAGGCAACAGACAAAGCACCAAAAAGAACAAAAAGATTGGCTGGACAGGCGGCTGCCGGAGCTCTCGCCGCGGTGACGCGGGCGGCCGGTTGGCGTTTCGCCCAACGCTGCCGACTGCCGCCGCCGCGTATTGATCGGCCGCCGCTCGCCGCTCCTCGAGTCGGCTTGTTGATTTCAATCGGGATTTTCGTCAATCGAAGTGAGTTTCCTGCTTCCATCAATCCTTACGACCTTTCCACTTGCTGTATATTCGGATGTGCGCAAAAAATTCACCGAAAATCCCCCTGTTTTCTGAATTTTCTCCAAAAATCGATCTTATTGCGAAATTCGTCTGATTTCTCGCGCATTTCAGGCGAAATGGCGTCGGCTCCAAAGAAGCCGCGCACTGGAGACGCGCCCCCGGGCCAACGAGCAGCCCGGTGTCGAGAAGATGCCCGATGCCGACGGAGATCCGCCCGTCGGTGAGCCCCGCCTCGAGGAGGAGTCTAAGAGCGAGATGCCGCCCGTCCGTCCGCCGCCCCGCCTGCGCATGAAGGGCCGCAAAATGCGTCCAGTTCCACGTGGTCAAAGAACACAAGCGCGCGATGGCGGAGGGCGATTTCGACGGGCTCGGTTTGCCCGCCCGCACACTGCTCGTCAACCGCGTCTTCCTCGAAGCGTTCTTCGACGTCGAGCCGTTCGGACCGGCGCGGATCTTCTTGCCCGCCGAGCCGTCGCTGGGCAAATTCGTCGACGAGGTCTCTTTTTCGTACGCCGAGACGGCCGATGGCGTCGTGGCTCTTCTTCGTCTCCACGACCAGCTGAGCGAAATCGACATTCGGTGGAGCAACAACGCGACCAACCGAGATTTTCCCGCGATGCACAAGTGGATGCAAGTCGCGTCGGAGCTGCGGGGTGAGTGAGATTGAAGCAATTTTTTTTCAATCTTTCGCCTCGTTCCAGCTCTGCCGAACTTGACCACAATTGGCTTGACCACGCGACGCCTCAAGTCCACGTGCGCGGAGTTCCTCCTTGACTCGATGTCCGATCGCGTAACGCGCCTCAAGACCAACGACCTACGGATGGCCACGATGCTGCGGACGACTCCGTTCAAGTCGGCCACGTTCGAGATCCGCGACGACGAGCATCTCTGCAAGTGAAGGAAAAGGAAAAAGAGGAGATTCATTCTGATTTCAGACCTTGCAGACATTTTCCGTTTGAAATCTTCGGGCATCGAAATCGACCTCTACTTCGACGGGGACATGGAGCTTCACCACCTGCACGACTGCGGACCGCTGGCACGGAACGAGCACTTGCAGGAGCTCCACATTGTGGGCGGGACCTACGCGGAAGACGGCGTTCCGCGAGCTCTCCGCCACCTGCGCGCCCTCAATGACCACTTCAAACTCGTTTGTCGCGACGAATGCAGTGTCTGGATTGAGGTAAGCGAATTCATTTGTCGATTGATCGCACTTTTCCTTCCATCAGAGACCTTCGGACGCGGACGAGGTGGAGGACATCGCGGAGGAGGCGAAGAAGTTCACCGTTCTGCTTGCCCAGGCGGGCTTCGGGTCGGAGAGCCACGAGTTGCGGATCGTCATCGAGGACTCCGTTCGTTTTTCCCTCTTTTTTTCCGTTTATTCGCTTGTTTAGAAGAAGTGGCAGCATGTGTCCCACGAGCAGATGTACGAGCGGCTCCAGTGGACGCGCGTGGGCGAGATCCCGTGGCCCCTGTACTCGAACTCCCTGCCCACGTGTTCGCTCGTTCACAACGGCGTACGCATCCTGATCGGACTGGGATGAACGAGATCAATGCGAGTCTTCATTTGTTGTTCTTTTTCTGAATGTCAAGACGAAAGCATAAACACGTTCGTTCGCTACATTCACGTCTTTTCTTTTGAAATTGCCGCAAGTTTTGGCTCCGTGTAGACTCAGCCGAACGAACAGATGGACGCCCGACTTCACTAACTCCTAAACGGCAAGCTAGGAGTGAACGGGGACGAGCAGGACGGGTCCACGCCGCCGTCCGACTCGGGAACACGGCAAACCGTTCTGCTCAAAATTTAGCAACAAACCATTGTTTTTAGCTTTCTTTTATGCGCAACAACAAGCAACAAACAACCTGCTACTCCATTCCCTCGACGATCTACTCGTACGGGTCCAGCTCGCTTCGAGCGAGCGATTTGATCGACGGGGCCAACTCCAAAAGCAGGAACACAAATAAACAAAGAAGAAAAGGATTTCGAACACAATCGAGCAAGCGGGAGATCTCAGCGATCAACGATCTTTACCGAAGAAGTACGAAAGCACGCTGTTGGCCAGCGTTTTGCTCATGTCGCTGTAGCCCTTGTGCGCTTCGCCCACTCCTTTGCCCAGCGAAACGAAGAGCTCGCCGGCTTGTTTGACGTGGTTGCTGCAAAGAGTGATCGTCCGAGAGAAAGGAACGAATGGCTGCTCACCCCGGCTTCGTTCGTTCCAGCTCGATTTCGAGCTCCGTTTACTTCAGCTCGAATTCGGCAATCTTCACTTCGTGGTCTCGTTGGGCGGCTTGGCGTTGGACTTCAAGCTGCTTCATCTGCTTCTCATGAAACAGGAGGCGCTCCTGCTGGACGGGAATCACGTTCACTGCCTCCACCAGCTTCCGGTGGGCGGCTTCCCGTCCGGCATCTCCCCACGCGGCCTCCTGGAAGCGCGCGTTGCAGCGCTCGAGGAATTCGGGCCGGTCGGTGCCCACGGGATGTGTGCGGAGCAATCTCTCGCACAACTGCTCTCCAGTCGGCTTCCGTTGATCCTTGAGGTTGGCCTGCAAACGAAGAGGAATGAAGTGGACGCGACGGCGCGAACTCACTCGAGAACTCTCGTTGCCGATCGCTTGCTTCGGGTCGTTCGACGTGCCGGTGTCCATCGCGTTTTGCGGTTCGAATTCGTCGGTTTTTACTGAAGACACGGTAGAGGATTAGAAAACAAAATGTTGGGCACGAGTTCGTCTTTTGTCCAGAGAGAAAACGAACAACCAACAGCACTTGCTGCCGCCCACGAGTCAGAGCAACTCCTCCCTTTGCGAGCAGAAAACCTTTCACTGCAGCTCTTTTAATCGCAAGGGCGATTGCGGCGGTCACTCCACCTCGCGGTTCACACGGGCGACCGCTTGAAAGCGCTCGCGGTCAGACGCCGCGGATTGCGCCGGCCGAGAGAGGGATGCGCGACCCACGCCGGCGATGGGGCCGTGTTGAACTGTTGGGTGGTCAGTCCGCTTGCTCACGCTCGTTCGATCAGTCCGCCGGTCGCTTGCGCTTCAGCCGACCTTCTTGCCTTCTGCTCCAATCCAAAGATGACGCCCTGCCCGCACGCCGCTCAATTGTCTGTCGTCGAAGCCGAATCGCCGAGCGAGTCGGTGCAGAGCCCGGAAGTCGCGCTCCCGTTCCGCTCGACGACGAAGTGTCGTCTGCACGTAACGCCGTACTCGTTCGGCGGCGTGCGGTCGGTGCGGATCGTCGTCAAGGGCGACGCGCTGGGGCTGACGGCCGTCATGTGGATCGAAGACAATGGTGGGCGGAAGCGGGTAGAAAGTGGGTCTTTTCTTCCACCACTCCTTCTAATCTCCCGTTTACAGTTGACGACTTCCCCTTGGATCAGGAGTACTTGGTCGGATACGCGACCGGAGCCGCCAAACGGAGCGTTCATTGTGCCGTCTGGAGCGACGAGTGCCCGTTGTGTACGGAAAAGGAGCAGACGAAAGTGAAAGAAGAAACTGCTGCTTGTCCCGCAGAGGTATGTTCCGTGTTTGTTATAAAACAGACGGTTCCTTCAGCTCCTTGAAAAGATGGGCGACTTGTCCGTTCAGGAATCCCCCGGGCAAACTGAAAAGCAGTCCCGCGTCGACCGGCTGAAAGACGAGCTAGCCGCCGAGAAACGAAAGACTGCAGTCCTTGGGGAGGAAGTGAGTTCCCTTCTCATCGATCTCGTCCACCCTCCTCTTCAAAAAGAACAGCTCAAGCCGGAGATGGTGGCCGAGAAGCAGCAATCCGTGGTGTTTGAGGAAGAAGTAATTGCGACCATGCCTTCAACTCACTCTCATCCCCCTTGCAGAACCGCGAGCTCAAGACGGAAGTGGAGCGACTCGAGCAGCAACAAACCGAAACAAACAAGCAGTTCTCGCAACTCGCGGCCGTGGAGCGGGCGGTCGGTCTCCTGAACTCCGGACGGATGGAAGGACTGAAGGATGAGGCCGGAGAATTGTACCGCGTTGCCCGCCGCTTCCAAATGGCCGCATTGGAGGTGAGTTCCTTGTGTTTGTTTGTTCCCTCACTCGCTTCTTGCAGGCCGTCTGTTTCGAAGCGAACCGAGCGGAAATTTCGGCCGAGGACGTCGCCGAACTCCTCGCGGCGGCCGCCCGCGACGAAGACCGCCAGTTGGGCGAACACGCGATCGAATTCGCGGAGCGGGCGGGCGGACGGTTGGGCCTCCTGCTCGCCGGTCCCGTCCAGTCGCTCCTCCCCGACGACCTCGCCGCGTACAAGCGGATCGTCGAGTGGATGAAACGAGGGCAGCAGCAGTCCGTACTGGTGACTGAGCGGAAGGAGGCGGAGAAGCGCGTCGGCTTTTCACGGGCCGTGCAAGAGCGTCGAGAGAATTCGGCGGCTTGACGCGTCCCCTTCATCTCTGCCTGATTTCTGTGTTCACTGTTGCCAATTGTTTAATAAATTCGTGTAATGACGATTGTTGGGGGGAACAGACGTGCAGGCATTTATTGGAAGCAGAAGACGCGGTCGTCGGCAAACAAGAGAGCGGACATGAAAAAGCTGGAGTGCATGAAGCGATGGAAACAAAAGAAGACGTGGCTGTTTGCTGTCAGTTTCTTGTGATTGTCGCGAACGAGCAAGGACGGCGGTCTGTCCTCTTTCGTTCTAAGGATTCATCGTCGTTCAAACGACCGATTATGCTTCAAAGAAGGTCGTCAACAGATTTTATTCAAAACAAATGGAACAACAATCGAACATGCAAGCCTCGTGTTCACTCCATCCACTCCACGATCTTCTCGTACGCGTCCCTGTTGCTTCGATTCAACGATTTGATCGACGGAGCCAGCAGAAGACGCAGCTTCTCGCCGTTCGCTTCCGCCCACTCGAGCACGTGAGCGGCGAGTTCGCGGGCTTTGTGACGGGCGGCGAACACGAGGAGCTCGGCGGCGTTCCCATCGGTCAGGCGCGCTTTCCACAGCTCCGTGTAGTCGGCCTGCAAGAAGAGAAGTGAACGGAGGTGGCGAGTGAAGGGACTCACAATCAGGGCGGCCTTCTCCGCCGAGAGCTCTTCGATCTAAACGGACATGTAAGAGAAGGAAGGAACTCGTTGTGCACTCACCCGCTTCTCAAACTCTGCCGCTTTTTGCGTCCACGCGGCCGCCCCCTTTTCTGCCTCCTCCTGCTGCTCTCGGTTCTGGGCTTCGAGCTTTTGGATCCGCGCCTCGTCGCGGTCCTCTTGCTCCTTCAGCTTCGCTTTGAGCTTGTCCGTCTAAAAACAGTGAAAGGTTGGTTGTTGAGAGGAGAATAAACCTTCCGCTTGAGCTCCTCGACGGCCGCTTCCTCCGCCTCGCTCGCCTTCTTCCGCAACTCCTCGCCGTCGGCCTCCAAGCGGGAGATCGTCGACTCCAGCTTGTCGATCTTCTCGTGGAGGTCCTCGATCTGGAAAGACGGCAAGTGACTCGGTGGGAAGAAGGGGACGAACCTCGTTGTTGGTCTCAGCGTGTGCCCACCGCTCCTCCTTGCATTTTGCCTCCAACTCGGCAATCTTCGATTGGAGGTCGAGGACCTAAAACGACGAATAGGATGAAGCAAAGAGATGGCCAGAGTACTCACTTTCTGCGACTCAACGGCCAACTTCCCGTCCTTGACCGCAAGTTGCTCCTCCAACGCCCGAATGCGCTCGCGAAGCTCCGTTTGAATGGCTTTGCCTCGGAAGAGTTGCTCTAGCAGACGGTCCTCTTGCTCCGTGAGCTGAAACAAACGACTGGGTACGGAAGAGAGGAAGAAGAACAAACGAGGGGACGAGCAGTCGACGGAATGGGAATGGAGTTCGAGGTTGACGGCGAGAGAGGCTGCTGATCGGTCGCTTGAACGAGCGTCTGCTGAACGGGCGTTGCAGGCTCGGAAATCGACTGCAGCTCCTCGGGCGAGCCATCGTCCTCAGCCTCGTCGTCGCTCTCCTCCTCTTTCCTTGCGACCTCGTCGTCAAAGTGCTCCGATGTGATTGTCTCGCTGTCGGCCTCCGCTTCCCTCTCGCTGCTCGACGGGAATCGACGCGGCCGTTTGGAACGAGAAGAAACAGACGAGCGGGCACGCCGCTTCTTCGGCCCCGCCCAGACAGAAACCGAAGGGCCGAACGGCGCGTTGCTCGCCACGGACGCCTGTTGTACGGCCTTTATGTTTGTGCCGACCTGTTGGAAGCGCTTTTGGTCCTCCTGAACAATAGACGGAATGAAAGGTGAGACTCGTTGGTGGACACTCACCGACAGAATTCGAATGGCCTCCTTCCGGCTTTTGTCGCAATCGTGGCGCTGTAGCCCGTGCACTTGGCGCTCGTGAGCGTTTCGGGTGCTCGCACAACGCCTGCTGATGCCGCACAACGAGCACTTAAAATCGCCTGCTCGTCCGTGGGAACGAATGTGCGCGTCGCGGAGTTGCGGGTTGTAAAACCCGTTCATTCCACAGATCGTGCACGGCGGCTAAATAAACGAAACAACGCATTTAGAGGATGGTAAAAGGAAAAACGAACAAGCATTGGCGGGCGGTGGGGTCTGGTGCGCATAAGCTCCTCAAGGTCGGCTGTCGTAGCCTCTTCTTCCTCCTGCGCGTTGTCGGAGATGGCAGCCGAGGAGACGGCCGTGGCCTGCGTCTCCACAAACTTAAACCCGACGTTGAACACGGTGGCGAGTTGACCCTGAAGCAAAGGAAAGATTGAAACAAAGACGGATAAACGAAAACCTTGAGCAGCTTGATCGGCCTTGGATCCTCGCGGTCTAGCTCGTGCCGCGTGTAGCCGTGCGTTTTATGTTCGTGCAATGCTCGCTCGGCACGCTTTTTGCACGGCCGGCGGCAAACAGAGCAAACCCATTTGTATTTTCGTTTGTGGCTACTCTCGTGGAGCTCTCGACTCTTTGAGTTTTGCAGATCGATCCCGCACATGCCGCAAATATGCTGCAACGAGGACGGTGAAGACAAATTAAAGAACAAACGCACGTCCGTTGGAGTCCCCAAGGACCAGTTGAGGGCACCGGCCGCAGAGTTCGCGTCTTCCCGCTCGTCGTCCGTCTCCATCTTCCCGTTACGCGCCGCCATTCGTAGAGTGTTAAACAAAAAAACGTTCCTAAATCCACCGGCAATAACTACACTGTGGAACGCGTAAACAGAGGGAAACCGCTGCTCAACATAACTGAAATGATTCACGCCGTATTCAACGAATCGATCGCGCAAAAATAAAAGAAAGCGGAAGCATCGGGCGGATCAGTCGACGGCACAAAGCTGATCGTGAGCGGGTACAAGAAAAAGATGAGCGCGCGGCGCGAATGGCGGTTGAAGGTCGACTGCCGCTGCAAACCGACTGACCCAAGCGGCAAGCGGACGTAAGGTCGCCTGACTCTCCCCAATCGCCGTTCAGCAGAACGCAATCGGCGTTGACCGCGAGCATTCCCAAGCCATCATGTGAACAAGAAGAAGTGGAGGACCGCGATCACCTTCGTCGATGGAGCACGTGGAGTGTTCGTCTTGTTTCTTCAAGTGCACGTGCCTGAACCGAAGTGAAGACGCGCGTGTTTGGCAGAGTGCTAGCCATTATAGCTTTTGACCGCACGACTCCACAAACGGGCAAAACTTTCAGTTGTTGTTCGTCGGCAACTACAATACAAACGCAAAGGCCTTCGAAGCACAGCCAATGTGATTCGATCGCCATTGAACGATTTTCTGGTCGTTCTGTTCGGCTGTTCGTTGTGATCAGAAAAAAGAACGGGTGGATGTTTTTTGCCGTCAAGTGGATCCACCCGTTAAAAGGTGCATTTGTTCATCTTCTTTGCACAGACACGAGTCGCCGATTCCTTCCAACCTTTGTTGAACTACAGCGCGCCCGACTGGTTAGTAGGGAGACCTCGTTTATTCAACTTCGAACGAAAAGAACATCAATCAAGAGGAGCACGAATGGGAGCGCATCAGGGCCGTGATCTTCAGGTATAGCTCGAGATCGCTTGTGGGCAGCGCATCGATGGGCGGCTTGAGCAGGAGGGCCGATCGGCCGCCGTTGCGGTCGGCGAACTCCAGCAGGCGGGCGACCAGCTCGGGGAGCTCGTGGCGGACGGCGAACACGAGCAGCTCGGCCGCGTTGTCCGCCGAGATTCCCGCCCGTATCGCGTCCGCGCACTCGGCCTGAACGAAGCGATTGGAACCGAGGTGTGAGTGGGCGAACTCACGATCAAAGCGGAATGCGACGCGGAGAGCACGACGTCCTCCGACTTTTCGACCTAGACGAAACAGGCGGACGGATGATGATGAAGGAAACACAAGAGAACTCACTCGCTTCTCGAGGTCCGCCCCTTTCCGCTTCCATCCCGCCGCCGTCTTTTCCGCCTCCTCCGCCCTTGTTTCGCTTTCGGGCTGGAGTTCGGCGAGCGACGAAGAAGAGCGGCTCTCCGACTCCCGCAGCTTCGTCTTCAGCGCCGCCATCTGAAGGCGCAAACAGGTTGAAGCGGAAGCGATGGCAAGAACTCACTTCGTTCGTGATTGCCGCAGATTTTTGCTTTTCGGCGGCCACATCCTCTTCCAACTGCCGAATGCGGGACTGGAGATTCTCTCGGGTCTTCTCCGCGTTCGCTTGTTGTTCGCGCAGACGCTTCACCCAGTCGGCCTGCAATGAGAAGCCGATTCGAAGACACCTGGACGAAAAACGAACTTCCGAGTGGGCGATCGGCTGAGCGGCCGTTTGGGCGGACGGCGATTCGGGCACCGCTTGCTGGTCGGAAACGGCGGGAGTGGGCGGGTCTGCGATGTCCACCAGCTCGACCTCCTCGTCTTCGGAGTCGCTCAACGTGATCTCGTTCTCTCCCGTCCAGTCGCTGGAGCTCCCACTCAACGGACAGCGTCGGCGGCGTTTGGCGCGAGAAGAAGCGTCCGGACGCTTGTAGACCGAAGCCGGGAGACGATGCGAAGCATTGCTGGCCACCGCCGTCCGCTGAATCGCCTTAACATTCGTGCCGATCTGCCGGAACAGCTTTCGGTCCTCCTGAAAGCAGGAAGTGCGAGAGGAGAGCGGACGGCGGGCACTCACCGACAGAATCCGAATGGCCTCTTTGCGGCCGCGGTCCTCCTCGCGGCGCTCCATCGCGTGCGAGTTGCGTTCGTGCTCGTTCCGCTGGCGACTGCCCGGCTTCCGAATGCCGCACAGCGAACAGGTGTAGTCGTGGATGGCTTCGTGCGAGCGGATGTGCTGCTCGCGGACCTCCACGCGCATGAAGCTCTCGATTCCGCAGGTCGGGCACGGCGGCTGAAAGACGAAGGATCCGTTGCGAGAATTCGATCGAGACGAACGCATTGCGGCGGCCGATGCCGTTTGGTGCGCATCAATTCTTCCAAGTCGGCAACGGTCGCCTTTTCTTCGCGCGGATCCCAGCGAGCGGCTGCCGACGGTCGGGCGATGGCTTGCGTGTCCACCAGTTTCGTCCCGACGTTGAATACAGCGGACAGTTGACTCTAAACCAAGGATACGAATGAAGAGGAGAACAAGCAGGAGAGAACCTTGAGAATGCGCACGCTGTTCTTCTCGGCGGCGTCCCACGCGTGCCGCCGATAGCCGTGCGATTTCTCCTCGTGCACCGCTCGGTGGGCACGCGACTGGTAGGGCACGCAGCAAACGGCGCAAATCCAGGGGTTGCTTCCTCCGTGGCACTTCTCGTGGCGCACTCGGTTGGCGGCACTCCACAAATCGATGCCGCACACGCCGCAGATGTGCTGCAAGTTGCCAGCGTAGACGAGAAACGAATGAAACGACTCACGTCGATTGGAGTGAGCGAAGACGAGTCGAGGAAGCCGTGCGCCGGCTGTTGGGCCTCCGCTTTCCTCTCCCGTCCGACCTTCGCGTCCGCCGCCGCCATTGCTCGACGCGCGACGAGCGAACGGCGATCCTGAAAGCCGGAGAGACGGTCGTGAGTTGGAAATACGCGAGTAGCACCGCGCGGAACACACAAGAAAGCGGCCCACGCTGCGTCTGGACGAAGAATCGACCGATGCACGAGCCGGAGACAGGGCCGAAAATGCGCAAGGAGCAAGACCGACCGCTTGCGGGCAAGAGCCGGAGGACCGAGTGACGAGTGAGAGGCCGAGCGAAAGAGGCGACGAGCTGAGCGGCGATCGCGGCGGGCCCTCCTTAAGCGTCGGCCGCTCGCCAACGCAGAGACGACTGCAGCGGATTTCGATCGCAAAAAACCGTCAGTGTTCGAGTGCGTAACGAGCAATCCCAAGACGATACATTCTTGAGAACAAAGAACCGCCTCGTGCCGCTAATTCGTTTTGCGGTCACGTCGGCAAACGCCCGTCAATTGCGTTAACTCGTGAGCGTGTTCCCTCTTCCGATGTTGACTACTCGCGTGGTTAACGCGTTCTCTTCCGCTCGTTTCCATTCCCCCGCTGTTTTGTTCCAAATGTCGCCAAGTTCTCTCGGAATTAACGAAGATCCCACGCACACGCCGTTCGAGCCCATTCTGCTATTCTCGAATCTCTGCGCTTATGCCGCTGGATTCGTTTCCACTCTACTCTTGATCTTCCTGATCCTCCAGCGATCACTCGCTTTGATGCGGAACTACCGGACGGTGTTGCTGATCGCTGCCGGTGGAGATCTCTACACACTCTGCTGCTTTGCGGCGTGAGTGGGGGGATTTCCATTGGATCATTGGATCACTCTAAACGATCGTGTATCACCGTTATATCTTCCGAATCAACGAAACGAACGTGCTGCTCGTCCTTTTCGGTCCCGTCCGCCGGCTTCCCGCCGCTGTCGGGATGATCGCGGTGGCGTTGCAGTGGGGAACCTCCGCATTGGCTGCCGCTTTTGTTTTGCTCGAAACGTGGTTCCGATTTCGAGTGGTCCGAGAGTGCGCACTTCGTCCTTTTGGTCTCATCCCATTCGTCTGTTCAGTCGAAAGCCCCCATCCACTCGCCGCATTCTCCGCCAACTGCTGCCGATCATTGGCGTCGTCTTCGGGTTGGCGCTCGGGACAGGCGTGAATTTGCTCCTGAACGCCCGGACTGCACAACTAGGTGACCACTCGCTGGTGATCGTGCTGGACACGGACGAACCTTTGGGTGTGGCCGTGGGCGCCGTCCAAGTGCCGTTCGCTGTCGGGTGCTACGCGTCCGCCCTGTGGTTGGGCGCCGCGTGAAAGGCGCCAGTTTGCGGCCCAAAACGCGCCTTCTCCTGCGGCAATTCACATGCTCGTTGCTCACAAAGGTTAAAACAAGCAACAACCTCATCAGTTGGACGGAATCTCATTGTTTAGACCCTCTTCCCTTTGTTCACACTTCTTCCCGTCTTCGCAAACCTCTTCGGCCTGTGGAACGAAACGGAGGTCTCGTTGGCGCCGCTCGGCCAGCTGCTGCAAACGTGGGCGCCCGTCCTGCTGTTCGGCTCGCTTCGTCGTGCTCTTGGCCGCCTGTTCGGAGGCATCCGCTGGACGACCAACTCGACGCCCGTCAGCGTGGTCTCGGCGATCGTGCAGTGAACGCGAACTACGTTTTGTGCACGAAAACGAGCGCATGGAACGTTTGACTTGAATGCATGGTGTTCATTGACCAAAGGGCATGGTATTGATTGTGTCGAAATCACTTTCTTTGATAGAGCGCGTGCACTGGCGTTGGTTCCTTCAAGCGCACGTGCACGAGCCAAAGGGAAGTCCAGTGGGTTCGGAGTTGTGCTCAATCTTCGCTTCTGCCCGCACAACACAAAAAACACGAGAACGTTCAGCCGTCGCTCGCCGACAGCCGTCTTGAAGCGATCGTGCTGGAGCGCTTCGTCGAGGAGCGACAGCCGACGTTCGTGTTCACGCGAATTGCCGGACGGGAGGTCGAAGTGAAGCGGGCGGTCCTGCACGGCTTTCGCGGCGCCTTTGTGGAGCTCCGCCCCGTCCTGCTGCTCGTGGACGCCGCCCGGCTGCTCGGCGGCTGGGCGGAGCGGTCGGCTCTGCGGAACGCGTAGCTCTTCGCGGCGCCGAGTCCCGAGGTGCGCCGCATGTTCGTGATCTCCGCCGCCGACCTCCGCCCACGCGCTCCACTCGTTCGATGCGTTCGACTTCGAGCGGCGCGAGTGAAGCGGCCGTGGAACAAGAAAACAAAAGACAGTTGCTTTTTGTGAAGCAGCGACTGGGATTCGTTTTGCCCCCGCTTTTTTCTTAGTCCACCGAAACACCTGCACATACCGAAGGAACGAGCAAACGACGAGCGAGTCCTCTGCGAGCATTCGTTTGATTCACGGCGCTTGGATTTCATCCTCCAACTCGTTTTGCCGTTCGTCTTCCAGCCGAACGAACGCTGTCCAGTGGGCGGAGATCGCCCGCTCGAGCTCTCGCCGCGCAGACGCAAACGAGCGGCGGGTTGGCGTTCCGTCCGACTTCGCTTTCCGACAGCTCGGCCGCTTTCCTGTACGTCGATTCGCGTGTCGCGTCTTGTATTCGATCAGGATTTCGGTCGATCGAGGTGAGTTTCGTTTTTTTGATCGCACAAGAAAATTTTCTGCCGTCTTTTGACCGAATGCCTCCGAAATCCGCACGTTTTCTCCAAAACTCGTCTAAAATCAACCAATTTCGAAATTCTTCAAATTTCTTACGCATTTCAGGCCCCATGGCCAGCACTCCAAAGAAGCCCCGCACCGAAGAGGCGCCCGCAGTCGACGAGCAGCCCCGCACCGGAGGGATGCCTCAGATCAACGGAAACCCGCCGCCCGCCCGTCCGCCGCCCCGTCTGCCCGCCAAAGGCCGCTCGTGGCTGCAGTTCTTCATCGGCAAGGAGCGCCAACGGATGGAGCAACAGAACGATCCCGAGCGCTTCCAAGTTCGGCCGGTCCGCTCGCTGCTCGCCAACCGCTCGTTCCTCGGCACGTTCTCCGACTCGGCGGACTTCGGGGCCGCGACGGTCAAAATCGAGCACGCGCACAACCTCGTGGGTCGGCGGGCGGTCGAACTGCGGAAGTTCGCGCCCTCGCCCGTCGCGTTCACGAACACGTTCGCCGAAATGGCGGCCGTCCTCCAGCTCGCCCGCGAGTTGCGCACGATCCGCGTCGAGTGGGCGGTTTTCTGGCGGCACATGAGCTTTGCGTTGATGCTCGAATGGATGCAAATCGCGGCGAAGTTGCACGGTAGGCTGCTTTCAGTCGGTTTCCGCTCATTTTGCCGCTTCCAGCCCTCCCGTCGCTGTCGTCCATCCGAGTGAGCGCGAAGGAGCTCAACTACCCGTTCGCGGACCTCTTCTTCGACTCGCTGCCCGACCGCGTGACCCACTTGAAGGCCGGCCGAGGGCGCGTGGCGACGATCTTCCGCCGGCGGCGCACTCCGCTCGAATCGGTCGACTTGGGCGGCGAGCAGCACTTCGACAACGAGCGCGCGTGTGAGTGAAAGAACCGCGAATTCTCGCCTTTAAGCCCTGCCCTGCGTTTAGACACCGCCGACGTCTTCCGCCTGCGCAGCCGGCGCATCGAGCTCGTCATGGAGCCGCTCTCGGACGACCGTCGCCATCAGCTGCACGACTGCGGACCGCTGGAGCCAAACGCGCAGCTCCAGGAGCTCCACATCAACGCCCAAATCTTCGCGGAGAGCGGCACGCTGAAGGCGTTTCGCCACTTGCGCGCCCTCAACGATCACTTCAAACTCGTCGGCCACCAAGAGCACACGGTGCGACTGGTGAGTGGGCGCAATCGGCGACTCTTCTCATTCCCCACCCGCCTTCTGCAGGGCCGCCTGAAGCAAATGAACGTGATCAAGCCGCACGCGAAGACGTTCGTCGACCACACGCGTGCGGCCGGCTTCTCGTCGACGGACGTCGAGTTGTGGGTTTCCGTC
Organism: Aphelenchoides fujianensis; assembly: GCA_024699865.1. Taxonomy (NCBI): domain Eukaryota; kingdom Metazoa; phylum Nematoda; class Chromadorea; order Rhabditida; family Aphelenchoididae; genus Aphelenchoides; species Aphelenchoides fujianensis. The sequence goes on along the minus strand of JAMPIO010000042.1, from coordinate 383,655 downwards.
TACGATTGGGTTCGTTCCTTTTCTCTTTCATCCACCGCCTTCATTCATTCATTCGTTTCAGAACGAGTGGTGGTACGTGGACGAGGACGCGGTCTTCGCCCATCTCAAGTGGAAACGCGAGGGCGACGTCCCGTGGCCCCGAACGGGCGGCCGTGCGCCCGCCTGCTCGCTCGTCCACCGCGGCGTTCGCATTCTGATCGGCCTGTAGAACTGAAGGGGGTCCGTTCACTGCGTCCATTCATCTGTTCTTCGTTCTTCTTTTTCTCACGCATCAATAGTCGAACATAAACACGCGTTCTGTACTCCGGCGCGTTCTCTTTTGTCGACCAAAAAAACGAAGCATTGGGCGGTGGGAATTTGATGGACCGCTTGTGGATTGAACGCTCGTTAGTGGAGGCATTCAAAGAAACCCGACCGCAAGACCGCCTTGTCCACCTGCAGGCGGCAGCGACTTCACCGTGCGGACGGCCGGTTGAGCTGCGTGAAGTCGACGAATGGTCGTTCAGCGCGCACGTGCCGCTCTCTTCCAACTCGCGCTCCTTTACACTGCTCAGTTGCTGCAGCTGTTTGTACGCAACATGGAATTCCGATGCACGAAAAGACGTGGCCATTGAGAACGCCTTCGAGTTTATTTACTGCACGAAATCAACAAACAAGAAGGAATCATCTCTGACCATGAACAGAAAGAAACACTCGCCTACTCCGCCTCCTGCAGCACGTTCATGATCGCCTGGAACAACTCCAACTTGTGCGGAAGCAGCCCAACGATCGGCTCCTTTAGCAACAGCGCCGCCTTGCCGCCGTTCCGCTCGGCGAACTCGACGGCCGCGCGGCTCAACTCCCACTCGTTGTGCTCGACGGCGACAAGCAGCAGCGAGGCGGCGCTCTCGGCGGTGATGCCCGCCTTCAGCGACTCTACGCACTTTTCCTGCAACAAGCAAATTAACTAAACAATGGGGGAAAGCATCTTCAAGTCGGCGATCCCGAACCGAACGGCCAGCGGGAAGAACTCGAGGGCACGAGCGGCGAATTCGTCCACTCGGCCGCGGTACACGAACTCCACGACGCCCTCGACGGCCGCCCGACCGGCGCCTTCGATCAGGAACTCCGTCTTCTCGGGATTCGCGCGGAATTCGACCGAGAAGAAGGACGAGTGGGCTGCCAGCACGGATTTGTGGACCTGCAAAGAAGGCAGTGAGACGAGTGGGAGAGAGCAGTCAGTACGTGGATCTCCTGCCCGTCCACCAGCAGCGAGCAGTCGGTGAGCTCGCTCGTCTTACGCATCGTCCACAGGCGGTCGTTGAGATCATCGATTCGTTTGGCCTTCAACTTGGTCGCCTCTGTTTTCATGCAGTCGCATTCCGCACGAGTAGTTGCAATTTCTTCGTCTTTTGCACTCGCCTGCGCCTTCCACTTCTCCAACTCCGCACGAATCGTTTCGGTATCCGGACTTCGCTCTTTGATCTGCAATGCCACGTCGAGAACAAGTGCATGTAAAAATCGAACCTCGCGACGCAAAGCGGACAGCTGGGCGGTCAAGCTCTCGAACTGCGGCTTGAGCGAGTCTTTGGTCAGTTTCGAATGGCACGCGTCGCATTTGATCCGCACAGCACACTCAATCACAAGCGCCCTGTGATTTTGCAAATTTGTGATCGTCAATCGCCTGTCTTCCGCGGGCCGATCTAAACCAATCTGGTTAAGAAAACAATTTGCACACTACACACGCACCCTTAGATCCGCTGAAAAACTTCCAACTCCAAATTGCTGTGGCCGTTTCGGTCCAGATAAAGCACTCCACTTCTTCGTCTTTGTCTTCGACCGTCACATGTGCCTCCAACTTGCCGTCTACCATTCGAGCTTCGAGCCAGAACTCCACCTGCGAACGCTCATCGAACTTTTTTGGTCCTTCTTTTCGACAGTACCCAGGATTGGACAGGTGCGATCGCTGAAGCACAAGATGTGCCTTCTTTTCCACAGCGTGCGCACAGACGGGCATCGTTGGACTGAAACAAACCGATGATTTAACCTCAGTTCGCAGCAAAAACGGGAAACACGCAAAATAAAGCGCGCACACCCTCCTAGCCGACCGCCCGCTCGCCGCACAACCCAATGGACTGACGACAAGTGGCAGGCGAACTCCTGCCGTCCACCTCTTCCTCCCAACCGAACGCAATGCGCGGCGTCCATTTACCGCGGGCATTCTTCGTGGTTGGGCGGCAGAGAGCGCGCTGTTCAAAGCGACCGGTGGTTTACAGGTACGCAATCCCGTTTGTTTTACGATCGACCTCCGTTCACTCGTGATCGATGATCGAATACGAAGCCGAAAGAAAGAACAGGTCGCATCCTTATCTCAATGAAGACCGTGATAATGAGCGCTCCAAATTCCTCCGTGGAGTAAGGCGAGCAAGAACTGGAATCTTTGCCTGCTTTCCCTCTTCCCGTTCGTTCAGTGAGAGTCAATTCATGTTCACGTGCAAAGAACGAGCAGAAACCCATGCTTTTGTGCAACCGCTTCATGTCGTCTGCTTGTCCTTGAATCAGCGGTGGCAAGCGGAGAACTCGCCCGCTGTTCGCCCAGCTGCCGCCCCGCAAACCCGTGCATTCTTTGCACGAGCATCCGCTTCTGTCCGTCGGCATCGATCAAACACAAAACAGAAGAAAAGACAATCGCCTCACGTTTCTGCGCTCCTCTCATTTCGGTCGCCGCGTGTGGAAACGCCGCGCCCGCTCATTTCCGCCAGCAGCCTGCCGGTTTGGTCGGTCGAATCGCCTCGCTCTCCTGCTCCGTGGATTTCGAAATGCGCGCGTGGATGGCCGTCGGTCTCCTCTCGCTGTTCGCTTCGCTCCGCTGGGCCCTCGCGACCGACTCGTGTGTTCACGAGGGCGTCGCTTCGGTCGGCAATCGCTTCTTGTACGTTTCTTCCGCATCTCTTCTCACCGCTTTTATTCTTCCAGTCTGCTCGAAGGATGCCACGGACAGACGGCCGAGTTCGGGATGGTCTGGAAGCGGAACGGGACGGTCATGATTCGCTTCACCGTGCAGCAGGGAGATCTGAATGATGGAGAGTGAGTTCGCCTTCTTTTTCGATCATCCACGTGCTCAGGTTTTTCATCGAGTTCGCCAAAGGATGCAAGGTGTGGATCAAAAGGAACACGGAGTACCCGTCCAAATTCATCACCTGTTTGTTGTGCTTCTATTTCTTCCCACGTTCTTTATGCTTGCAGGGGGACCAAAGTGGGATTGGCCGGAGAAGTATGGCGACCCCGAGTGGATTCGCCTGTCCCAGACGGAAGGGCGCTTTTGCGTGAAGGAACAAATGCGCGAGATCGTGGGCCACAAGATCCAGTCGAAGCTGACCGTTCGAGTGCCCCGTGCGGCCGTCGGCTTCGTGATGCTCGTGACCGTGAGTTCCCGCTACTTGCTCACCGCTTTCTTCGGTTGTTTCAGTCAAGGGACGGCGATCTGCGGCGTTTGGACGACGAACCGTAGAGGAGTCCGGGCATTAACGCGGCAAACTGTCGCGCGGTGGAGATCAATGAGCCGGTTTTTTTGTTTGTTTTTGTCGTGTGGTCAATAAACTTTGTTCGATTTGGAAAGCACGCAGGACGACGGAACAAACGAGAAGTCATCAGTTGTAACGAATCGGTGAACCGTGTCGATTAGTGGCTTTCGGCATCGCGCTCTTTGTGTCTGGAGGGCCTATTTCTTGTTGTTCGTAGCCGTCAAAAAAGAGAAAGAAGCATGTTGATTCAATCGTCACTTTCAATCCAACCAATCAACCGTTATCGAGCCGTTTGGGCTTGTGAGAGTTGCCAATCCACCGATTCCACGTTTGCTTGAGCAATCCATTCCCTCTACCTACTTGCGGCTGACTTCCGGACAACCGCTCCCAAAACTGGGCTGATGGGAAAAGACTGTTGGGCAAAGCCAATTCCCGGCTTTCCTTTCATGGGGGCTGTACGGGTTGTGTGGACGGCTCGTCGTGGAAGGTAGTGAGTTTATTGGAGACCGTCCACACGGGTACGTAGAAGGGAGGAATCGACGGGAAGAGAGCGGGACCGGCCGGCAGGCCGGGGAGTAGGGAAAGCCGACTGACTGGCGGCGGGGCGGCAGACAGGCGGGCAAGAGGGTGGCAGAATGCCAGAGTCGTGGCGGGTTGCAGGCAGAGGCGAGAGAGTGTGGAAGTCGGGGAGACGGGGGCGAAAGACTAGATACAAGGACCGTACAGGGGCGACGCCACGTCGGCAGGTGTTACCGCAAAGCGCAGAAGGAAGCAATAAATTGAGAACGTAAGCGAGGCGATTCTCTTCCCGTTTTGCGGCTCGCCCACTGTCGGGTGGCGTGGCCGACGAGGCGCACCGAAAGCAAGCCTCCGTTGCAACCGCCTTGCGCCCGTTTCCCTCCGCTCTCCTGCCCATTGCCCGCTTGGCCTTAACTCACCGCTCGAATGCGAGGAACACGGCGGCTGTTCGCCCGCTCGCTGCATCGAAAACCCGTGCCAATCATGAGCGCCCAGCCTCTCGTCCGTCCAAATTGATCAAACACAAAGCAGAAGAATGGGCGACTGCCTTCCCTTTCGCGCCTGCTTCGAGCTGCTCGCCATCTTCTTCCCCTCCCATCCGCTCACTTCACACGAGACTCCGTTCTGGATCAACGAGTTTATTCTTGCTTCTTCTTCGGGGCTTTCTTCTCACAAACAAGTGGAACAAAAGGCGATTCATCGCTTTGCGTTGAATCCGAAAGGGAGCCGTTGGAGGGGTCTGAAAGCGACGAGGTTGAGAAGGAGGAGAAAAATGGACGGACCTTGAGCCGTTCTTTTCCTGCCATTCACATCTCCGAGAAGCGCCGGGGTTTCGATCGTAGACGGTCGTTCCAATTGCCGTCGCTTCTAGGGCTTGTCGGGTTGCCCGTCCAAAGACCCCAAATCGTTCCAGTCGGTCAGCGAGCAGGCGTCTTGATTGTTCACGAAGGTCTCGTTCGCAAGGCGGCCCCCATCGTTCTTTCCACTCGTTTTGTCGCGCGTTTCTGGAGCTGCAAAAGAAATACGACTGCTTGGAAGGAGATGAAAAGAACCCACCGCTCCTCCACCGAATTGATCCCGCGGATCGGGGCGGACGTCTTGTTGTTGCAGAGCCATAGCAGGCGCAAGAAAGTCGTCCAGCTGCAAGAGCTCCGTCCGTTTCACCCCTCACTTTAACGAAGAATTCACTTCTTCGGTCGACCGCCGAGTTCGCCAATTGGAAGCGGGCGGAAGATCTTGCAGTTTGCCCGCGTAGTCGAGCGCACTCCAACGATCGGTCGGCTCGAATGGATAGCGTCCATGGCTTCACACGGCCGGCTTCACCACAAGCACAGTGTTTGGAGTTCGGTAGGGGCGTCTTGAAAATGTCAATCAGCTTGTCGCGCAAGGAGCGGCTCGAAAGAAGTCGGAACAGAGGCTGAAAGAACGGAGAGATGAGTGGGAGAAGTGGACGCGGGTTTCTCACCTCCCGAACGGCCGCCGGTGGATTGGAGCGCATGCACGTCGTGAACACCGCCGTTTGCTGCAAGGAGGTAAGAAGAGAGGACGAGAGGATGGACTCACAGAATGATGGCAGCTGTTTACCGCTCTGCGAGTGAACACAGGCTGTGGACTTGAACACGAGCGGCCCGTTGAAACTCAGGAGCATTTGGGAGACGAGGGCGTCTCCAGCCCTCACCGGTGGGTTGAATAACCGCTCCGTTCTGCCAAGAAGAGCCGTGAGAAGCCGGTTGATCGCAACCACCTACCGGCAGTCGTGAGCAGCGAGCACATCGACCGAAGACTCCCAAATGTCCAGTGCTGAGCGGCGGCATGCGGAGCGGAGAAGCTCGTTGTTCGTGTTGATCACGAGCCGGAGCTTGAGCTTGAGCTTGAAGCGTTCCGAGGACGCGAGTTCCCATTGGACGATGACTTCTGCAATGAGCGGGGGGATGAAACGAATGGAAAGAAGGCGGGAACTCATGTTGGTCCAGTTGGCGGCCGCACTCATCGAATAGAAGAACGAAATCAACGATGAAGCTCGAAGAGGAGCGCGTTTGCCGAACAGCCGAACCGGCCGCTCCTTTCGTTCGGCGGGGGAATGAGCGAAGGGAGCGGAGAGCGAAGGAAAGCAGCCGACCGCTCGAGAGGGGAACGAAAAGAGCGACTGGCCGCTTGCCGCCTTTCTCGCTTCGAAGTCGACTTCGATTGCGCAACGAGAAGGCGCTTGTTTTACGAGACGACTGGTTAGTAAGCTTCCGCTTGTAAATGATGGTCAATTCGAGGACAACAAGCATCCGATTGTTGTCAACAGTTGCTTGGACTTCATCACGGTCAATCGCAGAACGTGCGGGCTTATTATTGATTTTGTGACTTAAATGTTCACTACCGATTACCAGCTGCCTCAAACGTTTCGAAACACGCCGCTTGTTGACGCCGTGCTCCAAATATTTGATGCCCAGCCGCAGCTGGAAGCTCTTTGCATTCCAGCGCGCTCCTTGCGTCTAGAAACATCTGGAGAAGCGAGTCACCAGCGCGTGCCATCCCTTTGACGACGAGAGCGAGATCGAATGGCGTCCCGCTCGTTCATCCCATTTGCCCCGCGCGCGTCGCATTGGGCAATCGGTTCGCACACCGCTCTCATGTTGCGCAAATGCCCGCAATGAGGGAGAGGGCGGGCTTCCCATGGCTTGTTTTCGACGGGCAGAGTGAGCGGCAGGCCGTCGTTGGGGCAGAGGTCATTTGCTCGCTCGCGCGCGCGCGCAGATTCGTGCTCGACCGGTTTGTTTGCTCCAATTTGGAGCCCGCTTTGCCATTCGCTCGCCGCACTTTTTTGGTAGCAATCTCGTTCTATAAGTCGTTTTATTTTGAGCTTGCTCTTGCTCCCAAATGCCCGAACGAATGCTTTGTTGTGTTTTGACCATACTTTACAAGAACTCGTCCAAACGCCTTCAAATCGATCGTCTTGCAAAATTTCCCACGTTCTTTTGTTTTCAGGCAAAATGGCATCCGATTCAAAGAAGCCGCGTACCGAAGAGCCGCAGTGCAGCGAGCCACGTGTTGCAGAGAAGCCGATCGGCGACGAGGAGATGCCGGAGATCGCCGGAAATCAGCCGCTCGAAGAGCCGCCCGTTCGCAGTTTGCGTCGTCTGCCGCCGAACGGCCGCGCGTTGCTGCAGCTCCACTTGGGCCGCGAGCACCAGGCGATGGACGACGATGATCCCGAGCGCGTCCACGTCCAGCCCGTCCGCACTCTGCTCATCAACCGCGCGTTCCTCGGCACGTTCTTCGACTCGAAGCTCTTCGGACCGGCTCAGCTTTTGGTCACTGGTGGACAAATCTTCTTGAGCAAATTCTCGTCGGATCATTTCGGCAACGCATTTGTGCAGACTTTCGAGAGCGTCGTGGCTCTTCTTCGCTGCGGACAGAACGGATTGAAGACGATCGAGATCGATTGGACGTCCGATCCTCACGACTCCTACTTACCCTGGATGCGCGACTGGCAACGGGTCGCTTCGCAGTTGCGAGGTGAGCTTTCTGATGTCCGCTCTTCACTCATTTCTCCACTTTAGCTCTGCCGGCGTTGTCGTCGATTCACGTGGACGTTTCGTCCGCCAAGCTTTCGTTCGCGCAGATGCTCTTTGATTCGCTTCCGGACTGCGTTTCGCATTTGAAAACGGACGACGCTCGCGATGCGACGTTCTTCCGGAAGCGGGAGGCCGTGCTCGAAGTGGCAGAAGTGAACGACAGCCGCAGCGAGAACACGTGTACGTTAGAGAACGCAGTGCAGCCCACCTTTCAATGGATGCATGTTCAGACCTCGCGGATGTCTTCCGCTTGAAGAGCCGCCGCATCGATCTCGCGTCGGCGTGTTCTTTGGATTCGGAAGAGGACGCCACCCCTTGCTGCAGGCTGCACGACTGCGGCCGACTCGAGCGCAACGAGCACCTGCAGGAGCTCTACATTCGTGGCAGAATCTTCGAAAAAGAAGCGATTCCCGCGGTCCTCCGCCACTTGCGCGGCATCAACGCTCACTTCAAACTTACCTACTTCGAATACAACCAGTTCGCGATCCACGTAAGAGGATCTTGAGCGCTGACCGTTTCTCTGCATTTCTTGCAGGACATTGGAGACTTGAAAGAAGTCGAGAAGATCGAGAAGAGCGCTAGGAAGTTTGCCACGGCCGCTCGCAATGCGGGATTCGCTCCGACGAAGGTGGAGCTGCGGATCGTCGCGCTGGACGAAGTCGTTACTCCTTTCCACTTCGCTCTTTTATTCGTTTGCTTCAGGGAGATGGAGAATTCGTTTCGGAAGACGATCTCATCGATCACTTCCACTGGACGTGCGAAAAAGAGGCCGTTTGGGAGTGGCCCGATTGGATGTTGGATTCGGGGGTCTTGACAACGTCCGTGCTCGTATGCTCCGTCGTCCACCTAGGCGTTCGCATTCTGATGGGCCTTCCCTGAACCAATGCAACGAATTTATTTTTTACTTTCTGTTCTGCGTTAAATGCCGTCACTAACGAATAAACACGAACACGCTAGTCTACTCGCTTTTCTTTTGATCTGAAATGATCATTGTAATTCGATTCGACTCGGTGGGGAGGTGCCGGTCGACTTCCGAATTGTTGCTGAAATTCGCTCGTTTACGCCGTGAGATCGTTCATTTGGCCGCTTGTCGGTCGGCGAAAGCGGCGGTCCACTCGCCGAAGCACACCGAGCTTCCGCCTTTCACTCCCACCTCGTCGCTCGCCGGCAGTCCCCGTTTTTGTCGTTCCGCTTGCTTCTTTGAACTTCTTCCAATTGAGCGGATATAAGCTAGTTGGAACGTAGCATTCCTGCAGTTTCGTTTTGTTTGGAATCAAGATTGATTTTTTCGTTGACAATCTCCAAATCGCTCTCCTTTCATACCAGCTGTTCTCATCCTTTTCTTACTTTTTGATCACAAACAGCCAGCAAATAAAATACCAGCAATTAAATGTTCAGACGAACCGCCCACTTTCCTGCGTTCCTTTCCAATCCCCGGTCTTCTTTTGGTTTGCCGGCGTGAAGTCGGCGCTAATCCACTTGTTGACTCACCGGCTCCTCACTCACGTATGTCGCCCGTGTGCGCGTTCGCTTGCATCCAAAGAATGCCCGCGCTGAGATGCCGCCGATCGCGCAAGAACGACGTCGAGCGGTCCGGCGAACTCGTCGGACATCCCGCCGCTTCCACTTGCCGCTTACTCATCTCTCGCCCGCATTCCGTCTGTCCGCTTCGCTCCGCAGTGCACAAGCCGGCGGGTGATCGAGCGAGGGGGATCGAACGAAGAAACGGAGCTTTTGGTTGACGAGCAGGAGGTGAGAAGCAAGAAGAGTAGGTTGGCAACTGTCCGGACAGCTATCCTTCTGCAAATCCTAAGCGAGACCCCTAGAATTTGTTCAATTCTTCTTTCAAGCGCCCGTTGGCAACGAGCAGGAGATCGCCCGCAAATCGGCCGCCCCGTTCTAGATTTCGGGCGTCCAGCGGGCAAACGGCGCGGCGATTCGACGCGTGCTGGAGTTCGGCGAGCGGTCGGGCGGCTAAGGGCGGCCGATGGAGGCGGAGGCGATCGGCGCCCTCGCCTGCACGACTCCCGAGCTGCTCCTCGAAATCTCGCAGTTGTTGCAGTCGTGAACGTGCCGCTTGCAGCATTCTTGACCAGTGGACTCTCGTTTGTCGCCGAATCGGCAGTGAGAAGCGGCTTTCATTCGAAGGAAGAAGTCCAACGGCAGATTGTTGACAAACCGGACGTGTTCCATCGATTCTCTGGTTTATTCCCTCAGCATCACTTCGCAACACAACGCAGATAGTAGTGGACAAAATAAAGAAGTCGTGTATTTCGTTCGGCTCGCTCAGCACACGCGTCTTCATCACCGCTTCGCTGCAACGAGGGGAGTGAGTCGGCGGGAATCGAGAGCGAGAACTCACCAGAAAGCATCGGTCGGTCGGATGGCCGAGGGTGCGGCTTGCCGTGGGTCGAACTGTCCGCTCGCAGCTCCACGATCACAAGCGGGCGATTCGCTTGTTGAAGCCAATGGTCATTTTGCGCACGACCGCCGTTCGTTCGGAGCGGTCGGCAGGAAGCCTGAAATGAACGGCGGTTTGAATCGAATCGTCCACTTACCAAACGGAACGGAGAGCACTTGACTAGTCGGTTCAAAAGTCCTCACACGCTCGGATTGATCGCTTTCACGACGGAAAGTAGTCGAGCTTCACCACGGGCACAACGTTCGGGGGACTCCTTCGATCGACTCGCTTCCTTCCGACAGGGCGTCTTGCGACTGGACGGTCTTCTGCTTCACAAACCGTTTGGATCGAAAGAGAGGCTGAAAGGGAGGAAGAGGTGAGCTGGAGGGAGTAGCTGGAACTTCTCACTCGATCCCACCGATCGCTACTGCAAACAACCGAGTGAGTGGAGGAATGAGGAGTGGACGGGGCTCACCGTTGATCGAGGGGCTTGCGAGGGTGCGGTCTTTGCGGTCGCAACTCGTCGATGAAAGCGCTCGCAATGCTAAGCGAAGTGAACAGAGGGCAGAACGAAGAGGATCCCCTCCGTTGAGCACGTGTCTCCTGCTTCAGGGAGTCGGCGTTGATCCCAACAGCCGCGTGTGTGCTCTTGCAGGAACACGTCCAAGCTCTTCGCACGCACTCGTCGCTCAACCGAAAGAAGTGGGGAGGTCGGACGAATGGAAAGGAGAAGAACTCACGTCTTTGGACGACCTCTTCTCGGAACTTGCCGCTTCTGGCTCTTCGACGTCGCATTTCGGACGAAAGAACGGACGCATGCCGTCGAACGAAGGAGAGAACCGCAGGGAACGGGGAAGAAGTTGGCGGGAAGTGGGGAGAAGCGCCTCTGCCGAACAGCCAGGAGCGACCGCTCGTCTCGCAGACCGGCCAGCGGAAAGCAGGGAGGAAAGCGGGAGAGCGGAAAGGACCCGACCGCTCGGCAGGGGAAACGAAACGAGCAACTGGCCGCCCGCCGCTTCCTCGCTGGAAGTCGGCTGCGCGTTGCGTTCGGGATTGCGCAACCACTCGTTTGTTTGTTTGAAGCAAACCCGATTATTTCGCTGGCAGTTGAGTGGTCGCGAGATTGGTGCCGGATTTCTCGTGTGTACCTTGACCTTTTTTGTTTGGGAAGGAAAGCAGAAGCTCGTGGACCAAAGAGAGAAACAGAAGGAGCAGGAGGCAATAATTGTCTCTTCGCTCCGTTCCCTCGCACGCCTTCCTTTTCCAGCGACCTCCGAGTTCTCCGTCGATGCGAAGCAGATTGCTCGAGTTTATCGCCGAACTTCCCGTCAGTTCATGCCCACAACTCCTCACGCAATCACGAGAGCAGGGGGATGGGCGAGAAGTTGGGGTGGAGGAGCAGGAAAGCGGTCGACGGATCGATCGAGCGGCAAGTAGAGGAAGGGGCCGCTCGATTGGCGGCGTGAGTCGCGCACCCCGTCCCGACGGTGCAATCCGCGGCATGTGACTGCGAGCGCTCCCAAGTGGCTGCCCGTGTGAATGGAGAGCTGAGTGACCGCCGCAATCGCTCATCTGTTCAAAGAGCAGCCGCCAGAGCGCAGATTTTTCCTCGCTCGTGCGGCACTCCTACAAAAAAGAAGATTGTTCTGGTTTGTAAGCGACAGCAAGATGCAGAAGACTTCCGAGCTCTCCGCTTTCGCCCAGTTTGTGGGAGAAGTGCAGAAAGCCCGCTGTTGCTTTGTTATTATGCCGCAAATTCTAGACGAATATTTGCGTGATACCGAAGATTTGTTGAACGGCCTGACCGCTTTCTACGATTCCTCCCTCTCAGATCCACTGCGAGCTGCTGATCACGAACGACAGCCTCGGGGTAGGCGGGCTCCAAACGGAATTTCATTTTAAACAGAAAGTACACACAACACAAACAAAAGGAAGGAAATCAAATAAAAGCAGCGGGTCCGTGAACTTTGAGACGAGCACGCGGTCCTCACAAGAAGCCGCTCACTGCAACGAGCACCGCGATTCGGATGCCGGGCGAACTTTTAACACAGCAGCAACGAGCGAACGAATGGCGGCAGTCGGCGGCGTTCTTCTTCGTCCTTCGCCTGCACGTCTTCGGCGACCGACTCGAGGGCCAACTGGTGCAATCGAAGCGGTTTCCTGCAACGAAACAACGCTTGTCGTTGATGATTACGAAAAACTCACACGGCGATCCAAACACTGGCTTCTTTTGACTTGGACCACGTATCGTAGGAGATGTGGTAACCGAGGCAATTCTGCGTGGAATGATATTCCTGAATCGACGCCGTGTACAGCTCCACAGGGCGCTGCAGGCGCATGACAACCTCGGACCACGAGCGTGTTTCGAGACTAAAGCGGCAGACAAAACAGTCGAAATTGGCACTCCAAGCGTAACGAGCTGCAGTCGTCTATCGGTTCAAAACAGCTGATTGTACTGCACTCACCATACCACTCGCCGTGTCTGTGCTTGACGTCGACGAGCACGAAGAAGTGTTGCTCCAACCACTTGCCCCGATGGACGCGCGCTTCCAAATCGTCGTCCCGTTCGACTGCTCCGTCGAGAGCCAACGGATGGCGGCCCACGGACCGCTGTTCGTGTGTTCCGGTGTCCAAGTCGAAGAAGTGCAAAGTAGACATCGTAGTGGCCAAGTCGTTCACGAGTCCCGACTGTCCGTCGCGGTAGAAAAAGTACAAACGGCGTCCAGCAAGATGGAAGTCCGTGAAGGGCATTTCCCGATCGCTAGTGATGACGAAAAGTAAACGGATTGATGTGAACCGCTCGTCAAACTCGTAGAAGGAATAGTTGATGCGACCGTTCTGGTTGCTTTTGACGAACACCAGCCGGCCGTCCGCAGTCGCTTGTTCCGGCCAGCCGGCATTGGTTCTCATCGCGGCGTCTCCTTCCGCCGGCAAACGAACGGAGTACGAGGAAGTCGCGTAGTCCAGGTCGACCACAAACAAGAGTTGCGTTCGCATCGACTGTGACACACGCTTTTCAACGGCCAAAAACAAGCCGATCGTTTCGGTCAAGGGAACGGAGCAGTAGAACGGACGGTATTCCGACGAAGAATCGATTTGACGCCACACGGACGCGAAAGAACGCGTAGGCTCGAATTTTCTGAAGAAACCTTTAAACAAGTCTAAGCAATAAAAACGAACCGCTTTTCCCGCAGCAAGTAGTTGTAGGCGATAATTTGATCGTTTGCTTCACACTTTCCGAGCGTCGCAAACGAAGCGCGAAAGCCGAGGCGGGCTGAAACGCGGAAAAGCCGGTGGTCGCGCGCACTTGCCCGTTCCAGTACGACGCGTTTTTTAACCACTCGCTTCTCTTCGGTTCGACCAGTGGCCATTATTCGCGAGCGATGGAAGCGGTGCAGAAATCAAGCGGCTGCTCGCTTCACTGACGGAAGACGGAATGAAAGAAAAAACACTCGATCGACTGCGCGCGGGTTTGCAGGGTGCGGCGGTCAGCGCGGTTGCTTGCGCATCCGCGTGAACGCGTCCATTCGATCGAAAGCTTTCGTGTTTGTTCGACGGCCTCACTTTCAGCAAAACCACGTGCACACCTATTGCGTTCGTCGTAGTGAGGTCAGCGCAAGTGCAGCAATCACTACGTGCCGATTGAGAGCAGGTATGTACAAACAAGAAGGTCAAAGAGGGCTTTGGTAACCAGCGGTTTGCGCAAGTCGTGGAAGTCGACCACCACACTAGGTACAAATCAATCGTTCAAGTTTCTACGCTGACCATTAAAAAAAAGACGATTATTGCATCAAACACCCGGTCCCCAATTTGACGTGACAAAAACAGCAAACACATCCGACGACCAATCGTTCGGCAGAAGATCGCTTGGCGTTCGATCCACGAGATCGATGGCGGGATCGGCGAGTCGAAGCGAACCGAAATGTTTGACGCAGACGTATGTTCGCTTGCCTCGAAACAATAAAGAATTAATGTGAACAAAAGCGATCCATTTGAAGCAATCCTCGAGGTTGAAACGGTAGACGAACAACCGCTCCTGGGAGACAACTACGAGTGAATAGACAGGATTTCTTGCCTCTCATCCACTCGTTTGTCTTCTTGTTTATTGCAGTCGTCCGGTGGACCTTTAAACGTTGGACTCGTTGGGACGGGCGTCTGCTTGAGGTTCGTCAAAGACAATTAACGGACGGTGTTGCAAGCGAAAAAGTAATCCTTTTGTCCGTTTTTTGTTCTCAAAACGAGGCGGCGGCTGCGGACGGCGCGCCAAACTTGGAACAGAAGGCGGTCGTCATTATCGGTCGGCTCCAATTAACTGTTGTGCTCGAGATCTGTGGAAAGCGATTGAATTCAAGTGTCCTTCGAAGAAGTTGTAGCCATTTGGGAGTGCAAACGGTGGAGCGAGGCGATCCGCTCGCCCGCTCCACTCAACCCGCAACCATTTCGTTTGAATTCGAAGGGAAGGAAGTCAGAAGTCGGTGCTTCCTCAACTAACCACACGAAGGACTCACACTTGCCTATTGGATGACCGAATCCAACCGAGACCTCCACCACTCGATTGCAGAAGACCACTGGGCGCCCGTGATTTTTTGGCTGGGCGTCGCGTTCTTCACGGTGGCCGCCGCGCTTTCCGTCTCGGTCACGTGCCTGCTGCTGGAGTGGACGCTCGCCTTCTGGCGCCCGCTCGAGTTCAACCCCCGAAATGGGGGCTTCGTCGCGCTCACGTTGCTCTTGATGGCGGCCGGCGGTTGGCTGGTGCCCGAGCGGACGAGCGAATGGCCACCGGGCGGCTTCTATCAATCGAGTTCGTTCGTTGCAGAGTGCCTCTCGCTGGGCTATTTGACCAACCCGACGATCGGCCTGCTGCTGATCGCAACGATGATAGTGGCCGGACTGGCGAACGTCTCGCTGGCCGGCGTCTTTTGACGCCTGCTCGCTGTCCACGCGCGTCAGACGAGCGGCCAGCAACGCGGCTTCAAACGAGTGCGTTCTTTTCGACGGGTTGATGTCTATCCCGTCGGCTGCAAGGCTCTCCGTACCCTAAAGGCAGTCACCGAATGGCGGCGTAGTCGACTGGTTATCGCAACGCACTGACTTTGTTTTCAGGCATCAATCCCCGCACTAACTCGCGTCTTTTCGGGCGAACGTCGCCGCTGTGGCCGCCGTCGTCACGGAGTTCTGGCTGAACTTCCTGCCCGTCTTCTGGTGGTTCCTCTTCGAGTTTCTCGCGCTTGCCTGCCTCTCGCGGCTGCCGCGCGTGAATGCGACCGTCGCCGTGGACGCGCTCCTCACCGCCGCCCTCTACCGCGTGCTGCTCGGCCGCCGAAGTCCGCAGATGGTCGCCGCTGCCGCCAGCGGGAGTTCGTCTGTCGTTCAGCCCCGTGCACAATGCGGTTGTTTGATGAACGTGTGCTCGATTGAACGGACTCGCCGATTGAAACGAAGGAGTGGCATTCGCCGGTCACACAGATCTCGGCAATCGATTCATCTCCGTTCGCTACGTTGCAGACACGAACTGCCGCCTCTGGAGTCACCGTTTGACCGAGTAAACTGGGAATGAGTGCGAAAGTAAGCAAAGAACGGAGCAGCGAGAGGATGATGGCCGCTTGTTCTCCAGCCGCGCACTCGATAGACTCAAATTAAGACGGCAGCAGAGAAACCATTTTGATTGACGGTTGTGGGAAGCAAAGAAACCGAATTGCTGGTTGCAAAACAAACCGCAGTGAATCGAAACATCAGAAGACGAGCAGCAAGCAGGCGTGGAAACCGACCGCCCGGGCGAGCGGTGCGAAAATTCCGCTTCGAAAGCGCGCGCGGTCCCGTCGCGATCGGTCCACGAGAAAGTCGCAGCAGCCGGGCGGCCGCCGTCGCTCGCCGCATTTTGCTTCCCGTCGCTCGTTTCGATCGGTCGCTCGCTTCCCGTTCGCTTCCTTTCGTTCCACTCGCTCCTTCGATCGTCCGGATGCCCTGCAATCACGTCCTCAAGTTCGAGTTCCTGGAGTCGCAGTACAAAAAGGCGAAGTGCAAAACCGAGCCCAAACCGTTGCCTTCCCGTCCGACCACTTTCTGCCGCCTGAAGGTGTGGAAAGTGCTTTTGAGCGATCCGGACACCCGCAAGATGAGGATCGTCGCGACGGGTGACTCGACCAACCTGCACGCCTCCTTTTCGGTCTTCACCGTCGTCAACGATCTCGACCAACACAGTACGTTTCTCGTTACCTTCATCCTTTTTACGATTGCAGGTTACGCCAACGTGGACACCGACGTCCGCTTCCAGAACGTGGCGGCAGACGAGCGGGTGGTTGCACGGGTGTGGGAGGACCCGTGCTCGGCGTGCGAGGCCGAGCGCCGTGCCGCCGCCCGCGACGAGCCCCTGCTGCCCAACCAGCTGCCCGACCGACAGCCCGAAGCGGCCGAGGAGCCGCCCGCCCTGCAGCCGGCCGAAGAGGAGGAGCCGGCCGATCCGCTCGCCGCTCACGAGCAGGAGCCGCCCGTCCCGCCGCCGGCCGAAGAGGACGAGCCGCCCGTCCCGCAGCCGCCCGCCCCGCAGCTGGCCGAAGCGGAGGAGCAGCCGGCCGATGCCGAGGAGCCGGCCGAAGAGGACGCGCCGCCGGCCGCTCGCGAGGAGCCGCCCGTCCCGCTCGTCCCCCCGACCGCTCGCAACGAGGAGCTCCAGACGCTCCGTTTGCAGGTTTGCTGTCCGCACCCGCCCGTCACATCCGCTTTGTTCCAGTTGACGCAGTCGGAGCACCGTTTGGCCGAGCAGCGACTCCAGGCGGAGAAAACGCAGAAGGCGCTGAAGTCCCGCATCCGCCAGCTGGAGCAATCGGAGAAGGAGAAGGGCGAGAAGGCAAGAGCATTCTGTTCATTACTGCTCCGACTTACCTTCTTTTTGCAGATCACGGCGCTGGAGAAGAAGAGCGCGAGCTACGTCGCGCACATCAACCACTCGGACCTGAAACTCGGCGAGCGCAAGAAGGAGATGAACGCGCTCGAAGCCGACGTCCGTTCTTCGATAACTTTATCCGTTTATTCATGTGCATCGTTCAGGTGAAGAAGCTGAAGTCGGCGCTCTCCGACGAGCAAACTCGGCGCCGCGAGCTCAGCAAGGAGATGAAAGAGCGCAACGACAAATTGCTTGTGGCCGCCTTGATGAGCGCGTCCAAGCTGAAGAAGCAGACGACAAAGGCGAGTGCCCAACCGCTTTTTCAAACCCCTTGTTTTTCCAGATTTCGGGTCTGAAAGCGGAGAAGAAGGCTCTGAAAGCGAAGATCACGAAGCTGACGGCCGCCCACAAGCAGCAGAAGGAGACGAAGGGGACGGCCACTGCGGACAACTCGGGCAGCGCGAACGAGGTGTGTTTGAGTCGCTCACCACCGGATCATCACCTGTCTTTCAGAACGCGGCGCCGCTCTCGAAAGTCGCCCAACTGGAGTCGCAGCTCAAAGAGCAAAAAAAGACGGCGGCTGACCGCGAGAAGGCGCTCGTCGAACAGCGTTCGGTGCTCGAGGACCACGTTCGTTCACCTCCTTCATTCCTTCTTCAATTTGTCGCCTTTAGATCAAAGAGCTGCAGTCCGCCCTCTCCAACGTCCAAACTCGTTTCTCGTTGCTCCAGCAAATCTTCCAAGGCGGAGTGGACGAGCTGAAGAAGAGCGCCCACGGATTGGAGGAAACGACGGCCAAGCGGGCGGCCGTTCGTCAAGAGGTGGGCGCCCGTTCACTTCGCCCACTCTCTCATCCGCTGGTTCCAGCAGGAGAAGCGGGAGTTGGGCGTCCACCAGACGGGCGCGCTCGAGCAGCAGAAGCAGACGGGAGAGGCGGCCGCTGCTTCCAGCTCGCAGTCCGGCGGCTTGGAGCAACGGACGGACGACGGCGACTCGCAGCTGCAGCTGCTGCCCGCTCTCCAGTCGGCGCATGGCGGCGTGGACGATCTCTTCTTCTCGCTCCAGCGAAAACTCCAACGCGAATTCGACCGTCTCAAGAAGGGCGTCCACCAGTCGGCCGAAAAAACGAGCGAGATGTTCGCGGAGTCGGCCGGTGTTTTCGAAGAGGTGAATAGCCAATGGTGTCACTTTTGCTTACTACCTCCCGTTTGTTCAGATCGAATGCACGCGCGTGCTGAAGGCGGGAATCACGTCGGAAGAGAAAGCGGCGGGTCTCTTCGTGTTCGCCGTCCGCTACAACGACCGCCATCTGGCCGAGTACGTGATAAAGCACGTACAGAAAACGTTCGGAAATACGCGGATGCTCGTGCGCGAGGCGACTCTGGACGTTCACATGGTCGACAGCGCCTTGCACGAGAAGATCGCGCGTGGCTCAAGGAGATGGAATGAGATTTGGTCTATGTTGTTTTCGGATTAAAATCGGTTATTCACCATCGACCGCTTTCTTCGTTTCGAGTAACTGACTTCCGAGGCCAGAAATCTGGTCTTTCTTGATCCGCATTTGCAAGCTGTTCGTCCCGAGCGGACGTTCGCCTTCCTCCCCGTCGGCCAACTGCAAACTTCGGTGGAGGAGCTGCGGGATGCCGTCCTCGCCGTTCTGCTCGTCGAGAAGGATGAGCTCTTTGATCGACTGCTTCATTGCTCATTTCATTGCTTTTAGATCGCCCGCTGAATTGCGTCAGGCCGCTCGTGTTGATCTCGCGAGACGACGGAGCGGCGAGCCGAGTGGCGGACGTCTTTCCGGACGCCGAGCAGCCGGACGGGACGGAGGAGGAGGACGGGCTGGTGTTTTCCGTGACGCCCGAATTCGACGAACTTCGCAACGGCTACTCGCTGCGGCGACGGGCGTCGTTCGTACTCGCCGAGCCGGAGATTCGCGTCTTGCTCGTGGTCAAAGGGGAGATGAGCTTTTGTTCGATTGCTGGGGTTGATGATGGATTGTTCGAATGAGTGGAGTTGGCATTGCGGAACGACTACTCACTGCTCTCCGCTCTACCGCCCATAAATCGTTCGCTTTCGATTGCCCGGGGTTGAAGGAACACTGCTTCGAGCGGTGGAAACGCCAAAGAAAAGCAAACACTTCGCACTTAACTCCTCAATCAACAGTCCGCTAATCCCCGCTGCTTTCAGACCACGGCCGCCGGTCTGCTGCGCCGCGCCGTCCGCACGGCCCGCCGCTTCCACGCGCTCCGCCGCCTGCCGACCGTCGAGCTCTCGGAGGTCGTCCTCGTCGCCGACCTCCCGCCCACCAAATTAAACGACGGAGAGGACGGCGAGCTGCCGGAAGGCGACTACGAGCGAACGAGCGGCGTGATCGGCGACTTGCGGGCCGACCGGACGGCCGCGTGGTTCGCCGAGTTGTGCGGCCCGCCCGACACGTTCGCCTGCGAGACGGTCGACCGCCGCCATCGCTTCTCGTTCGTCCAGCGCGTTCAACGAAAAACCAGAATGGAGGACGAGGAAGTGGACGAGAAGCCGGTCGAGCGGATCCAGCGAGCGGGCGACAAGGAGAACCCGTGGGCCAGCGACCAAGCGGACGAGCACGAAACGAACTTGAAGCCGCTGGAGCCCAACGAGCTGACCGCCGCCGACCGAGCGGAGAAGCCCGTGGAAGACGACCTGTGGAGCAGCGACGCGCCACCCGTCGACCTCGCCGCCGAACTCGAAGCCCAGCTGGTCGCCGCGACGGAGGCCGGAAGCTCGGGTAGCAAGAGGAAAAAGGGAAGGAGCCGATGCCGACGAGCGAGGAGAGCGCGTTGTGTTAGGATCGCGTCAATCTGTTCTCTTCGTTCCTTTGCGTTTCTTTTGCAGCGATCTCCGAGTTCTCCGATGACGCGAAGCAGTCTGCTCGAGTTTATCGCCGCATTCCTTTCAGTTCGTGCCCACAACTCCCCACGCAATCACGAGAGGACGGGAATGGGCGAGAAGTTGGGGTGGAGGGGCGGAAAGCGGCGGTTGACGGCCGGGTGGGCGGCGAGCTGCGCGAAGGCGGCGGGGCGGGCCGACCGGACGGCCTTCAGGGCGACGAGAGCGAGCGGGTCGGGCGTCCTGCAACCCGAAAGAAGATTTGAATCGAATGGAAGGGGACGAACCGAAACTTGAGGCGGTGGACCTCGAGCTTCGCCACGCGGCTGCAGAAGCGGCCGACGGGAAGGCGGCGGGCGACGAGCAAGGCGCCGTCCTCCGCGTCCCCGCGCTCGCGGACGGCCGACAGGTGGGCGACGCAACCGGGCGGCACGCGCAGCCGCTCCCACCGGCCGACGGCGAGCTGGAGGCGGAAGACGAGGGTGCGTCCGTCGCCGGCGTGTACCCACGCGTACGCCGCGCCCTCCGACCAGTGGACGCCCTCCAGCACGAACTGCAACGAGCGGGGGAGTGAGCAGAAAGCGGAGAGCAGCTGCTGCAGCTCCAGAACTCGCCTTCGGGTCCACGTGGGGCGCGTCCAACGCGACGGTCGTCCACTCGCCGCCGCCGCCGTCCGCGTCGAGTCGGCGCGTGTGCAGCGCGCGGAGGTCGGCGCCCCGGAGCGCTCGGAGTTCGCGCCCGGCGCCGCTGAGTCCCGTCCACGCGGCGTCGACCTCGAGGCGCTCCACGACCATCGCGCGCCCGGCCGCCGCGTCCAGCCGCAGCCGAAGGAGCGGCCCCCGGTTGTCGGCGGGCACGAAGCCGCCGTCCGGCCACTCGAGCGCGTAGTTGAGCGCGTGCCCCCGATCCCGCCGCAGCTCCAGCCGCTCGTAGCGGCGCGCGTCGAAGCGCAGCCGCAGCAAACAGACGGCCGTCCCGGCGGCGGCGTCCTCGACGACCACGAGCGTCCGCGCGTCCACGACGCTCGCCGCCCGCATTTTCGTCCACGCGCGCACGTCCCGCTCCAGCCGCGCCAGCAGCTCGTCGGAGGGCGGCAGGAGGCTGCAAGCAGGCGAGTGAACCAAACGAAAAGGAGGGGCGTGCATCCGCGTGTTGAGCAGCAGGTCCACGACCGCCACGCGCCGGTTGCCCCACAGAACGAAGGCGAGACGGCCGTCCGGTGAGTGCACGACCAGCGCGTCTTTCTCCTCAAAACGGGGGGAGTGCGGGCGGCCGCGGCCGGGGAGGACTCACTCGAGTCGCGACGAACACGTGCGTCTCCGCCGCGGTGGGCGCCGATTGAGTGTGCTGGAAGAGCGGCGGCGGGTCGGCCATCCGGGCGCGGGGAGCGGCCGGGCGAAGCGAATGGAAGTGAGCGGGGAGTGAGCAGCAGAAAGAAAGCGGGTGTGTGCGAACGGAAGCTTGCCGCTCATTTCTCTTTCTACTCGGCGAACCCAGTGCCGGTCTCCGCTTGCTCTAGCCGACTGCCCATTCCTTCTTTCTGCCTTCTCTTCCTTCAACCAAGCTTCCTTTTGTGGTCTCCTCCCACTCCAACCGACGGCCCACTCCCTTCCCATTGATTCCTCCCCTCGTTCCAGCCCTCCACCCCGTTGATCAGCCATGAAATCCACGACGACCGTCTCGTTCCGCTGGCCGCGCGCCTCGCTCGTGACGTCGGCCGCTCACTCGGCGCTCGACCGGCCGTACGCGGGCGCGTGGGGCGAGACGCGCTGCTCGGCGCCGTTTGCGGTGGGCGGCCTCGCGGCGAACCTCAGCACGGCGCTCTTCCACGACGCCGCCGGGCCGCAGGTGTTCGTCGTGGCGATCGAGAGCGTCGCCGTCTTCCCGTGGGCCGACTGGGAACGCGCGCTGTGGATCGAGGCGGCGGACGGCGCGCTGTTGGGCGAACGAGGCATGAATTTCACCGGGGATGCCGTTGGAGTTGTCGCTGGAGAAGTCGCTGGGGATGTCGTCTTCATCACCGCGTGTTCCTCTTATCCTGCTGGATTGGCCGCAGCTCATGCCGGAGTTCAAAGAGAACACGCGGCGATGGAGGCGACCTCTCCAGCACTCCCTCGTTTCCGCTCTCTCTTTCCAATCACTCGTTCGCTCGTTGCAGATTTCGTGCCGCACGAGGGCCGCTGGAAGACGTCGATGGACGAGTTGCGCGCCTTCACGGCCGCCCACGCGGCGCCGTTCGTCGTCTGCTGCGATCTGCGGCCGATCCACCCGGCGGACAGCGCGGCCGCCGTTCACCGGCCGCTCCGCTTCGTCCCGCAGCCGCCGGCTCGCTTCCGGGCGCCCGTCCCGCTCGATCGCGCCGCCGTCGTCGCGGTGGGCGACGCGCTGCGCCTCGACTTCAGCGCCGAGCCGGCCGCCGACCGTCGCGCCGCGCAGCTCGTCGTGCGGCTGACGGCCGGCGGCCCGACGAGCGGCGGCGTCCAGCACGCGCGCCGTTGGCTGGAGAACGCGCGCGGCGAGCGCTCCTTCGTCCACGGCACGTCCCCGTCGGCTCTCCGTTGATTCGCGTCTTGCAGAGAGCTTCGAGACCTTCCTGGACGGCGCCCAGCACTTCCTCTTCGAGTGGGAGGGCCCCCGCGAGTCGCTCGCCGCCTTCGCCGGCGGTCCGGAGGCCGCCCTCTTCTTCTGCCTCGAACTCACTTCTTTCGAGCAGCAGGAGGCTGAAGACGGAGTGGAGGTTCGTTTTTGTTGGCTGTTTCTGATCGCCCGCTTCTTTCAGGAAGGAGACGAGTCGAATGTGGCCGCCGTCTTGTGAGTTCTCTCCGTTTGGGGTGTCTCTGACTCCGTTTGATTGCAGGGACGTGGCGGCGGAGTGAGTCGAACGGTACCGGAACTGGATCGATTGTCTGCTTCTCGTCGCCAATGTTTTTCGTTGTTGTGGAGGAATAAACGGATAGTTGCTTGCTTCTTTCTCAAATTGTTCATTGATCAACGCGAACCAATCGAAGTGAAGGAGGAGCAGTGGTTTAGAGCTACACGCAATAACGACGAGTTTATTCCACTTCATCCCACAAACGAAGCAGGGCATCAAAGCGAGATTACACGCCCGAAGCGAAGACGTCGGCGCCCGTCCGCTGCGTTCCGCCCGTCTGCTCCGCTCGCTGCTGCACGCTCTGGCCGTAGCGGTAGCCGCGGCGGGCGTTCAGCATCCTGAGAACAAACGAGGAGATGGAGCGAGGGAACAGAAGGCGGGAAAGAAGTCGGAACTCACTTGACGGCGACGATCACGACGACGATGGCGCCAATGAGAAGAGAGAGTCCGACGCATAGGACGATGATGAGCGGCATGAACGCGCCGAGGAGCAGCCAGGTCGACGTCTCTCCCGTATTCGAGTAGTCACTGCAGGAAGCGGGGAGTGTGTGAACGGAAGGAAAGAGGGAACTCACTTGTTGTAGCTGGCGACCGTCTCGATATCTCCGGCGACCGGCTGGAGCGAAACGACGAGCAGGAGCGACTTCCACAGGGCGGAGCAGAAGGCGGCGACCATCACGACGAAGAGCGGAAGGAGGGAGAGCGGGAGCGAAGGACCGACCACTCGAGAGCGGTGAGCAACGAAAAGGATCGAACGACGAGTAAGACGCGCGATATTTTGGGTGCGAATTTGCACGAGAAGAATCATAAGTGAATCGGTTGCGTTCAATCGAGCGGAAAATCGAGCGGATGCTCCGGCGTTCTATCTTTCGAACGAGCAAAAAGTGACAGGAGTCGGGCGAAATGACGCCCTAAAGGACGACTGCCGGCTGCCGAGTGGCCGGCGGAGTGCGCTGAGATCCTGCCGCTCCCCCACGAACACACCAGGCATTGTGCGGGGCTACGCGACGGCGGCCGCCCTCCCGCCGCCCCATTCACTCGTCCTCCCCGCTGCTGGAGGCCGCCTCCCGTCCACGCGCTGCTCGTCACTCGCCGGGCGAAGTGGTCGCGCATCGCTTGCACGAATTCTGCCGGTTTCCTCGAGATCGCCTCCGATTCGGCAGTTGATTCGTGGGGGTCATTTAATCGAATCCAAGCGCTCTGCCGGCAAAACAGAACGCAGTTCTCAGTCGTTGCCCCTCCCACGCGGTTGGGCGCGCTCGTCGAAGGGCCGCTGCCCATTCCGCTCTTCTGCGCGGCGGGCGGGTGGGTTCTTCCGCTCCGATCGGCCGCGACTGTTCGCCCTCTACTTTGGATCCTCTCGCTTGTCCTTCCGCGCCCCCAACCGCCCGCCGCATCGATCTCGGCTCTGCGAGGTTGTTGGACGATCCATTCGCCGAGGTCGCGGTCCTCAAAAAAGACGGCCGAAGCGATCGGGACGGTTGGCTCCCCTCTCCCGGCATTCTCTCCTGCACGCAGCCGCTCGTCCATTTGGAGATTGTGGACGGAACGACTGACCTCCCGCTCCGCTGACCGAAGGATTCGTCTACTGCACGTTAATTCCATAAAATATTAGTCAGCGTTCAACAGTCTTCAACGACTTCGACCTTCAGAGCGGCTTCCAGGTTTTCTTCCTCCAACTCGCCGTCCGTCGACTCCTCCTCGCCGTCTCCCGACTCATCGTCGTCCCCGAGCTTCTCGCGCTGGCAACCGTCCAGCTCTGCCTTGATGAACGCTCGCATTTCGTCTCGGTCCATTGCATTTTCGAGTTTCGTATCGAAAGCGAGCAATCGTTTGATCCGCTCGTGCACTCGTTGCGTGTGGCCGGGGGGCCGCCCGCTCGGGACGGTGACGTCCTCTGCGCGGCCCCGTCTGTCGAGTCGAGGGGGAGGGGCACGCGTGCGCAGGTTGGCAGACGAACAGGCGGGAAGAAGCGGACAGGAGGCAAAGGTAAAAAAAGACGAGAGAACGGAGAAGTGGGGGACCTTCTCTCCTTCCTGCTTCTCCACTGCCCCCAACCGAAAGATCCAACCGCAAGAACACGACGAGCCGTCGACAAGCATCAGTCCACGAGCAGAACGGCGAGCGGACTCCAACGAAGAAGATGGCCGAAAGCAGGCGACAGCGGAGAAGACGGGCGCCACTCGATCAAAATCCCTTCGTTTGTCGAATCAGGGGTCTCCTTCCACCGGTCGCTCGTTTGTTCGTGGAGGGATTGATTATGGTTTCTCTTCGCTCCGACTCGCCGAATCCACGAGTGGCGGTCGGCGTTTGGATGCGCGTTGCGGCTTTCGTGGTCGAGCGGTTGGCGGCTGGAGTTGGGGAATGGCGAGCCGATATTGCGGCTTCGGAACGGCGGCTGGAAGTTCGGTCCGGGAATTGCAGGTAGAATTGCGGGCAGGCCCTTCGACTTCAAACGAGAGGAGATGAGTGGGGTTGGGAAGCGCGGCCGGCGACCGCTTAAGGACACGAGCGCTCCGAGTGGATCGCCGGACGGGTGGCACCGGATTGCCGCCTTTTGTCGGCCTCTCCTTCGCCGCTCGCTGTTTCGGCGATTGCGCTCCACTCGTGGGTGACGTGATTTTGGGACGGCCGTTCAGCGAAGCGCGTCGCGCACACACCCGGCCGAGAAGTACGGGCGATCATCGAGCATTAGATTACCCGAGACAAAGATCGCTCTACTCCTTACATTTCGTTCCTGTGCATTCGGCCTTCTTTTGCTGTCCTCGTTAAAGTTCGGCTTGTATTCGTTCCTTTAGTCTTTGGTTGACGCTCACCGACTGCGTTCGATCATCACACAAATAAGATTAAACAAAAAAGAACTAAACGGTTTATTTTTCGACAAACGAGATAGACGAGTTACAAAAAGAAGCGACGAAAGGGCGGAAATTCACGTGATGACCGTGGGCGAGGTGCGGCCGGTGAACTGCTCCAGCTTGCAGAGCTGCAGCGCGACGAGGGCCAACGGCCGGAGAATGTCCTGCAATTCGGCGCTTGAATCCACTCGACCACTCACACACGGAACGAACCTCACCGGGCGCCTCCAGTTGGGGGTCGGCGTTGTTCATGAACTTCTCCAGGTATATCCGGATCGTGGCCCCAACCACCGCGGTCTCGCTCAAGCGGAAGACGACGCGGCTGCCGCCCTCGAAGAAGATCCGAATGCCCTGATTCCGAGCCACCGAGCCGTCGATGGGGTCCGTGTACTCAAAGTTGTCCGCATTGATGATCTTGAAGACCTCATTGTTGGCCTTCATCTCGCGCCCAATGTAGCCGGGGATCAGCGGCTCCATGTACGTCCTGCAATCGAGCAGTCAATGCTGCTCCAATCCCTTGGCACTCACATCATCGAGTTCGCAGCGGCGACGTCCACCTCCTCGTAGTCGTAGCGCATGAAAACGTTGCGGCCGTACAAAAACCAGTGCTCTTGCACCAAATCAACGACGGATTTCTGACGATCGGCGAGGATTTGCAGCCAGGCAAGGAACGCCCACACGCCGTCCTTTTCGCTGCAATCCGCGGGATGAATGAGAGGAGTGAGCGGAAGAAACCGACCGAATGTGGTCGCTGCCCGTCCCGAACGACTCCTCGCCGCACAGCGTGACCATCCCAGCGTCCATCAGGTTGCCGAAGTACCTCCAACCGGTGGGCACCTCGTAGCACCGCAGGCCCTGCGCCTTCGCGACCACGTCGATCGCGGCCGCCGTGGTCTTCGAACGGGCGAAGCCTGAAAAGGGACCATCAGTGAAAGAAATGATGAGGATACTTGCCGTGGATTCCGTTCTGTTTGAAGTACGGGATGCACTTCAGGTTGGCGCCGATCACCGCCAGCGAGTCGCTCGGCGTCACAAAGAAGCCGTTCCCACCGAAGATCGTGTAGCGGCCCTAAAGATCGAATAAAGAAATGAACAAACAAAATGACTCGCCCCGTCGCCGCTCAAGGCGACTCCCATGCGGTACTTGCCGCTCTTGATGTGCTGGATGAATTCCGACGTGTAATGCGGGTGCGGATTCGGACGGCGGCGGCCGCCGCCGAAGTCCTCTAGCGGCTTCTCGCCCAAACAGAACGACCGATCGAGGCCGAGCTTGTCGAAGATCTTCAGCAAGTAGGGGCCGGCCACACCGCTCATCGCGTCTACACGCAGTTGGAAAGCCCGAACCCCGTTGTTCAAAGCCAAGAAAGACTTGAGCTGCAAGCAAGCAAAGAAATCCACCGAATTAAGTAAAGTCTTTCGTTTGAAACGTTTTTAAGTGTCGAAAAAGCAGAGGGATGACTGGAGTGCCGACGAAATGCCGTGTTTTGAGTGAAACATGTGAATGGCTTTGGTGAGATCGGTGTTGAGATGTCGTGTGCCGTGAGAGAATGTGATTGATAACGATCGTGTCAAGCGATAGTTCCCGTTAAGCGGGACTACACGGCTTGCAAACGAAAGAAAGGAGTGCGGAAAAAAGCCGCATGTCCCCCACTCACCTTCGGGAAGTCGAAGATCTCCTCCATGCACTCGGCGTACATGGACACCGGGTCCGCGATCTCGACCGTGAACTTCGAGTCGCCGAAAGCCGGGATGTTCTGCGGGCCGAGGATCGTGTACGTGCGCGCCGCGGCGCTCATCTCGACGTCCATCTTCAAGCAACAAAATGAAACGAAGGAAGAACGGCGGTCATTTACGTCTCGGCAAATGCGGTACTCTTGGATGGTCTGCGTAAACTCGAAGATCCTTGTGGTCACCTGCAAACCAACGAGCAACAAATGTGAGAGAAGAACGAGGAGAACTCACGGCATCGGTCGCTGGGCCGCCGTTCTTCCCGTTGAATTTGATGCCGAAATCGCCCGTCGGGCCGCCCGGATTGTGCGACGCCGTCAGGACGATGCCGCCGTCGATGTTCTCCTTACGAATCAGACACGACATCGCCGGCGTGCTCAGCAGCCCGTCCTTCGCCAAGATCAGCTTGCGGAGCTAAACGAGAAGAATGAGTGGGCGGAAGTGATTGGCGGACGGAAGAGTGGATGGCTGTTTGAAGGAAGAAAACGGAAAGGAATGGACGGAAATTCTCTCATTTCTTTAATCCCCGTCGATTCCCACTCGACCACGCACTCACCCCGTTGGCGGCCGCGATTTTGATGCACACGTTGACGACCTGCGGGCAGAGGAAGCGCCCGTCGCCGCCCACCACGAGAACGGCGCCCACTTTCTCGGCTTCGCCGAGCCCGCCGTCCAGCACGCACTGGACGAAGTTCTCCGTGTAGTGCTCAATGCGGAACTCGGGCACCTGCAAGCAACGACGAGTGAGTAAACGCGAGAAAAGCGGCCGAGAACTCACGCGCTTGCGAAGGCCGCTGGTGCCCGGTTTCTGCCCGCCGAAAGCCCACGTGTTCATCCGGATAACGCGGCACTCCAGATGCGGATGAACGGCCACGCGGCGAGTTTTCGCTTTGGAGAATCCCGCCGGCATCTCCACCGACGGGGTGCTCTCGCTGGTCGAAGTGCTCGGCGTCGCTGCCGCCGTCTCCACCACGGGCGGCGGGTTCTGCGGGGTCGCCACGTTCTGCAGGCCCTCCACGACCTC
This sequence comes from Aphelenchoides fujianensis, assembly GCA_024699865.1. Taxonomy (NCBI): domain Eukaryota; kingdom Metazoa; phylum Nematoda; class Chromadorea; order Rhabditida; family Aphelenchoididae; genus Aphelenchoides; species Aphelenchoides fujianensis. The sequence goes on along the minus strand of JAMPIO010000042.1, from coordinate 355,439 downwards.
GTTTTGCGACTCACTACGCCGCGCGTTCGAGCGACTCCAGCGGCAGCCCTGAAAGAACGAAGATGAGCGTAGAAGTCACTTCTTCAAAACCAACCATCGGAAATGACGAAAGACGATCTAAACGAGGAATCAAATTCTTTAAGTCGACGGAACAGCAGGATTGCACGCGGAACAGATGGACACTCAGCACCAAAACAAAAACGGAAAGGTCCGCTCGAGCGGTGTGTCTGCAGCCGACCGACTCCGAAATAAACGCGCAGAATGAGGCGCGGCCGAACGCGTGTCTCCTTCCTCTTTCGTTTCGAGACCCACCGCTTTTCAGTTGGCGATGCTGCACTGGAGTTCGTCCCAAAACCCCGACGGTATCGTCCACGAAAAATCACTTTCCGCCATCGCTCTTCGAATTAGAGTCGCAAAGTAGCAAATGTCGGACGAGCAGCTCAAGAAGGAGCTCCAGCCTCCACTTACTCGCCTTCTCTCAATCGATCTTTCTTTTTTGGCTCGACCATCTGAACGCGATGCTCACTAAAGTGCGCGAATTCAACGTTCTCAACAAGCATTACTCGCTGCTCGTCCAGCGGCAAGCAAAAACGAAGACATGGGCTCCATAACGGATAAGCTAGCCAAAGTCGGGCGAGAGGCAAGCAGTTGAACGCCGTATTTCCTTATTCATTCAATGGTTGTTTGGAGAAAGAAGAGCTGAAACAGCGGAAGGAGTCGCTGCTCTTCGCCCGCAAGCGGCAGGCAGACGAGTGGGCGGAGCTGTGGGTGATGCGCAAGTGGAGTCACTTGACGGACTGCCGGCTGCTCGTCGGCGGGGAGGAGATTCCGGTGAGCAGAGGTTGGAGAGAAGGGAGAGGGTTGGGTTGATTCCACTGGTCGTTTGGGCGGACCACGATCGGCTGGTTGGTTGAAAGGGTGCATTGTCTTGTGAGTGAGTGCCATCGAGTGCTGGGATCGGCAGATGGGAAAACGCCGAAGAGACATCGTTCACCACCGACAGCCCCTCCCAACCTTCTTCCTAGCCACTCTCAACTCCTCACTCGCCGCTTGCAGGCCCACCGGAACGTGCTCGCCCTGAAGAGCGCCTTCTTTGCCGCCGAGTTCCTCGCCAATGCGCAGAAGAGCGAGTTCTCACTGGAGGGCGTTCGAGCGGGCGTCATGGAGCGAGTGCTCGAGTTCGTGTACTGCGGTCGACTGGACGAGTGGAGACGGATTGCCGGGAGGTGTACGCGGCGGCTGCTCGCTTACAGGCTCACCGATGTTATCGTGAGTTCCCTCCACCCTTTCCTTTCAATCAACCTCTGTGTTTAGGACGAGTGCCGCCGTGTGTTCAAGGCGGGCGTTTCGGCGGAGAACGCCGCCGATCTTCTCGTTTTGGCCGCGCGCCACGACGACCACAAACTCGCCGCTCACGCGCTGGGGTTCGCCGAGCGGGGCGGCCGGAAAAGCCGCCTGTTCTTTAGCAAAACAATCCAATCGCCGCTGCCCGATGACCACGAGACGTAAAAGAAGGCCTTAGAGCGATGCTGCGAGCGGAAAACAGGGGAGGAAAAAGCGTCTGGCGGTGGGTAGCTGGAATGGGGACTTGCTTGTTTATTCGTCCGGTTGTTGTTTCATCCAAACTGATCGACAAATTATCAGTGCGTTTTTAATCTGCACTAAACTCTCTGCTTTTCGTGGTTTTATACAAACAGCATGCGTTACTCCTCGACTTAAACCTCATTATTGCTTTGACTGTGATTGAAGATGAGGGAATCATATCAGACAAGTGCAACTTTATTACTTCAAACGGACGATCAAAGCAGCTTCTTCAGTAGGCGGTCAATCGGAAAATCGAAGCCGCAAGGGCGCGCGTAGAACGACAACAGCGCCAATCGTTTGGGTTTGCTGCAAAAGAAGAAGATGAGAGTAGGGGGCGAAGGAGTGGACAAACCGGAGCGGAAAGCGGCGGACCGTGTGCTCGTTTGTCCAATTGTTGTGCTGGTAGACCGTGAAAACGTCCTCCTCGTCAAGCAACACCTGCCAGTTGCTGTATACACACTTTAAGGAGAACTTCAGATTCATCGTGAATTCTCGGGAGTCCGCCGTGTCCAAATCGACCACTAGGAGGTGCACCGAATGGCCGCTGAGAGGCGAGCAATCCGAGCAGTTCTGCACGATGAAGAGCTTGGATTCCTTGAAAGCCTGCACGCGCTCTCGGTAGGCGACGTCCGTCTAAAGTCGACAGTCAACGAGAAGAACAACCACCGAAAACCCACCATTCTTTTTGCGTGTCGCTCCGAAAGCGGGATCGATTCAATGCCGGCTGTTCCCCGCTCCACCGACAATGCGAAAAGATGCCGCTGATTTGAGTCGTCGTGCTCACTTCGTAAATTCGCTTCGTTTTCGCATTGAAGTGGTAATTGACCATGTCGTCGTAAAGACGAAACGTGCCTAAAAGGCTGAAGTCCTTCGTTTTGTGATCCAGCGAAAAAACCTCTTGTATGAGGTGCTCTTCGACGATGCAGACGAGCTGGTCGGTGTCCGCAACAAACCATTGAGCACAAAGAAGCTCGCGGTTCGTCGAATCAAAAGCGAAAAGCTCCTCGTGCGAGTGGGTGCGCCCGCCGATGTCCAGCCGAACAATGCACAATGCGGAGCGGCGGTCGTCCACGTGCTGCGCAACGAGGAGAGTGTTCGCGTCCAGAACGTCGCGAATTCGTCGATGACCCCGCCGACCATTCGCCTCAATAAACGTGCTGAAAGGAATGCTCATTGATTGCAAGTTCATCGAAATGCTCACGTGTGCTCGCCGGTCCACAAGTCCAAACAGTGCGCAGGGTCGATTTTGCCGTAGTAGTCGTCGAAATGGAGCACGAAACGCCCGTCACGAATGGCTCGTCCCTCCCGCGGGAACTTCGCGTTCCGGACGACCGACGCCAACACGCCGCTTTCGATCGACGGCAGCTGGTCGGACATGACGAGCTGGAAGCGGAAAAAAAACCCTGCTGCAGTCGGTGATCGCAGGTGGCGGTCGCTCGTCGTGGACGCGCCGGCTGCCCGAGCGGACGCCGTTGCGCCATCCATCCAACGGGTTGAACACTTGACCAAGATTAGGGAGAAGGATGTTTGAGCGATTGAATTGTTCCTCGCGGTCATGCACCTTCCCGCAAAGAGGGTTCTTTTCCCGTTCATTCCTTCTAGTTGAACTTCATTTCTTTCTTCTACAGATCGCAAGCAAAAGTCGCTTCCGGATTCTAACGAAACTCACGGATCAAACTGCAGATAAGAAACGAGTGAATCGAAGAGTTTCTTCGACCCGACGCACACGAACGAATGGAAAGAGGGAGAGCGGAAGGACGAGAGTCAGTGAGGATCAGACGCTGAAGCTGGTGTCTTCGCCTGCCGGCTCGTCCGCCTTCTTGACATCGCAACCGCCACTGCCGCGCGCTTCCACGACCACGCTGCCGCTGCCGGCCGGGGCCAAGACCGCGCCGCCGGGCTGGTCGGCTGTTTGGTTCATTCTGCCGATCGCCCTTAGTCGAGTGGCTTCTCGCGCAGATTGCGCTGTCCATTGCGGACTACTGGGCGGTGCGGGGCATGCAGCCGCCCGACTCGCCCAAATGCTCGGTGATTTAAACGAGACGGGCGGTCGACGGCCTTCCGCCACTCGGTCGTCTTTTCGCTCGCCGACTCCGCGACCGGCGGCGGCGACCTCCGGCTGCTGCTCGTGAGCTGACGGCGGTTCGCCCGCTACGATCTGGAGCGCTCGTTCGCTTGTATTCTCCCTCTTTTCGCTGGTGAATTCGCGCAGCTACAGCCTGCAGACGCTCTCCGCCTTCTAGTCGCCGACTCGGTGGAGGAGGAGGCGCGAACTTCGTGAGTTCCCCCGCCATCAACCTTCGATCGTTCGTTTCTTCGATCCAAACCCGCACCACGGCGATCGCCGCCCACTTCCTCGTGCTCGTCGCCTTCCACCGACTGCGCGGCGGCCGGACGGCCAGCGGTGGAGCAAACGGTAGGACCGCATCGCCGAGTACTTCCGCCAGTTCCAGCGCATGATCACCTGACCAATGGCTTCTTGTGCGGGCCGATGAGCTCTCGAGATCGTTTGGAGAGATCAGTTCTCGCTCGGCTCGCTGTTTTGTTGCAAGTTGTCGGCTTCAACATTCGGTTTATTCTCTTGTCCGAGCAGTAAACAAAGGAAGGGACAAGCGGCGGATCACGCCAACTACTCAACAGCCACTTGTTCACTCCTCCTCCAACTGCACCCATTCCTCCTCCTCCGTCGGGCGCTCTCCAACGTCCGCACGCAAGCGCTTGATCTCCGCGTTCTGCTCCTCGATCTGCAACGATCAATTGAACAAGAAGACGATTGGAGTTCGAACCTTGGCGGACATTTCGGCCACCTGCTTCGTCAATCGGCCGACCTGCGCCGGCAGCAACTTCAGGGCGCATTCGTTGCAGTTGACGCGAACCAAGCAGACGACGGAGATGTCGAGGAACTTGCGGAAGTCCTTGATCACGAACTTTCGGTCCCGAACGGGCACGTCTGAAGGTCAACCCAAGTGAATGCGCATGCTTGAAACCAAGCACTGCACCTTTGTTGCCCGTGAAGTGCGTGCAGTCGCCTACGGACGCCTTCCGGTTCGCCCAAATGAAGACTTCGGCTTCCTCTCCGGCGTCTTCGATCACGACTTCCGCTTCGATGTCGCCGTTCTCGTCCAGGCGTGCCGCGAGGTGGAAGGAGACGCCCGAGTGTTTCGACTTAATGTTCTCTTCCTTGCGCTGCCAGTCGGGATTCGCCCACTCGTGCTGCTGGACCACCATCCAAACCTTCTGCTCGAGGGCGTGCGCGCAGACCATTGTGGTGCTGAAACAATCACGATTACGCGGAGAATTTCGCTCGATTTGCGGCACGAAAGCCAATTCAAACGTGAACCAACGATCGCGATCGCTAACAAACAGCCGCGCGAAACGAGTGAGCGAACGGATCCCCGCACGAGGTCCTCCGCCCGTTGAACGAGCGGGGCTGATTGCAAGCGACGAGCAAAAAGACACCAATCGATAACTCAAAGAATGCGGGCGGAGGTCGACCGCAATAAAAAGCGGAGTAAGAGCGCACTCGTGGGCGTCCGCGCGATCCGCAAGCCGGCAGATGGAGCGAGGGCGCAGGTCATTTGCGGCGGGCACTCGGCCTCCTCTTGCCCCCACTGATTCCTCGCTCCTCAACACCCGCATTGGTCTCTTTCGAGCAGGAGTCAACCGTCGATCCCTTTCTCGCTCAAACACGTGTGCCGGCCGCCCGCTTGCTCGAAGAAGTGCGTGGAATCGGCGGGCGATTTGAAGCGAAAGGAAGCGCTCGAATTAATTCCAAGAACACGCGCTTTTTCGGGAATGCCAGTGTGTTGGTTTGAGTTAAACGCAAGTGGCCAGAGCGTCCATTTCTAGCGAGGAGCTCCCGTCGTCCCTTTTTCCGTCTGCTTCCGTCGAGCCGTCCGTTCGTCCGCTTGCCACGCAGTCGGAAAGAAGCGCGAGTGCCCCTCACTTTTCGTCGTTCTTTCGGCTTCATAGACAAAGTTGCATGGTATGCGCAAAGCAGACTAGTAGATGGAGAAAGGGGTTTATTTCCAGACAACACATCGGGAACGGGAAAGAGTGGATCGAATTGGCGGCAGCTTCAGCAAACGGCCAGTAGGAGCACGAGGACGCTCGCAACGACGAGCAGCGAGAGCCCAATGGTGGTCGAGGACGGAGCGGTGGACGCGACGTGGTAACCGGGCGGAGCATTGCACATGTTGGTGTTGCACCCGCAGACTTGCATGCCCTCGGCGCCCACAATTTTGCAGCCATCCCTGGAAGAGCGTGGTGAGTGAATGAAAAGGAAAGATGACTCACGGGACGAACTCGTCAGAGCAACCGTAGCGGATCACACTGTCTATGGTGGACGTTCCGCAGCTGACGCAGTCGTTCATCGTGGTCGCGTCGACGACGTTGGACTGCGCGTAGCACGTGATCGCGTCCACCTGCGACGTCCCGACGAGCTGCAGCAGGAGGCCGGCGAGCAGGAACAGCGGCGAGAAGCGGAGCATCACGGACGAGGAGCGCAGGACGGAGAGAGGCGTTTGGAAGCGGGGACTGGAAGACGTCGGGCGGGCGAGCAGTTCGGCTTTTATACCCGCCCGAACGGGCCGCCTTCGAATGCAAATCCCCAGATGCAATCGCCCCGGCTCGCGCAAGACTGCCGTCTTCTTACTCCGAGCAAACGGCGACTTCCGCGACGCAAATGCGGAGGCGGTCCACTCCTCCGTTTGTCTCGACCACCGACTGTTTGTTCCTCGTCATCGTCCCGCTTTGCTTCCCGTTCAAACGGCGGCACACGTCGCTTCGACTTCATGAATCCGCGTGACGCTCCGTGCGTCTTTCGCCCGCCGTCAATTCGCTTCTTTCCGGCCGGCCGCTGCGAGTAGGCGGAAGAGGCGAGAAGACGCCCGTTCTCTCGCCGTCGGTGCAGAAAGCGAAAGGTGTCCGACGAGCAAAGAGTGTGAGGCAGAGAGCGGTCTTCTCGTCAACCCGCCCGCCCACCCGTCCTCCTGCCAGGTTCCAACCTCCTCTCCAACGATCGGTCCGCTCTCTTTGACGAGGAACTTCGACCCGTCGGCTCCACTCGCCGAGGGGCCTCGCCGAAGAAACAAGCCAGCAGGCGCCGTCCTTCGCCCGAGCGGCCGCTTCGTGTTCTCGACGGGTGGGCGGCTCGTTCGGCGGTCGGCGGTGCGGTCGACCGGGCGGTCGGCTGGGCGAAGTCCAGCGGAGAGGGGAGGGAACCGAAGAAGCCATGCGGTAGCTGGAGGATCGACCGAGCACTCGCTCCTTTCGGCAGGATGGCGGCCGTCGCCCACAAGCGACCCGCAGCTCCCGCCGGCCGCCGGGTGCTCGTCTGTTCGGCCGCATTCTTTCTCGCCTCTTGCCGTGTCGACAGCGGCGGACGACAGCGGCTTCCATTGAGCGTCTCTCAACCGACCGAACCGACCGCAGCGGACGGCCGACGCCCCAAAAAGGCCGGTCGACGAGCGAGAAAGCGAACGTGAACCAAAAAGAACCCTTAGAGTGCCTTGCCCAGGCAGCCGACCAGGCGCGATGAAGCTATTTAGTCGATCTGATGCTGCTAAGCTGAAGGGGATACGTACCGGTTGCCCGAGAAGATGTGAACCCCAAACACATGCCCGATATTGAACTTTATCAGCTTAGCACCGTGACGACCCGCCAGACTCGAACCAGCAACCCGACCGCCCCACAGTCCGCGCCGTTACCGACTAGACCACAGGAACGTATTGCTCGGAGTGCGAGAACGGGCGCTTTCTGCCGCAGGCGTGCGCTCGCTCTCTTGTTGCGTCATGGCGGGAGGAGCGGGCACGTCGGATCAACGGACGGTCGGCAGCAAGCATAGCCGACAACAACTGCGGGGGACGAACGCCGCTCCTGCCCGTTCTCTGGACGTCGCCCTCCACTCTCCGCATTGCCCCACCGATCGGCAGAAAGAAGTGGCCAGGTGGAGGGCTTGCGGCCGCTTCCCGCCTTCTTCCAGCTCCCCGTTCTGATCCCCGTGATCGGGGGCTGGCGGAAGTTCCCTTCCTTCACCCACTCATTTGTGCTCCCTGCCCAACGGGATGTTGCGGAACACGGAAACGCGCTGTCTTCGTATTTCTGCTCGCCCGACTTTTTCGGCACGAGCGAGCGGGAGAGGCGGCGGTTGTGCGGGGCTTTGCGAAGGGGGCCCCCGCCGGCCCGTCCACTCGTCCTTTTCGCTGCTCTCGGCCGCCTTCCCGCCCACGCGCTCCTCGTGGCTCGGCGCGCGGAAAGCGACCGTCGGAGTGTCCGCCCACCGCTCGGCTTGCTCAAGGTCGCCTCCGAGTTAGCAGTTGATTCGTGGGGATCACTCGATCGAATCGAAGCGCCCTGCCGGCAAGGAAAGGACGGAGTTTTCAGTCGTGGCCCCTCCCGCGCGGTCGGTCGCGTGCTAGTCGAATGCTGCCGCCGATTCCACTCTCGTGCGGGGCGAGTGAGCGGGTTCTTTCGCCCCGATCAGCCGTTCGCCCTCCACTTCGCGTCTACTCGGCCGTTCTTCCGCGCCGCCGGCTGCTAGCCGCATCGATCTCGGCTTTCGACGAGGTTGTTGGACGGTCCATTCGATGAACTCACTGTTCTCAAAAGAGACGGCCAACGCGATCGGCACGGCCGACTCCTCTTCACGCGGCGTTCTCTCTGCAGGCAGCCGCTCGTCCGCTTGCGTGCAGCACAAGGTGGATGGAACGAATGATCTCCAGCCCGCTGATCGGAGGGTTCGTCTACTGCACGTTTATTCGACAAAATAATGGGTAGCAATCAACAGTCGTCAACGATTTCGACTTTTAGGGCGGCTTCCAGATCGGCCCCATCCCACTCGCCATCCGCCGACTCCTCCTCCTCGTCTTCGAGCTTCCCGCGCCGCCGCCATCCAGTTCGGCTTTGATGAACGCCCGCATCTCCTCGCGGTCTATTGCATCTTTGAGCTTCGGGTCGAAAGTCAGCAGCCGGTCGATCAGCTGGTCCCCCCGCCGCCCGCAATTCGAATTTCGTTGGGGCAATCGGCGGCGTCCTTCGCGCGGCCCCCTCTGCCGAGTCGAGCGGGCGACACGTGGGCAGGCCGGCAGATACACGGGCGAAAAGAAGCGAACGGGGGGAGAACGCGGCGAGGAGAGGAACGTACGGGGAAGTGCGGGACGTTTCCACTTGCTCGCTTCTCTCCACTGACCTCGACCGGAAGAATCGACCGGAGGAGCACGACAAGCCGCTGACGGGCGGGAATGGACGAGCAGGAGGGCGAGCGACTCTCGTTAAAGAAGAAGACGGCCAAAAGCAGGCGGCATCGAAGACGGGCGCCACCCGATCGAAATCCCCGCTCTGGCCGAATGAGCGGTATTCCTTCCATCGGTCATCCGTTTGCACATGCCTGCAGCGAGTGGCCGCCGCTTCTTTTCGCTCGGGCTCGCCGAATTCACGAGTGGTGGCCGAGGCGTCTGGTCGTCGTCTTCAGTCGACGGAAACGGAGAAGAGCGTCCATTGGAGCACGAGGGATGCCGCCAGCCGATCGTCGTGAACGATCGGGCGCCCCGCCCTTCTTCCTTCCAAAAGGGCGCTCATTTGCTCACGTGTCGCCGTCCAAAGGACCGGGGTCCTCTAGCACATCGATGGGGAGTGGGAGGAACGAGACGAGCAGATGGACTGGAACGTGTTTATTCCCGGACACACGGCACAGAGGGGACGGGAAGGAGTGAGTTGAGTGGACTGCCCGTGGCTTCAGCGGGCGGTCAGTTGGATCACGAGGGCACCCACGGCGACAAGCAGCGAGAGCGCGGTGGCGGCCGAGAACGGGGCGGCGGACGCGACGTGGGGCGAGGCGGTGGAGGTCGAGGTGATGAGGACGGCCGTGTTGCAGAGGTCCGTGTTGCACCAGCACGTCGTCACGTTGTTGGACGGGGGCTGGCAGCCGTCCCTGAAAGGGAGTAGGTGAGTGGGCGAGGAGAAGAAGAGAGGAGACTTACTGCTCTTTCATGGTACTGCAAGCGTACGCAGTCCCGTGATTGGTGTTGGTCGTCGCGCAGCTCTCGCAGGGCTCCTTGATCGCTTCGTGGCCGACTTCACCGTCGTAGCACTTGATCGCTTCCAGGTGCGGCATCCCGACGAGCAGCAGCGCAAGGACGACGCCAGCGAGGAGGAACAGCGACGAGGAGCGGAGCATCGTGGACGAGCGGGAGCGGAGAAGAGTGAGTGGCGAGGAGAGCGGGGCGGGTGAGTGGAGAGCGGACACCGAAAGGCGGCGATCGGGCGACCTGCTCGCCTTTTATACCCGCCCGAAGGGTCCGCTTCCCATGCAAATCCCAGCACGAACACACATTTGCGTACCGCCGACTGCTCGCTGCAACCGGCATTCCGCTCCTTCTTCTGTTTGTTCACCGCTCGTCCCTCCCGGCCGGCCCCTCCCGCTCGAAATGTCCCTCCGCTCTCCCTCGCTCGCCTTCTTCGCCCTGCTCCTCTTCGGCTCGCTGGCGGCGGCGAGGTTCCTGTTCGACGAGGACGAGACGGCCTTCGAGTGGTGCGTGAAGGTGAACGCGGAGGAGGGCGCGGAGGTGCGCTCGTTGTGAGTCCGCCGGCCGGCCGGCTTCCCGTCGAGACGCTCGCTTCCGCCGCTTGCAGCAACCTGGACGCGTGCCGCTCGACGTCCATCGCCGTGCAGTGGAGCCGGCGGTCGCCGCTGTCGCTGATCGGCGTCTCGCTGGGGGACGCGGCGTGAGTTCCCGCCCGTCCGCTCGGCCCACTCACCCACTCGACCGGCAGCTTCAAGGTGACGATCGGCGGCGAGTGCACCGTCCACGTGTGGTTTGCGGAGGAGACGGCCGAAACGAACGCGACCGTGCGGATCGGTGAGTGGTCGGCCGGCTTCTTCGTCCTGAGCGCCGCCTTCAGACGACCTCACGCTCGACGGGAATCTCGCGATGTTCAGCCTCGAGGAGGACGGCGCTCTCACCGCCACGCTCGAGGGCAACCGGACGGCGCGCCTCTGCACGGGCAAAACGCTGCGGCGCGAGGCGGACGCGGCGCACTGGTGGACGACCGTCGGCTTCAAGCGCCACCGCGACGTGGGCTTCGCGGTCGCCGTGAGTGGACGATCGGTCGTTGTGCTCGCGTAGTCCAGTGGAGTTGCGGGTGGAATTCGCGAGCTTCTTCCACTGGACTACACGGGAGCCTGCTCACTCCAATCGATCCCACCCCTCTTCAGAACTACGAGCTCGAGGAGGACTTGGCGAGTACCGCGTGCCCGCGGACACTGCGACGCGCAAGAGTGAGTCCTCCGTCGCGTCTTTTGATCCCGACTCTTCTTTGCCTCAGGCGCCTCCGCCAAGTCGCTCGCCGGCCGCGTGGATCGTCGCGTTCGCCGGATTGGTCGGGTTGTTTGTTTGCTGAGTAGTTTGGTTCGCGTTGAATAAATGCCGTTAGGAAGACCGTCTGTTGACTTGAAATTCGTTGCCCGTCCATAGGAAAAAACACCACGTGCGAACGAGCAAGAAACGGTGAAGACGGAGCAACGAGAAAGATTTTGTTGTCCGAACAGACGGCCGACTCGACCGCACGAATCACGCAAACGGCCGCCATTTCGTTCCCCACCGCTTTTTCCGATCGGTCGGTCGCTCCCCCTGCCGCTCGAGATGTCCGCCCGCTCTCCGTTGTTCCTCGCCGCCTTCGGCCTCCTCCTGCTCCAATCGGTCGGGGCGGACTTTCTGTTCGACCCGCAGTCCACGGCCTTCGACTCGTGCATCGAGCTGAAGGACTCGCTGAACACGAAGCTCCTGTGAGTTCCATTCGAATCTTCCGCCAATCCGCTCGTCTTTCAGCTCGCTGGGCGCCTGCGACTCGACTTCCGTGGGCGTGCAGTGGAGTCGGGACACGCCGCTCGAGATCGTCGTGTTGATGGACGAGGGCGCGAGGTTCGTTCTTCCCCGTCCGCTCATTCCGTCCGGCTTCCCGCAGTTTCGACCTGACGATCGGCGGCGGCGGCGGCGGCGGCGAGTGCGCGCTGCACGGCGAGTTCGCGCGGAAGGGCGGCGAGCCGGCCGTTCGGATCGGCGAGTCGCTTCGTCCCGCCCGCTTCCACGCGCTCTACGACGGGCGCGCCGTCCTGTTGGTCCTCCAGACGGACGGGCGCCTCACGAGCGCCAGCGGCGACGAGGCGCCCCGAACGACGCTGTGCGGCGGCCGCGCGGTGCGCAACGAGGCGGACGACGCGCACTTCTGGACGCGGCTCGACCTCCGGAAGGCCGGCTACCGCAAGATGGCGCTCTTCGTCGGCGTACGCGAGGAGGCACTCAATTGTTGAGTGGACGGCGATTTCAGATCGAAAACGCCCGAGAGCGCGACTTCGGCGAGTTCCCGCTGCCGTCCACTCCCGACGGGAAGAGCGGGCGCCGTTTCCTCCGTGTCAAGTCGAGTGAGTTCTCCGCTCACCCGCTCCGACTCCTCGGCGCTCTCCAGATTTCGCCGCCAATTCGTCTTTCAGCGCGTGGGCGTCGAGTTCGTCGGAGTGAGCCGCCGTCCGATCGGAACGGGGCTCGGAGAAGCCCTCCCGTGTTCTTTTGGTTGATCCAGTTGGAATAAACCACCTATTGAGATGTGGACTGTTGTTCTCGGCCATCCTCTTGGACTGCTTGCTGTTGGTTGGGCACAAACAAGTGACCGCTTCAATCGAGCATCGCGATGCCGCCGTTTCGATCAGCTCAGTTGATTGCTCAGGATGTCGGCCGGTTGGTCACGTGCTGTCAACCATCTCGGGCGGAGGGCGGACGAGAGCCAGCATAAAAGACGACGAGTTTATCGCCGACTGTTTCATCCAGCAGCGTGTAAGGAAGATGCCCGCTTCCCTGGGCTCGCTCCGTCCGGCAATTGATCGCTTTGCTCACTCAACTCCAACGGCTAACAGCAATCTTTTATTCAACCTTAAACAACCAAACAAACAGCGCGAACTGCAGCCACCATCCCTCACTGGGCGAGGTCGGCGGTGTGCTGCGGGTTGCCGACGCTGAGGCCGCCGTCCACCACGAGCGTGCTGCCGGTCACGTAGGAGGCGGCGGGCGACGCGACGAAGAGGACGGCGGCGGCGACCTCGCGCGCCTCCGCCACGCGCCCCACGGGCACCAGCCGGCCGACGCGCGCGAACAGACGGGCGGCCTGCTCGGCGTCCACGCCCGCCGTGTGCGGGAAGTTCGTCCGCGTGGCGCCCGGCCTGCAACCGAGCGATCGTTTGTGTTCGTCGATAGTCTAGTGGCATTGACGAGGGATTTGGCCGGTGGATTTGGCCGACAATCCTCCGCAACAACCACTGGACCAGCCGTTGCCCCGAACTCACGAGACGGCGTTCACGCGCACGCCGTCGGCCGCGTGCTGGATGGCGGCGTTGCGCGTGAAGTGGTCGAGGGCGGCCTTCAGCACCACGTACGGCACGTTCTCGCAGCGCACCCGGCGAGCGCCCACCGACGAGACGTTCACGACGTTGCCGCGCGTTCGGCGCAGGTGCGGCAGGGCGCGCGCGGTGAGGTCGACGACGGCGCGCAGGTTGGCGGCGAAGAGGAAGTCGAGGTTCTCGAGGCTGTTCGGCTCGACGCCCGGCTTCTGCTGACTGGCCGCGTTGTTCACCTGCGGGAAGGCGGGGAGTGAGTGGGCAGAAGCGAAAGGAACGCACCAGGACGTCCAGCCGGCCGAACTTCGCGAGCGTCTCGTCCACCAGCCGTCGCCGCGTCTCCGCCTCTTCGACGGGGCCGCGCACCACGAGGAGGCGCTCCGCCGGCACGCCCGCCCGCTCGAGGGCCTCCCGCGTCTCCTGCAAGCGAAGCGGAAGAGTCGACCGGCTGCTGCGGGGCGCCCACTCACCGCCAGTCGGTCGGCGTCCTGCCCGTGGAGCGTGAGGCCGCCGACGCCCTCCGTCGCCAGCGCTTCGGCCACTGCCCGGCCGATCCCGCTGCTGCTGCCTGGAACGAAGCGGACGGTCGGTTGGACGCCCGCCGTCCACTCACCCGTCACGATCACCACTTGGCCCTCGAAACGCATCGCTTCCATTCGGTCGGAACTTCCGCTAGATTCTGGGGCAAGACTCCTGTGCGAGCAGGCGGCCCACTCCTCCTTTTTATTTCCCGCCGATTGCACTCGAGATTCGCCCCACAAGGCGGTTCTCTGCCGTTCTCTGCGGTTCTTATCGCCGCGCTTCGCCGCCCGCCGCTCCCGCTCGAAACTCCGAACGGCGGCGAACTCGCGGGCGGCCCGCTTTCTTTTTGGGCTTTTGGACCGCGTCCGCACGGAGAGGGGCGAATCTTCCGAGGAGATCGTGGTGTAAGTGGCAGAGGGCTTCTCTCTGCCTCCTCACATATGAAATGGGATCTCTTCTGTCGTTTATTGCATCGACGGTACAATACATGGAGGAGGAGGGGGACGACAACCACGGCGAATGGTGAAGTGCACAAGGAGTCGAACCAACGAATGGGAAGCTATCCCCGATTTTTATACACGTTTTTGCGCCCCACTTTTCCCCCCTTTCCATCACTCGATCCCGCATGTTGGCGCTGAAGGCGGTCGCCGATCGGGTTTCAATCACTCCAGGCGGGTTTTCTCCGCCAGCGCAACCTTGATTATCTGCGCTGCTGATCGCGAAACAGATGGAATTCGAGTGCGGGATAAATCGATCGATCAGGCGGAATTAAGGGCGAGACGAAATTGCGGTCGATTGGAGCGATTCAACTGGTTTTCTTTTCGACCGCTCAATCACCAATGATCAGAAACAATCCTTTTCATCGATGAGACTAAAAACAAATCGCCGCCCTCCGGGCGGCTATTCGTCATCCCCTTTTCTTTCATCACGCACGTGACAGTGGGGAAAGAGCATATCGAGTGTTTCTTGCGATGAGGGACTGCTGCTTCCATAGAGCAGGCGACAAGGGAGGATCTCCCCGACTTTCTTCCTCACGGTTTATTCGTCCAACAAAACAAACAGGAGCGGGAATTTGCGAAACCGAGCGGTTGCCGGTTGTGTCGTTTGGCCGAATGAGCGGCCGACGAGGAGCTTCACCACGGGCACAACGGTCGGGCGGGTCGCTTCTTGCCAGCCTCCCCAACACCAGAACACACGTCGGGGGATGAGTGGACGCCTCGCCTCGTCCACCGCTCCATGAACTCGCCGCCGTCTTGGCTGGAAGCGGGAGGAATGAGCGGAGTGACGTGAAGAGCTCACAGTTGGTGGTTCGCGAACGTCGCACGTCTTTGGGCGTCGAATCCCGGGGTGGTCGGCGGGGAGAGCGGAGGGTGAAGAGAAGGCGGTCGACGGCGAGAGAGGCGTCTGTCTGCAAACAGCTGCAGTTGATGGATGGGTGGAAAGAGCTGGGCGGAAGAACTCACCAGAAAGCAGAGCAGCCGGCAGCCGGGCAGCCAGAAACAAGAGCGAGTGGCCCTTGATCGAAGCTGTTCCGCTTCTTCGCAACGGTCACGAGTTCGCCTTCGATTGGAGGCCTCGCACACCCCTCGGCCAACTGGAAGGAACAAGAGGATGAGAGGAACGGGAAGAAGGAACTTGCCCGTTGGACGAGGTCGTCAACGAGCTTGCCGGCGGTGGATGTCCACCTTCCCACGTAGGAGTCGTCCCGAAACGGGGAAATCGTTGGGGAGAAGCTCCCTTGCCGAACAGCCGACAGCGACCGCTCATCCCGCACTCCGCAAAGGCGTGGGGGAATGAGCCGACCGCTCGGCGGAGGGAACGAAACGAGCGACTGGCCGCCCGCCGCTTCCTCGCTGGAAGTCGGCTGCAAGTTGCGTGTGTGTAGGCGCAACCATGCGTCTGCTTCCTTCCAAAGAAGCGCGATTATTCAACTCGAAAATGGAAACAAAGACGCACTTGATAAGGTGCCCGGCAGTGAGCCGATCGTGTGGGTGGTCAAGTGCTCGTTGTCCGCGCCGTCTTTCGCGCACAGCGGGAAGCGAGTGGACAATGCGGCGGGCGTGACCTCGGCGTTCAGCAGGAAGACGAAGCGACTCGTTCGTTCGGCTTCACTTGCAATCGAGCCCACTTGATCAACACATTTTTGTCGTTTGTTCGTTTGGTGGTGCCGTTTATTCCGCGCTCCTAATCACCGAACCTCAATCAAGCATTTTTCTACGCGATTTTGTGTGTGTCTCAAAACCGAGCTTTTTCGTTTCCTTTCAACAGAAGACCAACGATTTCGTTCTTTTTTCAGGAAATGCTCGCGGTTGGCCTCGAAGATCCGGCCGTTGGTGGCCCGCCTCGTCTGCCCGACCGCACCCGCCAACTCGTCCTTGAGCACATGGCCCAAAAACATGAGCGTGCGAAGGGCTTGAAAACGCCCGAGTCGCTGCGTCGTCCCCTTCTCCGCCTTCCGCTCGTCAGTCGACGCTTCTTGCACTCATTCTTCGATTCTGCGGAGTTCGGGGCGGCGAAGATTACAGTCCGGAACGAAAATTCCGTTCTGTTGATCAAATTCGGCAGCGCGTTCGCCAAAACATCTCGAGCTACCGTTTTGCTGCTTTGTGTCGCTCGAAATCTCGCGGCGATTGAGATCAATTGGTCGTTGACGACGCGCAAAATGAGTGTCCGTTTCATGGCCGAGTGGACGGCAATCGCTGGAGCGCTGCGGGGTTTGACATCCCGCCTTTCTCATTTGAATGATTCTTTTCAGCTTTCCGTTCGTTAGGGTCGATTCGCTTGAAACTTTGGGGCTTCAAGCGTTGTCAACCGTACACCCATTTCTTGGTCGACTCGCTGCCGGACCGCGTGACGCACGTGACCATCGCTGGCAACCTGCCGCTCGCCACTCTGCTTCGAGGTTGCAAGTGGCCGCTGGAGTCGTTCGAAGTGCGCGGCTCCGTTCGCAGTCATTGGCGTAGGTTCCGCACGATACTCGACTGTTCACAAACGGGTTCCAGACCTGGCCGACGCCTTTCGTTTGAAGTGCGCGAAAATCGTGCTGCGGGACGTTTGCCTGCGTGGTGACTCCAACGATTGCGGACCGCTGGAGCGAAACGAACACTTGCGGGAGCTGCACGTCGATCCGGGCATGTTCGGCTGCGACGAGCGGACGGCTCTTCGTCGTTTACGCAACCTCAACGACCACTTCAAGCTCGTGTGCACCGCGCGTCGTCGAGCGGGTGCTGCTGTGAGTAGACACAACTTTTGCCCGTTTTGACGGCCGTGTTGCAGCGATGTTCGCGTGTCCCGAACACAATCGAAGAGGTCGCGGCACGGGCGATGCAGACGGTCGACGACCTTCGTGCGAGCGGCTTCGGCCGCCAGTACAACGGGCCGAACGACGCAGAGGTGCGAATCGCCGTGACTTGGATCCGTTTCTCGAAGTTTAACTTGAATGAGCGGCCCTGCGCTGATCCGGCCGGAGAGGCTGTCCAACAGTTGAAATGGAGCTGCAAGGGAGCCTTCGAGTGGCCCGAGTACGGGAAGCGCATGACCACGTGTGCCCGCGTTTACCGCGGCGTCCGCATTCTGATCGGCTTCAAGGCGTGGGAGACGTACTATATCACTCGATAAATGGAAGGATTCTGTGGGTAGCGGATCGTGTTGCTGCGTTCACTTGTTTCTCGTTGCTTAAAGAAATAAAGTTTTGTACTCTTCCCCGATAGCAGGCTTTTTTATCGAACACAACTCAAAGTCTAAACCTGCGGCAATCACCGCTTGATGCGAATGAAAGAAACGAACCACCGGCTGCTTTCCACCGCCCGACCGAACGGGCGACTCTGCAGTCGACAGCCCGCCGGAATGGGCGTTCGAACTGCCGCCCGCCGCCCGCCGTTCGCGTCGAATCGCGCCCGACCGACCGCCCGCTACGCCGCTTTGTCATCGCTTTCGACCCGCCGCTCCGTCCGCCCGCTGTCTGCCGTCTCGCCCGCCGCTTGCCGCCTGCAGTCTGGTTTGCTCGTCGTCTTCTCTGCTTGTTGTTCGCTCGAATTCCGCCCGATTTCTCCTCGATTTCTTCGCGATTTCTCCGCGATCTTCCCGCCTCATCCTCTCGTTCATTTCAGCCACCTTCCACCCTCCACTCCGCCCGACTCCACGCCCGTCAGGATGCCGAAAGAAGGCGCGAAGAAGACGGACGAGCGGACGCGCTGGCTGCTCTTCTACGACTTCCACACGGGCGTGTCGGTGGGCGACTCGGTGCGGAAGATCCACGCGGTGTTCGGCGAGACGGCGGTGGGGCTGGACGGGGCGCGCAAGTGGTTCCAGAAGTTCCGCGCCGGCCACACGCCCGCCGCCCCGGCCGCCGCCGAGGACGCGAAAGGCGCGAAGAAGAAGCGGGCGCACACGATCAAGTGCGAGGCGGTGGAGCGCGGCTTCCTCCCGCTGCCCGCCGAGCGGCCCGGCGAGCAGCCGGTCGCCCCGCAGGCCGTTGAAGACGAGTGGTGATCGCCGTTGTTCGGTTCTTTCATTGATTGTTCGCTCCAATCTCTCGTTTGTTCTTTCTCGTAGGTAGTTCCCCTCATTCTCCACAGCCTCTCCCATTTCTCTCGCCCCCCTCCACCCATGGATTTCTCTCGCAATAAACTCCTCGCCCGGCACCCACTCGCTTCGACCACCAGACGGGTCGTTCGGGCCCCCGAGTACCTCCCACTTCTTCTTCACTCAATCTCCCCTCCTTTAGCCGGAAATGGCGGACCTGAACGCGAGCACGACGAAGCGCGCCTACCGCCCCACGGACTACCGCACGCGCGTCTGCATGCTCTACGACTGGCGGCGGGGCGTGCCGCCGGCCGACAGCGCGCGGCAAATCCAGCAGGCGTTCGGCGCGGAGGCCGTCAACGCGGGAGGGCGTCCGCAATTGGTACCGCAAGTTCAACGCACGTCCTCCTTCATCTTCCTACCCCTCATCGACCGCTCGTTGCAGGGCGGGGACACGAACATCGGCGAGGACCGCGGCGCCCCCAAGGCGGAGGGCGACGAGGCGGCCGCCGCGGAGCCCAAGGCGAAGAAGCCGCGCGCCCGGAAGGCGACCGTCGAAGACGCGATCGCCGCCCTCATGCCCAAGGCGGAGACGGGGGAGGCGCCTCCGGTCGCCGCGAAGCCCAAGAAGCCGCGCAAGAAGAAGGCGGCCGCCGGCGAGTCCTCCGCGCTCCCGCCGCCCCCGCCGATGCTCGCGCCTTTCGGAGCGTACGGAGCAGAGCCGCCCGCCCCGCTGCTCCCGAAGCTCGAAGTGCAGGAGGCGGCCGCCAAGAAGCAGCGCCCCGAACTCCCGCTCCAGCCGCAGCCCCAGCCGATCGTCCGCGTGGGCGACCTCGAGTACGCCGAGCTGCAGCCCGTCCGGCTCAACTTCGTGCCGCCCGTCGACGAGCACTGGAACAAGGAGAACGTGGACGACGACGACGAGGAGGAGGCCGACGACACCGAGGACGAGTGGTGATCGCCGCTTCTCGGTTGTCCGCCGCTTGTCCGCTGCCTCCTCTCGCTTTGCTCCGCTTCCTTCCGCTCTGTTCTCTTTTCAGTTGTCCCCTCACTCAATAGTCAATTTTCCTCTTCATCCACTGACTGGTCACTCCCTCACATAATTCGTTCATTGGTCCCCCCTCTCCGCATTGCTCCTTCCTCTCTCATGATTTCGTTCGTTTGTTTCTGATTCTTTCGTTCATTTCGCCATAAAGAGTCAAGTACGAATTGATGGAGTGCTGGATTGGTTGGGGAGTGATGAGCGGGAAGGGATCAAAACCGCTTTGCCGCTACCGACCAACGAAATGGAGAGCGCTCTTCTCTGCAGTCGCTTGCTCGAGGATTCGTTGCCAGACGGAAGAGATGAGCGTGTGAATGTTGGGGTTTATTGAAAGCAACTCCCACAGACAACACACGACCGTCCATTCGCTGACCGCATCAATGGAACGAAACGTACTCGGGCGTCCCACGGAGGTACTCGCGGATCCCGTCCGCCTGAACACGAACCGTTTACTCGGTTCAATAAACCGCTCGCTTGCCGTGACGTTGGCCACGAAGTTCGCGCCCGGCGGTGAGCGCACGATCTTCAGCTCGGTCCAGAGCGCCCCGTTGGCCGCCGGCTTGTGGAGCGCGTGGGCGAAGCAGCCGCCCGCCTCCTCGCGGCCGGCCGGCGCGTTCAAAATCGCGAGCGTCCCGTCCGCGTAGACGTGGATGCGGAACAGCTGGCCGGCGACTTGTCGCAGTTGGTCTGCAAAAAGAAAGAGTGAGAGGAGAAACGGGGATAGGCAGAGGGAAGCGGGCGTGCAAGAGAACGAATGCGGCCTTTATGCTAGAAGAGCAGAAATGCCGACTTGAGAGCGGGAGTTCTGGACGTTCAAGCAAGAAAAAACCAAATAAGACACGCCGAACCATTCGTTTGCCCGTTGCCCTCCAGCCACGATTCCAATGCTTTCGCTCCACACCCGAAACCGCCGTTGTCCACCCCTACTAATCGAATTCACGAAAGGAAGAAGCACGAACGCATTCGAAGTCCCCACTCGTCGTTGTCGTCCTGGGCGCTCCGCACGTGCAGAACGCACTCGCCGATCCCCACCGTGATGCTGGAAACAGAGAAGGCGGGGGATTGGAGGGACGAGCGGCCACTTGCTGCGCGTCTTCTTTTGCTTCGATCCCGACGAACAGCCGCAGGACACTCGTGCGCGGCCACTTCAGGCGCGTCTCGACCCTCGCGCACTCGTCGAACGAACTGCAAGCCGGCGGGCGGTGAGCGGAGAGCGGCGCGGTGAGACGAACAATCCCTCGAGTATCCCGTTCGATTCCAGCGGCTTCGCGCACGGGAAGTGCCGCAGCAATCCCTCGGCGAGTCTGATCGAAGCGAAGAGAACAAAAAGCAGGGACTGCAGCTTCATCGCTCGAAAAAGTGGGCGAATGCGGAAGTCGCACTGATTTGTTTGGACGCTGCCGGACGGCCGCAATGAGGCGTGAACGGAAGGCTTTGCGATGAGCGATCCAAATAAACAATCGATCGTTTGAAGTCGACTAGCGGCCAAATGCGTTTGGAATGGAGTTCCAGGAAGCGGACTCCACATCACGCAATTTTTTAACATGTTTTATATCATAAGCCGCCTTGTGATCAACAACACCATCAGAAGTCAGGCGGCTCAAGGCTTTGAATTTACAGACCACGTTATCTACGTTTTCGAATCGCAACAAGCCGTAATCAGAAGCACTTGCATTCTCTGAATCGGGTATTCATTACGTGAAAGTGAGGAGTAAAGACGGTCGGACGTCTAATCCCCTCGGCTCGCCCGGCCCACCGGTAAGTACCGACTTTCTCCTGCTTACGCAAACCGAAAAGAAGTGGCGGCGGCGTCTTTGCGGAAGTCTTACCGCAGGGTAAACGTGGGTTATTTAGGTCGATTACCCGCCGGCTTGTGCCCGCATTTGGACGCAACTCTGAGGTGATTACTTTTGATTTCTACTGCTTTGAGCGGTTAGTTACTTACCTATTCCTTTACAGTCCCATTCTTTCTTTGCACTAATGGAGCGCCAAAACTGGGAATCGAATGGCTACGTTTACGAGAATGGGCAGCAACAAACGCAACAACAACAACAAGCGCAGCAACCGCAGCAAGCACAAGGTGAGTAGTTGATTGTTTCTTTGTACAGTTTGGGACTTCTCCTTCAGGAATGCCGAACGGCCACTACGCTTCGTATCCGCAGCAACCGCCGTCCGCCTACTACTGCGATCCAAGCGCTTATCCTCAGGTCGAAGGACATCCGCAATTCCAACACCCGCATTTCGAGATGATGGCCTTGCTGCGGCACCAACACGAGCAATCGTTCGCCGCCCACGTGGCGATCCAGCAGGAGCTCGCCGCCTTCCGCTACGAATTCCACCGCTCCCGCCAGCAGTTGACGCACCTCGCCGAGACGGCCGCCCGAATCGTCGAGCAGATCGGGATGCTGCGCGTCAGTTTGGCGTCCATCGAGTCGACGGTCATCCGCTCGGACAGCGACGAGCCGATCGCCTTCGAATTCGTTTCGAAGGAGAAGGTGGCCGAATTGTCGCATCGAACGAGCGAAATCCACACGTTCGCCCGCCTCGTTGCCCACGAGATCTTCGACCAGACGGACAAGTGCGCCCTCATGAACCAGCGACCCGAAGCGAAGCAGCTGGAGTTAAAGCGGATCGTCTTTCGCCATTTCCCTCGACCGCTCCGCGAACAGGCCGCCTTCTGGCGCGACTTCTCCAAGCGGATCAACTCCAACGTCCATCATTTTCGCCGGAACAACAAAATTAAAACCGTAAGTCTGCGATGGAGCAAATAGCGATGGGGAAAACGAAAAGCATCTTGCTTGTTGTTGCGCTTGGGTTTGTGAGGTTAAGGTTGAGGTCCGGCCAAACATATCATTAGGCATTTGAATAGCGACTTATTGTCCGTTTATGTCCGTGTTCTTTTAAGAAACCTGACCAAACCCTGCAGTCAACAATTTCTTCTTACCGCTTGGTTTCTGATCAAATGCAGTCGTTTGTTTACGCCACACACGTCGATAATCTTTCTGCCAATTGAATCCAGCTGCTTACCGCAATAATCCGCCGTTGTTGCGGTAAGTGAGCACCTGAACTCAAGACGCCGCAAAGAAGCGGAGCGGAGGCACCGGCGAGCACGAAAATCCGCCGTCCTGCGGTCGGCTCGGTAATCTCCGAAATCCACAATCTTTCTTTCCAATTAAGAATGAGCGTCTTGCACGACCGGCGGCGGCTTGTGTTTTGACGTCGGCGGTGGGGCGATTAGTGCGGGCTGCAATCTCGCTGATTCTCCGCCGGAGGGGTCAATGTTGGATTCAATAAATCGATTCGATCCGGTTGATCTTCGAACTCTAGGGACAATAATTTTTTAAAAAGGAAAGAACGAAAGCCACCCGCTTGAAGTTCCTGCAAGCAAAACCACTAATTTCAGGTTGACGCCGACCAATGCGACAGCACGTCGGCGAACGAACGGAGCGCGCCGGAAAGCGAGCGGGATCCCGCGTCCGCCTCGCCGTCGATTGGCGGCGGAAGCGCGGAAGCGGCGGCCGAAAACGAGCGACCGCCCGCGTTGTCCACGTGGTTCAACGAGGAACCCGAGGAGAAAATCGTCCTCTACGAATTCCAGTGAACTCCCACTGTTCTTTGCACACGACCTCATTCACTAATTATTGCTAATTACTGCACATCCTTCTCCCTTTGCTAATTGAGCTCCTGCACGGTAAAACGAATAAAACATCAAAATGACTGGCAAGAAGTTGTGTGTTGTTTGAGGTCGGTGGAACTAATTGAAAAATGCGAGGAAAAAAAACTGACTTCCGCTACCGATCGCCGGCTTTTCTGTCCTTGTAGGCAATTCGAATCAGAAGAAGTCCTCGGTCCCCGTGTGCGTTCTGCATTCTTGTTTGAACTCGAGCGGGCTTGTCGATTCCAACTCGAAGATCACTGCGCACTCGCCTTTGCGGACGTCCAGGTGTTGCCCATTTGCGCGGAAGGTCCCCGCAATCTTTCTCCTTTTTGTTCCGTTGGAGTGCGCGAATTCGTGGACCCCATTCGGGGCTCGTCCGAAATTTCGTGCGGCGGCGGAATGCGCGGTTAATGATCGCCCCGATTGCCGCTCGCCGCTCTCCGCGCATCTGGACGTCCGTCGTTGGTTCGAGCGAGCGAGCGGGAGGGCGGTCGGCCAAAACAATTGAGCGCGCGCGTCCTCCGTTTGGTACCCGAGCGACTCGCCGCTCGCTCGCCCGAAAGCGGCGGGAAGCGAGCTTGCGAGCGAGAGGATCGGGGGACGCCTTTCTGCGAAAGCGGCGATCATCTTCGACGTAAAAGAAGGAAGCCGAAAGAGAGGGCAACCGGTCGGAAGAAACGTTTCGCTGTTTTGAACCGCGCGCCCATCCGGTCGGCCGGCCGGCTTTCCGTCGCTTTCGTCCGTTCGCTGACCGCCCGTCCGCGTGTTCCCACACTCGTCGATTCTCTCCGCTTCTTTTCCGGCCCCCACTCGCCGCCCTTCCGCCCTCTTCCTGCCGCCCCGATCGACGCGATGGAGGGAGTAGCCGCAAACCGAGCGGACGATTGGCTTTCGCAATCGAGCGGGAGCACGCAGGAGGAACGTGAGTCATTCCTTTGCCGATTCACTTCTTCACTAATCTCCTTTGCTTTCAGTGATCCCTGACGAGCTCGTCTACACATCGCTCAATCCAATCCCGCTCGATTCAATTGATTTTGACTCGACTTTCGACGAACACGCAATGGGCGAACGCGACGACTCGTCCGTCTTCCTGTTCGTCCAAAGCGAGCCGCTCGTCCAAAACAATCCGATTGCGATGGTCTCGCCGCCGCTGCCGTCGAGTGAGTCACCGCCCGCTCATCTCCGCACTCCCGCGCGCCCCCAATCGCCGACGACCCTCCCGCAGATCGTGGACGCGGGCGACTCGCGTTTGGCCGGCGAATCTCCGAACTTCCCGTCGCTCTCGCCCGATTCGTCGTTCGGAGCCAACGCGACGAGCGAGGCGCCGACCCACGCGCTGATCAAACCGGTGGCCGAAGTGGACGTTCCGCTGGACGAATTCGGAATGGAGCTCGAGAACGAGCTGGACGATGAACCCGTCGAGATGCCGACGCGCAAGGGACGTCGCCGTCGCCGCGCCACCATCTGCGGGCACTTCGAGTGAGTTCTTCTCAGATATTTGGGTCGAAATGGAGGGCAATTGGGTGCCTTTTTAAGGAAACGAGAGATCAAACCAACCCTTCAATTCACTAACACCCGTTCGTTTTAGCAACAACCTGGACGACGACTGCGCAAAGTGCCGAAACCGCGTGTCGGCTCGCAGATCCCGGCAGAAGAAGAACGACGAGCTCAGCAGTTTGCGGAAGCGCCTCCGCGATCAACAAGCGGAAATCGACTGCGTCAATGCCGAGCTGATGCAGTACAAGCGGAAATACGGGCCTTTGGAGCCGCAAGACGGCTGATCTTTCACTTGTTCGATCCCGCACTGCCGTTTGGTCTTTATGACTTCTTTATTTGATGACGAATGCTTCTCGTTCCCGAACCTCCCTCAATTTCTTTCGTTCTTTTCAACGTCCCCGTTTTTTCCTTCAATGATCGACAGCCACTTGCTGTTTGTTCGATCCAAAGTGCGATTGCTCCCAGTGATACGTGTACAAAGAAGCTCCTTTCTCATCCCTTGATCCCACTCCTCTGTTTTCTTTACCGTTCGAGTCGGGGCCCAAATTGCGGCCGAAACGGGGAGCTCTTGGGTCAGGTGCGGTAAATCCTAACGATTTCTGGTATCTCTTAACGTCTCTTAGCTTCTTTTGAACCAGCTACTTCCTTTCTATGTCGCTGTAAATTCCGGTCTATACCCACAGATCATCTTTTATCCGCCTGCTCACTCCTGTCTAACCCGTTTGTTGAAGGAAATAAATGTACGTTAGAACTACGAACCCAGCACTCAAATGAAAGCAAGTGGGTGTGTTTTGATTAACACGAAAACAACCAGACGCCGCTTTCACAACCCGCTCTACAAATCGGTTGACTAAAGGGATCGAATACAAAGCTGAAGAGTGCAGGGGAACGAGAGCGGGCGGTTTGAAGCACGTGCTTGCTGCTTCAAATCGCTCCCTCGACTTCCGCGTGGGCCGGCAGAGAGGGGTGACTTCAAGTACAAACTGGAGGGCCGAGGGAAGCGAAAGAACACAGGGAAGCAAGGGAATTTACGAGACTCGGACATCCTTCTTGCTCCGTTGATCATTGGGATGCTTTGGGGAACACGTAAAGGTCAGCTAGAGAGCTCAGAGTGATGTCTTGATCGATCGGTCCCTCTGCACTGCTTACTCATTAGCTAACGGTGTTCCCGCTCAACACAATGGACGTCTTGGAAGCGGAGTTCACTTGTTTCTGAAGGACGAGTCGGTAGAAGAAGGCGGTGATCAGTCCGTCGACCGTCTGTCTGCAACGCGTCACTCGGATGAGAGGACCGAAGATCAAAGCAACGAACAAGAAGCGGCCGTACGGGCCCAGGGTGGACCACGTGGTGAAGTGGAGGGCGGCGGAGAGGATGTTCGTAAAGTGCGGCAGGGCGTTGAAGAGCAGCTCGCCCACGCAATTCCAAGCGGCGATCCGATTCGCCTTCAATGCAGTGAAAGGATGAACGAAAAGATTGAACCCACTTGTTTGAAGTGGCGCGCATTCGAAGCCGCCGGATTGCGACGGCGATAGGCGGCGATTTTGAAGGCGAACGCGACGGCGAGGACGGCGTTGCACAAACAGTTCCCCACCTTCACGTACTGCCCGTAGAGCACGCGATTGTGCACGTTCACGCAGGCGAACGTCGTGCAATCTGCGGAATCTTCTTGAGTCCTTAATCTCTCGAGAACTCACTCGTAAACTCCTCCTCGACGGGCGTCTCCATGAGCATCGTGAAGAAGAAGACGTAAAACCAGACGCCAAAACAAACGAGCGCGTTCACGACCAACAGCCGCCGTTTGTGCCGCTGGAAGACGTTGTTCGGACCGCCGAGGATCATCACCCTTTCGAGAAGCAAAAAAAAGACCGGAGACGCTCAACGGCGTCACCACCGAGTGCATTGCGGCACCGCTCGTCAGCACGAGGATCGTCGCGTAGTAGTCGCCTCAAATCGATCAATAGACGTCACTCGTTTGTGCCGAACGAACCCGAAGCCAGCGCCATGTACCCGGCGTGCCAAATGCCCGCCAAAGCGACGAGAATCCAGAGGAAAATGTTCAGGAGCAAGTGCGGCGAGATTTGTTTCCGCACGGGCGTTTGGAATATTCGAATCAGCAGGTGCGATTGGGAGATCGCCGTCGAGATGCAGGCGCCGAACATGAAGCAGTACTCGAAGTGAATCCACGCGGTCACCGTCGCCGGGGGCATCGCTTCTGCTTGTTTAAACGGACGAGACCAACAGTCTCTTGAATTTAGTGTGAAGAGTGGAATCAAAAGCCAGCAGTTGAAGGCGCTTAATAAAAGAATGTCCAATAAAGTAGTGAATTCAATGGCCAACTGGATTGAAAGTGATAAACGAAAGGACCAAATGCTCACAAGTGGACCGAGAATGAGAAGTGAATTAGCTGCTTGAACTTTTCTTGCCCATTCAAGCCAGGGACGGGCAGGATTCAATTGGAGTCAGACGGGAGTACAAAAGAACGGAGGATTACAGGGGAAAACTACAGACCGACGGCGGGGGATCGTGTTTGTGTTCCCACGTTAACTTCCGTCTCGTTCACTCACCGGCGGGCACAAATTTCGCTCTTGTTCCCCTGCATTTCGAAATAAACGGAAAGTGAACACACAGACACGTGAATCACGTACGGATCTTCGACATTGGAAAGTGCAAATCAATTGTTGATCGACCGGGAAATCGACAGAACTGGCACGAAGGTCACCCGACATCGTAGCGAGAGACCCTCGCACTTCCTTTCTTTCTCCTGTCGCACCTGTCGTTATGGTCAGTTAATTAGTGCTGTTGAAATGACGTTAAAGATTGCAAATGCTTCTCATTGATCGTTTTTTCACTTCCTTGTACGGCTTCTTGCTTTCCGCCTCCAATTCCGTCCGCCGGATGACGCCCGCACCGAAACGAGGTGCAGATGGAGTGCGCGGCTGAAGCAAACAGAAATCCCGGCGAAAAAATCGTTTATTCAAAATTCCGACGACCCCGCCGCCCTCTCAAGCGCTCGTGTCCGCCGCTCCGTTCGTTCGGCCCCTCGTTCGGTTCAACAGGCGAACCAAAGAGGGAGGCGGGCGGACGTCTGCGTACAAAAATGGCGAGGCAACCGGCCGGCCGATCGGCGGCCCGCAAAGGTCGGCGCCGTGGATGCGAGCGGGGCGTTGGGTGTTGAATCACCGCCGTCTTGCTCCTTCCCATCGCTTTTGGCCGCCGCCCGCCCGGCCGGCCGATCGGCTCCGTTCGCCTCCCTCGCCGTCCACCGGTTTGTTTCCATTCCGCGGAACACGCCCGACCTCCCGGCCGCTTTCTACCGTAAAGGTCGGTTGGAGGAATCGGAATGGCGAGTGGGAACGGGCGAAAGTTTGGTGGATTGGCTGCGGCGGGCAGAGCAGGTGCTTTCTTCACCTTTCTCCTTCGCTCTTGGATGCAAAGCGTTAACTCCTTGCTGCTGTAGTAAAGCCTTAGTCATCGCGAGCTTTCAAGCAGACACAACTTTCGATTTCTATCATTAATTTCGGCCCACCTTCTCTCGTGTACGTGCAGTTCTGAAGATTCAAATTGACGTGAGGTTTCAGCCTTCCCTCTACTCACCGTTTGTGTTGTCCCTCGATTCGCGGATTCGTCCGCCCGAACGGCCGTCAAACTGGAGAACAACAACCCCGCCACGTCTCAACAACAGAAGTGAGTTCTTCGGGAAGAACCAGGAAAGAACGTTGGGCTCTTTTGATCAAAGGAGGAAAGAGGAAGACGTTCAGGGGGTTCTTTTGACTACTGGCCGTATAACGAGTCGATTGTGTTGATTTTCCAATTGATTCATCACCCCACGAAAGACCACTGGAAGCCAGCGCTCATCTTAGTCTCATCCATCTGCTTGCAGCTACTCGGAGTTGTTCCACCTGTGCACGGAACTGCCGAATGCCGCCTTCTCGGACGTGTTCACGACGGCCGGCGGCGTGCCGCCAAGCGGCTTAATCGCGCCGCTCCACGCGCACCCGCCCGCCTCCGCACCGAACGACGTCGGCGGCATCGTCGTGAAGAGCGAGCCGTTGGATTCGGCCGTCTCGTTGGCGCCGCCGCTCGCGAACTACCCGACCGACCCCACCGGCGGGCTTCACGTCCATCCCGGCCGCCCTCACGAACGAGAATGTCCACTACGCCGCCGCTGCGGCTGTCGCGGGAGTTCACCTCGATAAGTGAGTTCGTTCTCTTTCGAAGCTGAAAGAATTGGGCGCATTGAAGTTCACTGGACTTTGGAAAAGGAAGAAATGTTAGCTTTTTTTCAACGTGGAAGAGACGGCTGGAAGTCTTAGAAACAGCTGATTTCGCTACTTGTTGCGCTCTCGAAGTGGTTTTGACCACCGGGAATCGCCTACAACGATGGACTCCCCCTATTAATTCTCTTCTCTAACAGCCACCCCTTTCAGCCCGTTCATGCTGAGCGACCAGGCGCGGCAACGGCTGGAGCGAAAGCGGGCGCGCAACCGTCTGGCCGCCGAGAAGTGCCGCCAGCGGAAACTCAACCGAATCGCGTCGCTGGAGGCGTCATTGGCGGCGGAGCGCGAAAAGAACCGCCCAGCTGATGAAACAACGCGACCAGCTGCTGCTTGAACTCCACGAATTTCGCCACCTTTTCGATCAGCATCGCGTGTGCGAGAGCCTGAATCTCAGCCTCAACCAGCAGCAGCATCATGGATAGGCGGCAGTGTTCTTTCGGCTTTCGATTGAAGTCGTCCTCTTGCTGTGTTCTCCGCAACTCTTCCCCTCCCGCAATCCTCTCACTTTTTGTCGACTGACCGATTTCTTGGCCCGTTAGTAAGCGACAGTAAACTCTAGTGCACTCGTTTGGTCAGAACAAAGAAGGAAAGCAAGCGAGAGTTTATTACAAGCAAACGCTCTCTCCGCTCGTCCCGCAACGAACCTCTCCACTGCCGACCGTTTGGCGTTCCGCCACTCGCTTCCATCAGGCGAGCCGCTGGTTAGGAAGGCGATTCACGATCATCAACGCGTTTCAACTGATTTCTATTGCGTTGAAGTCGTTAACGAGGGCGCAGGCATCGACTCTTCTTATTGCACTTTACTGTTCAGCTCCCCCAATTCCCTCGTTTCAGCCACCAACTTCTGGCCGCCGACGCCGAAGGATGAGCGTTGGATCGACCGCCTGATGGCCGCGATTCCTCCTTCTGCTTCCTCTCCGCCGCCGTCCGACCCGCAAATTTCGGAAGAATCCCACGAGCAGAAAGCGGAAGATAAGCCCAATCCCAATCGAACTAAAAGCTCGAAGAAGAAGCGGAAGGCCGAAGAAGTAAGTTCACTTCGATTCCACGCCCAAACTGCCCGCTTTTTCGTTTAGTTTTGCTGAAATTCACCCGGGGATGCTGCGTAAATTGCTTCGGGTTTCCGGGGTGAGTCCAGCGGCTGCATTCAATTCGAATTTAAGCCAAACATCAATGGGTTTCCACCGAATTCAAGCCTTCTTTGCCTAAACATTCCACTGATTTCTTTCGTTTGTCTCCAAAATCGATCGCAATCCAACCCCTATCTCCACCAACTCAGCCACATCGCCTCACCCATTAATTCCTCTCGATTCCAGGCCCAACTCCAAGCCGAAGCGGGCGCAAAACGTTGGCGACGCGCGCCGAAACCGAAAGTGGCGACCGACTCGGGATTTCCGGACGATCGGCTCATCCGCGGGCTGCCGGCCGCGCCGAAGTTCGATCTCGTTGATGGTTCGTTCTTTCTTTCGCATTCATTCGATCGTTCTTTCTTTAGGGATCCGCCACCTCCATCCGTACTGGAGCACGTACGTGGCGCGCGTGAAAGGCCGTTGGGTTGGGCGCGAAATCGCCGAAGTTTTCGCGCACGAATTTCTCGCCCACAATCCGAACTACGCGGTTCGTTGCTTCTTTCATCCCCGCCCTATTTGATCGATCGATTGCAGAAAGCCGCCATCCGCAAGGGCCGCATTTTCGTGAACGGCAAGCAGGTGACCGACTTGCGGCAGAAATTCAAGAACAACGAAGAGATCGTTCACATTTGCCACAAGGTGCCCGCTTTCATCGATTTTCGATTGATTCCTCGCGTTTGCAGCACGAACACCAAGTGTTGGACCGACCGATTCGCACGATCTTCGAGGACGACCGGCTGCTCGTCGTCGACAAGCCGCCCTCGTTGCCCGTTCACGCGTGCGGTCAGGTACTCAACCAATTTTTTGTTTGTTTCTCATCGCTTGAAACGTTTCAGTACCGTGTTCACACCGTTCTCGGCTTGCTGTACCAATTGGAAAAGCGGACGGGGCTCGCAGGTTCGTTCATGCTTCTTCATCAGGAGTCCATTCTATCGCGGGAGAGGGTCGATGGGGGGGGGAATGCTGGAGGGTGCAAGGTGATAGTCGTCGAGTGTTCGCTAAAGACCATTCCCTTTTTCGTTTGTTCTTCCTTTCGAATCTCAACTGCTTTCAGTGGTGCACCGACTGGACCGCACGACTTCCGGCGTCCTCATTCTGGCCAAAACGCACGAAGCGGACGTCGAAACAAAGAAGCTGCTCGTGACGAATCAGCTGAAGAAGGCGTACGTGAGTCGAGTACGCGGGCAATTCTTTGAGTGAGTTTTTCCGTTCCATTCTTTTGACTGTCTGCTCGATTTTAGTGACACGCAAGTGTGCGAGGCGCCAATCGACGTCCTCGATTCCGTCGATGGGCGTCCAGTGCGTGCGAGCGGACGGGAAGACGTGCCGCTCCACCTTTCGCCGCATTTGGTACGACGCCGCCGCGGACGAGTCGGCCGTCTTGTGCCACATCGAGACGGGCCGCACGCATCAAATCCGCGTCCACCTGCAGTTCCTCGGCCATCCGATCGTCGGCGATCTGATTTACGACTCGGCCGTGTGGGGGCCCACCGGCGGGAAGAACGCGGAGTACGGGCGACCGTTGGCTCAAGTGGGCGCCTTCTTTTCGTTGCTTCAATTCATTTGTTCGCTTGCAGTTGGGCGTCGAAGTGCGGGAGGAGCATTCAATTCAGCAGTGGTTCGACGAAAAGGATCCCGCTTACGAGCAGCGATTGTTGGACATCATCGAGGATCCGGAGGTTCGTTCTCCTTTGGAGCATCGAATCAATCGATCTTTAGACCAAGCCGGAAGAGTGGTTGCTGGAGGACCCGCGAATGGACGAGAAGCCCGAGTACGACGCGATCTGCCTGAGCTGCAACGTGATCCGCAAACAGCCGCCGCCCACCCACTACGCGATGCCGCTTCACTGTTGGCGATACGTCTCGCCGTCGTGGGCGTTCACGGCCCCGATGCCCGCGTGGGCGTGGCCGCCGCCCCCCACCGCGACGGTCGTCGACTTCAATCCGCTCGAGCTGGACGAACGCGAAGGTGTTGCCAGCGGAAGCGGAGCGCATGCTGGAGGAAGCAGAAGAGAAGGCGGTCGAATCCTTCGGTCGATCCTTCCGGAGATGCAGGAGAGCAGGACTGGACGATCCCGCGGACGATGCGAGCGAAAAGAAAGGCGGCCAGCGCGGCTTCTTTGTGATTCTCCGAGTTTGTTTTTTGTTTTGAGTTCTAGTCCCCCGTTCGTTTGGTTGTTTGTTTGTTGCGTTGAAATAAAGCCGCATAGTCTTGCGAGTTGCCTGCATGGATCGATGGAGTTGAAGAGCGAAGTCAACGAGTGACTCACAAAGCAAGCGAGGACGAAAGAATCCCCTTGCTTGCGGGTGGGATGCCCGGTGGGATGACCGACCGACCGCCAAGGTTCGTGATCAAATTAAGCGGGCGGACGAACCGCTCGCTTCCTTCCCGCTTGCCCACGACCACCTTCGGCGGCGAGGCGGGCGGGTGAAACGAAGCGGCAAATCGGCGCGTGAAAGAAGCGCGGCGCAAATGTTTTCGTTGGGTTTCCATCGAACAAACGAGCGGTTTGTCTTTCCTTTCCGCCATGTCCAGCTGCTTCCACAAACTCCCGTTCATTCTGTTGGTCCTTCTTCTGCTAATCAACTCTACGGATGCGCGACGAAAGGGCGGCGGCGGCCGCAAGGATTGGGCCGAAGACGACCGGCCCGGCAATGGGCAACGCCGGCGAATGGGGTGACTCCGAGGAGGAGAACTCGGTGGCCACTCAACAGGCCGCGCCTCCCGCTCCTTCAGCCGTTCCTCCAGTCGTTCCAGCCGCCACCGGCCCCAACAGCGGCGAGCTCGGATGATGCGGGAAGTCGAGAAGTGAGCTCGCTTCTCCATTTGAAGTGCCAAATCTGTTTGATTAATCGGTCGGAGTTCCGCTCGATAACGCATCCAAAAGTGGTAAAGCTGCTCAGCAACTACTGCCTATCTAGCAGCCATTCTGGCTCCCCAAATCAATGCTCGCAGCAGGAACTTGGTAGTTAAGACAGCCGAGAAGCCACCAGTCGCCACCGATCCGCCCGCCGCAATAGAAAGAAGTCGAGGAGGCGCCGAAGAAAATTCGTGACGACATCGCAACGATCCCGCCGAGTGCTCCGCCATTCGTTTCAAAGACAACTCATTCCTTTGCGTTTGCAGACGTCGCGGACAACAACGAGAACCTGACGACGCTGTGGATCGACGCCACCTACAAAGGCGGAGGACTACGGGAATGAACGTGAGCCGTTTGATCAAATGTTTGCCGTGGCTGGAGTATTGGGCGAGCGGCGAGAACGGGACCGACAGTCAAGGCGGTTCGTTCTCTGTCGAATTCCAATTGATCAATCGATTGGCAGAACGCAACGACGGAAGCCGACTTCAAGATGCCCGAACGAATGGAATTCGAGGTGATCGACGACGCGGATCGATTGGAAGAGCTGGGGCTCGACCAGTACCTCCTGGACGAGTACGAGTCCGTTGGCGTCCTGTACAAAGAGATTTGCGGGAACCACGCCCGTCAGAATTTGGTATTCCACACCGGACGAAGCGAAAGAAATCGGGATGGACGAGCGTTCGCCGATTTGCGATCCTTTCAAGGTATTTCGAGGCATTCTTTCCATCCATTTATAGCTCGCTTCTTGAGGTTCAACTGCCACCCCGACGCAGAGACGTTGACCAAACTGGCGCTCCAGCTCAACGAGCTAATTTTGAACTCGACGAAGCCGGGATTCGTCCATCCGGCGGACGCCACCGACCCGCCGGCTGCGGAACACTTCGACTGGAGCACTGCGGCGGCGCCAACACACGGCAACGAAGACGGGCAGGTGTTGGACGTGCTGGAGCGAATGCACACTGTTGCGCCGGAGATTCCGCGTCGCGTTTTTCTGCGCATTCGGCGGACGGCCGGCGACAGGGCGAAGGTAGGTGAGAGAACTTGGTTTGCAATGAAGATCGGAAGTGTAATTGCTGTCGGTCGATTGGGGCACTCATTACCAGTCAATAGTTGATTGCAGTGACCTTTGGGCTTCCACTCAATTGATTCCCATCTTCTTACTGCAAGTTTGCTCGATTCGTTGAGCAACATCTTCCATCGTTCCACTCTTCTAGTGCCAACCTTTTCCTTAATTCACGTACGTGCTTTAGCCCTGACCAAAGTCGTGCTGCCGGTGGACATCAAGGTGGGTTCGGACGAGGAGGCAACCGAGACGCCGCCGGTGGAAGAGGCGGGCGATCAGGACTGGCTGGAGGACCTCCAAGTGGGCTCTCGCGAGATCCTCACCGTCTCCAAGCAGCTGGTCGAACGGTTGGAGAGCGAGAACGTCAGCCTGAGCGCAATGGAGATGGCGTGGATTCAAATCGACGCCACGGACGGAACAAAGTGCGTTCTTCCCACCGTCCATCACCTCATTTGTTAAGCCCGCTCTTGTACGTCCTCTCGGACAAGGCGGCCGAGTCGTTGCGGCTGAAGATCCCGAAGCACCACTTCAATCGCTACGAAAAGGTCGTCCTTCATTTGCCGGGCGTGTGCGCCGACTACGTCCCCACAGCGATTGATGCGTTCAATGCGAGTGACTTCGAAGGTTCCCGCCTCCTATAGCCGTCCTTTTACCCACTTCTTTCCGCTAAGGAATCGAAATCGAAGGCCCGATCGGCGTGAACATCACGGCGTTGGAGTTGGCGGGCGTCAACCTTACCGAGCTGGCGGAAACGCTTGCGCAACGACACCGGAGGTCGACGAGGTGAACGTGGATGTCCGGGGGTTTACTTTCTACTTTACTTACTCTAAACTTCAGATTCTCGCTCGAACGTACGGAACGGCGAGGTAAAACGCCGCCACTCACTCCCCTAATCTCTTGCTGTAGAACGCTGGGCGGCTCGTACATCCTCCCCGTGCTGCAGAAGAACCAATACGACGCCTTCTCCGCACCGATTGTCTTCCAGGGCTCGGCTGTCGTAGTCGTGAGTTCTTGTTCAGGTTACATCCGCTTAGGAGAAGGGGTTGGTCGTTAGTTGAAAGGCCTCTATACCGGTCTGTCAAGGAACGAGGTGAATGAGATTTCGTGTCCAGGGGGATGATGAATTTCTAAGCCGTCTTGCTCAACCGTTCACGTCCTCACCTGATTTTTTCTCTCACGACCTGCTCTTGCCCTCAACCAGTCCGTTTTCAGAGGTTCGGAATCTACATAGAATCAATGTCCAACTTTCAAACGTCGACAATGGTTCATTTCTTCCGTCAACCAATCATTTCATTTGCTGTTGAGGACTACGACATGGACATTTCGTTGATCATGTCGTGGCGCGACGCCCGTCTCGTGAATCCGTACGGGAAGCCGATTTTGGTGAAAGAGGAGGACATTCTGGAGAAGATTTGGCGGCCGGATCCCGTTCGTTCCTCCCCGCTCGACTTCTCTTTCATTGATCTGCTTGCAGTTCTTTGCAAACGCAAAAGAAGCGGAATTTCACGAGGTCACCTTCCTGAACTTCCTGATGCGCATCTTCTCCGACGGCATCGTGTTGTACGAAACGAGGTCCCCAACTTCTTCTCCCTCTTCTTCTAACCCTCAAGTTCAGGATCAAGCTGAAGCCCGCCTGCAATCTAGGTGCTGTGCAAGTACCCGCACGACAAGCAGACGTGCGAGTTGTTGATCAAGTCCTGTGCGTTTCATTAAGAAGGATTAGAAGGCTGCAATCCTCTAGGTTTAGTCGCCTACCCGGTGGAAACGGTGCGCTTCGAGTGGTTCACCCGGAAAGTCGACGCAATCGACAAGAATCCTGACGTCAAGCTGCCGGAACTCTAGTGCGTTGCCCTCCGCATTGATCACTCCTCATTCCTTGTCGTTCGCTTCAGCATCGACCGCTACGAGCCGACCATCTGCAACAAGACGCGGAAGTCGGGCGAGTTCTCCTGCCTCGCGGGCGTTGTTCCGCCTGAAGCGAGACGTCGGCTTCCACATCGCCCAAACGTACATCCCGACTTCGCTCGCGCTGATGTTCTCTTGGGTTCGTTCCATTAGTGGTGTTTCTTTTCCAATCGTTGTGTGTTCAGGTCGGTGTGTGGCTTCCGCATCAGTTCAACGAAGGCAAGTGCCAAACTGTGGGTTTCTTTGCGCGAGGTTGAAAAGGATTGGGGAACGCTTGTTGTGGCTGCTGACCAATGGTGTCACAGTCAGCTGCGGAGACAATCAAAGAGCAACTCAAGAAGCAATAAGGAAACATCCATTCGGTTTATTCCAATCTCGCTTGCCGGCCCCTTGGAAGTAGGAAACAAGTGGGACGGCGGCGAGGAGGGCGGCGGCGAGCAGCGAGCAAATGATCCCGATCCTGCAATCATCGATTGGATCAGAAAGGAATCTGTGAAGGGGAACTCACACCAAAGCAGGGCACAAAGCCGTCGGGCGTGGTCGTTTCGAAGAGGACACCCGGGCGGCCGGTCGAGGAGCGCCCAGTCGATCGGCTCCACGAGTTCCACGAACTCCAGGCCGGGGCACTTCTGAACGAGCGGATCAACGGAAGAAACGAAAGGATCGAACCAATCGGAAGACGACGGCCGAAACGAACTGCCGAACGAGCTGCTCGGGCGCGCTTTCGGTCGCGCCGAAGCCGACGGCGAGCAGCACGCGCCCCGTGACGTCCCAAACGGTCGGCGTCCACGTGCCGCCCGTGTTCTCAACGGTTTTGTTGTCCGTCGACGCCTTCAGCCCTTTGTCCGTCCACGTAGAGCCAAATGCCCGCGTAATTAAAAGCCGCGCCTGAAATCCACGAGCGATGAGTGAGAAGAACGAAAGGAAGAGGCAAACCGACGGCATACCCCTCCCACTCCATGCACGGAAACAAGCGGTCGGGCGAAGTGATGTTCGTGACGAAGAAATCGAAGCAAAACTTCGCTCCGTCCGTCATCCCCGTCTCGGTTTTGAGGCTGAAGAGCGGAAAGTTGAACGAGCGGAAGCGAGGGAACTCACAACTGGAGGCAATCGGGGCAATCGAATGCGAACCATCGGGCGGGCGCCGCCGCGGCACGAGATCCACAGCTCGGTGCCGTTCGTCCAATCGTCCAATAGAATCGACCTCCAGAGAGAAGTGGGCGAAAAGGATGGGGAGACTCACAAAGTTTCGCTCCGCGCATCGAAGAACACGACGTCGCTGAGAGCGGGCGGAACGTGCGGCGACGCGCGAATTCGGGCGTCCGAGAAGTTGGCGAAAATTTGCGCGCAAACGGCCGCGAGCGGCGCGCAGGCAGCGGCGAGGAGCACGAAACGAACGGCCGGCATCTCCGCGAAAGTCGACCGACCGCCTCGAAGCAACCGCAGCGTTCGAAATGCGGGGAGAACGAGAGCGATTGTTGAAGTGGGCAAAAAGTTTCTTTCTCCGCGGCTCCGGATGCAAATTCGCTTTCCGTGGATGCCCCGATGGTCTAGAGGCAAAAAGCGAAAATTTGCACAGAAGTGGTCGCCATTTGCCACTGCACTACGCGGCCCTCTAGGAGCCCGGGAAAAAGAAACTTTCTGTCCACCTCAATACTAGGTAGAGCAAAAGGAAGTCTCATATAGGGGCGCTTTTGATTTCACTTGGATCAAATGATGTCAGCGAATCTCTTCATGCTTCGTTTGTGATAAAGGCCGAACGAGAAAATTTGGTTCTTATGCAGGGGTGAGACAAATGAGGTCGACCTCGCGACGTTGCAGATAAGCTCCCAATTAACAAAGAAGTTTATTGAAGGACGCACAGCTCAACAACCAAACAAGACGCAAGGGACTCTATTAAACTCGCTCACTACTTCTTCGGGTGTGAAGCGATTAGTGGCAAGGCACAAGCAGTTGGAGGACAAGAGAGCCAACCGGTCGAGCGGACGACCGATCAGCGAGAAAAATGAAAGCAGTGAACCGCAGACCAAAAGAAAAGCAATGCTTAATTCCGTTGGCCGAAGAAGAAGAGGTCGTGGGCAAAAGGCGGGCGGCCAAGGAGCGAAGGGGGCACACTCGGGCGCGCGTGTTTAAACAGAGGAAAAGCCGAACAAGAAACCGAAACGAAAAGCGTTCGGCGAGAGCGAAAGCAGAACGATTATCGAAGGATGATTAAGAACGATTTATTACGAGAACGAAGTGGGAAATTAAAATAAACTA
Organism: Aphelenchoides fujianensis; assembly: GCA_024699865.1. Lineage (NCBI taxonomy): Eukaryota > Metazoa > Nematoda > Chromadorea > Rhabditida > Aphelenchoididae > Aphelenchoides > Aphelenchoides fujianensis. Next base: position 317,730 of record JAMPIO010000042.1, on the reverse strand, counting down.
CGACAACAGGGGGACAAATGGGATGATTTGCTTGTTTTTTGGACATCTCGAGGCTTCGGCCTTCCAACAGGCGGCGGTTAATCCGGAGTTGGGGCCCGTGGCGAGAAGGACGGCCGAAACAGCGACCGTCGAAGACGCTCGGCGGAAGTGCGGCAGTTTACTGTTGGTCGACAACTCGACGGGGTTCACTGCAAGCAAGCGAGTATCATGTGCAACAAGAAATGCCTGCACTCACCGTCGACTGTCGCCGTACGTTTTCTTCAGGTACGCCTCCACTCGCCGCCAATCCCACTTGTGAGAAGGAGCCCGGCACTTCAAATGCCGCGCAAAGTCTCGCTTCAGTCCGCAGGAGTGATTGCAGGTGTGCACGGGGCAGATGTAGCGGATGGGGATCTTGGCGCGAACCTGGTACTTCTCCAAAAGGTGCTTCTCGATCTTCTGGGGCGACCAGTTGTGACCGTCTTTTGGCGTCTGCATGTGAACGCCAAAGGCGTGCGATCCGACCGTCCTGAACGTGCAATGAGCAACGGGGCACTTGTAGTGATCCGCCGCCCGCGTGTGCACTTCGCTGCCGTACTCTTTGGAGAGGTGGTCGTTGATTGCGGCCGTTGTCCACGAATGTCCTGGCTGGTTCGTCTGCATGTGCTTGGCGAACGCGTGACTGTTCCAAGTCACAAACGAACATGCCTGGATCGGGCACGTGTACGTGATCATTGGAGGGCCGTCGGACTTGTAGACGTCGTTGAAGAATTTGTTCACTTCGCTCGTCGACCATCGGTGAGTCGTGATCGCGAGCAGGTGGACGGCCAGCCGCTGCTTCGTGAGCGCTACGAAGGTGCAGTCCAGGAGAGGGCACGGGAAGTCATCAGGGACGAGCTGGAAAGAAAAAGATGATTAGAGCGAAAGGAAATGGAACGATCTCTACCGTCGGTTCCACGTACTCTCGAGAAAGCAAGGCGGCGTCCAGTGCCTCCATGTAGGCGCGCATTCGCTGTTCATCCTTGGCCATCGCTTCGAACTTCGCTTCTTCGAACCCACGGCCAGGATGAAACCAAGAAACGTACGGGCAGAATCCGACCGTCCCGTTGACCATCTTCTTCAGCCGTAGACGGTCGGCCAGGTACTCGTCGAGGACCGCCAGAGCCGCCTTTGTTCGGCACGAGCCGCCGCCGTCCGTGTGCACTTGAAGAGTGGTGCGGGTAGTCCAGCGAACGATGACCATTTTGTAGCGCTCGTCGATGAAGTGAGCACGACGATGGACGCCAAATCGCTTCTCGGGTTGCTTGGATTCGCCTGGATAGACAAGCACGTAGCCGTTGGAGCCAGTCTTCCGGACAACGAGAAGCGACTTCAAGCACCGCCGAGTCAACGATCATGTAACTCGCGTGCGCTTCGTAGCTGTCGTCTGGTGAGCAGTACGTTCTCGCCGGCGGAATCTGAAGTGGACGGCGAACTTACTTACGACTTGTTGATGATAACCGACCATTAAACCAGGGAATTCCGCGGCCGTCATTTGACTGAACGGCTTCCGCAACGGCGAGTATGGGATCGCGACCGTCGACGTCGAGCTTGCGTCACCGCTTCGAACCGATTGCGGCGGAGCAATCGAACGAACTTCGTTGGGCGGTCGCAAGTCGGCAAAACCTCCGTTTGAGTCCGACGGCTGGTCCAGTTGGCTCGTTCGTCGACACTCTTCGTCCTTGAATGCGGCGGCGACAGTCGCAAGCCAACTTTCCTAAAGACCGCGGTGACTTGGGGTTGTTGTTATTGCACACCAACCTGTGGCACCTTTTCAGGTCGTCGAAATCCGAAGACCAAAGGCCGGTCGTTGGTCCTGAATTCGTCAACTGCGCGTGGGGCCAACAAAGTCGTTTCGACGGTCGCTTTTGAGGTCACTTGGGCGGTCGTCTTTGAGGTCATTTCGACGGTCGTCTTTGCGGTCACGTAAACGGAAGGTCGGTCGTTCTTGTCGGAGAAGTCTTCTTCGTCCTTGTCGGAATGCTCGTCATCTTCGTTGGAGCCCTTGGGGTTCTCGTAGACGAGCGGCGAGCAGGTCGGCGGTCGTGGGGACGGTCGGCGGCAACACGTGTGCGTTCTGTTCGGCCGATGGATTCGAGAGGACGGACGCCGACTGCAGCAGCTTGCTGACGCCCGTGTCCACCCGCCCGTAAACGTCAGGCTCGGGCGTGAACACGCGGCAGACGAGATCGGCAGTCGTGATCGTCGGAACGGGCGGAGTGCTGAACGGACAATGAGAATCGCATGCAATCGGCAGAAAACAAACCTTTGGGCGGACTGGTTGACCAAAAGAACTGTCTTGGCCGTGTGCTCCTCGTCCTCTTTGCTGCAGATGGCGATCGCTTCGGCGGTTGATTCGACGGCAGAAGCGGGCGTGTTCTTCGTGGCTGCCGAGTCGATCGGAACGGGCGACAACGTACTGAATACAAACCGTTGAATCAAGTGTGAATATTGTAATCGCAACGCGTACCCGTCCAAAAGTCCGTTCAGCAAAGACGGGTGTGGGGATTCGAACGGCTTCTGCTCCTTTTTGCTGACCACCGTCGCGTCGTTGCTCTTCGCGTTTCCGAAGAACAAAAAGGCCGAAAGGGATGGGCCGGAGGTGGGATACGCTTGCAGAGTCTCCTGAACGACGAGCAATCAGTGAAAGGCACAAGTATTGACCGCTCACCTTCTGCTGGGTCTTCGGTTTGTTCTCGTTGTTCGTTTGGGGCGTGTGGACGGCCGGCGGCTTCTTGGCGCTGCCGTGCTTGGCCTGAGCGGCCGCCACGTCCTCGCGCTTCACTTCGATCGACCGTCGCTTGACCGGCGGGTTGGCGTTTGAGAGGTCGACAGAGGAGCGCTTGCGGTCGGGCGGGTGGTCGTTGATGGGGGCCGCCGGCGGCAAGTGCTCGACGAGGTTGGAATTCTGCGGAGTGGTCGCTGCGGCCGCCGTTCGCGAACGAGTCGTCGGGCGGCGGAAGAGCGGGGCGGACCGGAGCGTGTCCACGGCGAAGGTCGCAGCCGCTTGAACCGTCTTGCGCGGGCTGCGGATGACGCGCTGGAACACGCAGATTAGTGGGCGGCTTGAAAATGCGGAAGAAATACCTGCAGCAGCGTCCGCTTCTTGACGGCCAATTCGGGCGGCGGCGACGCGTGCTGCTCGGCCGGAGGCTGCGGGAGGATGGGCGGCGGCGAGACCATCAGGTGGTCGCGGAAGTCGTCTCCGAGTTGGTGCACATTGGGCGGATCTTGTCCCGAGATATGCGAATTGGCCGTCTTGTCGTTGCGCGTCGATTTGCGCGCCGACGGACGGTTGGGTTACGATTCTTGTCCGCCGGTCGGACGGTCTGGAGTCTCCATCGCGATAGCTTGTTGCTGGGCGATGAAGCTGCAAACAGAAGGAGTAATTGGATTTAATCGGCTGAGATTCACGGAGATGAACACGCGTGAGGCAACGAGAACAAAAGGGTGGACGACTGGGGCAGTTGGGGAATTGCGGGCGGATTGACAAGTGGCAGAAGGAACGAGAACACGCGGAAGTTGACAGCGGTTTGCATTTTTGGTGCAGTTTTGTCTGCTGGTTGCTGTTTAATCGAATACAACATGAAAATGCTTGGTAGATGTGAATCCAACACCCGAAAAATAGTTTAGACGGTGGAAAATGACAGATTTTGGCGGCGGAACGCGCGTTTGCACGACGAATTCGCAGAAAAGTGACCTAAAGTGAAGCGCGCGCGTGTTGCCTTCTGGAAGACTCGTTTTTGGGGCTTCGGTGCGCTTCCGCCCCGTGCCCAGGTAGCGCGCGCTCGGTCCCGTGGGCGCTTCCGCTTCCTGCCCGCCGCTCGGCCGGTAAGCGCGCCCGCTTCTTGCCCGGTCGGCGCTTCCGCCATGCGGTCCGGTGCGCGTCCGCCCACCAACCAAGGGGCGCTCGCGCCCACCAGCGATAAGCGGAAGCAAACCGCTCACGTCTTGCTACGAGTCGTTGAAATCGACTGATTCGCTGTTTTCGACCGTCCAATACTAGCTCACAGCTGAAATAACGCTGTAACGGACATCAGAAGAAAGAATGGACCGTCGATCCAAAAGCACGAGTTTTGGGCGGACGTCAAAATCTGTTGCAATTGCAATTCCTTGGCCCCTGGGTTAAACCCGCGCAACCTGGGACCGTAGAAGCATGATGACAAAACGGCGCGATCATACCGACAGGCGCCGAAAAGCGGCCAATCGATCGGCAGGCGGCGGGCAGTCGATTGAAGCGGAGCGCGTGCCGGCCGACAGACAAGTGGTTGTTTGTTCCAATTGGGGCCGCTTGCCGCCGAAGGAAATCATGACCGCCGCGGCCCCACCGCCGTCCCCGAATTGCATTTGGGGCGAGACGAGTCGTTCGGCGGACCCCCCGAGTCGAAATTCGCCATTTGACGACAGTCGAAACTCCGATTTCACAGTCAAACTTCAATTACATGTGACGTTCTTTCTCTACTCAGTAGCTGTGTGGAGATAATGCGAGTGATTGGTGCGATATTCGCTTGCTTTCAACCGACTGACGGCCGTTTGTTCGTTTGCAAATGCGGGAAGCGGGCGCGCCCACCAACCGAGTGGCGCGAGCGCTCCTGGGTGGTGGGCGGGCGCGCACCGGACCGCGAGGCGGGCGCGCTGCCCGGGCGGGAAGCGCGCGCGCGCACCGGCCGAATGGCGGGCGCGCGCCTCGGGCAAGAGGCGCCCGCGCTCACCGGTCGAGTAACGACCGCGCACCGAAGTCGTACGGAAATTAGTGGCATTTCCGGTTACTTTTCGCATTCACGCGCAACGCCAGACCTCCGGCGGGAGCAACACTTGCTTTTACGACCGTGTTCTACTTGTTCCGCCGTCGTAAACGGCCGACAATTCAACACTCGGCTGTCGTCCGGCAAACGCGTGGATCGGAGCGATGAGCCGCCGCCATTTGCCGGCCGTCGCCGCTCGCCGGCCGCCGCTTTACACAAAGAAGACGGCTAGTTCGCGTTTTTTCTCGCTTATTTACACTCCGAGCGGCAGAAAGCGGCAGAGAAATGAGGAAGAGCAATCGTGGCGCTCGCCGATTTGTCCGCTGCACAGAAACCACCCAACCGAGCGTTCATTAACAAGATCGATTAGCAAACAATCAGCGTTCACGTCTCCACACACACACGTAGATGACAACTTTTCGCTTCTTGTCGCAGAACTTTCCGCTCGCGTCCTCCTGCGCCTTAAAGTACCGCAAGAAGCAGAAAAAAGCGGTCGACTGCGGACGTCCGAGTGTCCGTAGCCGCCGGCCTGCAGAAGGCGCGGGATCATCGGCGTGTTCCTCGAAGCGGGCACGGCGATCGGGACTGGGCGGAGGCGAGAGAAGTGTGGGACGACTGCCGAATGCCATTCTGGTTTAAGACGACCGACCGCCTCGAAACGACCGCAGGTTTAGAAATGCGATGAAATATTGAGCAAAAAGGAATAAAAGAAGTCTCATATAGGGGCGCTTTTGATTTCATATTTTTAAATCATATGAACTATACCATAATCACTGACTTCGACCCGCAATGCATCCGAAAAGCCACTGAACCACGGTGCATTCGACAGAGGCGCGCTGTTTGCAATGGGCGGTGCGTACGCTCGTTGTTGCTCTTCGGGGCGGCGGGATGAAAAGCGGCGAGAAATTCGTATGTTTTTTTTTGTAGATTTCATGCAATTGACAAGAAGAAAATAGATTCAAAAAAATCTGAAGAATGTTTACATACAAACGAGAAAGTCTCTAATCTTAAGCGGTCGCTTGCTGCTGTGCACTCAAACGTTTCCTTCGATTCTCTCGCTCGCTCCAAACGCTCCAACCAACAGCAAGCCAATGCCCCGCTCACTCCTCCTTTCTTCAGGTCGCATCGGAGTGGCGATTACCGTGCTGCTCGACACTTTCGACGGAATCCGCCGGCGCCCGCGAACACTTGCCGTCCGTCTCGTACCTGAAAGCGATCGACCTATGGTTTGGGTTCATCACTGGTCTCTCCCTCCTTCCAACCATTGAACTATCCTCTTCGTTCAGGCTTTGTGTTCTTCACCCTGCTGCAAACGCTGTTCGTGATCGGCTTCGACAAGCGCTCAACTCAACTCGTGAGTCCTCTCGTTTACGTTATTGATCTAACGGTTCGTTGCAGCGGAAGAACGCGAACAAAAAGCGCTCGGATTTGACCCAAGAGTACAAGGACGCGCTCGTCCACAAGGCCGACCGCTTCCACAAGACCGGGCAGTGAGTTCAACGGAGAGCAGACGGGATGTAAGAGGATTGCAGATACCTCGACAAATTCTGCCGTGCCGCCTACCCACTGCTCTTCATCCTCTTCCTCATCATGTACTACTTTGTGTTCACGGAGGGACGTCAGGACGACTGCATTTCGAGGCGATGAGGGGCAGTCGAGAAGATTGCTTTCGAATAAACGGGATAGGAATCAAAGGAGATCGATTGACTGAACAGACGGCCGAGACCATTAGGGCCCTCCTTTACTTCCGTTTCGCGAGTTTCAAACGGCTTCACACCTTCTGCCCAAACATCTCACTTCTAACCGCCATCAATCAACGCATGCACATCAATCTACCGCAAAAGAAATGGTTTATTCCAATCGGAGAGCTCAAAAAATGGTCGAAAAGCGAAGGAAACAAACCGAGTCGCATATCTCGTGTGTGGTGAAAAGGACGTTATATCGCAAAACGGAAGGAAACAATGATCGTTAGCCAATGGGGGAGGAAAGAAAGAAGTTCGTGATCAAATCGATTGCAACAATCCGGCCGGCCGCTCGCCTCACGCCGTCGTGGTCGCCGCGTCGTGGCCGAGCTCCGGGAAACCCGCGTTTGCGAAGATTTTGCGCACATGTCTCGAAGACCTGCAATGGAGAAGATGAAAGGAAGGACGAACGGAAGGAACGAACGGTCTCCAGGTCGGGCGTACTGTCCACTTCCCGCACCAGCCCCTTCGCGGCGTAGTGCTCGATGATCGGGAGGGTTTGCGTGTTGTAGGTCTCGATTCGCTTCGCCAACGCTTCGGAGTTGTCGTCCGGACGGCCGCCGGGGCGCGCGAGGCAGAACGGGCGAGGCAGATGTCGAAGGGCGCCTTGAGGAAGAGGACGAAATGCTCCCGCACCTTGCCGCTCATCTCCTTCTGCCACCCGTCGAGATTGTCGCGGTTGCGGGGAAGCCGTCGATCAGGAAGCCGGGCGCATCGCCCGCCGCGTTCATCGCCTGAATTCGAGCCGAATGCAATCGAAAAACGAAGGGAACTCACTTCTTCGAGCAGTTTGCACGTGATGGCGACGGGGACGATCGTTCCGGCGGTCATGTGCGAGCGGATCGAGGCGCCCAGGTCGCCCGAACTCTCCATTTCGCGTCGCAGCAGTTCGCCCGCGCTCAGGTGCACGAAGCCGAATTTCTGAAGACGAGAAAGAAGTCAATGGAAGCGGGAGGAATGGACGAACCTGTCGGATCTTGTCGCACTGGGTTCCCTTCCCTAAAGCAGCGAAAAAATTTATTGAAAGTAGAGTGAACGAGAACGAACCAGAGCCGGGCGGACCCAAAACGAAGACGACGTTGAAGGGCCGGACGGCGGACGGGTCGGCGACGGGCGGCATGTTGGCGAGCGGACGGACGAAAACGGGGCGAATTTGCGGAAGCGACGGGGAAGCTGAAAGCACGCGAATGATCGAAGGAGACGGGCGTGGAATGCAGAGGATGGAACGGAAGGGATGCGGGAGGTTGAGAAGTGGAATGAATGAATTGGTGCGGAAATCAGGGGAATTGTCATTTGATGGAATTCAACAAACCGCATGAAGGTCGAGAGGACGACTCCTATCTTGTCGACCGTCTGTTCGTTATTCCCGTCCCGTTCGATCGGCAGACAATTCAACAAGCGGATGAGTCACAAACTGACGGACAAAACGGAGCCGAACGGAGGCGAACGGCCGGACGAGTTCCGCATTCTTCGCCGTCGTTCCGCTTTCGATCGACCCGCCGACCACCGATCAGATCGGCGGGGCACACGTGTGCACGTTACATGAAGGACACAGCAGAAAAAGAGCGTGGATTCTCCCCGACTCGAGTTCAACGAATTTACGTCGCTTTTTGGAGTGAACTCGTCGAATTTCTGCGCACCCACCCGCCCGCCGCCGTCGCCACGTTTCGCTTTCGTCGACGCCCAACCGCAAAGCCGCTTATCACCGGCGGTCATCAAACTCCCGCCCTCCCGCCCGCACTCGACTGACATTCGCCCCCCGCCGGCTGCTTTCTTTCTTTTGAGTCGGCAGTTCGCTTATCGCCGCTGCCGTCGGGGCAAAAGTGAAAGGTGGAGCTAAATTTTGGAGCGACCGGGGCGAGCGGAGCAAAACACGGGCGTTCACGGAGCAAACGGGGCGATTGGAACGAAAAGGAGCGACTGCACAACGGCGAGTTTGCCAGATACTTTTGGAACTACCAAAAGATACGTTTCAAGGGAGTTGCGGCGAACAATCTCCATTCCGCCCCCAAGGGAAGGGCAACACAAAGTCCGTGGACCCTCAGCACGTTTCAAACTCTCCTTGCAAACTACACCAACAGAAGTACCCGGCAGACACCCGGGAAAGGCGGAAAGCAGCGCGTGAAGCCATCAATCATCGCAAGCGAACGCGTTTTGTACTGCCGATCACTCCTCGGACGGAGTTCGAAAATGAGACCACTTTTCGCTTCCGCTTTCGCCTTTCGAGCTGGAGGAACGTTCGGGCATCAAAATCAATCAAACAAGAGTGAAACAAGAGTAAACGAAAGCAAAAGGAAGAAGGAACATACCCGATTTGCGACACGAAGCGAAGAGTTGCGAACTGCCGCCCACTCCACGCGGTGCGGACTGCCGACCGAACGAAAACCGAGCGAAACGCCGCTCCGCCGCCGCCGAGCCGGAGATTCTTCGCACGAACAACTCGGAAGCGAGACGCCGAGCGCGGTTGAGCGGCGCGGTGGACGCGGCGGAAGGGACGGGCGACAGAGAAGCGGGCGTTTAAGTCGCCACCTGCAAACACGACGGAAATCGAAAGAAATCACGGGAAAATCGGGGTAAATATCCATTGGGTCGATTGAACCTTCAGTCTACGATTGAATGCGGATAGAAAAGAGTTTATTCGCACAAGAAATGACGGAATTGGAAACTGCGAGAGAACGAGAAGCACGCTGAAGTGTGCCGGGCGAATCGGAGCCGAAAATAAATTCACAAGCGGTCCGATTCGTGATTAGAAGGCGCAAGGATGAAGAGGTACAAACAAACAAACAAGGAAGGATAGGAAGGAAAGGAGGAACGGCGACTACTCGTCCGTGAAAATGTCCGCTTTCGTGTTCACGCGTCCACGGCCGCTCATCATTCGCTTGCGGGCGGCCGCTCGCTTCTCCTGCTGCTCGTGTTTGTCCGCCTGCATTCGGAGGATCTCCTGCAGACTCACCTGAAACACACGAAAACTAATTGAACTTGACGGAGAGACCCACTTTCTTCAACTGCGGCGGATTCTCGTCGCCCAACTCGCCCGCAAGGACGACGTTTTCGCCGCGAATCATGAAGATGCCGCGCGGAATGTCGCCGTAGCACTTGTCCACGTAGATGCGCTCCAACGTGTTCTGCAGGACGAGGTTGGCGAACTGGTCGATCGTCCGCAGGTCGCCGATCAAAGTCTTCCCGTCCCGCAGCATCACCATCAGCCGCTTGTCCAGCTGGTCGAGCAGGCTGATCGCTCCGGGCAGGAAGGGATCCGGCAGTTCCATCCTGGAAGCAGGGGACAATAAACGAAAGAAACGGGGAAGATATGAACGCGAAGGAAGCACGTGAATTCGCGGTCATTTCTCGAGGAAATTCTGACCACAATTCGTACTCTTTCGATCGAACAACGCTGTGGGAATTTGAGAACGACAGCGGGGAAACTGCCCAACTCATTGTGCAGTCAATTTATAGCAGAAAGAACCACGAATTTGATGCTTAAAACAACTTGTCCACCAACAAAATAAATCGGAACAAGCAAACTAATCGAATACTTTGAAACAATACCGTGGAAATTCTAACAAGTCAATCCCTCCGCCAGCCTAATCAAAATTCACGCATCTTCCCAATTCGTCTGCTCCACGAACGTCGACTGAACGCCCGTTGGCGAGAAATTCCCGTCTGTCCGTCGCCCACTTGCCGACTGCCGAAACGCCACGCGCTCGGCGGCGCGTCGAATCGAGTCGGGAGGACGGGCGGCGGTCGTGCGCGCGGGAGAACGCTCCGGATTTCGTTCGAATTCCATCGCCGGGCGTCCACTCCAACGGGGAACTGCGCGTGGACACGAGGAAGAACCGTTTGATCGCATTGATTCGATCAAAACGGAAGAAATGTGCGAGTTGCCCGCATGATTCGCCCAATTTTCCCGCATTTCACTATCCATTTGTTTGCTCGTTCATTTCTCCGTGCTCCAATCGATGCTCCATCCTTCATCCTCCTCCTTCTACCGTCTTCTTTCAGGACGACCTTCGGGCGTCGTTCCTTCCGGTCGCGAATGGCACACGACGGAGGACACGGGGCGGACGATCGGCTCAACGGAACGACCGAAGAGCGGCGGGCCGCCGAGCTGAAAGCCGTGAGTTTCTTTGAGATTCTTCGGTCCATCTCTCCGTTCTTTCAGGACGCCCTCTACCGGCTGACGACCACCTGCGAGCGGATCGCCGAGCACACCCGACGGCGCCTCGCGGACACGAACGTCCACGTCGAATTCGAGCCGGACGTCCTCCAGCGCGTGGCCGAAATTGCCGCCCACACGGTCGAACATCGCTGGGCGCCCGACCTGCGGCTCTTCGCGACGTAAATCCCCTCGATTTCTTTCGATTCCCTCGAATTTCCGCTCGTTCAGGCACGCGAACCGCGCCGTTCCGACCGTCGACGACGCGCGAATGCTCTTCCGCCGTTCGGCCCACGTGGTGAGTCGATTCGCTTCGGATTTTCGTTGATCCTTTCGTTCAGCAACGCCGCGTGGATCACCTGCGGTTGGCCGGTCGACCCACCGGGCGGCCGCTGGAATTCGGCGAGACGCACACGATCACGCACCCGGTGATCCCCGGCCGGCAACACCCCGCGGAATCCGTCGACATCATGAACCTCGAGGACTCCACCGAGGCGGCCACTCGTCTGGGCAACGGCGAGCAGCAGGAGGCGGACGTTCTGAACACGCCTCTGAACGCCCAACTGCCGCCCGACCGTCAAGTCGCCTCCACGTCCCGCACGCCGCTGCCGAACGACCGGCAGGATGAGCGGCAGGACGAGCAGCGGTGGACGCCGATCCTCCCCGAACGCTTCCCGGCGCACGTCCGCAATCCGCACGGCCGACTTCCGCCGCCGAATCCGCCGCTGGCCGCCGGCAAGGGACATCAGCAGAACAGTAAGTTCTCTTGATCTTTCCATCGATTCTTGGTTCGTTCGTTGCAGAACTGCGGACCCCAAACGAGGATCGCCTGCGGAAGGTCATCGAATTCAACGGGACGGACGACATCTCCCGTGGTTCGTGCACGAATTCGAGAGACTCGTTGAGTGTTTGCGTCGATTTCAGACGTCTTCCGTGATCGAGTTCGCGACGCGCAGGCACAGCACAACAAACGTAAGTGATCGGGGAGGTTTGAGGGCATTCGATCATTCCTCCGTTGTTCTCTTCGATTTTCCGTTCCTTTTTTATGCCCACCTACTTCGTTCGTTTGCAGGAACGGACCGGCCGTCAACTGCGGCCGCTGGAGCCGCCGGAGGGGACGTGACGACGACCGCCGGACCGCCCGCCGCCGCGAACGCTCCCGGCTCAACGCTGGCGAAGCGCTTGCTGCCGCCTCAAGCGACGCGGCCGTCCGCCGCTCCGGCCGCTCCCACGACGGCGAACACGGCGGCCGCCCCCGCGTCCACTCGGCCCGCCCAAATTCCGCGACCGCCGCCCGCTGCCGTCGCCGCCGTGAAGCGGCCGCTCGTCCCGCCGCCCGCCCAGCAGCCGCCGAACGGCGCCAACGGGAAGCAGCCGGCCGCCGCGCGTCCACCGGCCGCCCTCCAAACGACCTCCGTCTCGGCGATGCAACGCGCGAACGCGCCGATCAGCACCGCTTGCCGACTGTCGATCTCCACCGGCGAGATGCCCGACTGGTTCGCCCCGAAGGAGCACTCGACGCCCATCGAGAAGGCGAGCACCGTTCCCGTGAGTCCCCTTCCGTTTATTCCATTGATTTGTGCGGGCGAATTGCATGGCATCGTAACGTCCGACGGCGCGGGCATGGAGCTCCGCCTGCCGCCGAAACGCAACCGCTTCGAAGCGATCGACTTCCCGCCGCCCGCCTCCAAGAAGACGATCACACGGCCGAAGCAGAATCCGCTGCAGCCGCACGAGAATCGTCCTCGGCGTTGATCCCCTTGATTCCTTTCGTTGTACACACCAACCATTCATTTCCCCGGTGTTCGCCACTCATTTCTCACCCGCGATCGTTTGCTTCTCGTTGTTCTTATCTTCCTGTGCGGCGAGCATCGCAATAAACGACTAACGCTCTCCAGTTCTTCGCTTCTGTGATGTTTGGGCGGAGGTATCGGGCCGTGAAGCAAACGCCTGCCGCTTGAAGACGCCCGGATGTCTCACATTCGTCTTTCCACCCAGTTGACTGCTGATTCATCGCACTTTGCAGCGCGAAAAGCGGAAGCTGTCGGCAATCACTTCGCTTTCACTAGTTGCTCGTTCCATTGCTTCTGCCAGTGCTCCTGCTAGCTTTTTCGTTGTTGCCGAGCGTGTGATTCATCGCCCGCCCCGCTCGTTTGCTCACCCGCTCTCGAGCGACGTGCTGCCGGCGTGTTCGCATGTTTTCGACGGACTTTTGAGTGTGCAGGCAGGCGAGGCGATAGATGTTAAATTGAATGGGAGAGCGGACTGTTGTTTCTGGATTTAGCAAAAAGTGAATTCAAACCATTAGATCGTTTGAAAAGGTGGCAACGTACTCTTGGTACCGCCGTGCGATTACTTCTTCCGTTTCCGATCACTTTGATTGTTGTTTGACGAGAAATTTTACTGATCCCACCGCTTTCCGCTACAAAACTTCAGGTTGCACGTCCAAACGACGTCCTCCGGACGAAAAGCGAAGCCGACGGTCAGCCGTTCGCTCCGCACAAAACCGCCCGCTTGCCGCTCGTTTCGCTCGTGATTTCGGCCGCCGGCTGCTCGCGGCGGGCTCACGTGTTCACGAGCGAGACGGCGAGTTGTTTTTTCGGTTGCACTGCGATCTTCCGCTGGAATTCGATCGTTTGTTTCGATTTCAAACCGAAAGGCTGGTTGATCTGCGGCATCCACGATTCGTTTCGATCGCGATCGCCCCGTTCGGCTCGTGAACTGACTCGAAAACACCCGAATCGGCAGTCCTCCCCATGAGTCTCGTCCATTTGTTGTTGATTAGATAGCGGTCGATGGAGCATGCAGGCGGGCGAACGAGTGGGTACCGAAACGACCGGCTGGAGCGGTCGATCGGCCGGCGATAAACGAGCGACGGCGGCCCGGTCGCGATCGGAAGAAAGCGGCGAATTTCTGCGGTTGTCCGCTTTGTTTTGCACTCCGCAGAGGTGTGTTGAAAGCGAGTTATTGATCGTTCAGGATCTTTTTGTCCTGTACGTGAGTAATTAGCGGTTAGTTCGTGAATAACGCGTGTAGTCAAAGGCTTGATCCCCGAGGAACTCGTGAATCGCCATCGTTTAACCCCCTGCTTTTAGTTTGCTCTAAATCACGAGTAAACGTTCGAATTTTTCTCCGCCTCCTTCCTCTCCCGCCTCCAACTGCTTCTTTCGATCCTCCGTTTCTTCCACTCCACTCCCACACATCCAACTCGATGGGCGTCTCAACGATGGACGAGATTATTTGCATCAAGTATCCTCATTTGTTTAAGCCGATGCAATCGGTAAGCTCTCTGCCTCGTCCTTCTACCCACCTCTCATCTTCAGGTCACGGCGATCCTCCTGCTCATCTGTCTGGGCGCCGCAACGCCGGTGGACGGCAGCGGAGTGCTGTGGTTCATCGCGTTGACTTCGATGTTCATCTCCGTCGTGGCGACCGTTTTGTTCATGCTGGACAAGAACGAGCCCGTGCTGGTTTCAATCACCGGCGGGTCTGATCACGTGGAACGTCGCTGTAAGCCATTAGATACCTATTTTCAACTTTTTTTCCCGTAGGAATTCGTCTACTCGACCATTCTGACCGTTCTGTGCGCAATTTCCGTCTGGCTATCCTTTGGCTACGCGGGACACGTGCCGGATGGCGGCCACTCGAACGGCTACGTGTTTGCAGGCGTGAGTTCCTTTCCAGTCAGGTATTCAAATCTATCAAGAGGTTCCCTTAGATCTTCCTGATCATCCAGACCGCCTTCTACGCGATCCCCGCCGTCCTCATCTACGAGAAGGTCCAGTTCCGGCAGGACGACGACCCCACCGCTCGGATGCACTTCGCCAGCGACGATCCGGGCACGTTCCCTTCTAATTCTTCGTCCTTCTACTCATTCCTCTCGTTTTCAGGCCTGTACCAAAACGCGCCGCTCCAGCCGCCCACCCAGAACGGTTTAGAAGCAAACGTGATTGAATCCAGGCTCAATTATTTTATTCTTTTGTACATCTCCCAGCTTTTGGTCAATAAAACATACCACTCACACTCGAAAGCAACATGCCAGCTGCAATTGGGTGCGGGTTGAAACTGCGAGGCTGGAATTTCAGTCAAGAGTTTCAACATTTCCGCGAATCCCAAGCTCAATGACACTCGGGCTAACAAGTCCTGTTCATCCTTCTTGTAGCCGAACAGATGCAGAAGTAGATTAATTTAATCACCGAACCACAAACGATAAACACACGGCCTAATGACTAACAAACAACAGAATGACTAAATGAACAGCATGGACAAGAACAGAGGCGGCTAATGAGTGATCGTGATGTACTTCCATTGGGTGAACTCGTCGATTCCTTGGCGTCCGCCCTCCCGTCCAAGTCCGCTCTCTTTGACGCCGCCGAAGGCCGCTTCGGGGCACGAGACCGCGCCTGCAACACCCAGCGGGCATTCAATTGGACAAAACGGAAGGAAACTTGCCCTCATTCACGCCCAGGATGCCCGACGTTCAAGCGACGCGTGACGCGATGGATTTGCGCCATGTCCTGAGTGAAAATGTAGCCGGCGAGCCCGTAGGGGGTCGAGTTGGCGCGCCGGAGGACGTCAGTCTCGTCCGTGAACTTCTGGATCGCCACGACCGGGCCCGAAGATCTCGACGTCCGTAAGCTCCATTTTTTCGGTCACATCGGTGATGATCGTCGGGTTTGTAGCAGTGGGTTTCGGCCACGCACTCGCCGCCCATCACCAGTTTGGCGCCCTTGTCCAGCGCGTCGTCCACGAGGTATTGGACCTGAAGGCAAGGTTTAAAAGAAATTAAAGGGATTGGACGCACCTTCCCGACGGCCTTTTCGCTGATCAACGGCCCTTGGGTAACGCCGTCGGCGAGGCCGTCGCCGCAACGCAATTTCTTGAGCGCATCGCCGAGAGCGGCCACGAATTTGTCGTGGACGGCCTCGTGGACGAAGTAGCGATTCGCCGAGACGCACGTCTGGCCGGACGCTCGCGTCTTCGAGGACAACGCGCCCTAAAGCCGGAGAACGAATAAAAAACGGAAGGAAATTGAATCAGCAGACCTGGACGGCGCGCTGGACGTCCGCCGACTCGAACACGATGAACGGCGCGTTGCCGCCCAACTCCAGGCACACGCGCTTCACCGACGACGCGCATTGCTTCAGGAGGAGCTGCAAAAGAACGTCGAGGAATGAACGAGAAGAGGGCGAACCTTCCCCACGGCCGTACTGCCCGTGAACGAAATGCACGAGACGTCGGGCGACTCGCAGAAGAAGGGCGAAATTTCTTTGAGGTGCTCGTGCGATGCGGGGATCACGTTGAAGACGCCGGGCGGGATTCCCGCTTGTTTCGCCGTCTGAACCGAGAGGAAATCAACGAAACGATCGAATCGAAACGAACCTCAGCCAACGCCAGCGCGGAGAGCGGCGTCTCGTGCGCCGGCTTCACGACGAACGTGCAGCCGGCGGCCAACGCGGCGGCCGC
The DNA here is from genome assembly GCA_024699865.1 of Aphelenchoides fujianensis. Classification (NCBI taxonomy): domain Eukaryota; kingdom Metazoa; phylum Nematoda; class Chromadorea; order Rhabditida; family Aphelenchoididae; genus Aphelenchoides; species Aphelenchoides fujianensis. The sequence goes on along the minus strand of JAMPIO010000042.1, from coordinate 301,603 downwards.
CTTGCGCGCGATCATCGCCGACGGGAAGTTCCACTGGAAATTCGTGAACGACGGCCGAACGCGAGCGAACGTACGGGAGTGATCGAAGCGACGACGCCGATCGGCTCGCGCACGTGGTAGTGCGAGCGGTCGGGGAAGGCCGAAGGCACGATTTCGCCGTAGATTCGACGCGCCTCACCCGCGTACCAGTCTGAAATCGACAACAATTTAAAACAAAAGCAATGGCCGAAACTGAAACCAACCCAAATACCCGGCCGAGTACTGGATTTCGGCGCGTGCTTCGGCCAGCGGTTTGCCCTGAACAATCCGGGGATTGAATTGGATGCGATTGAGGATCTAAAAGACCTGCTTCTTGCGTTAACAATTCGGCCAGCTCGGTCTCGTGTTGTCGGTGGAGGTCGGCCCATTTGCGGATCAGTTCGCCGCGCTCCTTGCCCGTCGTTTTGTAGCCCCACTTTTCGAAGGCCTGCTTTGCAGATTCCACGGCCTGAACTCCAACGGAAAGAAATGAAAAAAAAACGGAAGAAGGCGGAACAAACCAAATTCGCGTCCTGCAGGTCGCAGTCGGCCACTTCGCAGAGGACGTCGCGCGTGTACGGATTCTTCACCTCGAATTTGCGGTCCGAGTTCGCTTTGATCCAGCGCCCTAAACACACGAATTTCTCGTCTATTCTCTCTCAAAAGCTACCCACTTACCGTTGATGAACGCGCGGCCGCCTTCGGGCAGCAGCGACGTCTTGAACGTGCGCGCCACCACTCGCGAAACGAACGGCGAAGTCGGCGAGCGGAAGCTGCGGAAATTCGCCAACATTTCGCCTCCTCTCGTGGATCAAAAGAACGAGTTGGAGAAGCTGGAGCGATCAGTGGATTCTCCCGCTTATCAACACGCCGCCCGCTGATTGTTGATCAAAACAACGCCGGGAATGGACGGCCGACGAGGTCGGACGACGCTTACTTTTTGGCCATCGATTTTTCCATCTCAAAGGCGAGTTTCCTCTGTGATGGTGAGAGACACGGAAGGAACATAGTTGTGTGTTAGATCGAGCTCATTGCCCGAGTATTCTTTTTGGAACAAAACGGACCTTCGATCCATGAGTGCACGAAACAGTTGTTCGATCATCTCTCAAACTCAACAATCCAGCCTCTTGGTGCCCAGTTTAATCAAACTACCATCTACCGTACTTTCTGACGAATTTAGAAACGTTTCTTTGATTCACGTCACCCAACTGCAATGCAAACGTTCGAATTCAATTACGAACCTCGCATTCGTTCTCTTTGTTTGTCTCCGCAGTCCCGCGAGATCGACGAGGAGTTTCCAGTCGATTCGAACTCAATGATTTCATCCCTGGCATTAATTAAGACGTTTCGTAAATGCAATCAAGGCAAACATTCAGTAAAGCGTTGATTAAAACCGGCAGTCATTGACGGGATACCGTGAGATTTAATGAACTCTTCCGGTTTTATTTGATGAGGTCGAGTCGAGTAGAGCGGGACGGCGAGTCGGGAGTCGAGGGCGGGCGTATAAAATGTGCTTTTTGGTGCGCCTGTCGAAAGTGTGCCCGTGCATTCCGACCGCCCTCGAATTCTTTTGGTCTTCGATTCCGGTCGTAAAAGCCGGCCGGCGCGCGGGCGGGCCGTTCGGACATCCGCGCTGGAATTGCGAACGGAAGAACCGAATTGGAGTGTGCGGGGCCGAGATTCTTGCATTTGCAGCCAACCGAGCGGATTGGGAGCTCCTTCTAGGAAAGACCCCTCCTTTTTTGCTGCTTTTTACTCTCCGTAGTCAACAGAACGTCACTTGTTGCTCATCGAACTTTCTTGTTGTTCCTGTTATTTATAACAAGCATTCCGACGCGTTACACTCATTCCACCCACTCCAACGACAATCTGAGGATTTCGTTCAGGGTTACAGACGAAAGCCTCGTGCTTTTGGACTCTCGCGGACACATTCGATTCCTGTTCTCTCCTCACATCGTCGTCGAAATCTCTTCACGATGCCGTCGCACTCCGGACTTCTCGTCTCTGCTCTGCTACTCCTCGCCGTTGCCACTGCCGTCGACGCGGGCACCTGGCTGTCGTTCAGTAAGTGGCGGGAGTGAATACGAATAGAGGTGTTGATCAGAGGAGAATCAAGCGTTCATTCTGATTTCTACTTCGTAAGATGAAGCAAGAGAGAAATCAGGCGTCGTTGGGGTGCTGTACTCTACGAATGTCACAAATAAATAACTTTCACTCAAAATCATGCTCATCCCAGCCATTCTTTTCTTTAGATTCGGATCCGGGACTCAACGAATTGGACGCCACGTCGCCGCGCCGCTCGGTCGGCAGCCTGATGCCGGCGGGAGCGTCCGAGGTGGACACCAGCGGGCTGGAGCACCTGCTCGCCAACTGCAATCACAACTACGTGCGTTCATTCTTCCATTGCCTCGATTCACCGCAGCTTTTAGTTCTCGCGCGCCGCCCGCTCCGACCCCAAGTCGGCGGAGTCCGCGCGTTTGTGCAAGGCGCTGCTCGAGGTCACTGCTTTGCGGCGTCGTCGTTGAGCACTTCGGCTGCTCTCAACTGAATCGAATGTCACTCCCCGATCGTTTCTCGCCATTCATTCCACACAATGCGGACATCACGCGCCAAAGGCCTTCCACCGGCCTTGGCGCGTGTGTCCGCCGCTGTTTTCATTCAATCACGTTTGTTTATTGTCGTCGAATCGAACGGACGCCTCTCTCCTCTCGCATCGCCTCCCGCCCACCCACCCACCTTCTTTTGTTGAACACAAGACTCCTCGCTCCCGTCCACTCACTCGCACGTGTGCTTCCTTCCTTTTGTCAACGAGATCACGCAGTCGCCAACCCCAATCCGAATGATCGAAGCGAATATTTGAACATGTTGAAACATAAGTAAACTGTTGTGTCGCTCTCCGCTCGTTCAGTTGAGCAAAAGAAGGTAAACGAATTTGATGAAATTTGGTAGGGAGAAGGTTGGACAAACACAGCGTTCAAAAACAAGCCGAAAATAAGAGTTCTTGAGTCGGTGTGCGCACGACCTTTCCATCCCTACTCACGACCTTTGCTCACCAAGCGTTGATTGCGTTCATAAGAACGCAAATGGTGTGCTTGGGTCGACCTCGGCTTCGGTCACATGCCTGCCGCCCACTCATGAGTCGAGCGGGACGCGCGTTCGTCCGTAAAAAAGGGTTTCGCTCGAAATTTCCTGCCCATTTCTTCCGCCCCTTGTTGCTGCACTTCGCGCCCTCCTCTTACGAACATATCGCTCGCCGGTTTCAGATTTGAACAGCTTCTTCTCGTGTCATGGATCTCGACCGCCGCGAAAACGAATAGAGGGCGAAAAGCAGCGGCGGCGACCAAGAGCCGAAGCCGACGATGAAGCCGGATGTTCGCCGCGCGGTCATGACCCACGCGTTTCGCGAGAATCGCGCGCACCACCCACCGCCGTACGGTCTGGACCTTCTCCCCACGCTGCGGTTTTTCTTCTGCTGCCGCTCCTTCTCCTCCGTCTTCTGCTCGACGGGCGCCAGGGACCAGAAGCCCGTTGTGGTTGATTGTGTTCTCTACATCGATAAATGTGAGCTGTCCCGAGGCATGCACGGGCCGTTCGGGTGTTCGATTAACGGCGATCAAGTGACTTTCGATTCGCTGAAACAAATTTTGCTCTTGGGACGATCGGCCGTGCGGAAGGTGCACCTGGACGCGTTCATCACTCACTGGGCCAACTTGGAGCACGTCCGCAACTGGGCCGCGGTCTTGTCGACAATGAAAAGGTGCCTTCTGCTCCTCCCGCTCCTCCCTTCACAGATTCCTTTCAGACCTCCCGCACTTGAAGTCGATCGATGTTTTGCTCTTCCGAAGCTGCCGGCCAGCGTGGATCGGCCACTTGCTTCGCGATTTTCTTCCGCTCGAATGCGTGCGTTCGCTTTGGGCCGAAGGACGCGACTTCATCCTCCTCGAGCGCAAATCTCCAGCGATGGTTGTTGAACGAGCGAAGTTCTTGAATTATAACGAAGCGCCCGGTACGCGCGTTCGGTTCTGCTCCGTGCAGGGTGCAGCTTCTCGTTTAGGCTTCGTTCCTTTCTTCCGCGCCCGCGCTCGCGTACTCGAAATCGACGAACATGTCCAGCAGATTGCTGAAAGCGAGTCGTGAGCACAAACGGAGGGTTTTCGAGCGCAGGAATGACTTCTATTTCAGCTTTGAACGAAACGAAGCGGTTGAGACGGTGGTTCTCGGCCTCGAGTCGTCGGAGGGCAAGGCGCTCTTGAAATCGCACGCTTCGCTCGTCCGCACGCCCATGTGGACCGAAGAAGACAGTCGCAAGTACCGCGCGGTATTCGCGAATCTCCACGGGCTGAACGACAACTTCCGTCTTCGAATTCGGCTCGCTTATGTCAACGGAAACTGGGAAGTAAGTTCTTCGACCTGCTCCTCCACCCACACCTATCCGTCGTTTCTGCCAGCAAGCGGCAGCTGGGATCGGCAGTTCGATATTTTGGTTGAGCGCGCCCTCCACCTCTGCAAGTGCGCCAAGGAAGCGGGCATCTCGCGGCTGCAGGTGCGCGTGACGGTCGGGATCACGTCCTCCAACCGCTTTTCCGTGAGTTTCATTCTTTCTTCGACCATTTGCTTCCTTTAAACAGGAAGAGCACAAACAATTGACGTTGGCAGCGAATGACTTCGCTCAACGCAAGGGCTTCACGCGCCAAACGGAGGATTTCGACCCCGATTTGCTGGCCGAATACGAAACCTTGTTCTACAAGCTCGCTTACGTGTGGACGCTGCGATGGGACATCATGGAGTTCGCTCTCGTGTTCGATGATTGCCTGCCGTTGATCACTTTGATCAACGTTTGTTTTCTTGTGTTTCGAATGGAATTAAACGAGGCGACGTCGGGTTTTGAAACTGAGCTCCGACGGGAAACAAAGCGGTTTCTAATTCCAGCCCACTCAACACTACCCAACCAATGCAGCACTCCACTCTCTCGTACTTGACTCTTTATGGCGAAATGAACGAACAAATCAGAAACAAACGAACAAAATCATGAGAGAGGAAGGAGCAATGCGAGAAGGGGAAGAGGAATCAATGAGCGAATTGCGGGAGAGAGTGACCAGCCAGTGAATGAAGAAGGAGAGTGACTATTGAGTGAACCGAACAACAAAATACTGCAGAGAGAAGAAAGCGGAACAGAGCGGAAGAAAGCAGAGGAAGCGAAAAGCAAGCAGCCGACAATCGGCAGCCGGCGGAGATCACCACTCGTCTTCGGTGTCGTCCGCCTCCTCTTCCTCCTCGTCGTCCACGTTCTCCTTGTTCCAGTGCTCGTCGACGGCGGCGGGCGGCACGAAGTTGAGGCGGACGGGCTGCAGCTCGGCGTACTCGAGGCCGCCCACGCGGACGATCGGCGGGGGCTGCGGCTGGAGCGGGAACTCGGGGCGCTGCTTCTTGGCGGCCGCCTCCTGCACCTCGAGCTTCGGGAGCAGCGGGGCGAGCGGCACCGCTCCGGGCGCTCCGAAGGGCACGAGCATTTGCGTGGGCGGTGGGAGCGCGGAGGACTCGCCGGCGGTCGCCTTCTTCTTGCGCGGCTTCTTGGGCTTCGCGGCGATCGGAGGCGCCTCCTCCGCCTCCGCCTTGGGCACAAGGCGGCGATCGCCTCCTCGACGGTCGCCTTCGGGGCGCGCGGCTTCTTCGCCTTGGGCTCCGCGCCGGCCACCTCGTCGCCCTCCGGCTTGGGCGCGGCGCGGTCCTCGCCGATGTTCGTGTCCCCGCCCTGCAACGAGCGGTCAATGACAGAAGAAGGGAATGTTCTGCGTGCGTTGAACTTGCGGTACCAATTGCGGACGCCCGCGACGTTGACGACCTCCGCGCCGAACGCCTGCTGGATTTGCCGCGCGCTGTCGGCCGCCGCCACGCCCCGCCGCCAGTCGTAGAGCATGCAGACGCGCGTGCGGTAGTCCGTGGGGCGGTAGGCGCGCTTCGTCGTGCTCGCGTTCAGGTCCGCCATCTTCGGCTAAAGGAGGGGAGATTGAGTGAAGAAGAAGTGGGAGGTACACGGGGGCCCGAAGACCCGTCGGTTGCTTGCAGCGAGTGGGGGCCGTGCGAGGAGTTTATTGCGAGAGAAAGCCGTGGGTGGAGGGGGAACGAGAGAAATTGGAGAGACTGCGAAGAACTGTGGAGAATGGTGCGAACTACCTACGGAAGAGAACAAATGAGAGATTGGAGCAAAGAAGGGAACAAACACTCGAACAATCAGTGAAAGAACCGAACAACGTCGATCACCACTCGTCCTCGACGGCCCCCGGGACGGCCTCCGGAGCGGCCGGACGCTCGGCGGGCAGCTCGGCGGGCGGCGGAAGGAAGCCGCGCTCCACCGCCTCGCACTTGATCGTGTGCGCCCGCTTCTTCTTCGCGCCCTTCGCGGCGTCCTCGGCGGCGGTCGGGACGGCGGCCGGGGCGGCGGCGCGCTTCGTGGCGGCCGGCTCGTCGGGCGTGTGGCCGGCGCGGAACTTCTGGAACCACTTGCGCGCCCCGTCCAGCCCCACCGCCGTCTCGCCGAACACCGCGTGGATCTTCCGCACCGAGTCGCCCACCGACACGCCCGAGCGGAAGTCGTAGAAGAGCAGCCAGCGCTTCCGCTCGTCCGTCTTCTTCGCGCCTTCTTTCGGCATCCTGCGAGGAGTGGGGCGTTGAGTGGGTGGTGGCTGGAATGGACGAGAATGAGGATCGAGAGGAATTGCGGGGAAATCGCGTGGAAATCGTGGTAAAAGCGGGGGTAAATCGGAAGAATTCGAGCGGAAAGAATGGTGGAATGACGGGAGGTGGCTGAAATGAACAGAGGGATGAGGACTGAAAGGAATCGCGTGAACGTCGTGATGAAATCGCAAGGAAAGCCGGTCGAATTTGAGCCGAATGCAGCAAGCGGCGGACGAGACGGCGAGCGGACGAGGCGGCAAGCGGACGGAGCGACGGGCCGAAAGTGATGACAAAGCGGCGGAGCGGGCGGGCGGTCGAACGCGAATCGACGCGAACGGCGGGCAGCGGCGGCAGTTCGAACGCCCATTTTCGGCGGCGGGCGGCTCGACTGCCGGGTCGCCCGTCTGTTCGTTGGATCAGAAGGGATCCAACCCGCAGCCTTCTTCTGACGAACGTCTAAAATTACCCCAGAGCGAGCGAGGACACCGTTCCATTCGTGGTCAGCAGTCGTCAAAAGAAGAATCAAGGCCGCACTCTCGTCTGCTTCTATTCGACGCGACGCACAAGATTGTTTCTTCTCAGCTCTTTGCGACGAGCGTTCGTCTGATCGATCACCCGTTTGCTTTCTGCTCTTCGGCCGTCCCAACATGAACGAGGAAGTCGTCTCTGCTCTCGGATTTCCTTTCTTCCTCGCAGCGTTCACAATAAGAGAACAGACTTCATTGGCTCATTTATTAGACCGAACAGACGACCCCAGCGGCACCACGTACCAGAGCCCGAGGAGAACGAAAGAAAGCGAAAGCGAGGGAAGGCGGAGTTTAGAAAAGTAACGAATTGAGAGGCGGGCAGAAAGAAGCACCTCTTGCTCATGACGCAACGCTGCGGTAAGCAGCAGACAAACGCTTTCCCATTCTGAACGTCTTGCAGTTGCCATTCGGAACGTCGACGATCCCAGCGTGTTCGCAGACCCTCGAGTCGATGAGCGAGAAGATCAATCAGCAGCAATCGGTCGATCTTGCAGGAACCCGAACGACGCGACCGATCCGAACGAGCACTCGTTGGCGATCTCCGACTTCTTCCAAATGCCCCCGACTCGTCCACCTCACTAAGGCCAATGGATGAACGTTTCGACCACCGACCACACGTCGATCACCTCGTTGTGTTGAGCTGAAGGTCGAGTGGCCAATTGGAGGATCGAATGAGCAAGGAACGAATCGACTGATCCTCGTTGCAGTTGGGACGGCTGCTCGCGAGCCGGGTGCCTCCAGTCGACCGCCGAGAACAGTCACCTGCTCTCGTTCGTGGTCGTCTCCTTCCGCTACGAGAGCCGCGTGCCCACAACCAACGAAAGTGGACGCCGGAGTGCCGTTTGTCAGAGGAAAAGCGACGGGCACACCTGGTTGCTTGTTACCCGCCCCGATTCCTCAGAGAGTCGTTAGTTAGGAATCGTTTACTGGAAGAAAATGATGAGAATTAACACACGAACACTTCTTTTTACGAAACAAACGGGAGACGGGCGGTCGCTTAGGGCGGCCGTCCCACACCGCTCATTCTTTCGCCCTCTACCGCCCGCGACGACGTGCAGCCGAATTTCGACCACGAGAGCGGCTTGCGGACGGTGGACTGCCCGATCGGACGTCCACGATCGGCGGGACGAACTACGAGGTTCCTCCACCGCTCACGCGGTCGACCCGCAGCTCCCGAATGGGCAGTGCGCATCGACGACGTCTTCCACAATCTTCGGTGAGTTCAGTCGGTAGATGAAGAGAATAGTCGCGTTGTTCTGCGGGCGCGTCGAAATGGACGTCGACAAGCAGGCGATCAGCCGCCTCGACCGCTTCCGTCGACTCAGCCGCCCCGTCGTCCATCGGCCAGAACACGACGAAGAACCGAGCAGATGGATGGATTGGGCGAAGGGTTGCCTCTTCGTTTAGAACAAGGGGATTCGAGAAGATTGGCGGCCGGCGGGGCGCTCGGTTGCCGCCACTCGTGTGCTCGTGGAACAGGCGAGTGCGAGGGCCGTGTGCCCGCCGCTCGGCCGGCCGGCTAGTGGACGACGGGCGGCGCGTTGCCGACTGCGACCCCCGCCGACTGGACGGCCGGCTGCAGGGGGACGGCGGCGTGTTCGAGCGAGAGGCTGAAGCCGCAAAGTCTCCGTGAGGAATCATTCGTGTGACGGCGGAAGAAGCGGCGGACGCCGCGATCACTCGGCCGCCTTCTCGTCGTTCCGTCCGCCCGCAGTTCGCAGTAAAAAAGGCGGCCCCCGTTTCACCGCTCGTTCGCCTCTTTGCGGCCCACTCGCCAGCCGCGAGACGCAAAGGAAGCCCCAACGCGTTGATTCTCGTTTATTCGAATAGATCCCTCGATTTGCTTGCTTTGACCTCGGAAACGTCTGGTCATCGTGCACCAGTTCCTTTTGCGACTTTAAAAAAGAATAAAGTGGTTACTCGGGGATGCTTATGTTGTGAGCAAGACAGCGACCAGCTGTGGGGGAACGAGCGGGCGGCCAACCCGCCGGGCGAGCGGAAGAAGCCGCCCGTTCGCCCCAAGCAGTCGGAGTGTACGAGGAGAAGTTGGAGCTGCAAACAGCGGGCTTGATTCGAGTCTCTCCCTCAATTCTCAACCACCGGCCGCCCGGCAGCTCGCGTCGGACTGTTCGCGAGCGATCGCACCGCTTCGAATTCCCCGTTCTTTCGGCTACCCACTTTCCGATCGCCGCCGCCCGGCGTTGTCGTTTGTGGCCGCTGGAATTTCTTCGTCACCCCCGGCCGCCGCTCGCCGTTTGACCTCGCGATTCGTAGGCGGCGACGAGGCGAGCGGAAGCGATTCCTCGCTCACGCTCTCGCCTTTTCGTCGGAGAAGACGACGCGAATTGGTCATCGGACGGGGAATGCGGCGATTATTCACGGCGAAACGAGCGGCAGGCGGAAAGCGGGCGGAGAGGCGGCAGTTGGCGACTAGCGGCGGCCCTCGTTTCACTCGTTTCGTTCTCCGTCCACTTCTTCTGCTCGTTGGAATCGTTTGAGCAATGAGCCGCGCTCATCTCTTCGTTCTCCTCGTCGTCTACGCGCTGCCGGCGGCCGCTTCGTCGCCCGTCGCCGTGACGAGCGCGTGGACGGCGGAGGACGAGGTGCCGTGGGTGCGCACGCGGGCGCCCAGCCCGCTGCTCGACCCGTCCGGCCGCTCCTTCGTTTCCCAGTGTTACCAGTTGGGGAAGATCGACCTCGCGGACGTGAGTTCGAAGCAGTGGGCGGGGGAGAAGACGGGGCGTTCGGAGCTGCTCGCCGCCTTCTTTCACGCGCTCCACCTCGTCGTTTCAGCACATCCCACCGGAGCATCGCTTCCAGCCGGCGAGGAGCCCGTTCGCGGCCGCCCGAGGAGCGCGACGAATCAAACGCTGGCGCCCGCTCTACCGCCCGCCCACCACCGCGGCGCCCTTCCGCCACCCGCCGTCCCCGCCGCGCCCCCGACACGCGTGCGAAGAGAGGTGAGTTCGGTCGAGAGAATCGAAGCTCTTCGTTCTTCCACCGACAATCAAGATCTCCCGCTCATCTCCTTCGATTTCAGCACGCGCGAGTTGATCGAAGCGCGCTGCAGTCCGCCCGCGCCGCGCCCGATGCCCACGCGCTCGTCGACCGACCGCTACGTTGCGGACAGCGCCGTCCTCTGGGTGGCGCCCGAAAGCGGTGAGTTCGGAGGGGCAGAAGAATGCTGCAGGGCTCTCCTCTCGTCCATCCACCGACCGCCGCTCGTTTCAGCGGGCGGGAACGCGGGCGAGGCGCTGCCGACGGTGGACGCGGTGATCGACGAGTGCTGCTCGGACATGGCGCATCAATGCGATTGTTTTTTCCGGTGGGCGGAACGCGGGACGCCCACCGAGCGCGTCTGCGATGCGCTACTCACCGCCGCCTTCTACCGCCCGCCGCCGTGCGCCACCGAGCGGCCGGACGAGTGAACGAAGTGCGCGCGTCTTCGATTCGTCGCTGTTGCTTTCTGTTCGGTCCTCCTTTCGAATTCCCTTGACTAATCGCCTCTTCGCTCCTACCGCTCTGTCCTCTGCGCCGCCCGCCCGTTAAGCCCGCACTTTGCCGCCTTTCGCCCGTCTTGCCCGTCTCTCGGCCTGCCGGTCGCCCTTCCCTCGGTTCCTCGTGAATGAAATCCAGCTTCATTTGTGAAATAAACTCCTCTACTTGTGTGTTCTTTTGGCCATTCATTGAAAGCAAGGGCGAGAGTTTATCGCTGGAGTTGCGTCAGCGAGATCATCTTCCGCGCAGCACAACCGGGCGCTCGTCGGGGCCGGCAGTTGTGGAGTGCTTTCCGTGGGGCAGCGAGTAGATGCGCCTCTGTAAGAGACGGGCTGGTCTCTTGCGCTCTCTCTTCTCTTTGCTCCGCCCTTTCAACCCACATTCAAAGGGCCCGACAGTCTAGTGAATGCCCAGAAGTCAAGCCGCCAGTCGTGAGCGAGCGAGCGAGCGGACGGGCGGGGAGCGGGCGAGCGAGAAGACCGGCGGACGAGAAAGCGAACACCCAGGAGTATGTGGCACGAATGAGAAATCAATCGGAATGACGGCTGCAAGAATGTCCAACCCCAGTCGATCATTTAACTCCTCGATCAGCGGAAGCACGAACGAGCAATGCAGCGAGCGGAATGCCTCGATTTCCACGCGTGTTTGCGATTCGTGCGGGGGACGAAAAGAAGTCGAGCAGGAGGAAATGTGCGTTGTTCAAGCGGCGAGTTTCTCCACGGAGCAGAACGAACGGGGTTTGACACCGTAGTTGAAGTGAACTCGAGTATACGATTGAATGCTTGCAGCTCCTTCGCGTCATCGTTCTTTCTTTTGCGGCCGTTGAAGTGGCCTGGTCCACCGATCGGATGCGGGGGATCCGGCTGCCCGTTGGTTTGTACGTGAGAGGCCCAAATTGAACGTCGATTTGTTCGCTCTTCTCCGAACTGCTCAAGGCGAACGGGCGGCTTTTATCCGCTCGCCTGGCGTGTTGGCCGCCCGCTCGTTCCCGAACAGCTGGTCGCTCTCTTGCTCGCAACAGCGTGAACGGATGCCCGAATTCACGTCTGCTCGCTTACCGCCGTGAATTCGGAAAGCCGGAAGTCAAAGAACTTCTTGGATTCATTCATTTGCGTGCTTCTTCTCGTTCGATGGCTAGTTATAAAGCGGATGATCTGTGCGATCAGTTTTTTTAAGCAGCTGTTGGATCACTTGGATTCGACCGTTCGGGACACGTGGCAACAGGCGAGTTCCGCTGACCCCAAACAACCGAACGTCTTTCACACGACTCCTCGCTCTCATTTCGTGTTGAGCGCTTCTGGCTGAACGACGCCTCGAGCGGCGAAAAAAAGCAAAGCCACGCTCCGCAAGCGAGCAATCCTTTGGCATTTCTTCCGCACTCGATTGCCGGCGGAATATTCGCGCTCGTTTTGCAGCAAGCCAACGGGTGGGTGCGCACACGCGAACGCAACTCGCCGGCGACTTCCAGCGAGGAAGCGGCGGGCGGCCAGTCGCTCTTTTCGTTCCCTCCGCCGAGCGGTCGGCTCACTTTCCGCTCTCCTTTGCGGGCTGCGAGGCGAGCGGTCGCTCCGGCTGGTCGGCAAGGACGCTTCTTCCAACGATTCCACGTTTCGGGACGACTTCAAGTCGGAAGGTGGACATCCACCGCCGGCAAGTTCATCGACGACACCGTCCAATAGGCGAGTTCTTCTTCCTTCCCGCTCCTCTCATCCTTTCGTTCATCCCAGGTGGCCCAAAGGTGCGTAACGCCTCCAATCGAGGGCGAATTCGTGGCTGTTGCGAAGAAGCGAGACATCTTCGATCAAGTACCACTCGTCGTTCTGCCCGCACGGAAATGCTCGACTGCTCCGCTCGTTCCTCAAGCTTTCCGGTGAGTCCTTCCGCACAACCTCCCACTTGCTGGTTGTCTGCAGTCAGCCGTCCTTCATCCTCCGTCTCTGGTGTTCGCTTGTGCAAGGAATGCACTCCCCGCCGACCGCTCCGGGATTCGACGTCCGAAGACTGCGACGACTACGAACGCCCGAATGTGAGCCCTCCACGTCCATCCGCTCACTCCTCCCGCTTTCCAGCCAAGACGACGAGGATCCGACGAGAAGGCGTCCGCTTGTCTCTCGACTTGGGCCTCGTTGGTCGTCTCGTCCCCAAGAAGGGACCGCCGACCGTTGTGCTCGTGGTGAAGCTCGTCGTCGCTCGTCGGCGGGCGCGCTGTCGGCCAGAAGATGCGGCCGGCAACCGTTCGGGTTCGCAAATTCCCGCTCTTGTTTGTTCCATTGGATTTGCGACGAATAAACCGGGAAGAAAGCAGTCGGAAACACCCATCGGTTGGTGTCATCAGCCGCCTGCACTCTCCTGCTCACAAGGCGCCCGTCTCTGCTTGACCCGCGAAACTCCAGAGATCCCCCTCAACGACCCTCTTCGAGAGGTCCGCGCCCCTCCGTGCGAACGCGAAGCGCAGTCCAAGAGACCAAAAAGAAAGCGGGAACTCCCGCCGACCGCCCGCGTGTTCGCCGCCGCTCGGAGCAAAACGTGGCGATAAGAACCGCAGGGAGACGAATCGGCAGCGAATCGGGAGCGAATCGACGAGGAATATAAACGAAGAGAACGCCGTCCTTTCGCCCTGGAGTCACGCAGCGGAGTTCCGACCGGAAGGAAGCGATGCGTTTCGAGGGCCAAGTGGTGATCGTGACGGGTGAGTAGACAGCCGAAAGAACGCCCAACCGACCGTCCGCTTCGTTGCAGGCAGCAGCAGCGGGATCGGCCGGGCGGTGGCCGAAGCGCTGGCGGCGGAGGGCGTCGGCGGCCTCACGCTCCACGGGCAGAACGCCGAGCGACTGGCGGTGAGTGCGCCCCGCAGCCGCCGACTCTTCCGCTTCGCTTGCAGGAAACGCGGGCGGCTGTCGAGCGAGCGGGCGTGTCGGCGGAGCGCCTCCTCGTGGTGCGCGGCCCCGTCGAGGCGGCGGAGACGCGGCGGCGGCTGGTGGACGAGACGCTCGCGAAGTTCGGCCGGCTGGACGTCCTGGTGCGTTCCTCTCGCTTCCGTCCACTCACTCCTTCTTCTTCGTGCAGGTGAACAACGCGGCCAGTCAGCAGAAGCCGGGCGTCGAGCCGAACAGCCTCGAGAATCTCGACTTTCTCTTCGCCGCCAACCTGCGCGCCGTCGTCGACCTCACCGCGCGCGCCCTGCCGCACCTCCGAGCGACCGGCGGCAACGTCGTGAACGTCTCGTCGGTGGGCGCGCGGCGGGTGCGCTGCGAGAACGTGCCGTACGTGGTGCTGAAGGCCGCCCTCGACCACTTCACGCGCAACGCCGCCATCCAGCACGCGGCCGACGGCGTGCGCGTGAACGCCGTCTCGTGAGTTCGGGGCCGGGCAGTGGGCGGCGTAGTCGAGTGGTTGTTGCGGAGGATTGCCGCTTCATCCGCCGGCCAAATCCTCCGCCAATCCCACTGGACCATCGACGAACACAAACGATCTTTTGGTTGCAGGCCGGGCGCCACGCGGACGAACTTCCCGCACACGGCGGGCGTGGACGCCAAGCAGGCCGCCCGCCTCTTCGCGCGCGTCGGCCGGCTGGTGCCCGTCGGGCGCGTGGCGGAGGCGCGCGAGGTCGCCGCCGCCGTCCTCTTCGTCGCGTCGCCCGCCGCCTCCTACGTGACCGGCAGCACGCTCGTGGTGGACGGCGGCCTCAGCGTCGGCAACCCGCAGCACACCGCCGACCTCGCCGAGTGAGAGATGGTGGCTGGATTTCGTCTTATTGGTGTTGGTTGGATAAACCGTTGGAGTTGAGTGAGCAGAGAGTTGAACTGCGAGGGGAAGGAGCAGAGAAAAAACAAGCATCTTCTTTCAGCTGCTGGATAAAACAGACGACTATAAACTCGCTTTGTTCTTGCCCACGTTCCTAACGTCGACGATCAACGACAGTATACTAACCAGGCGACTCGCTGACCAATCAGTAGAATTGATCGGAATGGCAGCGTCGCGGTGCTTTATTGAAGCAGGCAGTCGCTCGACGCCACAAGCAACAAGCGGCCCCAAGAGGATCGCCGAAAGCAGCAGCCCACATCTCGACAACACGGAAGTTTATTCCAACTGAATCGATCGAAAGAACACGGAAGAGAAGAGAAACGGGCGTCTTCTAGCGCCGCTCGATCGGCCGGCCTCTCACTCCGCCGAACGCGACGCCCACGCGTTGAAGGACGACTTGGCGGCGAGATCTGGAGAGCGGCGAAGAGTGAGGAGCGGGAGAGCGGGGGACTCACTCGACTTGACGCGGAAGGGCGCGCTATTGGCAAGCGACCCGTCGGGAGTGAACGAAGGCGGCAGCGGGAACTCGCCGAAGTCGCGCTCTCGGGCGTTCTCGATCTGAAATCGCGTCCACTCACCAAACGATTGAGCGCCTCTTCGCGTACCCCAACGAAGAGCGCCGCCTTGCGGTAACGGGCCTTCCGGAGCGAGAGGCGCGTCCAGAAGTGCGCGCCGTCCGCCTCGGTGCGCATCGCGCGGCCGCCGCACAGCGTCGTTCGGGGCGCCTCGTCGCCGGCGGCACTCGTGAGGCGCCCGTCCGTCCGGAGGACCAACAGGACGCCGCGCCCGTCGTAGAGCGCGTGGAAGCGGGCGGGACGAAGCGACTCGCCGATCCGCACCGCCGGCCCGCCGCTCCCGTTGCGCGCGAACTCGCCGTGCAGCGCGCACTCGCCGCCGCCGCCGTCGCCGCCGATTGTAAGGTCGAAACTGCGGGAAGCCGGAGGGAATGAGCGGGCGGGAACGAAGGCGGCGGGCGAAAACGAACCTCGCGCCATCGTCCAGCAACACGACGACCTCGAGCGGCGTGTCCCGACTCCACTGCACGCCCAACGAAGTCGAGTCGCAGGCGCCCAGCGAGCTGAAAGGCGAGTGGATTGGCGGAGATGTCGAGAGGGGACTCACAGGAGCTTCGTGTTCAGCGAGTCCTTCAGCTCGACGCACGAGTCGAAGGCCGTGGTCTGCGGGTCGAACAGGAAGTCCGCCCCCACCGATTGCAGCAGGAGGAGGACGAAGACGGCGAGGAGCAACGGAGAGCGGGCAGGCATCTCGTGTTCGAGCGGAAGCGGCCGATCAGTCGGAAGGAGTGGGTGGTGAACGAAAAGTAGAGGAACGCGGAGCGAATGACGGCCGCAACAAGCGGTCCGTGGTACGCAAATGTGTGCTCGTGCTGGAGTTTTTGCATTCATCTGCGAGATTTGCATGCGAAGAAGGCGGTTCGAGCGGGTATAAAAGCCGAACACGTCGGCCGATTGGCGCCTTTCGGTGTCCGCTCTCCACTCACTCCTTTCCGCCTTCCTTTCCACTCACTCCTCTCCACTCCACGATGGTCGCCCGTCCGCTCGTCTCCGTCCTGCTCGCCGGCGTCCTCGCGCTGCTGCTCGTCGGGATGCCGTGCGTGGATGCAATCAAGTGCTACGACAACAGCGGAGGCGTGCTCCCCCCCGGCGCGCAACCGAAGGACTGCGATTATTGCCTGGAGTGGAGCCCGCAACAAGGACAAGAGGATCACCTCGAGTGCCGCAAGGGAAAGAAGCCGTGAGCCGATCGTTTCCTCCCCCAATCGCCTTCCGGTTTCAGGTTCGACGGCTGCCGCACGGAGCAGGGCAACACGACGTGCGTGTGCGATGGGCGTGACTTCTGCACGGATTCCTTCCACGGCACCTCCACTGCCTCGCCCCACGTCGCGTCCGCCGCTCCGTTCCCGGCCGCCACGGCGCTCTCGCTCCTCGTCGCCGCGGGCGCCTTCGTGCTCCAACTGACCGCTCGCTGAAGCCACGGACAGCCCACTCGACTCACTCCCCCGCATCCACACTGTTCCGACTGTCCGTGCGAATAAACACGTTCAAGTCCGTCTGCTTGTCCGGTTCCTCCCACTGCTCACAGATGAGTAAAAGCACTTCCGCCTTTTGGAATGGCGGCAGCTGAATGAATGAACGTCATGATCACTTGCAAGCGACGAAAAGAAGAGAGACGAGGTACCCACTCGTTCATGACGATCGGCTGGCGGCATCCCTCGTGCTCCAATGGACGCCCTTCTTTGTTTCCGTCGACTGAAGACGACGACCGGACGCGCCGGCCGCCACTCGCGCTTTCGGCGAGTCCGGGCAAAGAGAAGTGGCGGCCAATCATTCCAGGAACAAACGAGTGGTCGGTGAGAAGAAAACCGCTCATCCGGGCAAAGAGAGGATTTCGATCGAGAAACGCCGTCCAACAACCTCGTCGAAAGCCGAGATCGATGCGGCAGCCGGCTGGCGGCGCGGAAGAACGGGCGAGGGGACGCGAAGTGCAGGGCGAGAGGCCGATCGGTGCGGAAGAACCCCCTCGCTCACACCGCAGAAAAGCGGAATTGGCGGCGGCCCTTCGACGAGCACGCGGCCGACCGCGTGAGAGGGGCAACGACTGGAAACTCCGTTCTTTTCTTGCCGGCAAGGCGCTTCGATTCGATCGAGTGGTCCCCACGAATCGACTGCCCACTGCTCCAGCGATTACCTCGAGAAAACCGAGCGGTGGGCGGCCATTTCGACCGCCGTGTCACGAGCAGCGCGTGAGCGCGAAGGCGCCTGCAGCAGCGAGCAGAACGAGTGGGCGGAGCGGCGGAAAGGCGGCCGCCTTCGCGAAGCCCCGCCCGACCGCCGCCTCTTCCGCTCGCTCGTACCAAAGAGGTGGGACGGTCGCATCTTCGCGCACTCCACCGGCCAGTCGACTGTCCGCAGCTCCTCCAACAAACGAGCGCTTTGAAGACATTTGCCGCTTTTTGTTCGTTTGGAGGGGCAGAAAGCGTGAGCTGTCACTCGACCTGGCCGCTCGGCTGAACGCCCGGTTGAACGCAGTCCACTTACTTGTGCTCGCCGCCTTCTTCAGGCAAGCGGAAGGCGAGCGGGCGGACGAGACGTCCACTCGCTTCCTTGCCGCGGAGTCCAAAGGCGATTTGGCGTTCCGTTGCAGGCTGCCGTCCGCTCACAATCAACCGCTCGCCCGCCCGCTTGCCGCGATCGGATTTTGGCATCATTTTCTTCCGATTTTTCGTTGATTGAGGTGAGCTTTGGGTTTCACCTATTTTATCCGTTATTTTCAGTCAATTTTTGCGCAAAAAGGACGAAAAATCCATCGTTTCTGTCAAATTTTGCCCAAAACGGCGTGTTTCTGTGATTTCTTCGAATTAATTCTTTTTCAGGCGAAATGGACGAGAACTCGGAAGAAATTTGGGAAGAAACGATCATAATCAAAGGCAGCGGTTCGATCAGCTTCTCGACGTCGATCGTTCCGTTCGCGCAAACGTTTGAGGGCGTTAAGGCCGCTCTGGATGCGTCTCAAGACCTGACGGAGATCAACATTTAGTGGTGGGTCAGCCCGAGCAGCGTCAACTTCCCCTTGATGCGGCAGTGGATGGAAATCGCTGCGAAGCTGCGCGGTAAGCTCCCAGTCACACACTCGTTCTACGCACTGTCTTCATTTAGCTTTGCCCTTGCTGACAGACATTCGAGTTGACACCAATCGTTTTCAAAAGTACCTGTTCGCGGACATGCTTTTCGACTCGCTGCCCGACAAGATCACCCACCTCTCCAGCAACGACTTCCGGAACGCAACGTTGCTTCGAAAGCGGAACGCTCAACTCGAATGGGTCTTTTTTAACGACTTCGCATTTGGTCACAAGAACAAGAAGCACGCGTGTAAGTGGGCGAGCGGACATCGATTGTTCTCTTGTTCTTTCAGACTTTACGGACGTCTTTCGGATGAATTCGACGCACGTCGAGCTCAACTTCAGCTTACCGCCTCACCGTTTCCACCGACTGCACGACTGCGGACCGCTCGCCCCCAACGACAGCGTGCAGAAGATTCGCATTGTGGACATAATCGACACGTACGGCGGAATTCCGCAAGCTCTCCGCGACCTGCGAATCCTCAACCCCCACTTCAAACTCGAGTGGGTCAATTACCGCCCGTTCGTACTTCATGTGAGTGCTTTCAATTGCAAGGATAGAGTAATTCCATTGCCTGCTTTTAGGCGCTTTCCAATCTGAAACGAGTGGAGGACTTCAAGATCAAAGCGATGGAACTGGCCACGGCAATGGGAGACGCGGGATTCCGATCGAAAGGCAACGTTCTGAAGCTCTCCATTGGCGACGTGGTTTGTTCCGCTTCTTTGCGCCGTCTCACTTGATTGTTTCAGAACGACTGGAAAGTTGTGTCCCGCGGCCGAGTGATCGAACATCTCGGATGGAAGCGCGAGCAACTCACTGCTGACGAGTCGAAGCGGAGGGCCGCGGACGCGTGCTCTCACGTGCACAACGGTGTTCGCATCGTGCTAAAGCTCAAGTGCGCCTGTTCATCTTGCGTTGACTCTCCATCTATTTCCCTCGTGCTCCCTTCGAAATGTTTGCTTCGGACATAAACGTCCGTCTACTTCAACCTTGTCTCTTCTTTCAATCTTTAATGCGTACAGCGAGTGCACTCGAGCAAGCGGTTTCTGCGACAGGAGTTGTTGAAGACGATAGGAACATTAGCACGTCCGAACGGAATGCTCCCTTTCGAAACCCACCTCCCGCTTCTTCGCTTACTGCCATTGAACGGAGTCGTCAGCGATGGAGCGGCGGAAGAAGTGAGCGACAGCTGTCGACCGTGCAACCACTGATTTGTCTTTCGCATTGCACGCCACACGAGCAATGCTTTATGATGTCTGCGAGTGGCCGCAAACAACGAGGTGATCCCAATCGATGCCCAGATCAGATGACTCGTTCCACCTGCCCAGGAAGCCGAGAGCGTAGCCCGACGATACGTATGGACAGTCTGCTCTTCCCGCTGATCTAATCACCGTCACGTTTCCTGTTCGCTGCTTGGACGACGGAATGAGAGCATTGGGCCAGACAAATGGCCGTTTTGAACAGAGTATTGCGTGCTTGTGAATGCCAGCTGTTAAGCAACTGCCTCTGGGACGCCCATTTCCGTCTGCCGTCCCTTTAATCCGTTCGTGAACGATACGTGCGCGTCCGCGGACCAATCTGAGCGGCTCGTTCGGGATTTTCGGTCACTCGGGCGGCAGAAAGGACGGTGAGGGGAGCAGGAGGACGAAGACGACGAGCTTCCGCGCATCCGGAGAGAAAGAAGAGGAACTCCCGGCTGCCCCCAATCGCAGGGATCACGACGAAGACCTGAAGAATAGCGAGTAGCAGCCGCAAGCTCCTACTAGCCCGCTTCTTCCTGCCTATTCCAGAGGGATTTCAAGGAATCAAAGGCAATGCCCAGCGAACGGGCGTCTTCTCGCCTCTTCCGCCCACTCGAAACGGTCGACTGGAAAGAGGCGAGTTGGCGGCAAACGAAAGGCGACCGGAAGTCGGGTGGAACGACCAGCGTCACGTGGATCGATGAAATCGGAGCGAATTGTGCCGCCGTTTGAACGGAAGCAAAGCGGACGATAACGAGGAACAAACAGTCGGTGCTCAACACAAATGGAGGAGTGGACCGATTGCCGATTTGCATCGCGGAAGCCGCCGTTTGCTCGGGATAAGAAGACGACTCTTCGGGTGAGCAGAGGGCGATTGCATCTCGGGATTTGCATCGGAAAAGCGGCCGTTCGGGCGCCTATAAAAGCCGAGACGATCGCCCGCTCGGCGCCTTTCGGTGTCCGCTTCCACTCACTCCCTTCCGCTCTCCTCCCCACTCACTCCGTTCCCGTCCGTTCCACGATGCTCGCCCGTCCGCTCGTCTCCGTCCTCCTCGCCGGTCTCCTCGTGCTGCTGCTCGTCGGGATGCCGCAGGTGGACGCCGTCAAGTGCTACATGGACGAGGGACCGACGCCCAGCCCCAACAATACAAACGAGAACTGCGAGTGCTGCTTGAAATGGACGGATTCTCACATCACCAGCGGTTGACGGCGCTTCGCGCCGTCCCCGCTGGGGGTGTCGTTAGACAGGTGCGTATCGATTGCTTATGTGGACTTTGTTCAACGTACCGTACGCTCGCCGCAACTGGAAAACGCCGAGTCGCGCTTCGCTACGTTTAAGTCGATTGAAACTCGTCGAATGATCAGTTTCTGAACAAAACCCGCCTGTTTATTCTTTTTTACTTTTACGATTCCAAGAAAAACGGATGCGGACTGCGAAAGTCGTTTGCGACTGCAAGCTTCGGGACGGCTTGCACAGCCCTAGCTGCATTTGGCAAACGATGCCAAACAGTCAGTTTTAGATCCCAGCAAGCGGAAATAGTGAGTGCTGGTGGGGGCGCCCAAAAAAACAACTCGCGAGACTGGAGGGCAGGGACCCGTCACAGAACGATCCATTACTCTTTGGCAACTAATTGTTTGAAAAATCTGAATCGGTGGCAAGGAGAGCAACTACGTGCTCGACATTCTTGCCAAGTTTCAGGAGAATCCGTCCACTCCTCACCAAACCCGCTCTCTGTTTGCGTGATTTTGTGCGTTGCGCTTGCACGAGTGCGTGGGCCAAGTGGTCCAAGCCACCGCTGTGGCATTTACGCAGTCTTAAAGGCCGCATTCTGCGCTTTCGAATGAGCCCACGCACGTATTGTCGCGCCCGACTGTCGATGAGGACGGCGGGATTGAAATTCGTCGAAATGTTCAAACCGACACAAAATTTTCGGTCCATGAGCCTGAGATTCTGGCAACTCTTCTCAACTCGGACGCGAGCTTATAAGATGCGCAAGACCCTTATCGAGGTACTTTTTTTTTTCGTTTGCCGAATAAAATTCCTGGAGCCGAGAACGGCGCGTCCGAGTGTGGACCTCTTCGATTTTCCGCTCCGACTTTTCGACTTTGGGCGATCACAACTTTCTTCGGCGACATTTCTTAATGATGCGGTCAACTGATGAAATGTTCCTCGTTTCAAGACGCATCTTTTCGTCCACGGGGCGGGTGAATATGAACGGCGGCGCGGAACGGTACGGTGCGGAACATTTTGAACGGCACGTTCAACGTGCCCGCGGGCGGTCGAAATGCACATTTTCGGACTCCGCGTATGCGACTTCCTCTCGGCAGAAAAAAGTTTGGATCGATTAGACGAAAGATGTCAGAATTGAAAGGGGGTGTTTGACGGACAGACAGAAAGCCACATTCTTTCGTGCCAGCGCGTGTGTGCGCCCTTTCAACGTGCAGGTTTTTGGAACGCCGGAACGGGCCAACCGTTGGTCCAAACGGTCTGAAACTTTCACTTCACGGGTTATTTTCGCCACTTTCCATCGGCCGAAAAGTTTTTGAAGCCGCAGCACTTGTTTGAACGAGCGGAAGTTACTCCATTTACGGGGGGATTTTCTCACGTCATCGGTCGTGGCTGCGGTCTCCTTAAAGACGTGTAAGCCTCAACTCCCATCTTTCCCCCCACTAATTTCTGCTTTTAGGTGCTCGAACAGTTGTGTGTCCGACAAAGGCGCCACTGCGTGTTCGTGCTCCAGCGACCTCTGCAACTCGTCGGCCGCCAGCACGCTCTCGCTGTTCGTCGCCGCGGGCGCCTTCGTGATCCAACTGACCGCCCGCTGAGGCCACGGAAATTCCACTCAACTCACTCCTCCTCTTGTTGTGCCGACTGTCCGTGGGAATAAACACGTTCCAGTCCATCTGCTTGTCCGGTTCCTCCCCCTGCTCATAACTCGTCCGAGCAGGAACACTCTCGAATTTTGGACTGGCGGCCCGTGAGCATTGAACAGCCTGATCGCCCGCACCCCTACGAAAAGTAAAAAGGCGAGGCGCTAATTCATTTGCGACGGCCAACCAGGCGAATTCCCTTCTGCTTCTATGGACACTCTTCTCCGTTCCGATGAACACGATTCATCGGCGAGCGCTCCGAACTGTTCGGCGGTCAGATTCGCCCACTCGTCTTTGAAGTGCCGAAGGCAGACAACAAAAGAACGAGCGAAGCTCTCAAAACTTCGCAGAAAGCAATGGACGTCGCAAAGGAGCGGCGGGGGTTGACGCGAGGGCCGACCAACACGCTCTCTTCTACCGCCTCTTCGACGAGCACGAGTGGGCCCTCACTCATCGTTCTCCACTCACTCGTGGATTGCAAGGCAAGGGGAGGATCGCGGACTATAGGGAACACCCCAAAATCGACATCCAGAAGCTGAAGGTCGTCGGAAACTGCCCGCACTTCAAGTCGTAACAGGAGCAGATCGAACAGGCGACCGAGCGGGTGCTTCGCGAGGAACGCGCGAGAGAAGCGGGCCGGAAGCCGAGCGGACAGACGGGCGTGAGAGCGGGTAGGAGAGCGGGCGCAAAATCAGGTGGAAGATGCAGCAGGCTTCCGAGCGGATCGTCGAGCGGTCGGCCGAGTAGTTTAAAGAAGACGACTGGAACTGAAGGGAGCCGATCGGACGGGTCAAAGAAGCCGAAAGGATCGAAGGAGAAGGCGGCCTCCAAGCGGAAAACTCGCAGGAATCGGCGGCGAGGCGGCCCGAAGTCGCGGGAACGAGACGTGAATAAACGGTCGTCGAAGAAACCAACTCTTGCATCAGAAGGTGATCGTTGAAGCGAACGTGCAGGAGCGAGAAATCGGGGAGCGAACACACGCGAACGACGGAACGGACGGTTCGTCTCGTTGGTCGCGGACAAACCCGGCGCATACCCGCCCTCGGCTCGCCGTTCGTTCACAACGAACTTCTCGTCCACAAAGTGGGATTCGCGACGAAGCGCTCAAACGAGCCGCTTGCCCACCAATCGCTCGTCTTCCTTCCTCGATTGCGCAAACGCGACGCGAGCGGCGAGTCGAAAGCGGCGGAGGGCGGGCGGCCACTCGTCATTCGGTCCTCCGCCTTCCGCCCGGCCGGCCGCTCACCTTTTTGCCCTCCTATCGCTCATTCCTCTGCTTGCAGCTCACTTCCCGCTTGAACGGTCGTTCGCTTCGCCGAAATGCACGCGCCGTCGTGGATTCTCGTCGGTCTTCTGCCGTTCGCGTTCGGACCGCCGTCGTTGTACGCGAAGCGGATCTACGACAAGGATCACACGCAATTCGATGCGTGCGTGAAGCTCGCCCACACGCGGGGCAGCGCTTTGTGAGCGTTCGGCGTTTGTTCGGCTCATCTCCGTCGTTGCAGCGAGCTGACGGATTGCATCTCGACTACGTTGTCGGTGCAATGGCAAGGAAGCGGGATTATTTTGTGGATCGACGGTCTTTCGGCGCCAAACGTGTGAGTTCCGCCACCCAGTTTGCTCTCATCCTCGTCTGCTTTCAGGCTCGAGTGGACCGTGGGCGACGAGTGCACGGTGAACGTGCAGGGCGTGACCAAGGACACCTCGGGGACCATTCGATTCGGTAAGGTCGGTCTGTTGCTTGGCTGATCCGTGCCCACGATCAGAAGACGTGCGGTACGCCGACCACTATGCTCTACTGGACCTCACGTCGAACAACGAGCTTGTTTTGACGATGAGCGAGGTCGACCACACGTTCTGCAAGGGGGCTTCGTTGCGCAAAAAGACCGATGAGGGGCGTTTGTGGACGACCATCGGCTTCCAAAGGAGGGACCCGGGAAAAGTCAATCACGTTTGGATTGGAGTGAGTTCTGACGCAACGTCTTGTTCGGAATCAAGGCGAACGGTTTCAGCAACCGCTGGACGGCCGCCAGGTCGACTTCGGCGAGTACATCCCGCCGCTGCCCACCACCACGACGACGTCAACGAGCACAACGAGCGTGAGACGATCTTTTTTAGGGCGTCTTTTCATTCTTTGTTCAGACCACGACCTCCACGACGACTTTTACGTCTACTAGCGTAAGTTGCTCGGGGGCTTGTTTGTTCCAAGTTCTCCTCATTTCTTCAGACTTCGACGACGAGCACTCCGGTCCCGACGACGAGCACGATCACGGTGGGTGCCCGCAATGCGCTCTTCTATTCACTCCTGTTTCAGAGCACGTCGACCACCACGCAGGAGCCAAAAACCAGCGTATGTCGTTCGTTTTTCTCCCGTTCCATCTTCTCCTTCAGACCACGTCCTCGACGAGGAGCACTTCAACGTCCACGCGTCCACGCCCACGTCTACGAGCTTGTCCACGTCTACTTCGAGCTCCACTTCAACGCTGGAGCCCACGACTTCGACCGTGCCAACCACTTCCACCAGTTCCGTAAGCCACTTCTTTTCTTCCTTGCAATCACTCCTCTCCCAATCTTCTTCAGACCACGCCCGTTCCGACCACTGAGTCCACCAGTCCAACGTCCACGTCGACTGTGTCGAGCACCGTTCGTCTTTTCGCCTCGTTGCGCTCAATCCTTGCATGATCTCAGACTACCCCGCTCCCGACCACCAAGTCCAGCACGACACCCGTGCCCGCGACCTCCAGCAGCAGCTCGACCTCGACGTCCACCGCCGAGCCCACGACTCCGAGCACCACTGCGCCCTCCAGCTCGACGGTCGACCCGCTGGCTGCCGGTCTGCACCGCCCGACGGCCGCCGCTCTCGCGGACTCGGAAGACGGCGGCACGAACGGCCTGATGATCGGATTGATCTCGTGAGTCCACACTCCATCCTTCTCGTTCATCCCTCGTGTTCAGCGGCTGCTTGGGCCTTCTGCTCCTTCTGCTGCTCATCGTCGCCTCGCTCGTCTACTTCCTGGTCATCCGCAAGAAGCAAAAGAAGAAGCGTGCGGCCAAGAAGACGGCGGCCGCGGACAAGACCGTTGGATTCGGCGCCAAAACGAAGGACCGAACAAAAAGCGGGTACACGGACGCGACCCAAGGCGCCGAAGGTCGCGGCCCGAAGAAGCCGAAGCCGGGAGCGAAGGGACAGGCCTTCCGCGGTCAGGGCACGGGCGACGTGAGTCCACACGCAATCAGGCGACTATTCCCCTGTCCTCCGGCTGCAGATCAACCGCCACGAGCTGATACTGACGGGCGGCGGCGGCAAGAAGTGAGCGGGCGGTCCGATCGCCTCTGGTGTGTTCTCTCCCAGGCGGAAGCGTTCTTTTTCTCGAGCTTGTGTGAAATAAATTCGACTTGTCGAGCACACTTCTGTTCGTTTGGAAGGAGGCTGCCGCTCGTTCGATCGATCGCTTTGAACGCGGGACGTGATCCGGACGTCTGCTGCGAACAAGGCGACCAGCAAAGCGAATTGCAAGCAAATGCCGATCAAAAAAAGGAACCTCACGGTTTGTAAAAGAAGAATGGCTGTCCATTAACGGTTGCTCGTGTTTGAAGTGGGAAGAGCGAAGAGTCGAACGAGATAGAGCGGCTCAGGAAGGCGTCGATTGAGGGCCCGATTGCTGGCAGTCGCATTGGCCGGTCGACCCGTTCGTTCCGTGTTGAAGGCGGAGTTCACGAGTGGCACGTCCTTGCAATCGCTTCTTCTGTCCGGCCGTCTGCGCCTCCGTCCCACTCGTTTTTCCAGTCAGATGCCGAAAAAGCGCGTGTTCTTGGAATGAATTCGAACGCTTCCTTTTGTTTCCAATCGCCCGCCGAATGCTCGCACTTCTTCGAGCAAGCGGGCGGATCGGCACGTGTGTTCGATCGAGAAAGAAATCGACGGTTGCCTCCCGCTCGAAAGACATTAGTGCGCATGTTGAGGAGCGATGAGTCAGTGGGGGCGAGAGGAGGCCGAGGGCCCGCCGCAAATGACCTGCGCGCTCGTCTCTCCTGCCGGCTTGCAGCCCGCGCGGACGCCCACGAGTGCGCACTTCCTCCGCTTTCCGCCGCTTTCGTTTGCGATCGACCCTCGCCCCCCCCCCCGCTCGCCTTCGAGTGATCGATTGGCGTCTTTTGGTCGTCGCTTCCAAACACGCCGCTTGTTCGACGGGCTGCGGATTTCATCCGCGAATTCACTCAATCCTTGGTTTACTTGTGTGTTTCACGCGATTGTTTGGTAGCGATCCTTTTGTTGCTTTGCGTGTGCTTCTTTGTACTGCAGAGGGAGTGAATTCTCCGATTAATCGTGCTTGTTCAGCCCAAGAATGCCCGTTTGCTCGCACGCCCTGCAAATGAAGCACTGGCTTGTGGTTCACCAGCACGAGTGGGCAAATCCCGAGTGGCACCGCAAAAGCGGAACGATTCAATTCGGAAAACGGTCGGGCATCAGCTTCCACTTAGAGGCCCGGCTGATGGGCAACTTGATCGAAGCACGTGTGGTGGCCGACGACCGCGGCGAAGAGATCGACGTCTTCATTTGGGCCAACCGCAAGGCTCGTGCGGGCGACTCCGCTCCCTTCAGGGGATCCAAGAGTACGCTAGAGCTTCCAAGCGGTCTCACTCGTTTCCTTTGATTTCAGCTGAGCCGGTAGAGGATCGCCGCTTTGTCATCGAGGACTTCCACGACTTGGCGAACATCGCCGTCGTTTGTCTCGTGAAGATCAACTGCGACGAGTGCCACTCTAAACTGCCGTTCGTCAACCGGCAACTCGCGAAGTTGACTGCGCTGTTTGCCGAAATGGCCGCCAAGGTTCGAACTTCTCGCTTTCTCCGGTTCCACAAATCGTTTCAGATCGAAGAGCAGGACGCGGAGATCAAGCGCCTGCGTGCGGATGTCGGGGAACCGTGAGCGGGCGGCGGGGAGAAGGGCGCGCAGTTTCAGCGGAAGCCGTACGAGCAGTTGGTTTGATTCAATCTTCGCTCTTTTCATAGTTTGAGTATTGTTTACTGTTCGTGCAAGAGGATAAACTGATTGTTGAAGCCGGCCACTCGCAATTGATCACTTTCAACATCGAACAGAGGCCCGATTTTCCAACCGTTTCTTGATCAACACCCCGACTTCCACGCCGCGATTCCAACCGCCCGCACGAGAATCCAATGATCAGACGACCATACGCTGGAACCGGCGGAAGTACTCGGCGGCGCGGTCCTCCTGTTTGGGCCACTCGCTGGCCGCCCGGCCGCCGCGCAGTCGGTGGAAGACGGCGAGCAGGAGGAGGTGGGCGGCGATCGCCGTGGTGCGGGCCTGAAGCGAAGAAATTAGCAATCGATCGAACGTTGAATGCGGGAGGAAGATCACAAAGTTCGTGCTGCTTTATAAACAGCTCGTCTTCCATCGAGTCGGCGACTGGAAGGAGTCGAGCGTCTGCAGGCCGTCGGTGAGCGAATTCACGAGCGAAAAGGGAGAATGAGGCCGCATGAGCACTCCAGATCGTAGCGGGCGACTCGCCGGCGTCTCGCGGGCAGCAGTCGGAGGGCGCCGCTGCCGGTCTTCAAGTGGACGAGCCGAAAGACGACCGAGTGGCGGAAGGACGTCGACCGTCCGCCTCGTTTGGATCCCCGCACAGGAGGGCAGGTCGAGGGCGTACGTGACACGAAAGCGGCTATTAAAAGCTTACAACGGACGGAAGGAATGCCCACAATTCGGTAGCCGGCCAGCGACAACCGAGCAAGCCGCGCGTCAGACCAGCTGCTCGACGGTCGATCGATCGAATCCACTCGTCTCTCCGCTCATCTTCAAGTCGCCGCTCTCGGACCTCAGCACTCGGCGCACGAACGGCGTCCGCACGTGCGCGAGGAAGCCGGCGAGCGCGAGCCGGCGGACGACCGCGTGGACGCCAGCGCGCACAGCGGCGAGTCGTCGGACATTCCGTGGAGTTGCGGAGTGAGAAACGGGGAGAGGGCTCGATTCTTTCAGCCAGATAATTGATTTTGTTCTTTTTTAATTCCTAACCGCCGCAGCCTTCCACTTCTCGTTTGTTGGGCCCGGCGATGGGACGATCAAAAGTTCCATCCAGTCAGGGCTGGAGCCGGGGTGGGTGTTCGCAGGCCGGTCGACTCCCCTGAAAGCCGACCAGCCGGGCCGCGTCGATCGAAGAGCCGAAAAAGTCGGCGGGCGGGCGGCAGATCGGTCGAGCGGCAGGCGGGCGCTCGATGAGTCAGACGACGGCTGGGCGGCTTGCTCGCTCTGCCTGGCGTTCTCCTCCGATTGCCGCGTCTTTTGCCCACGGATGATTTCTCTGCCGACTGAACTGCGATGCAGTGACTCATCGCTTAGTTTTCCATTGCGGAGCGCCCTTCGATACGCGCTTGTGATCGTTTGGACCGAGAGGATCGTTCATCTCTCGTTCGCGTGTTTCTCTCCGGAATTATCGTTTGCCGTCGGTTGTCTCGAGCGACGAGGCGCGTTTCGTTCGATCGGGCGGCAATTGAGCCGTCCGCCGCTACTCTCGTTCCACCCCCAAGGGCCCGCTGTCCACCCCGCCGCCTTCCTCTTCTCTTTCATAGGTGGAGTGTACGCGAGAAGCGTTCATTCATGAAGAGAAATACGTGGACAAGAACAACGCAATCGTGTTGCAATCCGCTGGATCGATCGGGAGTTCGAGGTCGCAAGACAAGGGGTCATTAGTGAATCTACGAACTACTCGATTGCCGGCGGAATAATCACGCTCGTTTCGAAGCAAGCAGACGAGTGGTTGCGCACACGCGAACGCAACTCGCAGCCGACTTCCAGCGAGGAAGCGGGCGGGCGGCCAGTCGCTCGTTTCGTTCCCCCTGCCGAGCGGTCGGCTCATTTCTCGCTCTCCTCCCAGTGAGCGGTCGCTCCGGCTCTTCGGAAAATGCGCTTCTCGCCTTCGTCCTCGTTCCCGTCTGTTCCTTCTGGACGATCGTTCGTCCTTCTGTTCGGCATCAGCGGTTATCCGAGCGGCTTCAAACACACCCGTTCGTGCGTCGGGCACATCGATGTAAGACGTGAGTTCTCTCCATCCTCCCACTAGTTCAATCGCTCCAATTCTTTCAGTTGGGCGATGAGTGCGTGTGATCGACCATACGGATGACACTCAAGGATGAACTCGCGGCTGCTGGCGCCACGGCGGACGCCCGCGTGCACACAGCGACGAGAAGTCGCCGATTTCCTCTTGCTGCGCACTTCCATCGGCATCTTCGACCACGTGCGTCCGACAGCTCGAACTCCCGTCAAGCCCCCATCCAACGGTAAGATTCGATCCACTCACCTCCCGCTCATCCACTCGCTTGTTTGCAGGAGCGATCGACGGAATCGAGTGAAGAGTTTCCGCTCCTTCTTCCTGCTCACCTCTTCTTTTTTTAAGCCTTTCCTCCGTTGTGAACGCCTTGCGAAGCGAGCAGTTGGCAGTTCTCAATACGGACCGCTGGAAGGAAGCGAGTCGATCGGAGAAGTCCTCTGAATGTTGTGCCCGTGGTGAAGCTCGATCGAATTCCGTCGTGAAGCCGGCCGCTCCGAACATGTGCGGACTTCTGCACCGACATGTCAAGCGTTCCGTGTGGTGAGTGGTAAACGAGAGTTAGAGATTCGATTGAACCCGCCGTTCACTTCAGGCGCGTTGCAGACCGCTCCGAACGAACGAACGACGGCCGTGTGCGAGCTCACCGCTCCGAGCAACAAGTGGAACCCCTGCATCGTGATCGCCCTGCGTTCGCGCACTTCGTCCGCAACCAAGTCGCCCGTCGGCCAAGCGGTGGAGTCGACTGGCCG
This sequence comes from Aphelenchoides fujianensis, assembly GCA_024699865.1. NCBI lineage: Eukaryota > Metazoa > Nematoda > Chromadorea > Rhabditida > Aphelenchoididae > Aphelenchoides > Aphelenchoides fujianensis. Next base: position 271,512 of record JAMPIO010000042.1, on the reverse strand, counting down.
CTTTCTGGTGCGTTTTTTCCGACCGATTCTCGACAACTCTCCTCGTTGCAGCGAACCGCTGATGAAGACGCGTGTGTCGCATGGTGGAGTGGGTGAACATGACCCCCATTTCATTGTCCTCTGATTTATTCGTTGTAATGTCGTGTGAATAAACCAGGAAACCAATGGAACACGTCCGGTTTGTCAACAATCAACCATTCGACTTCGTCTTCTCAAATGAAAGCCGCTTCTGACTGCCGTTCTGCAAGCGTTTACTGACCGCTAAGAATGAAGCAAACAACGCACGACTCCGAGATTTCGAACAGCAGCTCGGGGATTCGCGCGGGCGATAGCGCCAATCGCCGCCTCCATCAGCCGCCGTTTGCCGCCCGAACGCTCGGCGAACTCCAGCACGCGCCGAATCGCTGCGACGGCCGCCCGCTGGACGCCCGAAATCGATAGCGGGGCGACCGATTTGCGGGGGATCTCCTGTTCGTCGCCTACCGGCTGCTGGAAGGAGGATTGAAAGAAAGGGTGGAATTCCTGCTGCCGTCGGGCCAAACGGCGCCGTTCGGCGGCGATGGTCGCCGCCACTCGCGACTTGCCGCCCTTCCGTTCGAGCAGTTCGCCTTCAATTCGACCGGATCGATTGGATTGAAACGAGCGAGAACTCACGACTCAACTCGCGATCGAAGAAGCGGAATGTTTCGACAAAAAAGCGACCAATTTCCGGCGATTCCGCCGCTTTCATCCGATTTCCGGCTGCAGCGCGATCCACTTGAGGACCTGCGGAAGGAGCGGAGCGAAGCGATCGGCGGAGAACGAACCTTTGACCAGTCTCCCACGTCCATCAAGAGGGCGAAAGAAACGAGCAGCGAGTTGGCGTAGTCAACACTCAAATGAGAAGTTCTTTCGGCGCCAATCGCTCCGTCTTGAGCGCCGAGCGGTCGGCCCACGAGCGGAGAAGAGAGGTGAGCGGCGAGGGGAGCAGACGACGAAGAGTTGGGTCCAGTGGAACGAGAAGAAAGAAGCTTCTTGCTCTTTCTGCTCTCGCCCGCCCACTCACTTCTTCCCTCCAGCTTCTTGCCCACTTGTTCGAAGAAGGGCGTTGTGAGGCACGGCCGATCCGAGAGTGGCGGTCGAAACGACGAAGAAGGCCGAGGGGTGGAGCAGAACGAGGAGCTTCATTCCTTTGCAGAGGTGGCGTGTGGCGAGTGTTCCCGGCTTATATTCCACCCGATCCCGCCCGACTGCTCTCCGGAATGCCACACGCTCGAATGTGCTGGTGGGTCGGTCGGCTGGTGTTCACACACAAATGAACGGAAAGCGGAAGAGGCTGGTGTTTGCTCGAACACGGCTGTTTTCAATGGTCGGTTGTGAGCTTCAGAATGAAGGTACTTCTCGCGTTCGAAAGAGGAGCGAGTGGATGGTCGGTAATCGAGGGAGTGAAGGCAACAGACGACAAAACAGGCACCCGTGCTCGTCGCAAACGAAATGATCGGCTCACTTTTTTCAAGAAGCTTCAAGTCGCCCATTCGTCGACCAAGAAGTGCTGCTGGAGCGGACAGCCGCCGGTCGCGGAGGTCGACGGAGTGCCCGCGCCCCAACCGCTCGCCATCGCCCGCCAGCAGCCGCCGATCGCCGCTCCGGAGCGCCCCGTTGTCGTCGCGGAGGGGAGTCGCTCAAAGGATGCGCTCCCGTCCGTCCGCTCGCTACTCCCGAAGAAGAGCCGGACGGCGGCGACTATCGCGTGTTCCCCGCGTTCCACTCACTTCTCCTCCCCCACTCGCTTCTTGCAGGACATCCCGTTGTGATGCAGCTCGCCCGTTTGAGTCTTGCGGGTCGGAGCTCGTCGTTGTGTTCAGCTATTTCTCTCGGATTGCAAACAGATCTCGGCGATAAAGACCGTTCTTGTGAGGGGCAGCGGCTTAAGTTCCCGCCGTCAGAATCTTGCGGACTAACGAGACGGTCCCCTGGGTGAACGAGGACAATTGCAATACGAATTTGCATGGGAAACGTGCGATTCGAACGGGTATAAAAGACAACAGGACCGTCCAGCCGGCGCCTTTCGGTCTTCACTTCCACTCACTCCGCTCTCCTTCCCACTCACTCCTCTCCGCTCCCGCCCGGCCGAAATGCTCCGCTCCTCGCCGCTGTTCCTGCTCTCCGGCGTCCTTGTGTTGCTCATCGTCGGGCCGCTGCATGTCGAAGCCGTCAACTGCCACGTCCAAAAGTTTGCGGAGGAGAAGATCGACGAAAAGGACGGTTGCGTCTGCTGCGGAACGGCGACGGACTCGGACAACACAACGGTTCGGACGTGCGAGGCGGACGCAAGGGCCAACGAAGGGTGAGTCCTTTCTCCCTCCTCCAACCCCCTTCTTCCTCTCGTTCAGGTGCACAAAATGGACGGAAAAGTGCACCACCAAGAAGGACGACTACGGGAACGACGTCAAGCTGTGCTACTGCAACACGCACCTCTGCAACTCGCCGCCCACCGCCTTGATTTTGCCCGCCGGCCATCTCGCGTCCAGCGCCCCGCTCTCTGCCGTCACTGCGCTCTCGCTGGTCGTCGCCGCGGGCGCCCTCGTGCTCCAACTGACCGCTCGCTGAAGCCACGGGCAGTCCACTCGACTCACTCCTCCCCTCGTTGTGCCGTCTGTCCGTGGGAATAAACACATTCATTCCATTCGCTCATCTCTTCGATCAACTTCTGTCCGACTGCACCGCCGAATGACCGCCGACCTCTGCGCCTTCCAGCAACGACGAGCCGCTGCAAGGCACGAGACGTTCGAAGCGAGATGCTCGCGTGGGCGTTGGGAAGAAAGCGGCAGTGACCGCTCCTTTTAGACGAACTCCTGACAGCGACCCTGGGCGTTGAGAGCATTCCGGCGTCTTCCTCCGCTCTACGCACGCACTCGCTTGCCGGCCAGCAGTTCGTTGTGTACGTGTAGACGGGCACACACTTGTTCTTTCTGCTGGACCCCGCGTACCCGACCGTCCAACTCAATCGACCCACTGACGACTCGCAGTAAGCAACGAGAGAAGAAGGCGTGTTTATCCATTAGCACCAACATTCGAAGAGAACACCATTCGGAATGGGAAATTAAAGTCCTCTGTCCCAGCTAACGAGACCGAACCGGATGCGGACGCCTTCGTGGACGAGAGAACCCGTGAGGATGGGCTCCGGCCAGTCGGGCCACTCGATCGTTCCCTCGTGCTTCCACTTCAGAAGACCGATCAGCGGCCCTCGAAGCGCGTGGTCCCACTTCTCCTGAAATGAAAGGATAGAAACGACAAACCGTGAAGAAGCAACAAACGAAGTCTTCGATGAGAATCCGCAACTCGGCATCCTATGATTGGAATCCCGCCGCTCGCACCTGCTCGGCCAATTCCCTCGCTGCGGGCGCGATCCGCTCCAATTGCCCCAAATCTCCGAGGCGCTGTTGAACGAGGAGCAATCAGTCAAGCGGGTGCACAACGAAAGCCGCTGACCTTGATCCGAACTTTCGTGTCGGTTTCGCACGTGAGCTTGAAGTGATCGTTGATGGAACGCAAGTGGCGAAGAGCCTGCGGGATGCCGACGTCGTTGAGCGTGAAGATGTTGAGTTTGCGCACGTGTTCGTTCCGATCGAGCGGCTCGCGGACACGCAGATGATTCTGCTCGTCGTGAAGGTAGGTCCAAGAAGTGAGGTCGATTTGGCGGCTCTTCAAGCGGAAGACGTCAGCGAGGTCTGCAAAGGAGGGGACTCATCCGTGTTGTCTGCTCTTCCACGTACACGGATTCTCGATCACGTCATCGAACCAGTCTTCTGCGTCCTTCTCGAACAGAGGCGCGAATCTGACCGCGCGAAGCGGGGCCGCTCGCTTTCGGAAGAGCGTCGCGATGCGCAGGGCGTCGGTGTCCAAGCCGAGCACACGGTCGGGCAGCGAGTCGACGAAGAAGTCGGCGGCCGGGTGGTCGAGCTGGCGGGTGGTCAGCAAGATCCACTTCAGCGAGGGAAGAGCTGAAAACCAGAAGAAGTGAAAGAAAAGCAGAACGGGACTCACCGCGCAGCTTGGCGGCCACTCGCATCCACTCGAGCAGCAAGCCGAAGTCCACGTTGTCCGGATCGACCGCCCACTCGATCTCGATCTTCTGCAGGTTGCGGCAGTGCTCGAGGAGAGCGGCAACGTCTTCGAAGGTCTGCGCGAACGGGGCGACTGCCGGCGAGAAGGCGATCGAGCCGTCTCTCTCGATTCGGATCTTCGCCGCTTTCAAGCGTTCCGCAGCGGAATGAGGAGGCTCTTGGGGGCTCGGCTTCTTCGGGTTGGAGGCCATTTTGCCTGAAATGCGTAGGAAATTGGAAGGATTTCGAAATACGATCGATTTCTGCGAAAATCTGAAGAAACCGTGCGGAATTTGCGGGTGTTTGATCAAAAATCTATGGAAGTTTGTTCCGAAAGAAAGAACTCACCTCGATTGACCGAAATCCCGACCAAAAACAAGCCGCGAACACCCGAACCGGCGAGCCGGAAAGCGGACGAGCAGTCGGCGTGTTTCGTGCGGCGAAACGCCAAGCGAGGGGGCCGCGTCTCCGCAGCAAGAGCGGGCAATCCGTTCGCCCACTCGGCAGCGTTCGTTTAGGTCGAAGACGAACGGCAAGGCGAGGGGGAGAATGAAAGTCCAACGGCGTGAATCAAGGAGTGCTCGCCGGGGGACTCGCTCGCTGTTTGCTCGTTCCTCATTTTGCTCCTGTTGTCAGCGGAGAAGCGGCCAACTGCTAACGAGCGAGCGGATAAAAGCCGCCAGTTTCCTCGAGGCAGTCGGAGTTTGTGGAGCAATGAATTCAGTCTTGATTCGAGTCTCGCCCTGAATTCCCAACCGACCGGCAGCCCGGTGGGCGTCACGAACACGCGGCGCCCGTCGAGAATCGGCGCCGCAGAGAGCCGCCAGCCAGCGGCGAGCAGCCGGCCGACGTCCACGTGCAGACGGGCGGGGCGGGACGGAGCGCCACGAAGGTGTCGCGGGAAGTGTGCAGGACCACCTGCTCCACTTCGACCTTCCGTCCGTTGATTCGAGTGAACACGGTGATCGGCTTTCGTTTCTGGTCAACGTGCTTCAGCACGACCGCTTCGAGTAGTCGGCGGAAGGAGCCGAACAGGAGGATGGTGGCCGTCGAGCTCACGGCCGGCGCCCACGTCTGCACCAGCTGGGCGAGCGGCACGGGCGAGACCTCCGTTCCGTCCACAGGTCGATGCGGTTCGCGAAGACGGAAAGAAGAGTGAACAGGGGGAAGAGGGTCTAAACAATGGATTCCCCTTGTGTTCTTGTTCGTTCCCACCTCGATCAGCAGGGAGCACGTGAATTGTCGCTGGAGGAGGCACGTTTTGGGCCGCAAACTGGCGCTCGCGACTTGCACGCACTGAAGCGACGCGGCGCCCAACCACCGGTCGGACGCGAGCATCCCCAACGGTTCGTCCGTGTCCAGCACGATCACCAGCGAGTGACCGCCGAGCCGTGCAGTGCGGGCGTTTCAGGACCAGGTTGACGGCCGTCGCGACGCCCACGATCGGCAGCAGTAGGCGGAGGATGCGGCGAGCGGACGGCGGCGTTCGACTCAACAGACGAATGCGATGAAATGAGGGGCGCACTCCGTGATCACCCGAAATCGGAACCACGTTTCAAGGCGGCCGGTGCGGAGGTTCTCCACTGCAACGCCATCCCGACGGCTGCGAAAAGCCGGCGGCCGGGGCGGAAGAGGACGAACGGCATGTTCGTTTCTTTGATTCGCGAGATCTAAACAGAGAGACGATAGCGGAATCTAATGATCCAATGGTTCAATGGAAAACCCCGACTCACACCGCAAAGCAGCAGAGAGCGCGGAGATCCCCGTCGGCAACACCGACCGGTCGTCCAGCATCAAAGCGGCGGATCGGCGGAGGACCAGAAAGATCAACAGCAGAGTCGAAGCGAATCCAGCGGCATAAGCGAAGAGATTCGAGAACAGGAGGACGCGTTTGAACGGCGTGAGATTGAGCGCTTCGTCGATCAGGAGAGAAGCTGGCGGCAGTTGGAACGAAACGAGCGGAAGAGAGCGCGTGAACTTGCGCGTTTGTTCGAGGAGGTAATCAAAGACGAAGAAACAAACTCCATCCCGAGCCAACGCAATTGACGGGCCTTCGCTCACGTGACCGCGAAACGAATAGGTGACTCGAGAAGTGGTTCTTCGTCCTCATGTTGGTTTGCTCTTGAGCACTGGAAAGCCGGCGAGTATGTACTGCGAACGGGAACCCGCCGCGATTGTTTCCGCGTTGGCGAGCGGGGCAAAAGGACGCGGCGTTCGCTGGGCGTCCGGCCGCCGCTCGCTTCCGTCCGTCATCATCTTGCTCTTCTGTCTTGTTTTGCGCGTGTTCTTTACGCTTTTTGAAGTCCCAATCGTCTCTTCTGCTTGCAGGATCGCAGTTCGCTCGTCGCGCGTCGAGGAATGGCCGCGACAGACGTGAAAATCGAACCGAAACGAGAGGCGGAGGTCGAACAGTCCAATCACGACTTCCTCGACGCTTCTTCGCCCATAAGACCTGATGTGAGTCCTCCCGTTCGTTTCTCGTGCACTATAGCCCGCTTGCAGCACATCTGCGGCGCGTGCGGCATCGATTTGGGAGGTTCGTCGAGCCGAGCGCGACACGAGAAATGCCACGCGTGAAAACGCCGTTGAATTTGCGCCGTTTGCCGCGTGCCGTGCAGAGCGCCTTCGGATCGAGCGACACACGAAAAGAACGCGCACGGCTATCGGCGGCACGCGTTGGACGCGGACAAGAAGAACGCCGTGAGGATCCTCAAGGTTCGTTCCTGCTCGTCCTTTCTTTTATTCACATCCTTCGTTTAGAGTCAACTGTCCGCCGTTTTCAACGTCGGCACGAAACTGCTGGAAACGCAGTCTACCGCAGAGTCCTCGGCGGCTGCCGCTTGCGAGAACTCGCAGGAAGTTGAGGCGACCGAGGCCGAACTTCGCGACTTCATGCGCACCAAACCGCACCGACCGCCTCCGCTCGTTCGTTTCGCGTTTGTCGATGCTTGCGATCGGCCGTCTTTTCCAGCGGTTTCCGTGCGCGATCTGCGGGATGACAAACTTCTTTTTGCGCCCGGACGTGCGCGAAAATCACATCCGCTCGCACGACGCGGTCGACGGCTTCAAGTGTTCCCTGTGCGGCATCTTCAGAACCAACAGCCACGAACGGAACGAGCACGAGCGCATCTCGCACGCGATGAAACGCCACGAGGAGGACAGCGGCCGCAAAGAAGCCATCCGCATCCTGTCAGTGAGTGCCCGCCCACCATTCTGCTCTCGGACTTCCGCCTTTCAGGAGAACCGGAAGCGCTTCCGTCAAGTGGGCACGAACATCAAAGCCGTTCAAAAGGCGGCCGAGGCGAGCTGGTCTTCGATCTCTCCGCCGGCCTCGGTTTGGACGATGCCGGCGGACGTCCGACGGAAGGGGCGCGGCCGCTCGGCCGGTTCTTCTCGCGCCAAACGCCGCCGTCGCTCTTCGTCGACCTCTGACTTCACCGACCGGACGGAAGAGAAAGAGGAAACGGACGGCATTGAGCAGCCGCCGTTGAAGGCTTCCGATCAGCAAGTGGTGCCCGAATCGCCGCTCGCCGAAGCGATCGCTCAGCCGACTGCCTACTCGGAGGTTCGTTTCTCGCATCCCTTCTTTCGGAAGCGGTTGTTCGTTTCAGATCGAGACGCTGCTGCACGCTTGGTTGGGCGAGCAATTCCGGGCGACCCAAGAGAAACTCCACGCGCGCATTCGGAATTTGGAGGAAGAAATTGCGGACAAAGACGGGAAGCTGGCCGTGGTCGCCGCACAGGTGAGTTCTTCATCAAGTCCTGATCCTCTACTAGTGGCTTCAGAATGCGGTGTTGAAGACGAAGCTGCGGATGCTGGAAGGTCGCTCTTGCTCGTTGCTCGCCGAAGTCCACCCCGGAAGCGAGAAGAAGACGAAGGAAGCGGATCCACTGGTGGCCGAGTCGAAGCAGAAGGTGGTGGACCTTGAGAAGCGAGTGAAAATACCCCCGTTTCCTCTCCCTTCATCCATCCGCCGACTTGCTTTAGGTGGACGAGCCGGAGAACGCCGTGATCTCCTCGTCACGTTCCGTTTTGATCGTGAGTTTCCGCTTGCTCCTCCACTCATTCCTCCCTTCCAATCGATTCGTTCAGGCCGAGTGCGCGAAGCTGCTGCAGTCGGGAGTTTCGATTGGAGCCGCCGCCCATCTGCTCGTGTTCGCCGTCCGTCACGAAATCCGCGAGCTCGCCGCCCGTGTGCTCGAGTGGGTGGAAGCGAATGGCGGCAAATACAAACTGCTCGCGGCCGCCCCGATCAAACCACTCGACCGAAGCGAGCCGGACCTCTACGAGAAAATCGTCGAGTGGATGGAGTGAGCGGGCGGTCTCTCCTATTTGATTGTTGTTGTTTAACGTCGTTAATAAACGCCGGTCGGCCGCCTGCTCGTTCGGGGACTGCTTGGAACAATCCAAAGTTTATTTACGGGAGTGTACAAGAGAGCCAATGGAGTGCATGTTTGCGTTTTGAACGACTCCTGCGCTCGGAGCCCGCAATTCTCTTCTTTCTGATCACAACGATATGTCGAACAGAACGAACAGAAAGTAGTGTGGATGACCGCTCGAATAGCAACGAATTTGCTTCGGGGAGCTCGGAGCACGCATTGCAGTCGCCAACGAGCAACCGTTGAACGTTTTGCCCGTTCGTGGAATTGTGCGGTCAGAGACGAAGACTGCGACCACTGCCTTGAACGGACTCCTTTTCGATTTGTCTCAAGCACGTCCATTTGAAGAAACAAAAAGCCACTTCACACGTTCCGTCGGAAAGAGCTTGCGATCCCCCACTTCTTGTTCAAAAAAACCGGTTGGGAATGCCCGCGGTAACGGTCGAACGCGTCCTGCCGATCGGGGAGCCCGCGCGGCGTCCGCCCGCTTGCCGGTTGGGTCGAGCGGTCGGCAGCGGCATTCGACCTCCGACCGCTCCCCTCTCACCGCACTCACCTCCTTCTTGCGCCCGCCCACGACTTGCTCGGTGCCGTCGAATTATCCGCAAACGCGCCCGCCCAAACCTTCCGGTTTTTCTTCTTCGTGTATTATTCCGTTAAACACGACGGAAATAGTTGGAGGTGTGGTGCGAGCGTTGAACTGCTGCTTTGCTCTTCTTTGCGTGTTCCATTCGGTAGTTGTGAGCGTATAATTACAGAAGCGTAATCAAGCCGGCTACGAATGGCGGCGGAGGACGTAAAAATGGAGGCGGACGGCGAGTGGGATGTCGGGGATTTTGCGGCCAATCTCTCCGATACGTTTTCGAACGTTCGGCGGGATGTGGGTTTTTTCTACGTAGTTTATTTATATTACACCCGTTTGCAGCAAATTTGCGGCGTGTGCGGCATCCACGTGCAAACGAACGTAAAGCAACATGAGGCGTGCCATGGTCGCGCGTACCCGTGGACGTGCTCCATTTGCTGCGTGGGTTACAAGGACCGTTTTAACTGCAGGAAACACGAGAAGAAAGTACACAACTATGAGCGGCACGCGCTCGATGCGAACACGCCAGACGCTGTAAAACTTCTTAAGGTTTGATTTCAAGTCCTTTGCTTGTTGTTGGTTTCGCGTTTAGAGTCAACTGCTTGCCGTTTTCAACGTCGGCTTCAAGCTGGTGGACACGCAAGCCACGGCCGTCTCCTCGGCTGCCATTAGCTCGAATTCGAGCGAAGGAGAGGCGTCGATCGCTGACCTTAAGGAGCTCGTGCGCACCAAACCCCATCATCCGCCTCCGCTTGTTCGTTTCTTTCTGCAATACTTCATTCGATGATCTACGCCTTGTTTAGCCGCCGTGCGAGATTTGTGGAGTTAACGGCTTCAGGAACGATCACGTTCGCGAGCAGCACAATCGTTCTCACGAGCGACCGAACGGATTTATATGCTCCTTGTGCGGCATTCGCTTGCAGAATCGCCACAAACGCAGCGTTCATGAGCGCGAAGTGCACGGCTTTGAACGGCACCAGGAGGATTATGACCGAAAAAAGGGCATCATGATCTTGTCCGTAAGTGATCTCCTTTCATGTTTATATTGCACCTTCGTCTTTTAGGAGCACTGGAAGCTGTTCCGGCAAGTGGGCACGAACATCCGAGTGCTCCAACGGACGGCGATGGCCAGCAGCTCTTCACATCCTCTCCCGGCATTGGTCTGGCAGAAGCCGAAGAAGGCGGACGGCGCGGCGAAAAAGCGGCGTGCTCGTCAGTCCACTTCTTCTCGCACCAAACGCCGCCGCCGATCCCCGTCGAGCAGCGAAGGGGAGGAGGTGACCGATAGCGAGGCGACAGCGTCGGACCACTCGGAAGTCGAATTTGAAGCAAAGGAAGAGGCGGAGAGCGCTGACGAGACGGAGGTTGCCGCCCAAGATTTTCAGCTGAATGACGAGCCCGCAACGCCCGTTCAGGTGCCGCTCGTTGAAATGAACGTTCAAGCGTCTTCTGCGCCTCCCACTTTGAATTGGATTTCCGCCCAATTGACCAGCAACGCGGAGGCTGGTTTTATTTTCGTTCTCTTGAACCGAACCAATTGTTTCAGCTCGCCGGGTTGCAGTACCGCTCGTCCGAGCGGCAATCAGAGGTTGAGGACGCTCAAGCGGAGCTCCACGCGCGCATTCGAGAGCTAGAAGATAAAGTTGCGGTAAAGGACAAGAAGTTGGCTGTGGGGGTGCAAAGAGTAGCTCTTTGACTGTCTGGCCTGTCGTCATGGCGCTTGTTTCAGTTCCGCGACTACGAATCAAAGATCGTCGTCTTGAAAGCCGAATGCGAAGGGTTGCGGAAGGAGGCAAGCGACGCCGATGAAGAGCGAGAAGCGGCTGTCAAAAAGCTCGATAAGAAAGTTCGTTTCCGTCCCAACAACGACCTCTCACTGCTTTTTTAGAAAGATAAATTAAAGGCGAAGTTGAGCGAGCAAAAGGATCGCGACGGGGCGACGATCGAAAAACTCAAGGGCCAGAACCGACAGCTGCAGGAGGAGGCGGAGAAGACGGCGGTTGAGGCGGCCGAGTGGAAGCAGAAATCAGCGGAGTTGAAGAAGCGGGTGAGTTCTCTTCAATTTCCTGTTTTTTTTTTTCAATCCACCTGCTTTTTGCAGATTGAAGACCTCACAACAGAGAAGGCCGCACTAATTGTGAGTCCATCCAGTGTTTACTTCCGTTTACTCATATTCTTGCAGACCGATTGCACACGTTTGTTGGAAGCGAACATTTCGAGCGACAACGCGGCGGATCTGCTGGTTTTGGCCGTCCGCCACGACGCCCGCGAACTCGCCACCCATGTGCTCGAGTGGGCGGAGGCCAACGGCGGCAAATACAAACTGCTCGCGGCCGCCCCGATCACATCGCTGGCTCGAAACAACATCGACGCGTACGAGAAGGTCGTCAAATGGTTGGAGTAAACACCGAAAGCTTGTCTAATCGATTGTTGTTTCCACGTTTCGTTGAAATAAACTTTTTGACAACCCGCTTGGCCTGCGAATGCGCGTTTTCGTCGTTTGTCCAACAATCAATGAGCGCAAACTGACGTTCTCGCTCAGCCCCCGAAAGCGGCAAGAACTTGGCGGTCAGCAGCTATGTCGTCTTGTTTTCTCACCGTCCTCCGACTCGTTTAATCTGCTACGATTCCACTACTCGACCACGCGTTTTGTTCGTTCAGTGCGACAACGAATCGCTCGAGGAACGTTTTCTTGTTCCGCCCAACACTCATCACTACAAAGCTTTTATTCAACGATTAGGAACAGTGAACGCAAAGTCAATCAAACGTGAAAGAACCCCCGCTCAAGCCGCCCCCGTTCGAGGCGGCGGATCGCTCGCGATTCTCCCGCATGAACGTCATGAACGCTTCGGAGTTCTTTTTGGGCACGCGCTTCTGCTCCACGTCCTTCCGCTCGGCCTGCTGCTGCTCCCGCTTCATCCACTCGACGATCCGCTTGTACGCGGCGAGCTCATCGGGAAGGAGCGACTGGACGGGATCCGCGAGCAGGAGGCCCAACCGCCCGCCGCTTTTCTCCGCGAATTCGATCGCGAGTTCGCCCAGCCGGCGGTCGTCGTCGCGGGCCGCAGCGGCGAGGAGTTCGGCGACGTTCTCGGCGCGAATGTCCGCGCGGATCACTTCGATGCAGGCGGCCTACAAAAAGCGAGGGAGGGAACAAACAAACACACGAAACTCACCTCCAACGCGGCCATTTGGAAGCGGCGGGCCACGCGGTACAACTCGCCGGCCTCCTCCGTCAATTCTTCCAACTGTCCGCTGTAGAGGAGCTCGACCGCTCGCTCGACGGCCGCCGCCCGCAGGCCCTCCACCGCGAACTCCGTCTTGCGGGAATCGGCGGCGAATTCGGCGGAGAAGAAGGCCGAGTGCAGGGCGAGGACGTTCCTGTGCACCTGCAAGGAGAAGAGTGAGTGGAGCGATCTTTCTGCAGAAAGCTTACGGGGATCTCCCGCCCGTTGACGAGCAGCCGGAAGTCGGTCAGGACGCCCCGCCGGCGCATCGCCGACAGCGCCGCCCGATCGGCCGTGAGACGCGAGAGCTGCTTGTTCGTTTCGGTTTGTTGCTGCTGAAGGCGCTCCACTTGCGCGTTGAGCTCGCGGTTCTGGACGAGAGGATGAAAGGGAAGCGGAATATTGGTTTGAGGGAAAAGTTCGCGGAAAATGAGCCGAGGCTGGCGGAAAAGTTCCCGGCCACTTGAGCGGAATGCCAACGGCTGATTTTGGCGGACGAAAGAGCGTTTTCGGCTGTTCCTTCAACGGTCATGGTTTTGAACTGGGCGTTTGTTCTTGTAAGTGATTGGCAGACATGAAGGGAACGTTTTCGACCCAAGATTTCCTCAAATAAGACCTAAAATTGCTCTGAAATCGTAAACGAGCGCTCGGGCAGCAAGCGGGGAATTTCGTTCGCCCAGCCGCCGTCCGGCCGAGTACTTTCGCGCCAGGCTCGGCTCATTTTCCGCGAACTTTTCCCTCAAACCAATAGCCGCTTACATTTTCCGCAAGAGCAGCCAATTTTTGCTTCTTGTCCGTCCCCTCCGCCTTGAGCGTTCGGTTCTGCAAAACGAAGAACTTAAAGTTCCGGGCGCAAGCTAAACCGACCTGTTCCGCAATTGCCGCGGACTTCTGCTTCTCGGCGGCCAGCTCGGCTTCCAACTGAGCGATGCGGGACTGCTCGGCGGTTTCCAGTTGTGCTTCCTGGACGGACAAGCCTCCCATCTTCTCGTGGAGCTGAAACAAGCAGACGGTCAACTTTATTTCAAAAAAGTAGGAACTCACCCAGCGACGGCAAAAGGCTTCGTCCTCTTGCGCTTTCTCGGTGCAGAGCGCGCACTTCTCACTCCAAATGGCGCAGTGGACGCTGTGATAGGCGATCATGTGCCTGAAATGGCACTCCCCATCCAGCGGGAAGTCGCCCACTGCAAGCGGGAGATAAAAAGGATCCTTCAGCGAAAGAACTCACTCTCTTTCACTTTCCGTCCGCCGACGTCTTCGATCCACAGGACGGCCATTAACCCCGTCGACTCGCCTTCGATCGCCATCTTCACCGTTTGCGTTCCGGGAGGGGCGCTCCGCGACACCTGCAGGCGGCAGTTCGTCTCCGTGCAGAAAGGGAGCGCAATTTTCGGATTTTGAGACGAGAGAACCGAAAATATGACGACGGGAGCGGAGAGACGAACGGCGTGCGGGCAGGGCTTCATTTCGGACGAGGAGCAGGGATCCAGCAAATTGGTAGATTAGTGTGCGACTGGCGCACCAACTGATTTGCCGGAGCAAAAAAAGAACGAGCGGACCGACTGACCAACGAATCAAACGAGTGAATGAGCAGAGGAGGCCGCCCGATCGCCGGCGTGGGTCGCGCGTCCTCCCACTCGGCCGACGCAATTCGCGGCGCCTGACCGCGAGCGCTCCCAAGCGGTCGGTCGTGTGAACGAAGGGTTGGAGTGACCGCTGCAATGGCTCGTTGGGTTCAAAGAGCAGCCGGCAGAGCGGACTTCCCGCTCGCTCGATCACCACTCGGGCGGCGCGACTCGTGGGCGGCGAGCGGAAGCCTCTCAACCTCGTAGTCTTGCGCCCAGCTCGAACGAAAGGCGGGGCAGCATTCGGTCGTTAGTCGGGAGTTGAGCGATGAGGCGTCTTTGCAGCTGATTCACACACGGGCGGCGGTTTGGGAATGCTCGCCAATTGCGTTGTGCCGACCGCGCGTCGTTCTCACCGCCCGCCTACCGCTTGGGCGATCGGCTCGCAGCGGCAGTCGACTTCCAACCGGCAGTTGTGCTCCCCACTCTCTGCTTTCGACCGACGATGATGCCCAACTGTGCGCACAAGAACCGTCTTTGGGTCGTTGGCGGCATCGATCAGGTCTACGCGAATTTGAACTCAACTGCGCAGTTTGTGCTTCCTTTCCGTCCCGGCACCAAATGCCAGCTTCAAGTGTGGCCGTCCGAGTCCCACTGGTGCGCGAATATTGTGATCTGCGGCGATGACCGAGAGCTGAAGGGTTCGATTTGTGTGGAGGGGCAGTACGGAAGCCCCATTGAAGAGTGTGAGTAATTTATTTTACGTTCCGTCCCTTGAAACAAGTGCGTAAAATTCCAGTTCGCAATGCCGGCATGAATGTGACTCACGAGTTCCGAGCCAGTCTGCTGAACCGCCGCGTTTACTACAAAGTCTGGATCGAGAAGTGCCCGATGTGCGACGAAAAGCAGAAAGCGGCGCGCGAAAAAGAGCTCTCCTGGCTCCGCTCAATGGTTTCTTTTGCCATCTCTTTCACCACTATCCGCATGCTTGTTTCAGGTCGAAAAGTTGGAGAAACGCTTGCTCGATCAACAAGCGTATGCGGGCAACGCCCAGAAGACGCTTCACGCTCGCATTCGCCAGCTGGAAGAAGCGCTCGCATTCAAAGACGCCAATTTGGCTGTGGCTGGAGAAGAAGCGCGTTTCTTGACCGCCTCTATTGAGCTTCGAATGGTCGGTTTTAGATCGGAGGATTAGAGTCCAACAACGCTGCTTTGGAGTCGCAGTGCGGCGAGACGCGGGAGTCGCTTCGCCGAGAGAACACGTTGCGAATGATGGAGGTTCGTTGTGTCTTCCCAACGAAAAATCATCACCCGTTGTCTTTGCAGAACAACGACTGGAAGGCGAATTTAGACGAATACAAGAGCCGCTCGTCTGCGCAACTCGCCGAACTCCAACGCCAACTCGACGAGCAGCAGAAGGCGATGGAAGAGTTGGAGGTGAAGTTCGCGGAGGCTCAAAACCATGTTAGTTTGTCGCAAACACTCCGTTACATCGCCTTGTTTTAGATAGAGGTCTTGCGGTCAACGCTCTCCTTGCACGAGCAGGAAGCAGAAGAAGCCACCAGCAAGGAAGTCGTGGTCCAACAGCAAGCCAGCGAGCAGCTCCCGTCGGTCTTCTGGGCGATGCGGGAGGCTGACTGCTTGACCGACTTCCGCTTGCTGGTCGGCAGCGAGGAGATCAAGGCGAGTCACCACTCAGCTCTTTATTCACTCAATCCTCATCGTGCAGGTCCACAAACTCGTCCTCGCTACGAAGAGCGTCTTCTTCGCGGCGGAACTCCGAGCAAATCCGAACAAGACGGAGCACGTCGTCGAAGGAATCGGAGCGCGAGTTGTGAACCGAGTGGTCGAGTTCGTGTACCGTGGGCGACTGGACGAGCTGGAGACGGAGGCCCGCGAGCTGTACGTCGCCGCTCGGCGCTTCCAAGTCGCTTCGTTGATCGTGAGTTCCTGGCAGGGCAGTCCTCTCTCTTCATTCATCCCTTTCGTTTAGGAGGAGTGCACGCGTGTGTTGAAGGCGGGCATCTCGGCGGAAAACGTGGCCGATCATCTCGTGCTGGCCGCTCGCAACGACGACCGTGACCTTGCCGGACACGCAATTGAGTTCGCTGAGAAGAGCGGCCACAAATTGGAGCTGCTGTTGGACCCAGCGATCAAATCGCTTGCTCGAAACGAGCTGGACACCTTCGAACGAATCATGGGGTGGATGGAATAAACACGAGATCTTGTTTCTTTAAATGTTGTCTTGAATAAAAAAGAAGTAGACATAGATGGCTGGTCGCTGAATGTCGAACGAAAGTGTTGGCCGCGTCGTTCGCTGTCCAAACGGCGAGTTGAACACGCCCCCTTTCTTCGGCTCGCTCCTCAATTCGTCTTGTTCAGCAGTTCGTAAAGACGGACGCCCATCTGCTCGTCTTGGTGAACCACAGAAAGCCGAATCGTTCGGCGATGCTTAAAAGAAAGAACGTAGAAGTGGAAAACGAGTGTTTATGCTTTAGCCTCGACGTCCGACAGACAGTACGGAACAATGCATCGACACTAAACGCGCTCCAATCCGATCAGAATGCGGACGCCCTTGTGAACGAGGGAGCACGTGGGCAACGGCTTCGAGTACTCCGGCCACGGGATCACGCCCTCGCGCGTCCAGTTGAGCCGCTCGAACACCTGCTCGTGGCCCACGTGCTGCCAGTTCTCCTGAACGAACGGATATACTGGTGAACAAATGAAAAGAACGAACCGAGTCCGTGAGTAAGATCCGCAACTCATTATCGTCCGAATGAAAGCCCGCCTTGCGCATCTCCGCGGCGAACTCCTTTGCCTCATCTGCGATGTCCTCCACGTCTTTTATGTCCGAAGATGCCTGTGGAAGAAAGGTGTGTTTAACTGATGATAGAATTCACTCGCCTCCAGGCAGATACCGTCGGCATCGTGACAGACGAGCTTAAAGTGATCGTTGATGCCGCGCAAGTGACGGAGAACCCGCGGAATGCCCTCGTACTCAAAGATTCCAGCCGGAACGTGGAGCTCCCGCAAGTGCTCATTGCGGTCGAGCGGTCCGCAGTCGTGCAGGTGGTGAAGACCATCGATTGGGCCAAAAGAGAAGTTGATCTCGATGCGCGCAGCTTTCTGACGGAAGATGTCCGCGAGGTCTGAAATATAAGTGATGCCCGGTTTTCCGTTCCTTCACTTGCAGGGATGTTTGCCGTTACGGATTTTGAACTTCGCCGACTCGAGCGGCGTCGACCGCTTCCGCAGCATTGTAGCGATCTGCAGGTTGTCGGTCCACAAGCGGATCACGCGATCGAGCAGCGAGTCGACAAGCAGCTGTGCGCACGGGTGCTTGAGGTCCCATATTACCAAGCCGATCGCCGCCAGGTTCGGAAAAGCTGCAAAAAACGAATAAAATGAAAGAGACGGATGCGGAACTTACACTGCAGCTTCGACGCGATTTGCATCCAATTGTGCATCACAGCGAAATTACCGTTGGTCGCGTCACTGTTCCATTGGACGTCGATTTCGGTCAGCTCACGGTAGAGACGGAACACAGCCACGATGCCGTCGGTTGTCTCGACAAACGAGAAAGGGCGGCGGCCGACAAGTTTGGCCAGAACCGGCTCAGCAGACACGAAAATCCGCGCCGCTCCGAAGTCGGCGGGATCGAAGAACGACTGCAGCCAGCGGCGGTTGACGAAGAGAACGCGGACCTCGCCTGGCTCCCCGTACTCCTCCTCGTCGATCGCGTCTTTGGCCATGAACAACTGGACGCATTTGCGGGCCTTCATGCGCAGACGGGGCGGCGGACGGACGGGTGGCACGTCGATGCTGGACTCTTCCTCGCGGCGGGGTTCTCCGACGAGCGAATTTCCGCCGACCTCCTGCATCTCTTCGACACGGGGCTGCTCGTCAACTGCGGGCGCATCTCCGGTGGGGAACTCGCTCGCGGCCGGCGCCATTTCGCCTGAAATGCGGCAGAAATTAAATAAAATTCGAAATAAAAGCGATTTTTGGAGAAATTGCAGGGAATGGACGAATTTTTCGCAAGATTTTGATCAGAAAACGTTAGAAAATTCCAGCAAGTGGTCGTGAAGAAGAAACTTACTCCGATTGACAAGAATCCCGGTCGGAATCGACAAAACGACGCGAGACGCGACCGAAAGAGCCGGCCAATCGATAGGCGGCGGCGAGCGGCAACGAGCGACGGAACGCCAAACGGCCGCTCGCGTCTCCGCGCCGAGAGTTCGGAGGGTCGTCCGCATCGGACTGCAGAAAGCGGATGTGCGCTCTTCGCCGTCCGTTCTGCTCCGATCGCTTCGCTGCGGGTGAAGGAGCGCACGTTCGACTTGTTGCACCTTTGGTCCTCAGCCGCACTCCTCGTTGTGAGCGGCAAAAAGGAGTGATCGATGGACAATAGGTTGTTGATTGTTGGAGGAGATCCTCGGAGTGCAAAGACGCTCTTCTACTTCGACACGTCCGTCCGCCCCACCGGGCGCCACCTCGTGGAGTTATTGCGAGACGTCCGCTCGGGCCGCGTGCCGCCCTCCTCGACGCACACGGCCCGCACTCATCACTCCGTCCTGGCGACCACCCACCCGCGATGTCCTCCCACCAATCGAGATTGCGAGGAGCAGCCAGTCCGTCCCGGACGCGCCCTCCGCCCACTGAAATGGTGGCTGCCGCGAGTGTGATGCCCCGCACGAAGCACAACGGGTCTGCCGCACTCGGGAGTACGCGAACACCTACCGCACGTACATGAAGTGCCATCGCTTCGATCAGGTGAGCCGAGAGACGAGTCGTTCCAATCCTTCTTCCATTTGGAGCATCGCCGCTCTCGCCCAACTGTTTGGGGCGCCGTCCCCTTGGGTTACGCGGCTGGTTGGATCGAATTGAGCAAAGAACTCGTTGCTCGAGTGAAGCAAAAGCGATTGGAAGCGATGCGGAAGTACGAGGCCCTCACGGATCTTCGGAGAGGCGACGTCATTGACGAGGGCCTTGAATTTGTGTTCGTGGAAGAGTTCTCTGGATTTTGGGCTCTTGGGGGTGAATAAAAGAAGTCACGTTCGCTCCAAATGACGGCGATTGTTGAGTGGGAAGAGTTCGCAGTGATGAGATCGAATGTCTAACCGCGAGTCGGTTGTGAGTTCCGTACTTCACTGGGGATCGTCAACTCCTCTTCTTTCCAGTTCGTTGCGATCTACGAGCGGGACTGGGGCGACTGACTGCTTTTCTTCCTTTGCGACCGCTTTCGGGCTGGGATCACAGTGTGCGGCTTAATCGTCTTCTCTTTCCTTCCCGACTTGCAGCCTTCGACCGGGACGACCTCCACGACGTGACCACAACAGATTTCAACGCGGCGAGCCCCAGCTGGTTGTGCGCGGGGACGAGGGGGCGGGCAATTGGCCGGACGAGGTCCCCTTGCTGCAACACGGAGGGCGGCAAATGGATGTGCCGCGTGGAATCCTGACCCCAACGCCCCGCTGCGACCGCTCGAGCCGTTGGATTCGGCGGACGCGGACGAGCGCAACGAGGAGTGCCGCGACCGCTGGAATCGCGACTTCGGCTTCAACATGGGCGCGATGGAGCTCGCCGAGTGCGAGGCGTCTTGATCTTTGTCGAGTGTTGGGCCTTGTGCTTTGGCTTGTTCGTAAAAAAGAAATCGAATCATTAAAAGCGTCGGCATTTTTCCTGGCATGGCGGCTCTCGTCAAAGTCCGTTGCAATGCCCACTTGCCAACGGAATACAATAAACAATCGTTTGAAACAAACGCTTTTTTCGTTGCGCATTTGCTGACGCAACGCAGAGTCCACTTCGCCGTGGGAGTCGGCGTGCGACCAGTCGCTCTTTTTGTTCCTCGCTCCGAGCGGTCGGCTGCTTTCCTCCGCTCTCCGCACTGCTCTCCGCTCCGTCCGCTCATTCCCCCGCCGAGCGAAACGAGCGGCCGGTTCGGCTGTTCGGCAAGGGCGCTTCGCCTCGGGCTTCATCGATCTTTCTTCTCTTCTGTTCGTAGTGTGCGACCAGGATGTCTTTCCGCTCGTGAGTGTCTTCTTCTCCCCGTCCGTCCAATCCACCGCTCATTGCAGAAGACCCACAAACCGTGCCGTCGGCAGCGAATTCCTGGCCGTTGGGTTTCGACCAACCGGACATCATCGAGCGCCTCCTGGGCGTCGAGGCCGCTCACCGCCCACTGCCGTCGACCACCGGGGCGATCGGCGTCTCCCGTCGACGTGCTCGCTGCTCACGACTGCCGGCAGGTGGCTGCAATCGAACGGCTTCTAATCGCTCTCCTTTGCAGCTCGAGGTGGTTCTTCTGCCAACCGACTGCCTGATGAGCGGGCTGGAGACGCCCTCGTCTTCCGAATGCTCCTGAGCTTCAAACACCTTGGAACCCTCAAGTACACCGCCTTCCCTTCACTCGTGGAGCGGCAAACCGCTGCCATCATTCGGTGAGTCCATCCTCTCGCTCTCTCGTCTCATCTTCTTGCAGCGAACGGCGGTGATCACGATGTACACGCCCTCCAATCCACTGGCAGGCGTCCGGGAGGTGAGGAACACGCGTCTACTTCTCCCACTCATCTCTCCGTTCTTCCAGCCTCTGCTCCGTCTTCTTTCAAGCCAATCCTTGCGCATCAACGTGCTGAACATCCTCAAGACGATCCCACCGAACTCCAAACGTTGTGCTCGTGGTGAAGGCGGTTGTGTGAGACGCTGAACTCGACTCACTCAAGTCGACCGATCGTTGGAGTGCGCTCGACTATGCGGGTAAGGCGCAAGACTTTCCGTCCGCTTCCGGCGGCCGACCGAAGATGTGAGTTCTTGGTTGAAGTCGGAGCTGAAACGGGCGAAACGCTTGCAGGCGGCTGGGCTTTTTGCGGGCCACGTCGCGCTGGAGCATCAAGACTCTTCTAATCCGTGCGAACAGCAAACTGGTAGGCACCTCCTTTCTTCTTTAGTTCTTACATCTCTCTTGCAGCTCCAGAAACGCGCAGCGAAACGGAGGAAAAGGAACGATTGTTGCGGCCTTGCGAAGGGCAGCTTCCGGAACCACCAAGACGCCCACTCGAGACGATCCGCCGTCTTCTCGCACGGGCTCGCCGACAAACATGGAAGCGGTCGCTGCTTCAGTCGACTGCAGCCGCTCGCAGTTGGGACGACCTTCTACGATCAAGCAACCCGCAATGTGGCGCTCGGAGATGGGAGTGGCAGGAGAAAGACGGCTCAGGTCCGTTCACTTCTCTCTTCCTCCTCAACCTTGCCGCTTTCAGACCACTCCAATTGCTCCCGTTCGGATTTGATTGCGAAGTGATGAACCGCCTTTCGTTCCACTTGTTTGTGCGAAGGAGACGCCCAAGAAGATGCAAGAATAAACTCGTTGATCCGAAGCGGAGTCCTCTCTTGTGAAATGGGCGGATGGGAGGGGGAAAAGGCGGCGAACAGCTCGAAGCAGGCACGAGATGGGAGGCGGTCGCCCGCTGTTCTGCTTTGTGTTTGATCGATGCGGATGGACCGGGGGTCTGGGCGCCCGCTGATGAAATGAACCTTCGGATAGCAGCGGGCAAGCAACCGTCGAGTTCTTCGCAGTCGACCGGTGAGTCACGGCCGAGCAGTCGGCGGGCAGGCAGTGGGCGCAAGAACGGAGGGGGCGGCCGTGTGCCGCTTGCAAGAGAGCGTTGCCGTCTGCTCTTCTCTTTGCCGGCGTTGCCCATCGGCGAGCAAGCGGCGTCCAAATGGGAAGCGGACCGCCTGTTCTCCGCCCGTCGGTGTTCAGCCGCACTTGCGCTTTTCGGGCGCGTCCGTGCGGGCCGCCCGAAGGACGAGTTGTTGCTCGCTGGTTTATTCGGTGAATGCGCGACCGTCTAATAAACGCGCAGCCCGTGCGGATCCAATTTTTGGCTGCGGTTGGGCGTCTGCTCGACCGCTCATGAACAACGGACGTTGATTGAAGCCGTTGGAACAGAACAACGGAATCGTTTCGATTCGGCAGTTGACGCGCCAGTCGACGCGAATTTCCAACTTCGCCATTTCGTTCGGAGGTCGGCGGCCGCTTCTCTTTGGGCGGCGAGAACCGCTCGAAGAGCCAGCGAGCGGCAAGTGACCTCTGCACGCGGCAGAGTAGCGCAGAGATGCATGGCAGTTGCCGAGAGGGCATTGCTTTCTGCTCAACTCTGCTCTTGCGGGCCCAGCGGCAAGCGATCGGGATGGAGAAGTCGACGGCGACTTCTCGTTCCGCGTTCACTCGCCGAACTCCACAAAAGAATTCGGGCGATTGCCCCCTGATTGAGACGTGGAGCGGGTCGGTTTCTTCGCAATCGAACCGATCGTTGATCAAGAGAAAAGAGTGAATAAAGCGGACGATTGCAGAACAATGAGGTTGCGGGGCGCTCCGAATCAATGGTCGCCCAAAAGACCTCTTCTCCAACGTCCACCACAAAAGAGTGGGTGCCCGCGGTAAATGGACGCGGCGCATTGCGGTCGGTTGGGAGCGAGGTGGGCAGAGAGGTTCGCCTGCCACTTGTGGTCAGTCCGTTGGACCGTGCGGCGAGCGGGCGGTTGGGTAGGAGGGAGGGAGTGCGCACTTTCTTTCGCGTGCCCGCGTTTTCTATTTCTGCAAATCTTCAAATTCTATACGTGATCCGATTTGTTTCAGTTCAGGTATGCCGGCCTGTGTGCACGCGATAACACAGAGAAGCCATGTCATTGTTTGGCAATCGGATTTCTCCGATCCCGCGTGCCATGTGCAAGGAGAACCAATGAGGTTCTTCGAACGTCCGCAAAGCAACTTCTGGCTCGAGGCGCGAAGGGTGGGCAAAAGAATTGATGCCGAAGTGACGTTCGAGGACTATGACGAAGACGTCGAGTGTTTTATTTGGGCCGAAGAGCACACGACGACAAACAAGTGGAAACTGTTCGCAGGCTCCGACGGTACTTTAAAAATAATAGCTTTTTTATGCGCGCTATTTTAGACCGTCCCGTACACGACCGTCGGCTGACAATCGCGAACTTTCAAAATTACGCTGGGATTTCCATCGACTGCGCCGTGCGGATCATTTGCGACTCGTGCCATTCGCAGTCGACCGAAAGCGCGCCGAAGCGGCAAATGGAAAGTTTAACCGCGCAGGTGTCCGCTTTGCGTTGCAAGGTTTGCGCCGTTTATCCATAGCTCGGCAGCGTCGGCATTGCAGATCAAAGAGGCGAACCCGGAAGGCGAGACGCTTCGTGCAGAGGTGGAGAAGTGGAAAACGGAGGCGACTGCGAATGCCAATAAAACCGCAGCCGTTCGTGCGGAATTCGAGCAGTGGAAAGTGAAAGCAGAGGAGGAACTGCGCGCGTATTCCGGCCGCAACGACCGCCTATGGGCCATGCGGAAGACGGGCGACCTGACCGACTGCTGCCTCCTGGTGGACGGACAGGAGATCCACGTACTGACTGCTCTCTCCCTCTTACCTCTCCTCGTCTGATTGCAGGTGCACAAGTCCGTGCTTGCCGCTCACTCGTCCTTCTTCTCTGCCGAATTCCGCGCAAATCCTGACAAGGCCGAGTTCCTGATCCGCGGACTGAAAGCCAAAACGGTCGAATCAATGCTGGAATTCGTGTACCGCAGCCGAGTGGACGAATTCGCCGCTTGTGCCCTCGAATTCTTCCCGCTGGCCATTCGGTTCGGGATCGGCGAGTTGAAGGTGCGCTCCCTCTTCTTCCCTTTATCCCCTGGTTGCAGGAGAAGTGCGTGGAGTCGCTGAAGGCGCAGATCACCGCCGAAAGAGCCGCCTCGCTGCTGCTGGTCGCCGTCGAGCACAACGAGCGGGAGTTGAGCCGCGCGGTCGTCGAATTCGCCGAGCGAAACGGCGGCAAGTCGGCGCTGTTGCTGAAGAAGCCGATCGCTGGACTGCTCACCGGCAACTTCGAGCTGTACGAGGCGGTCGTCAACGTGCTGCGAGAGGCGGACTGAGGTCGTGCGCGCCTCTTCCACGACTGTTTATCTATTTGCTGTCGAATTCGATGCAATAAACAACTGTGAACAACACGATAGCCCGGATCGAACGCCCTTCGAGCAAACGCAACGTTGCAAGAAACACTGCGGACTCGGCGGTCGCAACACTCGAATGATCGGAGTGCAAGTGAAAAGAATCTGTTGGGCCCTGCACTTGAACTCCTGCTTTGTCCCGACGATCACAAACAGCAGTCGGAACCCCAAAGATTCCCGTCTGTTTGGCCACCTGCCGGCCGTTCGGGAATAAAAGACGGTCGGGAATCCCCGCTCTCCATTCGACTCGCGATGAACGCCGCTCGCCTCCTTCTGCTCGCCGCTTTCCTCGCGTTCGTGGCCGTTGGGGACGCGCAGCAGAAGAGCCTCAAGTGGTGGACGGCACAGGTGAGCGCGTGGTGCAGTGGTTTTGTTGATTGAATTGCCCTCCCGCAGGTGAACAAGTGGTTCCGGAAGGAGAAGATCGTCCCTCAACTGCTCCCAGAGGCGCCCCGGTGGTTCGCGACGGTCGACTTCGGGCGGGGAAACTTCGTGAACCTCGGCAACGTGCTGACGCAACAGGACGCCGCCGAGGAGCCGCAGGACATCCACTGGTGGTCCGCGCCGGGCGAGTGGTACACGCTGGCGGTCTTCGATCCCGATGCGCCGCAGAACGGTCCCTTCCGTCACTTCCTCGTGATCAACATTCCCGGCAAGCATCCGCGAACTCGCCCCTTTCAATCCTTCTATAGGCCACACGGTGGACACGGGCAAGGAGGCGTTGCGCAACGGCCGCGTCATCTCCTCCTACTACGACCCCGATCCGCCCGCCGGCAGCGGCGATCATCGCTACGTGTGGGTCGTGTACAAACAGCTGCAGCGGCTGGGCAACGTAAAGGAGCGCGAGGACCTGGACGACCGCTACGGCTGGAACGTGACCGACTTCGCGCGCCGCTACGACCTCGGCAAGCCGCACGCCGGCAACTTCTTCTACGTCAAGAGCTGAACGTTATTTAGTTGGAAAAGAAAGGAATAAAGTTTGTTCGTTGCATTGATGGCTGTGCCGACACACTCGTCTCACTTCTCTTTTCAAGCCCTGCACGGCAGTTCGGGGATCGAATAAACGGGTCGAGAAAGAAACGAATAGACGGAGCAGACGTAGGTGTTTAAACGTTAGCCCGATCATCAGAAAGAACAACTATTGAATGTGGATGGACAATCAATTAACAGAAAGCCCCGAGCGGCCTCATTCTCGTCGTTCCTGCGACTCCAATGGCCCTTAACAAGGCGATCAAGCCCGCTGCCCATTGCGCAAACGACTCTTCGTGTGCAGCCCGTCGATTGCGGGAGTGGAACGAACGGCGAATTCAGGACCAAACTTCGGCGCAATGGAAAGTGGCGGATGGTGGAGGACGCAACCTCGGCTTCGAGTTGTCGTTCGTGATGGCCGGTGAATGAAACCGCAAGTTACTTTGCTATAGAAATTAAGTTCTTCCCGCCGAAGGGGTTCCTTTCTCCACCGCTTGGGTTCTTTTTGCAAGAAAACCAGTTGAACGCTGTATAAAGCAAGCAACAAACTGCGTTTCAGTCGTTATTCGTCCGTCCACTCGTTCAACAAAGGCGAGCGGATCGTCCAACAACCTCGCAGGCGATTGAAGCGTCGCCCTTTCGATTTCCAGACCGCTCAACCGAGCGGCGAGAAGCGGTCGCCCGTTATGGTGGTCGCAAAGGACGGGCAGTCGGAAACACGCGCCCAGATGGCCCCTTCGACTCACCAGCAGGAAGTCGTGGATCGAAAAGGTGTGCCCGCTCGAGACCATCCGATTGCCGAACGGAGAGGAGACGTGTGGAATGGGACGAATGAAAGAAGGCCAGCAGTGAGGGGAGAGGGCAGACGCCGCCTGCATCCCGTGCATTCCGCCCTAAAGGGCAGCTCTCGCCGGCCGCACGAGGGCTGCTTTCTAGCGGGCAGTCCGTCCTTCCACGTGCAAGAGCGGCCACTAACACTGCTCACTCTTCTTTTGACCCAAGAGAATCCCGCCGAAAAGTGAGATGCCGCCACCAGGCGACTTTGGGCTTCCTTTCGCCGCCATTCGACTCCCCCGCTCCAACCGATCGATTGAGAATTGTGGCGGCCGGCCGGTCGTTTCGGCGATCCCTCGTGCTTTCTCCGAAGCGAACGGGGTTCTCCGCTGCCTTCGAAGGCGATGAGTGAGCGACTGCTCGCCCCATGGGCGGCGGACGGAAGCGGACGGCAATGCGGACCGTTCGAGCGGCCAGCCACTCGGCGAACGAACGCCTCACGGACGGCGAGCTGGGCGCTCCGACCGGCCGGCCGCCCGACGGCGTCTTGCGGGCGGAATCCACGGCAAACGGCGGACGAAACGAAGCTGCGTGCCCGCTCGTTCGTGCCGCACAGGTGGGGCGGCCGGGTCTCCGCGCACTCCGCCGGCCACTCGGCAGTCGGCGCCACCTGCAGCAAACGAGCGTTTTGAACGACATCCGCCGCTTTCTGCTCGTTCGGAGGGGGCGGAAAGGGGAAGCTTCCACTCGCTTCTGCCCGACGCCTTCTTCGAGCAAGCGGAAGACGAGCGAGTGGACGGGACGCCCACTCGCTTTCTCGCCGCAGAGAACCGAACGCGTCCCGCCGGCAGCAACGAGACCATCGAACGGGGCAGCGGGTGGAAGAAGCCGCCGCACACGAAAAGCGAATGCGGCGAGCTCCTCCTTTTGAAGAGCCGCGAGCAGGAGAAGTGGTCGAAACGAATGCTGCCTCTTGTTCGGATGAGCGACGAGCTTTCGGTTCGCTTCTTCTCGTCTCCGTCCCGCGGCGAGCGCAGCTTCTGCTTCGAGCTGCGTCGGGAGCGGCGAGACCACGGAGATCCTCGCCGCTCTCGTGGTCGTGAATTCGGGGGCATCCGTTGAACAGAACGAGTGGTCGCGGATTGCGGGGAACTTTCGAACGTGTCGGCCGATCTTCCCACTGCTCAGCGGCGACAACGAGGACATTCGGGAGGTTCGTTTTTGCTCGATGATCGAACGTGGACGCCCAACCGAATTCGAAAAGCTTGGCTGCGACTGCGGCCTTCAGTTGCAGCTATTTTGGACGAGAACAGAGGAGGCCAGCTGCAAGCTGCACGGTGAGCTGCACACCATTCTGGAAGTCGACTGTAGCTGCGACTACTGGGCTGCAGCCAGGCGGTTGCAGCAAACTGCAGTCTGCTCACTGCGACTGCACAACAAGCGGCCGGAAACGAACCAGCGAGCGAGCGCACGGCCCGCCCACCTGCGGCTTAAAAGCCCGAACTTCCGCCCCGCCCGCAACAAACTCGGTGGTGCAGTGGCTAGTGCGCTTGCTTTGAGTGGCTGGGTGCAGTTCAAGCGGTGCCTTCCGCGCCGTGTTCGTGTTCACGGCACCTGGCAATTGATTGTCAGGCACGTCCCCTATCCAGCTGTTCAGAGCGGTGTGCGAACCGGAATGTAGACTTGCTAGACTCGTCTCGTACCGGATGTTCCTTGCCCCGCGTAAGTCGGTCAGTAACCCCGAAACACCGGTTGGACGAATGTGTCCCCTGTGGGTCCAAGAGGACGAATGGGAATATGGCGAGCGAAAGGTTTGCACTTTTTGTCGTGATTTCGTTCCAATTCATCGAGAGGACGCGAACGGGCGGCCTTTTTAGGTCGTCGGCCGTTCACTGCGGTCTGTTCGGTCGGTTGGCGGGACGCCCAAATAGAGGCCGCCGCCGGTCGCCCTCTCGTCCGACGCTGCTGCCGAGTGGCCGCGGAAAGCGGCGGGGTCGCTCGTGCCGATCTTTGTTTGGCCGTCGTCTGCCGTGTGGTCGTGAACGGCTGAATCCATCGAACGACTGCTTACTCGCGTGTGTCATCATTTAAGTAGCGATTCTCAGCGAATGAATGTTGGATCGTCAAAGCAAGCGGAGTGATAGCAAGAGCCGAAAGCTCGACCGTTCCTGTTCGCTCGAAAGTGGACGTCTTCTGTTTGTTCGAGAAACCGAATTGAAAGCGAGCGGCGGTTGTTTGCTCGAGGCGAAGGATCCGATTGCACGCTTCTTCCAGAAAGTTTTGGTTGAAAACGAGCTTCTTCCCATGGCGCCGAACGAGTGGCGGGCGAGTGGAAAGGCGTCGTTTTGCCTTTTTTTGGTCGCCGACTCTCTCGTTCTCGCCTTTCCTCGAGCCTGTCGATCGATCGGCAGTCCTTGCTTTAAATGTCGGCTTGTTCGCAGTTGCTTCTTGTTGCCGTCGCCTTCTTGCTGTTGCTCGACCTGCCGCTAGCCAATGCGGAGTTCCTCTACGACCCGCAGAAGACGGCCTTCGATCCGTGCGTGAGGGTGCGGAAATGGCGGGACAACCAATACTTGCAAGTCTTCTTTCGATTGATCCTCCCACTAACCACCCTTTGCAGCCAACTGAAGCACTGCACCTCGACTTCGATCGCCGTGCAATGGGCCAAAGAAATTGAGCTCCGGCTGTACTTCCGGGCGGACGCCGGCAGCAGGCGAGTCCCTTCTTTCTTTCGCTCACCTCCTTCTTGCAGCTTCAAGGTGAGGATCGGAGGCGAGTGCTCGGTGCACGGCAAGTTCGTTGCGGAAGGAAAGAAGACGCGAGTGCACGTGGGTGAGTCGCCTGTTGATCTGCGGCGGGAAGCGAACAGTCGAGCTTGGTTTGGCGGGCTGCTGTTGGGAGGGAATTGAAGAAGAAACTTGAATGGAGATTGTTCTTTATTGCTCCCAACCTCTGCACACATCTCTGACTGCTTTGGGAGGACGGGCGGCTTTCATTCGGCGGGTTGGCCGCCCGCTCGTTCTCCCTCACTGCAACGTTGTTTAGGAAACGCAACACACGACAAGAACGCGGCCTTCTTGTTCATTCAACCGGACGGAGCGCTCACGGCTGCGGAACACCCGGGCGGCCGCCGGATGGTCGTGTGCGGCGGCAAAGCGGTGCGGAAGGAGGCGGACGCGGCGCACTTCTGGACGACCGTCGGCTTCGAGAGGAGCGGGCGGCTCGAAAAGTTCAGGGTTTCCGTAAGTCCCGTTGTGTGTCGCCCATGAACGGAAGGTAGACTGCAGGTCGAGAATTCGACGGTCGACGACTTTGGCGAGTACCACGTGCCCGCGACCTCCGCGGCAGCCGTTGGCGACAGGAGTGAGTCCATGATTCTCCAATCTTAATCGTTTTGCTCCAGGTGCCGCCGCCAAGTGGCTGGTTGCCGCGTGGAATGTCGCGTTGGCTGGAGTGGCTGCCTTCTTGTGAACGACGAGGCAGTCGTTGGGGACGCAGAATGCCCGTTGTTTGTGTCTCGCTTGGTGGATTGATTAAGAAACAAATAAAGTTCGTTGCGAGGGTAGCTTCTAGTGGAACTAAACTGCAACAAAAGCCCGACGAACCACCGCCCGCTCGATTGCGCAGTCCTTTTCGGTTAATAAGAAGCTTCTTTCGGTGGCGCAACACCAAGCGAACAAACGGACGAGTACAAAAGGAGCGGCCAGCGAGTGGAGAGACGCCATTTCGGTTTTCGTTCGTCTCCGAGTCTCCCGCTCTCCTTTCCGCCGCTCTCGCTCCTGCCGGTCGGTCGCTCCCGCTCGAGATGCTCGCCCGCTGCCCGTCGATCCTCGTCGTCTTGGCGCTGCTCGTGGGCTCGTCGATGGTGGACGCCGAGTTCCTCTACGACGAGAAGAACACGACGTGGGATCAGTGCGTGAAAACGAAAAGAGAGCGCACGGACGACGTGGTGTAGGTCTCTCGATGTTCCTCATTTGATTCACTCCTTTTTAGCCATCTGGAGCACTGCAACACGATCTCGATTGCGGTGCAATGGAGCAAGGACGCCGACATCCGTTTTTTCTTCCAAGCGTTGTCCGGATCCAGGCGAGTTCTTTTCATCGTTCTCGCCCCGCTCACTTCGTCCTTGCAGCTTTGACGTGACGATCGGCGGCGAGTGCACAATGGAGGTCAAGTTCGTCACGACGGAAGATGGCAACACGACGATGTTGATCGGTGAGTTTACCGTTCGACCTGTCCTTTGCAATTGAACATGTTTAGAAGACCAGCGTTACGACGGGGACTGGGGCAATCTGGTCATTGGTGAGAACGGGTCGCTTTCGTATTCGACGGGCGGCGGAGAAGAAAAAACGCTGTGCAAGAGCAAACTAGTGCGCAAAGAGGCCGACGCGGAACACTTCTGGACTTCGGTCGATTTCAAGCAAGTTGGCAAACTTTCGGAGTTTTCGCTCTACGTAAGTCGTGCAAGATGGTCAGGAAGCAGTGTATTCAACGTTTTAGGCCGATGCAGTCTCGCCGGGTTATGACTTTGGCGAGTACCACCTGCCCACGACCACCGCTGCGCCCGCCAAGACCACGGCTGGAAGCAAGAAGACCGCCGACAAGAGTAAGTCCTCCGTTCCCCCGTTCTCACCTCATTTCGCTTCCAGATTCCGCCGCCAATTCGCTCGTCGCCACGTGGATCGTCGCGCTCGTCGGAATCGCCGCCTTCCAGTGAGCGGCCGGTCGTTCGTTCGGGGCTGGAAGATGCCCGTCCTTCTCCTCTGTGTTTCTTTGCTCAGCCCATTCGGTTGATTAGGATTAGGTTCAATAAACATCCTCGTGGAGCTCCCCCTTCGGCAATGAATCGACCGGTCGGAAAGGAAGCAGAACGAATGGTGGTCGTCCGGCGGCCGTCGGCGATTCCCCTCTCCCGTTCGTCAGTTTCTCCTCGCTGCTCTCGTGAGTAGCTGCTGACATTGGGCGCTCCTGTGTGTCATCAGAATAACGGAAACTAACGCTTTTCGTTTGTCATCACCTTGCGAACAACTCTCAAGACAACCGAAGAGAAGCGGGCGGCCTTCGTGTGCCCGGATCCCTTCCGACCTTTCAGAAGGCGGTGTATTCGTTCGCAGTCGCCACGATTGACCTTTTTCTGTCACAAAGAAAACGCAACATCTCGTTAAAAGCGAGAAGTAAGAGCACCAGTGGTGTAATGGTAGCATGGTTGCCTCCCACGCAATCGACAGGGGTTCAATTCCCCTCTGGTGCAAATCAACCTTTTTGCTCCGCTCGGGTGCCGTCGATCACTGCGAGTGTTTTTCCACTGCGCGCTCCTGCCCACTCGTTCGTCTGCTCGCTTCGCTCTTCTACTCGTTTTGTTCTACTCGCGAGTCGGTCGGGAGTTGGATGAGCGCGGGCCCGGTGGAGTGATCGAGCAATTCGTTGCCTCTCCTTCGCTTCCAGCCAGTCATCTTCCCGCTTCAAGCCCATCAGAAGACAGACGAAGCCCTCCGCCGACCACAGAAACCACCGAGATGCCCGCCGCACTCCCGACCTCCCCAGCTCTCATCCAAAAGGCCAACAGTCCATCTTTCCGTCGAGTTTATTACGCGAAACAACCGACGAGCCGAACGGTCGCGGAGCGACTCAAACGGAGTAAACGAACGAACAAGCGAAAAGAATTGAGCGGGAGAGAACCAGGGTGAATGCCCGAAAGGAACGAACTAATCAGTGGAAGACTTGAGAGAATTACGGGCGAGTTCGGGATCATTGCGGAGTTGATCGAAGCGAACGAAGTGATCGAAGCGACGTGGTTTGGATCCGGAGAGAAGAACGAAAGAAACGAGAGAGCAATCGGAACAATCGAAGAACGAATTGAGAGGGGCGGACACAACCAACCAAGCAACAAGCAAACAAAAAGAAAAAACAATGAACAAACGAAGAGAACACTCGAATTCGACAGATGGATCGATCGATCGATGGCCCGCCTTCACCACTCCTCCTCCTCTTCGGCGTCCTCGTCGTCGTCCTCGCCGTCCTCGGTGGACGAGTGGCCGCTCGCGTTCTCCTTGTCCGAGTCGCCCTCCTCCGGCGTGTCCCACGCCTCGTCCGTGGGCTGCTCATGCGGCGGGGCGACGGCGGCCGCGGGGACGTGCGGCGACGGCAGGAGGTCCTCCTCCTCCTCGTCGTCGTTCTCCTCGTCGCTCTCGTCCTCGAACTTCGGCGCCAGAGCGGCGCGCTGGAGCGGCTGCAGCTGGTGAGCGCCCACGTAGCCGCTCTCCACCGCCTCCACTTTGATCGTGTGCTGGGCGGCCGGAGCCATCGGAGCGGGAGCGGCGGGCAGGTGGACCATCGGCTCCGTCTTGGGCACGAGCAGGGCGGACGAGGCGTCCAGCTGGGCGACCTGGGCGGCGGCCGCAGCGGCTTCGAGCTCCGCCTTCCGCTTCTTGGTCATGCGCGGCTTCTTGGGCTTCGGCTGGGCGACCGCGGCCGGAGCGGGCGGAGTCGCCTCCGCGCCCGCCGCGCCCATCGGCGGAGCGGTCGAGGGCTCGAGCTTCGGCACCTTCGCGGCGATCGGCGCCTCGCCGCCCGGCGCGTCCGCCTTCTTCTTGCGCGGCGCTCGCGGCTTCTTGGGCTTCGCCTCCGCCGTCGCCGCCGCTCCAGCGGCCTCGACCGGCGGCATCGCGAGCATCGGGGCGGGGATCGGAGCGAAGGGCGCGGCGGCGGCGGCGGCCGGCTGTTCGCCCTTCTTGGCGCGCGGCTTCTTTGGCTTCGCCTCCGCTCCGGCGGCGCCCTCGGCTCCGGCCGCACGCGGCTCGCCGATGTCCAGGTTGCCGTTCTGCAACGAAAGAAAAGGATGAGAGAGTGGAGAGAGTGGAGGCGGAGGCAGTTGAGTGAGGTGGAGCAGTGAAGGTGGAGGACTGGAGGCGAAGAAGGCAGAGGACTGGAGCAGGGAGGTGGAACAGAAGGCGGAGCACTGCAGTACCGGAGGCGACTCACCTTGAACTTCTTGACGTAGTAGCCGGCGCACTCGTTGCTGATCGTGTCCTCGCCGAACGCCGCGCGCAGTCGACGCGCCGAGTCCACCACGGGAATGCCGTTCAGGTAGTCGCACAGTAGGACGGCCTTCACCTTGTAGTCCGTCGGGCGGTACTGCCGCTTCGTGGCGCCGCTGCTGCTCGTGTTCAGGTCGGACATCTTCGAGCGGAGCCGAGCAGGTGAGTGAGTGGGCGGAGAGCGTGAAGAGAAGTGGAGAACGTGGGAAGCTGCAAGAAGAAAAGGGATTAGTGGGTGGACGAGAGCGGTCGGTGGATCGCTGGAAGGAACACGAAGAGTGCGCGGAGAAGAACATGCGGTTGTATTTGGATCAACACACAATCGGCAGGCATCGAGAAGAGGGCAGCAAACAGAAGAGGAATGGCTCCGTTGATCAACACAAGACGTCCATCTCGCATCCCAACCGATTCGTAGGCCAGCGAATTCGCTTGAAAATCGATCGCAAGACCCACCGAACGTCTTTTTCGATCGATTCGACCACAAAACCGAGCAAAAACAAGCGGAATCGAGCGGTCGGCAGACGAAGGGGGAGGATTTGGGCGGCGGATTGCGAAATTCTTGCGGCCGTTCGTAAACAAGCGGCTTTTCCATCGCTCGTCATCGATTTTGATCGAAAAGGAGGAGGAGATGGCGAAAGGATGGAGAAATCGCTGGAAATCCCGTGGAACTCGCTAAAATCCTCGAGGAAATCCCGGGGAAGTCGACGGAATTTGCAGGAAAATTCGAGACGTCGGCCGCTTTGGGCCTCCCGCTCGATCGCAGTCGGCGGCCGAGTCGGCGGACCGACGAACCCCCGAAAGAGAGAGAGGAGGAAAAACGAAGGGACGGGCGCCATGCGGGAAGACGGAGGGAAGACCGAAGGATGCGGACGGAGAAGAGGGACGTGCGGAAGACACAAGCAAGAAGTGGAGGGAGGAGAGAGGCGAGAGCGAAACATTCCGCTCGCAACCCGCAGCCCACTGCCGACCGACCGGTCGCCGCTCGCCAGCCGACCGGCCGGGCGCAACGCCAAGCGGCGCGCCAATTCGAACGCCGATTTTCGCCGAGCGGCGGCGTCCCGCTCGGTCGCGTTCGCTTTCCGCCGCCCCGCTCGCCGCATTCCTCCGTTTGCTCTCGATCTCGCTCGATCTCCCCCACCGTTCGACCGAAATGTCCGACAAGCAGCTGAAGGTGGACACGCCGTTCGTGCAGGACGCCATCCTCACCGTCCTCCAGCAATACTACAAGCTGGCGCAGGGCGGCGCCCTCAACAAGCAGCACCTGATTCAAGTGAGTTCCCTTCCGATTTCGTTCGATTTTTCGCGTTCTTTAGGACGACTCGTTGCGCACGATCATCGGCGACTTCGGCACCGCCGACATGGCGCCTCAGGTCGCGCTCTACATCTGCAAGGTGAGCGGGAAAAGCCGTGGGAATTCGCGCGAAAAACGGGCAAAATACGGCGGAAAAGCTGAGGAATTCGGGTGTATTGACGAGGATCTTGGGGTGGAATGCGGAGCGGAACTTGACGGAAATTCCCGAAAGGAGTTGAAGCGAAGATCAGCGCAAATCCTGGGATAAGACTCGTGATTTATTTGGGTCCAAAATGCAACCTGTTTGCTCGATTTTCCGGAAGAATTTGGGCGAATCTTCTGCCTCAAATATCTGCCCACTTCTTCACTTGCTTTTGCACCCATTTCCGCCGAATTTCCTCTGAAACGTCTCTGAACTCCTCCACGGTTTCTCTCGAATTTCGTCAAATGTTTCTGCCGCGTCTTTCACCCACTTCTCTCAGCTTCAACCGCACCCTCTTCCTTCCTTTCAATCGCTTCATTTCTTCTGCTTGCAGATCCTGATCGTGCTGACGGACAACCGCCGACACGCCGCCCAAATGGCCGCCCGCGGCTACGTGCCGATCGTGGGCCGCCTGAGCGAACGCGCGATGCCCCCGCGTCTGCTCGCCAAGTACATCCAAGTGCAGTCGCGGCTGATGCAGGCGGAGCAGCAGGCGGCCGACGGCGCGACCGGCGACAAGCCGGACGCCGAGAAGCCGCCCGCCCAACGCCAGCGCCGCTCCAAGGAGTTGACCTTCGTGCTCCCCATGTGCAACGAGGTTCGTTCGGGGAATCCTTTGGTGAATCCTCCGTTAAACGAGAAGCTGGTTGTGGGCAAGGACTTTCTTGGAGTAGAAGGTCGGCAAAAGGATTTTGGGCCAGAGGAGTGTTCCGACGGGAGATAAATGAATTTTCGAATGGATTTCCACTAAATCACGGAAATTTCGACGCCTCCTTCTCCGCATTCTGAACCAAGAGCCGTTGATCAACGCTACCCGCCCTCCGCAAACATTCTTTTGCACCAACCCTATCGTTTCGTTCCAACAAACTGACCGCAACCCACCCGCTAACCTCCGCCTTTCTCGCGTCAACCTAATCCTCTCCGCTTTCAGTTCCAACAAGCGGCCATCTCGCAGCAGGTGCTGAAGGTGCGCGGCTGCCTGTCGGTTTCGTTTCGCACGTGCGCGAACAAACACGAGACGCTCGCGTTCGTGCGCTGCCGCGCTGAGGTTGAGCCCAAGGTTCGTCCTCTTTCTTTCATTTAACACGTCCTATTCTTTTGCTCCGCATTACTTCGTAGTTTAACCCACCTGTTGCAGCAACTGGCGGACTCGATCATGGCGGTGGGCTTCGAGGACGTCGGCTACGTGCTGCGGACGGACGGCGGCAACTCCGAAGAAGTGTTCACGTTCTACCGCGACGAGAACGCCGCCCAGCCGGCCGCCGACCTGCCGCAGTACCTGGACGACAACATCGAGGTGTTCGACCCCACCACGGCGCTCACGACGCCCGACTTCCAGCCGGGCGGTCCGGCGGCGGGCGGTTGGTTGAATTCGGCCAAGAGTTTGTTCTCTTTCTGGTGATCCCCGGCGGTTTTTCTCGTGGTTGTTTGGTCGAGATTGTGCCGCCCTATTCGTTCGTCGTTCGTTTGTTGTTGTATTTGGGTTGTGTCGTCTGTAAATTATCCTCCGTTCTTCTTTTCTCTTAACTGTCGTTTCCGCCGTCGTTTTACACCCGCCATCTTGCCGATCAATCGATTACGAGATTCGCCCACCTACCAATCGTCCACCAACCAATCCTTCCGTTCGTACGTCCATTCCTTTCCGTCGATTCCCGCACCTCCGCTCGTCGTTCTCTTGCCGATCGACCTCAAATCCACCTTCACTTCACCTCCAATTCGAATCGAATCGAATCTCAACGGTTGGAATCTCAGCAACAAAATGGAATCGAACTCACTTCTTTTCGTTTGAACTCGTCCGGGAATCTCCTTCGTCCCGTCGTTCGTTTAGCGACTGGTCCCTTCCTTCAATCAATCGATCAATGGCCAATGGTCGTGTGTTCTCGCTGTTGTGTGGTGCTCCGCTCTTCGTCGTTGGCGCTCCGATTTGTTTGACGCGCGGCATAAACGTCGATTTTACTCGTGATTCGTGGCCAAATGGTCTCTTCCATTGGATTCGATTGATGTCGTCGATTGTCCGCACAAAATACCGTTGAAGTGAGGGAAGAATGAGGAAAAGCCGAGGATTTCAGCTCGTCGCCGCCGCCCCACGAGCCGCGCGCGATGGTGTTCGACGAGCGGAGCGCACCGGAGGAGGTGCAGGACGAGAAACGTGGGTCCCTATTCTTTTTGTTGATTTGTGGCACTCGTTTTGTTGCCGGAGGGTCGAGTTTAGACGAGCGATTGGCGACGAGATTCGTGATCTGGCCGCATCTTTTTTGGAGTTTTCCTTTGGTTGGCGTTCGATTCGGACGGTTTTGGGCTCCAAGCGGCCCTGCGTTGATCGCCGTCAACGGCCCAATTGACCGTAAAGAATCGAATTTCGACCGCAATTCCAATTGCACTCGAAATTTCCGCGGGATTTTTCGGCTTTCGGCCGTCCATTCCAGCTTCTCCCCCACTGCAACAATACACGTGCCACAAATCAACCCTTCTGCCACCTCCTCGCCTTCGCCTTCTTTCTGATTCCTACGTTTTCAGCGCTGGATCTCGCGGAGACCTCGCGGCTGAACAAAATCCTCCACCAGGGCCTCGAGGAGGCGGAGGGCGACCGCGTCGAAGTGAACCTGCGGAACGACCCCCGCTCGCCGCTCTACTCGCTGCAGACGTTCGAGCAGCTGGAATTGTGCGTTCTTTCCACTAATCTTCGATTGATTTCTTCGTTCGATTGCAGGAAGAAGCCGCTCATCGACGCGATCTACGAGCTGGGCTTCGAGCAGCCCTCGAAGATCCAAGAGGCCGCCCTGCCGCTTCTGCTCGGCTCTCCGTAAGCTTCCTTGTCGTTCGCGGGGGTTGATTGGATGTTTGGGGAGGATGGGAGTTGTGCTGGAGATCAAGAGAGCCGAGCAATAGTCTTGTTTGAGAAGCAACAGTCACTCGATCGAATCCAATCGATCCCTTTTTGGACTTCTTTTGATGCTAGCGTGTTCTTTGAGTTCCAAACGGCACACGTTCAGTGTGCTCCGCATCATTCAACCTCCGCTCTGTCCTTCCGCATTCCCATCCTCCCACTCACTCCCCGTTCTTCAGCCCGAAGGACATCCTCGCCCAATCGCAGTCGGGGACGGGCAAGACGGCCGCCTTCCTGCTCACGATGCTCCACCGCGTGGACGCCGAGAAGCCCGTCCCGCAGTGCATCTGCTTGGCTCCGACCTTCGAGTTGGCGCTCCAAATCGGCGAGGTGGCGCGCAAGATGGCCAAGTACATGCCGGCCGTCAAAGTTCGCGTCCTCGTCAAGGGCGAGCTGGGTGAGTGCTTGCATTTGAGGGAAGAGCGGAGCAATGAGGCGAGTGATGCTCGCTGTTTGTCCCGCGAACTGCTGGCTCGTGCGCCTTCATTAAAAAGTTTGTTAAATTCGAATGGATTTTACTCAGGTGATTGCAAGGGGTAGGGAAGGAGTTGATTGCTTGTGAGTCCCCGAATCGTTTCGTCAAATCCCCACGAATACAAGCATGACTCATAGATCTTCGGCTTTATCCCCGTTCGCCGCGCTAATTCCGGCCGATTTCAGCGACGCCCACCACGCGCGTGCACGAGCAGGTGATCATCGCGACGCCCGGCAAACTCTCCGACTTCCTCTTCAAATTCCGATTGATCGACGCGAAGCACATCATTTGTTTCGTGTGCGACGAGGCGGACATCGTGAGTGCCTCCTCCTCTTCATCTATCTGATGTTCGTTTCGTTTAGATGCTGATGCAGCAGGGCTATCGCGACACGACCATTCGGATTCACAAGTGAGTCGGGAGGATCGCTGGGGGTTTGGCGGGGTCGAAGATCATTCGAATGCGGCGTTCCTCTGTGCATGTTTGGGAATGAAAGCGGGGATTTCGATCGTGAGTTGGGAATGAAAGCTCGAGGAATTCGGGGTTTTGCCGTCGTTTTGGGCCACAGTAGCCTCTTTGATTCCAACTGACTTCCAGGCAGCAAACATCTGCTGTCTTCTACCGCATCTCCTTCTAACTTCCCCTTAATCCCCCCCGGTTTGCAGCGAGATCATCCAAAACAACCCCGCCGTCCAGTGCATGCTCTTCAGCGCGACGTTCACCGACGAGGTCACGCTGTTCGCCGAGTCGCTCGTTCCGGACATGGCATCCATCACGTGCGTTCCCTCTTCACTTGTGTCTTCAAACTCGTAGTCTCTTTGCAGGTTGCGGCGATCCGATCAATCCCTGCCGAACATCAAGCAGTTCATGATCAAGTGCACGTCGCGAGAGGAGAAGTACAACGCCGTAAGTGCTCGAGGCATTCCTTAAACATCCGTAGACATTTCTTCTTACTTCTTCTAGTCATTCCTTACTTCTTTATTTTGTCGTTCAGATCATCAACCTCTACAACATGCTTTCCATCGCTTCGTCGATCATCTTCTGCTACACGCGCTCGTCGGCCAACTGGCTGACCGTTCAAATTCGCAAGACGGGCCGCAAAGTCGGGATGCTGCACGGCGAAATGCACGCACTCCACCCATCTTCAGCCATCTGATTATTCCGTTGGATTGCAGGACGGCAGAGCAGCGAACCGAGGCCGTGCAGGAGTTTCGGGACGGCAAATTCCGCGTCCTGATCACGACCAACGTTTGTGCTCGGGGTTTGTCCTCCGTTTTGTTTGATTCCGTGGATCGTTTGTGTGTTTGCAGGACTGGACATTCCGCAAGTGAAGATGGTCTGCAACTACGATCCGCCGGTGACCTTCGAGCAGATCCCCCAACCCGACTACGACACGTGAGTTCACTGGGGATTGGAGAAGAAGATCTTGAAGGTCCTGCTGCTCCATTTCTTACCTGACTGCTTTTTGGATAGAAATTTGTAGCGTTTGCTATCAAAATGAAGGGGGAACGTTTGGCTACTTACCTCGTTCCTATTTGGAATAAAATCAACTCATTCTGCTGCTCCCATCGTTCAATCCCCCTCCTTGCAGGTACCTGCACCGCATCGGCCGCACGGGTCGCTTCGGCAAGAAGGGGATCGCCGTCAACCTGGTGGACAACGAGAAAGCCATCCGCTGCGTGAAGGCCTTCGAGGAGCACTTCGGTTCGTCCCATGCAATCGATTTGCATCGATTTCAATCGCTGCGTTCAGGCCGCAAAATCGAGGAGCTGGAGTTCAACGACTACGAGCGGCTGGACACCATCGACAAGGAGACCTGACTGGGAGCGAGATGCCTAAATATTTTGTTGACTTTCTCGGTTGTTTTCCGTACTTCACCGCTTCTTATCGACCGTCGTTGTTAACTCACGATAACCGTATCTTGGTGCCTCAAATCCTCCTGCTCTTGGTGTTGCTCAAATCGTGTGAAATTCTACCGCAAAGCCATTGGAATTCTACCCACCCACTGGTTTAAGCGATCGATCCCTTGCTCATCTAATCGCTGGCCATCGACCATTGCTCACCGATTTCATGAGAAACACACGGATTTCTCGTGGTCAATCGATCGCTTCAGACTTCCTTTGTGTCCCGCCCTCCTCTGCCGCCATCCGAATACGCACTCGTTTCCCACCACCTAATTTATTTGTTCGACCCGCTTCTCTCCCTGAATTCTTCTCGAGTTTTCCGTCGCGAAAACCGCCGACTTCTTCATGCCAATCCGAACGATTCGGAGAGATTCGTGCCTTCTGAGTTCGTTTCAATAAACTTCTTCGTTTGTACCCACGTACAATAAACTGATCAGAGCTCGATGTAAGGACACGGGACAGGATGTGCCGAAAGCGGATGTTTACATGAAGCACGGATTCTCGGCAACTTGTTGCCTTTTTAGTGAGTTGCTTTATGAGCTTTCCATTTCCTCAACGCGCTCCTGATGAATGGTCGAACAAATGCAGTGGAGAAGAGTGAAGTCCTTGCTTTAGACGCAAATCACTCACGAGTCAAAAAAGAACGGCAATTTCAATGTGCAAAGTGAAAGCGGACGCGTCCGAGAGTAAACAAACTGCGCCGTGCTTCGATTTCTCTACCGAGGGTCCGCTTTTCGCGTCGCCCGTCCCAAATGCAATCAGCGCGTTTCGAAACTCAGCAAGCAGAAAGAATGCAAGCGGAGTTGCCTTCTGTTCCACTCGTCCGCTTTCTTATCATTTCGGCTGCCGAGAAGCGACAAGTGCAACAACTTTAAGCGCGTAAGCATTAGCCACGCCTCTCGTACAAGCGAAAAGAAGGCAGGAAGGCGATTGCTGATTAGCGTGGGGTAAAAGCGGATGTCCAAACGCTTCGATTTTGCGTCGCGCCCCTACTTAAAGCTCACCTAAACGGAGAATCCTTTTCATTTTACGGTGAGACGAAATGAAGGATTGGTGTGTCGCCAAACTGCGGCGGAACGCCGACGACAAGGATGTCCTGTGCTTCAACCTGGACTTTCTGCTCAACAAACTGCGGTCCAGCGAGTACAAGGACAAAAAGGTTGGTTAGTTCGTGTGCGTATTACTCACTTTTCTGCCAAGGTTTGTGTGATCGCAATTGCGGGCGAGTCGCGGCGCGGAAAGTCCTTCTTCATTGCGATGGCTCTTCGCTACCTCCAGTGGAAGCTCTCTAATCCAACAGACTGCGATGATCCGCACGCGTGGATGCGAGCGAAAGTCGATGGAGAGCCCAAATTTCACAACGGTACTAAGCTTTGCACAAACGGCATCAACTTTTACCCAACGCCGTTTGTCGTAAAGGTTGTTTACTTGTGGCTAGTTCTTTTTTAATTTAAAGTAGCTGCAGGGAGCCGATGGGGACGACTTGGTGCTCATTTTCATCGATTCTCAAGGAACTTTCGACAACAAAACAAGTGAAAATGGCTCCGCTCTACTGTTCGCCTTCACTCTTCTCATCTCCAGTGTTTTCGTGCGTTTACTTGCAGAATACCTAACTACCTGTTTGCGTTTCTTAGATCTACAACATCGACCGGGAACTGCGCTACCAGACGCATCTGAAGCCCCTTCTAGATTTTGCCACCATAACCAAACAAGCCGTCGATAAGCGGAAGGAAGCGGTCAACACGAAGAACTTTGTCGTACGTACTGCACTTAAACTCGGTGTATTCATTTTCATTCGAATTAGAAGTTGATGTTCCTCTCGCGAAACGACGACCTCAGCGAGACGCGCGGGATTCGGGGATGGAGCAAGAATCTGAGCGAAGTGCTGGGGCAAAAGAGCGGAGAAGCAGCGGTGCTTCACGAGCAAATCGGCTCGTTGTTCGACGCGTTCGCTTACTGCAATCTTCCTTCTCCGGGCACGAAGGTGGTAGCCGACGGATACGACGGAAATCCGGACGGTTCGTCTAAAAGGCGTAGACATTGCGAATTGTCATAATTGTAGACATGGAATCCAATTTCCGTAACGAACTGAACGATGTGATCAGATTCGTCGTGGACGAAAAGCACCTCCATCCAAAGAGAATCAACGGGCAGTCGTTGGATTGTAAAGCCTTGGCCACGTACATGCGGCAATGGGCGACTGCTTTCGCGAAATTGGAGTGCCCCGAAGCGACGTCCGTCTACCAGGTAATTAGTTTCTTTATGTCTAGACGATTAAAGTAAATGTTCGAACTTAGGCGACCATCAACGGGCTCTTTCAAGTTGCGTTTGATGACGCTTTTGAACGCTACAAACGGGCGATCGAAAAGAAGGCGGAAGCGGGCGATCAGTCCGACAACTCGACCGAACGCGAGGACGCTCTATCGATCATCCGCAACGTCTACGTTTGTGTGCCGAACGGAGAGCACGAGAAGTACGAGCGGATGCTGCTCGCGGCGCTCGCTAATTACGACGAAGCCGAACGCCAACAACGAGATGACTACCAGAAGTTGCTGAACTCGTGCATCGACGATTTCGACAGCGCCATCCGCCCTCTCTACAAGGGCAACTACTTCAAACTGATCGACGCCATCGCAGCAGCCAAACGGCAAGCTAAAGAACAGTTTGATGATGGCGCAAAGGACCTTGGAGCTTCCAACGACAAGCGCGCGCAAATGGGTGCGGAACTGGATCGACGACTCGAGGAAAAAGCGAATGATTTTCGAGAACTGAACGAGAAGGCGCAACAAGAACGGAAGGAAAAACTCGACTGGTGGCTAAAAGCCGGCGGCATGGCGGTAGGAGCAGTGGCTGCATTTTGTTACCCGCTTCTGGGCATTCACAATCCGCTCCTGTCTTAATTACCTATTGGTTTGTTAATGGCATTTTTATCTTTTGGCGCCTTCTAATGACGTTGCCGTTTGCTGTGATCGTTTTCTTATAATTAAACGGCTTGAGTTTAAACATTCTCATTCAAAAATAAACATACCACCCACTCACGGCTGTACAAGGCCACTCAGCTTCTTACATTTTGTAGAAGAGGTAGAGTTGTTTCCGTTGACAGTAGAATAACAAGTACCTGCCCGGCTAATTGCAAAAAAAAGGAAGCACTCATTGACAATTGTTCGGCCCGTTCTGAAAAAGAAAGCGGACGGGTGTAAAACCGACGTCCGCTGACTTCGCCGTCTGTCGCTTCCTTACGTACACATGCTGTCGATCGAACACTTTCCGTTTATCCCGCAGTTACAAACAAAATGCAAAGAATAGAAAAAATTAGACAAACGCGCTTCACTGAGCAACGGATTCAACGACAGCCGCCTGTTGGCGCTGCTTGACGAGCGCGACGATCTTCTGGTAGGCGGCCACGTCCTCGTCGAGCAGCCAGTCGAGCGACAGGATGAAAGAGGGCAATTGGCCGGCCGCTTCTACGTGGTCGAGCAGGCGGGCGGCCAGCGCCGCGTTCTCGTGCTGCACGGCGAACGCCAGCAGTCGGCCGGCGCTGCCGGTGGACGTCGCCGCGTTCAGCAGCTCGCGAAGGAGCTGCGCGTTCGAAACGCCCTTGCGCAGCGGCTAAAAAAAGAGATTGAAGGGAAGAAGACGAGAGACTCACGTGTTTGGCGAGTAATTCTTCCTCCTCCTTTCTGCGGGCCTTGATCGCCTTCAAGTGCTCCGCCCACTCCGCTCGCTTCTGATCCCATTCGAGCCCTGCTTCGAGCTCTGCTTTGCGCCCTGCTTCGAGCTCTGCTTCGGGCCTGGCGCGGCGCCTCGCTTCGACCTTCTCCTTCAGCAACAACCAGCGAGCTTCGTAGGACGAGCAACCGGTTTGTTCGCGCTGGACCTTCGCCCTGAGCGCTTCGGTCTAAACGAAGAGAAGTGAGTGGTTGAGTGGACGAGAGGAAACGAACCTCGTCCCCGATGGCCGAGGGGTTCTCCAGCTGCTGCTTGCGCTTGTGCTCCTGCCATGCGGCCCTCGCTTTCGCCCTCCAAACGACGGTCTGCGCATCGTAGGCCGCCTTTGCC
This sequence comes from Aphelenchoides fujianensis, assembly GCA_024699865.1. Lineage (NCBI taxonomy): Eukaryota > Metazoa > Nematoda > Chromadorea > Rhabditida > Aphelenchoididae > Aphelenchoides > Aphelenchoides fujianensis. The sequence goes on along the minus strand of JAMPIO010000042.1, from coordinate 228,061 downwards.
GCCGCGATCTCCGCCAGCTGCGCCTTCAGCTGCTCGTTCTAAAGAGAATAAGTGGAGCGGAAGGAAAAGGGGGAACGAACCTCTTTGATGTGCGCCGCGCAATCCTCCGCGAGTTTGCGCTCGCTTTCGCGCAGCTCGGCGATCTCCGTCTGCTGCTCGCCGACCGTCTTCTGCAGAGTCGCCGTCTTCTTCTGCTCATCCGCGAGTTGCTGCTTCACGGCCATGCACATCATGTAGTACTGATGGCTCATGTCCTTTAGTTGCTTGTTCTAAACGTTTAAGTGATTGAAGAGAAGGAAGACGCGGAACTCACCGCTTGGAGCACTCGCTGCTTGTTTTGGTCCATGGACTCCAAATGCGAAGCCTGAGATGGAACGATTGCATGCAGGAGAGGAGGAAGTAGACGAACCTCGGCTGTGGGAGCCGTAACTTCGTTCTCCTGCATGTCGGACGCCGTAGAGTCTTGCTGGCCGATGTAAGTCAGCCCGTAAGTGGCCTGCTGGATGACATTCGTCAGGAGTTGGCGGTTGTCCGACAGCTGCTGGTGACTCGAAGGATTCTTGTGAACGACGACGTGCTGCGTGGCAGCCGCTTGCTTCTGCGCGCCTCCGACGAGCACGCGGCGCATCGCTGAAGACGAGCTGAAGATCGAAAAAAACAGAAATTCGGCAATAGAACTCGAACAAACCTACAGAAAGCAAACGGACTGCTTGAAAGAAATAAGGAGGAAAGCGGGCAACACACGGCCTGGTCGCCTCGTCGAAATGGTGCCCGTCCACTGCGATGGGTGGCTTTAAATGCGAGAGGCCATTCCACTCGTGGGCATGAGAGCGTCGATTGCGTAGGACAATGCTCTAAGGCGCGTTCTCACCACAATCAAGTCGAACGCATTTGACGGCGTTGTTTTTGCTGCCACCTCTTGGCTGACCGCTTGTACGCGGCACTCTCGCAAAAGCTGTTCACAAGCGGAACCCTTTGCTTTCCCCGGATGCGCATGGGAAACGAACTAAAAGAAGCGGTCGGAATCAACCGCTAGATGCGTCGACTGAATCTTGGAGACTCGAGAGTCAATCAGTTTCACTGGCCAGGTCAAACAGGAGAAGACGGACGGTCGATGTCTTCGAAACAAAATACACAAGAACTTACTGGGGAATCGTGGTCGGCAGTGTTGACTAAAAATCTTTGACGTAACCAAGCACCCAACAAAAAGCAGGCGAAATTCTTCTCGCAGGACAAGCGACCGCGCAAAGAACAAGGAGCAGAAAGGACAAAGAACGACAACGGGCGAATGGTTCACGTCTCAACGCGCTCCACTCTAATCGGCATGAGCAGCAGCTGCTTCCTTCGTCGCGTGCAAATTCCGCCCGAATTCCCGAACTGCTCGTCTTTCGATTCGTTTCGTTGCTCACCGCTCGCAAGTGGTCGGTCCATCGCTCCCGCTCCCGCTCTCCGCTCTTCGCCGTGATGCTCGCCGCCAACGTCGTTCGCTCCGCCGTCTGGACGTCGCTGCTGCTGCTCGTCGCTGCTTCGCTGCAGCTGCAGGCGACCGCCGAACACGTGGACTCCGACGGGCACGACCTGTGAGTCTTCTTCCTCTATTTCTTCGCGCCTCTCATGAATTCTTGCAGGCAAGCAGCGGGCGACGACGCGGGTTTCATGGCGGGCTATGTTGTTTTCATGATTGCGCTCTTCTGCTGCTTTGCGTTGTCGACCATCGCGCCCTTCGCCATCGCCGGAATCGTTCTCTACGTCATGTGAGTTCATCTCTTCGATTCTGTTCACTCCTCTCCGCCCCTTCCAGCTACCGCCGCAGCAAGGAGAACCCGGAGGTGGTCGAGGGCCGCGTGATCGCCGGCGACGACATGCCCCACAGTTCGGAGGAGTCGCTGGACTCCGTGACGCCGTTGGACTCGATCGAAACGACGGAGTCGTCGGACTTGTCGTCGGAAGTCGCTCGTCTGCTCGTTTGATGCTCGTCATCAATCCGTTCGTTCGTCGTTGCCGTTTGCTTGTCGCCTGTTGATGTGAGAGTGCAATGAAGTTTCCGTTTACTCGTGCTCACTCTTCGCGAGAACCACCGGGTTTTGGCGTTGGCAAACCCGGCCCACCAAAAGTGATCCCCGTCCATAAAGCGGACCAGTGGATAAAACTCGGGATTCGCTTGTTTATACAGCCGTTCCTTCCGCATCTGGTCGCCCCTTTGTGTTTTCGAGTGGCGTGAAATCGACGAGAGAAAGCACCGGCTGGGCCAAAGAACGGAAACAAATGAACGCGATCATCGAATGGGACAAAGAACATCGGGAACTTGAGACTGAAACGGAGCAACAGGAACAAAAAACAAAGCGCCGCCTCCTGATTGCTATGACTGCTTCATTTGCGGTTTTCTTCTCGTCTTCTGCACGTTCTCACCTCATAATTTCTGTCTGTTCAAACAGTGGCACGTGTTTCAAAGGCACAACGAAAGTTTGCACTTGGCTTCGAGCAGAGGGTGGAGTTCCGGTTGGCCCGTGATCCCGACGGTCCGTTTCACTTTGTTTTGATGAGTTCGAAGCGGCTTGAAGGGAACTTGCGCGAGTATAAAAGGGGCTAACCGGTTCACTCCAGCATCATCCACTCACTCCTTGCTTCTTCATCCTCCTCTTTACTCTTCTGTTCTCAAAACTGAAAATGAATCGGAAGTTCGCCCTCCTCTCGGTTCTTCTCGTCGCCTTCGCGCTGGCCGCCAACGTCGCCGCCGAACGGCAACTCGTCGACTCGTCGACGGAAGTTCGCTCTCCGCTGCCGCCCGTCCAGCCGCCCCACCAGAAATCCGTGGAGTCCGCTCTGATCGCCGTCCTCGACGCCCAAATGCGGCGGGAGGGACGGCGGCAAGGCGGCGGCGGCGGTCGGCGGCACGGACGTCGCCGCCATCCCGCCCGCAGTTTCTACAAACCGCTCCTGCGGGCGCTGAAGCGCGAGGATCGGCGCGAGTTGAAGCAAATCGTCATGGCGAACACCACGAAAGCCGAAATTGCGGAACGCGTGCAGAAGTGGGTCCGCGACGAGAACGACGCGAAGATCAACGTGAGTACGGGGGCGGTGGGTTTGAAGAAGTTTGCAGGGTGGGGGCGGGACTCAAGCTATCCGCTAATCGTTCCGATGGCGGTTGCTTGTGTTCCGGGTAAACTTCAAGCACTCGCCGTCTTCCATTCGTTCATCATTCTATCGACTGATTCACTGCTCACTGGACTCCTCCATCAATCCCTAATCTCCTTCCGTGTTTCAGGAAGCCTTCTCGTTGTTCACCCAAGAGCGCGCCCTGATGGCCCAACTCCGCGCGATCGGCGAGGCGAACTTCCTCGACGGCAAGTCGGCGGCCGCCCGGCAGCTTTTCCAGCAGCTCAAGGTTCGCAAATCCCTTCTTTTCAACTCACTCCTTTTCGTTCGTTGCAGCAAATCAAAGAAGACCAATCGCTCACGTGGGACGCGACCTGCACGCTCCGCAACCAACTCCTCTACGGCGCCGATCAGGCGGCCGTCCGCGAGTTGCGGCGCAAAGGACGCCCGTGCACCCGCAACGACTCCTGGGAGCGCCTGACCGGGGTGGGCGGCGCCAACAAGAAGCCGGAGAAGAAGGAGGAGGAGGACGAGTGAGCAGGAGTGCAATCGGAGGGGTGAATCCGTTCGTCTCCTTTCTTCTGTAGCACACTGCCTTGTGTCTTTCATTTCTTTTGGTGGTTAGCTGGTGAATAAATCCGAGAACTCCCAATCTGTCATTTTCTATTGCCGCAGCAATGTCCAGTTAGAAGGCGAGAGGGTAGAGGCGACGATTTTATTCCACTTTCACATGCACACGAGGACACGAACACAAAAGGGAAGCGGGGAGAGTGAGCAGGATCCTTGCGATCAGACGGTGAAGCTCGTGTCGTCGCTCTCGTTCTTCTCCGTCGACTCCGACTGCTCCGCGTCGGCTCCTCCCTGATTGCGTTTGACCCTGGAAGCCGAGAAGTTGAGAGAAGCGGGGGAGAAGCGGGGAAGAAGTGAAAGGACTCACATGAAGTAGCCGATACCGCCGCCAATGGTCGACGAGATCAGGTAGCAGCAGCAGAGGACGCCGACGACGATGAGGAAGATGAGGAGGACGCTGATGGGCTTGTTGCAGTTGTCCGTATCGCAGTAGCACGTCTTCACGCCGCCGTCTTCTGTGCAGCTGGGGCTGGAAGGAAGATCGGTAAATGAGGGGACAGAGAAGAGGGATGACTCACGTATGACTGTCACGCGCGCAACCGTAGACGGTAAATGCCCCGCTACTTGACATGCAGCCCAGCGGGCATTCCACCGTTTCCCCTTCGAAGAAGGGCAATTTCTGGTAGCACTCGACGGCGTCGACGTGCGGCGGGGCGACCAGCAGGAGGACGAGGGCGCCGAAGAGCGCGGCGATGAGCGGCGAGCGGAGCATCGCGGACGAGGAGCAAAGGGCGGAGGAGAGCGGAGAGAGGTGGGTGGAGTGGAGACAGTAAGGAACCAATCGCTCGAACCGCCCGCCTTTTATACCCGCTCGGCCGGCTCGCTTCCCATGCAAATTCCCGAACGCAATCGCTCGGAGAGTGCGCGCTCTTATTCCAACGACTTCTCCATGCAAATCGTCTCGGGCGCAATCGACGTCCGCGGTCACTTTTCTCGTCCTCGATCCCGGATGGTCGTCTGCTTTTGTTCGTTTGGGTCTTCGTTTTGTGCAGCTTTCCGCGGCACCTCGTTCTCGTTTCGAGACGGCGTGGTCAAAACAATTCGTAGCTGGTCGAACAGCTAGCAAGTGCCGTAGTTTCGGGCACTTCCTTGACCGATCAACCTTTAGTTTGCGGTCTTCAGCTCGTTACCGGCGTCTATTTTCCTCTTTTGTTAGCCGATGTGAAAACGGAAGACGGCAATCCTCCCGCTGTTCTCCGCCTCCACTCGTTCGAACCGCTTGACCAGCTGCCCAATTGCTTTCAGCAGTTTAAGAAAGCGAGTGAACAACGAAGATATGACTTTATTGCTTTCACATTTAAACGAGATACACGAAGGAGAAGGCAGCAGAAAACAACGGGGACAGGAGAAGCGCACTCGATTCCGAGGCGGTGACGCCGGCGCCGCCCTCGTTCTTCTTGGTCGTCGGCTTCGACTTCAGGTCGCTGGTGTTGCAAAGGTCTGTCTTGCAGTAGCAGGCGAACTCGCCCTCCTTGTCCTTTCCGCACGTATCGGAGGGATCTCTGAAAGGAGCGGATGGGTGAATGGACAAGCCGGGGAGAAGAGGACCTACCCCACAACCTCCGTGTAGCAGATGTACTTGCGCGTGGCCGACGCGCGGTAGCCGCAGAGGGCACACCCGCCGAGTTCGGTCTTGTTCTTGCCCTCCGCGTCGCTCTGGTAGCACTTGACGGCGCCGGCTTGGGGCGAGGCGGTGACGCCGGCGCCGCTCTCGTCCTTCTTCCTCGGCTCCAGCTTCAGGCCGCTCGTGCCGCCCTCCCCCGGCTTCGTTGGCTTCGTGAACTCGTCCAAGTCGCTCGTGCCGCCTTCGTCCTTCTTGGTCGTCTTCGTCGACGCGTGCGAGTCGCTCTCGTCTTTCTTGGTCGTTGGCTTCGGCTTCAAGTCGCTCGTGTTGCAGAGATCCGTCTTGCAGTAGCACGCGTCCTCGCCGAACCCATCTTTTGCGCAGATGCCGTCCCAATTCGTGGTCCTGAAGGCAGCGGACGAATGAATGGATGAACGAAAAGAAAAGAACTTACCCTTGGACCGTCGGGTAGCACCAGTGCTTGAGCTTCGCCGACGCGCGGTATCCGCACAGGGCACAGCCGGCATACTCGACTTTGTTCTTGCCCTCCGCGTCACTCTGGTAGCACTTGACGCCGCTCTTGGGCTTCAGGTCGCTCGTGTTGCAGAGATCCGTCCCGCAGTAGCACCCGTCCACGCCCTGGTCGTCTTTTCCGCAGATGCCAGCGTAATCACTAAACGAAGCGTACCGGTGAATGGTGGGACGAGGAGAGGAGAAGGACGTACGCCGAACCTTGTGTGTAGCAGATGTACTTGCGCGTGACTGACGCCCGGTATCCGCATAGAACGCATCCGTCCATTTCGATCTTGTTTTTGCCCTCCGCGTCGTTGTTGTGGTAACACTTGACGGTGCCGCCGGTGCGGCCGCCGTCCTTCGCCGACCCGCTCGATCCCGGCGAGTTGCAGTTGTCCGTGTTGCACACGCACGTCTCCACGTTGTCCGCCGACTTCGAGCAGCCAGTGCTGAAATGTAGGCAGATGATGGGGCGAAGCAGAGGGATGAGTCACGTAGAAGTGGGCGAGCAGCCGTAGACGGTATACGCCCCGGCCATCGTAACGCAGCCCAGCGGGCAGGTGACCGTTCCAGTTGTGCGGTCGGGTGCTTGCTGGTAGCACAAGACGGCGTCGACGTGCGGCGGGACGAACAGCAGGAGCACGAAAGCGGCGAATAGGGCGACGATGAGCGGACGGGCGAGCATCACGGACGAGAAGCAGAGGAGAGCAGAGAGAGGCGGGTGGAACGGATACAGGAAGGCGTCGAGCGGCCGAACTGCCCGCTTTTTATACCCGCAGGAACGGGTCGCTTCCCACGCAAATTCTAGGATGCAACCATTAGAGAGCATCTCGCTCTTATTCCGACGCCTTTTCGGTGCAAATTGCCCGCCAACGCGAACACTTCCAGTCGCCTCTGTCTTTAGCCGAGAGTAGTCGTCCACTCTCGTACGTCCTTTGTGTCTTCTTTTCGTGCAGCTTCCGCGGCCCAACCTGCTGCCCACGAAGTCAGCCGCTCGGTTTACTTCGAATTTGCTCACGTGCGAATCGTTCACTCACAACTCTGCAGGAGGAGTGGCCGCTCCACCTTTGCGACAAATCGTTCATTTCGTTCCATCTTCCAGCCGTTTGCTTCAAACGCTTTTTAATCACACACCTGCTCTCACTTCTTCCGCGCGCGCGAGTTCCCCCTAGCATCCCACAAACGAGCGGCCAACAAGAAACAAGGCAACCGACGAGTTTATTCGAGCCAACGGACACGAAAGAAAGCGAAACAGCAGGAGAACGAAAAGACGGGGGTCGGTGGGCATCGACGAGGAGCTCACAATCAGACGTTGAAGCTGATGTCGTCGTTGGCCGGCTCGTCCGTCTTCTCGACGTCGCGCCCGCCGCCCGCACGAACTTCCGCGACCGCGCCGCCGACTGGGGTGGCGGCGCCGCTGGCCGGGGTGACGGCGCCGCCGGTGCTCGTGCCGTAGGCCGGGGCGGCAGTGGAGGCGACCGGGGCGGCAGCGGAGCCCACCGGGGGCGCAGCAGGGGCGACACCGAGTGCTCCGCCTTGGGCTGCCTGCAGTCGCTTCTGGTAGATCCTGTAAGCGGAGAGCGGTTAGTGTGTGAGTGAGCAGAGGGGGATGAAGGAAGTGGTTTGAGGAGAGCAGGGAGGATAGGGACTCACACGAAGCCGGCGACGGCGCCGCCGATGCTCAGGCCAATGCAGCACAGGACGAAGAGGACGATGAGGACGATGGTGCCGGCGCTCAGTCTGCCGTTGCAGAGGTCCGTGCTGCAGGAGCACGCTTTCATCGCGGGCCAGTTGACGCAGGTATCCCTCAAAGGTGGGGTGAATGTTGGAGAAGGAGAGGGGTAGAAGACTTACGACCCAGAACCATACGAGCAAGTGTAGACCCACGGTCCGTTGGCCACGTACCCGTATTCGCAGTGGCCACAATTGTCCGCCACATGCGTGCTGCCGCCGCCGTAGTCGCTCTGGTAGCACCGAATCGCGTCCACGTGCGGCGGGCCGGCGAGCAGCAGGACGAGGGCGCCGGCGAGGAGGAACAACGGCGAGGAGCGGAGCATTTCGGACGAACGGGGGCGAAGAGAGGCGGGTGGAACGAGAGATCGAAAGGCCCCGGGCGGCCGATCCGACCGCCTTTTATACTCGCCCGAAGGAGCTGCTCGAATGCAAATTGCAACGCGCAATCCGCTCGTTCACGGGGGGCAATCGCTCCCGTTTATTCCAACGGCTTTTCGATGCAAATCACTCGCTCCGCTTCGAAAGCATCCGCCTGCTCTCTTGTTCGCAGTCGAGAGCGGTCGCCTTTCTCGTCCGCTTCTTGCGAATTCGTCCGTTTCGGAATGCCGTCTAATCTGCTCGAGCTAATCGCTCCCATTCGCTCCGCTTGCCGTTGATTTCAATCAATCAACTGTTCGCTTCAAATGCGTTGGTTCAAGGATCGTTTCTGCTTCCCCACGAGACGCCGTGAGTCCACTCCACCACTCGCATCAAACGGCAAACAAAAGAAGCTGCACCGACGAGTTTATTCGCCCCGACGCCCACGAACAACGAGAGAACGGAAGAGCGGAAGGAAGGGAGTCAGTAGGGGATCAGACGTCGAAGCTGGTGTCGTCGCTGGCCGGCTCGTCCATTCCGCCGGCATTCTCGACGTCGCGGCCGCCGCTGTCGCGCGCGTCCGCCATCGCGCTGCCGGTGCCCGCGCCGTCGGCCGGGGCGGCGACCGCAACCGCGACCACCCCGCCTTGAGCCGCCTGCTGTCGCTTCCGGTAGATCCTGCAAGCGGGTGCGGTTAGTAGGTGAGTGGACGGAGTAGATGAGCGGAGGAGAGGTGGATGGACGAGAGAAAGGAGATATAGTGGGAGCGAGTGGTGGGAGGATGAGGGGAAGACTCACACGAAGCCGATGACGCCGCCGATGCTCAGGCCGATGCAGCACAGGACGAGGAGAACGATGCCAACGATGGCGCCGGCGCTCATCGGAGCATTGCAGTTGTTCGTGGTGCAGACGCACCCGTAGCTGCGGTCGCCGCTCGAGCAGTGTGCCCTGCAAGAGGGGGTGAGTGAAAGAGGAGAGTAGGAAAGGACTCACGAAGTATACGCATAACCGCAGTCGTAATGATATGGGCCGTTGTTCTCGTACCCATAAGAGCAAGTCGTACACCAGTCGATGGTTCGCCCGGGGATTCCGGTTTCGGGATAGTACTGGTAGCACTTAAGCGCGCCCACGCACGGGGGTCCGGCGAACAGCAACACGAGGGCGCCGGCGAGCAGGAACAGCGACGAGGAGCAGAGCATCGCGGACGGACGGGAGCGGGAAGGAGTGAGTGGCGAGGAGCGCGGAGAGCGCGGAAGGAGTGAGTGGAAGCGGACACCGAAAGGCGCCGGCCGCCCGATCCGACCGCCTTTTGTACCCGCCCGAACGAGTCGTTCGGATGCAAATTGCGGTGCGCAATCGGCTCGTCGACGAGGGCGATCGTTCGTGCTTATTCCGACGGCTTCTCGATGCAAATTCACTCGTTCTGCTTGCCGATCGGCAGTCTACGCCTTCGTTTGTCGTCGGGAGCGGTTGCTGCCCGTTCGCTTCTCCGGACTCCGTTCGTTTAGACGGTGATCCATTCAGTTCGAATTAGCCGTTCACCCCACTTGCCGTCGTCTTTAGTCAGCAATAGTCTTCTGATTTGTCGAGATCTTCGTTCGCTTCCGCTTCCAAGTGTGCCACAAATCGACTTCCCCTCGATCAAGCCCAACGGAACAGAATCGACGATTTTATTTCACTACACGCACAACAAACGAAGAAAGGGGGACTGATTGCGGGATCCGGCGGCCTCAAACGCTCAACGAAGCGATGTCGTCGCTGGTCGCCGTCGAGCTCTCGAGCGACACGTCCGCGCCGACGCTGCGGCGAGATCCCTGGACAGAGTCGCCGCTGTCGAGCGTCTCGTCGCGGGCGGCCGCTCGCTTCTGCTTGCTCATCACGGTCCTGAACGAATGGGAGGCGTGAGCGGAGGAGGGAGAAGGTGGAGGAACTCACGAGTTGTTCTTGCGGGATCCCCGGACGGAGGCGACGCTGGCACGCGTCTGCTCGTACTTGCGCTGCTTTCGGCTCTTGCGGATCCTGAAAGCAGTCGGTGGGAGAGGAAAGAGAAGGAGGAGAACGAACGCGACCCCAATGCAGCACCCGCTGAGGCTGGAGCAGAGACAGCAGCAGATCGGTACGCCGAACCACAGCGCCATCATCGCAAGGCCCATGTTCAGGCCCTCGACGAAGCCGAACGGCGCGTTGTACAGCTCCGTGGTGCATGCGCACATTTCGACGTCCTTGACGTTCTTGCAGCCGCTCCATCTGAAACGAACGAGTGGGGGGGTGAGTGGGCGGAACGACGGAAGGACGGAGCAGGGAGAGGAAGCGGCGGAAACTCACCCAGGAGGGCCGCGAACACACACGCGCTTCGTGGGCACGTACCACGCCTGTTCCGCCGTCATGCAGTGGCCGCAGCCCGTGCTCGTCATCAGCGGATGGTACTCGCCGGGCGGCACGAAGTTCACGGCGCATTTGAGCGCCTCCACCGGCGTTCCGGCGAACGCGAGCAGCACGAAGCCGGCGACGAGCGGGACGAGCGGGCGGCGGAGCATCGTGAACAAGAGAGCGGCCGAACGAGCGGCCGAACGAGCGGAGGAGGAGGAGCGGAAGGAAGAAAAGGACGAAGAGGAGCGGGTGGAAAAGAGCAGGAAGCACGAAACGCCCGATTCGACCGCCTTTTGTACCCGCTGGAACGAGTCGTTGCTCATGCAAATTCCAGTGCGCAACCCACTACTCAACTCAAATGCCTTCGGGTTGATTCCCGCTCTTTTCCGTGTGCAGATTGCTCGATCGCCTTCATCGTTGCTTCCTCTTTGCCGAGCCGAATGCAGAAGCTTCTTGCACTCACAATGAAATGGAATGAACGCGATGAGGAGATGGTTGCTGGTATTGATTTGTTCAAATTTTTACGACATGGAACGAACGAAATTGGCTTATTTTGGACCTCTCCGCACAGCCGACTTCTTTTGCTTCATTTCCGCAACGGGTGGTCAAACACATTGAGCACTCCAATATTTTTGTGACTGTCACCTGCAATCCCCGTTCGATCGACACGAATCGAGCGCCTTCTGTCTTCGTGGAAGAGCGAGCGGCAAGCGGTCACTTTCACGCGCCGCCGCCCGGAATGCGAGCGCGATTTTCGTGGCGCCGCGCGCTTCGATCCGCCGCCGCGTGTGCGGAATTTTCGAGCGCCCAAAAGCGGACGCGCAAAACGACGCCGCGCCGCGTCCATCGGCTGGCAGAACGATCGGATTTCGATTCGTTTCGATTCGTTTCGATCGTCCGCAACGGTCCGCGATGAGCACGAAATGGTCGAAATCGTTGGATGTAAGCGAGCAATTTGATGCGTGAGTAAATCCGTGCGTTTTCTTGCAGGAATTCACCGAATTTATTCGCTCGGGGCTCCGCAACGACGTCCCGTCCGAATCGGTGGAAGAGGACGCGATTGCGGTGGACACGCGCGTCCCTCATCACCTCATTGCGGTAAGTCCGTTCTTTTCTCCCGTTTTTATCGCCCGCATCGGTTCAGGACTTCTACAACGAAAATCCCACCTTCGAGCAGACGATTCCGATCTCCACGTTCGAGGCGGTCTTCGGGGCGCCGGGCCGACGTTTCGCGAAGTACGGCGACGTCATGGAGCTCGCCAAGGAGTTCGTTCAAATGTACGCCGATGTCGAGCTCCTCACCGAGCGCGCGGGCGGCCGCACGACCATCGAGTGGCGGAAATTCGTCCCGCTGGTCGCGGAGCTCGTCGGCGTTATCGTCGAGGAGATTCGTGGGCGACCGCGCGATCCCGATGACAACCGGGACGAAGAGGAAATCGAGGTGAATTCTTACCGTCTTCTTTCATCCCCCGATGTAGAAAGAACTCGACGGCTACCGCGAGTACGTGATGGACTACGTGCGTTTCGTCCTCCTGCACGAAACGTACGCCCAGCAGACGGAGCGCGACGAGCAGGACGACAAAACGCTTCTGTCCGTCTACGACATCGTTCATTCGGGCGTCCTGGACGATCTCCGAGAGCCCACGCGGTGCGATTGGTGAGTGCGGGCGTGGATCATCGAATGCTGACCGATTTTGTGGTGATTTCAGGACCAACTACGATGTTTTCGTTCTTCTGCGCACGTGCTACGACAAGCTGATGGTGAGTTCCCTTCCGTTCTTTGTTGGATGCCCGCCGTTCCTTCGTTTAGACCAAGAGTGAGCGCGGGGGCATCGAGACGGCCGGCGGGCTCGCGTACGATTTCTCGCTGTCCGGCTCCATCGTCACGTTCACGCCCGCCTTCTTCTCCGCCCTGTGGGCGCACATGGAGCGCATCGGGTGGGTGCGGGACGACCTGCTGATGTTCCGCGAGTACCTGCACGTGCGTCGTTTGTTGTACTACACGAATGTGAGTCCTCGGTTTGAATTTGAAGTCAATTTCTTCCGTTTGCAGTACAAGAAAGGTCGCCGCTTCCTCTTCGACGTGCTCGACTTCGACATGGACGGCGCCATCGGCCATTTGGACCTCGTCTACTTCTACCGCTCGCTGGCCATTCAGTACGCGCGGGTGTACCCCGAGCGCTATTTCCCCAACGAAAAGGAGGCGATCATCGCGTGGCTCGACCAAATTGCTCCGAACATCACGCCGAACCTCGAGTGGGCGGCCGCCGAGCGTCCCGTCGAGCAGATCTACCGGTAGGCCATCGATTTCGTCGATTATTCTTTTTTTGTTCGCTTGCAGCATCACGTTCGAGGACGTCGCCAACCACAAGTTCGGCGCCGACTTCCTGCACGCGTTGATTTCGTGCGACGGCTTTGACAAGGTCGACTTTCGCTACGACGCCGCCGCTCCCGAGCAGGACACCGAGGTGGATCCCGAGGAGGCGCCGCCCACGATCACGGCCGACGAGTTGGCGACGCTGCTCGGCTCCACGCAGACGCTCGTCGACGATGAGGATCTCGCCAATCATCGCGATCTGCTGCACATCGAGCTCGCGGAGGATTAGCGGACGCACGGCAGTCGATGACGGGCATTGGAATTCGGTTTTATTCACACAATTGTTCTTTTTTTGTTATCCACTGCAAGGACATAACTTTGAAGACGTTCACCTCATCGGTTTGATTGTTTTTCAACGAATTCAAGGGAACGTTCACCATTCTGCCCGTTCTCGAATGATGTGCTGCAGTCCGGACCTATCGGTGATTGACGGAAGTACGCGCGAGCGGCACGTGGCGGCCGAGAATCGGAGGCTGAAGATCAGCGCCGAACGGGACTGAAGACTCGGACGAACCGAGCGATCGGATGAACGCGCTGGAGGACGGTAGGAAAGGAACACGCGGACAAGCGATGGAATGAAGCGGGGCACATCCGGCAGATTACTCGAGGATTTCGTCGCAACTCGCCGGTCAAGTAAACAAAAAACAGAACACGATTGAAACGTCTTTATTGCCGTTAGATGCACTTGACACGACGAAGAACGAAGTCGAAGATCAAACGGTGAAAACGGCGACGTCGCCGTCCGATTCCTCCGTTTCTCCCGCCAGTTCGAGCGGCTCCTCCGCGCCTCCGCTCTCGCGGCTGTGCGCTTGAACGAACGAGTGGAAGAAGTCGACGAATTCGCTCGTTGCAATCGCTTCCTCCTCCCTTCGCTCGTGGTCTTCTGCTCGTCGTCCGTTGACCCTTGTTTGCCCGTCGAAGTCCACCATGTCTCTTTCGTTGTTTGCAATCTCCACTAAATGCTACTGCGACCGTTGAACCTCAGTTATTTTCTCTACGTCCCAGTGTTTTGTCCGTTCTTCCGCGTCGAAAAAGTCAATCGTTCGCTTGCTTTCGGTCCTTCATCCACTGATCGTATAGCGTGACTTTCTACCGCTTCCTTCCAGTCCTTGCATTTGTCCCTCCGATTCTTCGGTCACCCAGAAAACTCTGGTTGGTTCCTCGTGGGAAAGATGCGCGCGTTTGTGCAGTGCCGAAAGAAAGATCGACCTCCTGCACAGGTCCGAAGGAGCAAAAAGAACGCCGTTGATTGCGTTCACGTCGATCTGCTGGGAAAGTGGGCCGCGAGAGACAATCCCAGCGCTGACCAACGCAATCTCGACGCTGCTGTCCGCAGTGGGAGTGACCGCTGCCCGCATTTAAGGCGGCCTGCTGCAGTGGAGGGGCACCAAATCGACGGGGGCGACCGGGTCGTGTGCTCCCGCTTTCGTTCGTTCGCTCACTCACCATCAGTCCGTTTCCAGCAGGTTCGTTCCTCTTCCTCCTCCTCGCTTTCCTCCTTCCTTTCGATTCCTCGTCGATCCTCCCCGCTTCCTCCAATCCCCCAATTCATCGTGCTCTCTTCCAGCAATGCCCGCCTGTAAGCACTCGTCGCTGTTCACCGCCGTCCACTCGGTCCGCTTCGACGAGGGCGTGTGGACGAGCCCGAAGCTGCCGCTGCCGTTCCGCCGTCAAACCACCGCCCACCTCGAAATTCGGAGCAGCGGGAGCGAAACGGCGAACGTGAAGCTCGCGGTCGAGGGCGACAGCGGCGGGCTGAAGTGCGAACTGTGGGCGCGCGACACGAACGACGCGCGGCCGTATTTGGGTGAGTTCTTTTCCGTTTTTTGGAGTTGGCCAGCGAGGGCGGCAAGTGGGTGCGAACGGGGGATGGTTGAAGCGAAGCGGGGCAATTGGTGTGGTTCCGGGGTTGTTCGGACGTCTAAGAAGCTTGGGGATTCCACTCGCAGAAAGCTCATGGCCATCCCCGAGTATGAGCACTCTCCTCCAAGTCCTGACCGCAATTCCCGTCCTCTATTCTGCCCGCCCCAATCAACCCCCGACTCGAAATCAATTTCGCTCGTTTCAGTCGGCGCAATGGCCGTGAACGAGGAGAACAGCCTCGGCTTCACCGTCGAGAACCCGACGCTGTTCTGCAAGCTGTGGACCGACGAGTGCTGGATTTGCGACGAGCGGATCGAAGCGGCGGTCGCGACCGTCGACGCCCTAGAGAAGGCGAAGGACGAGCGTTCTTCGCTGAAATCTGAGGTTCGTTCACTCTCCTCCATTTCATTGATCCTTCCATTCAGGTCGAAGAACTCGAGAAGAAGCTTGGGGAGCAGCAGGACGTCTTCGCCGAACTCCAGGAGCTGCTCAACAACGGCGAGAAGAAGGTAGTCGATTGGAGCGACTTGAAGACGGCGGTCCTCGAACTCCTGTTCTCCGTAAGCACCCTCCTTTCTTTTACTCCAGTGTTTGTTCATTCGTCTGCTTTCAGAAGCAATCGTTCAAGCTGAAGTGCGAGGTGCAAGAACGACAAACGAAGGAGGACGCCGCTAAGCACGGAGAAGTGCAGCTCGAGAACTCGGCCTTGAAGAAGAAGGTGCGTTCTCTTCTTTCTGTCCATCTAGAGCCTTTGCTCCATCTCCTAGCACCAGTAGCTCAACTCCCGATCGCTGCTTTCAGGTCCCCGAACTGCAGGAGAAGGTCGCCAAGCAAACGGACGCCTTCGCGTGGTTCAAACTCCACTTCGCTTCAAGCAACACGCAAATGGAGGAGTGGAGCGACGTGAAGGAAGCGTTCGTCTCTTTGATGGAAGAGGTACACTCCCTCACTCATTTCTTCCCTTGATCCGTTCGTTTAGAACAACTCGCTGAAAGTGATGCAAACAGCGCACATCGCCCTGCTGAACGCCGCCCAAACGACGAGCGCCGGACGGAAGGACGTGATCGAGGGACTCCAGGAGGCGCTCCACGCCCAGAAGCGGGAAATCGCCGAGCAGAAGCGGGAGATCGATTGGCAGAAGCTTCTCGTTCGCGCCCAGCGGCGGGAGATGGACGAAATGAACGAGGAGCAGTCGGTCCTTGCCACGGAGAACCTCCGCCATGAGGCGTTCAAGCGGCAGCTGCTGGAAAACCGCGCGGTGCTCGAGGACGAGGTTCGCCGCTTTCCTTCCGTCATTTCACTCATCTCTCTCGCTTACAGATCGAAGCGTTGAAGTCGAAGGTGCACGAGCAGCACGCCCGCTTCTCGCCCGTCGAGCGGGAGCTTCAGGCGGCGATCGAAGCCGAACGGCGGAAATCGGAGCTCCTCGCGGCGGAAGTCGCCGCCAAGAAGCTGGAGCTGGAGCTCGCCGCCAAGGAGGTGAGTTCCCCGTCCTCTTCCCCTTTAATCCATCGGTTTAGAACAAGAAATCGATGGACGCGTGCCGCCTGTTGGGCGACAAGCTCGCGCAACGCGGCGTCCTCCTCGCCGCCTTCATGTCCACCGAGCAGGCGGGTCGCGTGTTGGCGGCCGCCGTTCAGCACCTCCCCGCCGGCGCCTCGCTCGCCGACCTCGTGCTGGAGCACTACGAGGAGCACGGCCAACTGCTGCCTTTCCTCCTTTCGCTCGACTGGCTCCTCGGGGAGGACGTGGCCACCTACCGAAAGATCTTCGAGTTCGTCCAGAAGCGAAAGCAGGCGGTTGCTGCGGCCGTCACGCAGTGATGATCGATGTCGATGCTCGTCGATTATTGATAGTCTAAATGTCTCTATGGCTTCCATTTCGTTTGTTTGCTTTGTTGTTGTTTGTGGTAATAAACGAAGAAAATACCAAGAGTCTCGAACTTCGAGCGACTTCTCGTCGTGTGTTAGACGGCAGCAACGGAAGGCGACGAACCTAATTCGTTTGGAGTAGCGTTGAAGAAAAAAGGCGAGCAGGGACAAAGGTGGGTAGTCGGCGGAATCAGTCGACTGCAGAGACGGTCGAAGAAGAAGAGAAGCGGCTGAGTTTGACGGGGAACACCGAGGAGACCGACGGGCTTCGCGTTGCCCGATGAATTTGCGTAGCGATCCGCGGGGAATAAGAGCGATCGTGTCTCGCAAGCTGGAGTGATTGCGTCCCGGAATTTGCATCCGAAACGGCCGGTTCGGGCGGGTATAAAAGGCGGGCCGATCGACCGCCCCGCCCGCCTTCGTGCTCCGCTCTCCACCGCTCTCTCCCGTCCGCTTTCCCTCCGCTCGTCCGTCTGTCCGCGATGCTCCGCTCCGTGTTCGCTTCCGCCGTCCTGCTGCTCGCGCTCGTGGGACCGCCGCAAGTGGCCGCGATCAAGTGCGTCGCGAACTTCAACGGCGAGACGACCTTCCCGGAGGTGACGGTGGACGATTGCAAGTACTGCCGGTGGTGGACCAGCAAGAACAGCGACGCAACCCTCCGCCAGTGCTTGAAGGGATCAGGAACTGCGTGAGTCATCTTTTCTTTGTCCTCCCCACTCATCGCTCCCAATCATTTCAGGAAGATCGGCTGCGAGAAGATCGATCGCCTGGGCCTCGAGGCCTGCACGTGCGACTGGAGCTACTGCAACGCCTCGTGGTTCGATTGGGCCTTGTACGGGGGCATCGGCGTGATCGGGCTCTGCTGCATCTGCTGCCTCTCCAGCAGCACCATCGGCATCGTCGCGTGAGTCCCTTCCGCTTCCTCCTCTCCATTAATCTCATCGCTTCGTTCAGGATCGTGACGAGCAAGCAGAAGGGAGCGGCCGCCCGCGACGAAACGCTCGACAGCGTCGTCTCCGTTCAGGGATCTCGCCGCAGCGTCGGCGCGGACGTGTCGCTCGAGTACACGAGCAGCGACGACATCGTTTCGTCGGTTTGAGGCCGCCCGCTCGAAGACGCCCGACCTCACGAACAGTCCCCCCTTTCTTCTCTTCTTTCCTTCGTTTGTTGTGCGTGCAGTGGAATAAAATCGTCGTTTCTGTTCCGTTCGCTTGTTTTGATGGAAGGGGAAGTCCATGGTGCAAGTCGTAAACAAACGGCGGTGGACGTAGACCCCGACTAACTAAAAAAAGACCGTCGCTTGCTGGAGTCGACGGCAAGCAGAGCGAACGGAAAAGCGGAGCGGTTGGACGACTTCCGAAACCGAACGACTCCAGAAAAAGCAAACGAGAAGATCGACGACGAAGCAACGGAGACGACCGCTCATCGACGTGAACATGAACGTAGATGCCGTTTTCGAAGTGGCGCGAGGGATTTGCATCGAGTAGGCGCCGGAATAAGCACCAGCAATCGCCTTCGATTGCGCACTGGAATTTGCATCCGAGCGGCTCGTTCGCGCGGGTATAAAAGGCGGGCCGGTCGACCGCCCCGCCCGCCTCGTGCTCTGCTCTCAACCCACCGCTCTCCGCTCTCTCCTTCTCCTCACTCTCTTCCGTCCACGATGTTCGCCCGTTCGCTCGTCGCCGCCTTCCTGCTGCTCGCGCTCGTGGGACCGCCGCAAGTGGCCGCCATCAAGTGCTACGCGGACGCCAACAACTTCGGCCCGATCACGCCGACAACGTTGGACAACTGCCAGAGCTGCTTCTACGGGTACGCTCGCGACGGCTTGTACCACTACGTTTGCTGGAATTGGGGAAAGCGAACGTAAACCACTTTTTCCGTTCACCACTCACCCGCTCTTTCAGGGACGGTTGCGAAGACGGCCCCCACGGCAAAGCGTGCTTCTGCAACACGGACAACTGCAACAGGGAAAACGGCAACACGGGCGGCCTGAGCACGGGCGCCATCGTCGGCATCGTCCTCGCCGTCCTCTGCTGCATCGGCCTGATCGTCGGCGGCGCCGTCGCCGGCTTCGTGTGAGTTCTCCCACCATCCTCCCAGCAGTCGTTCCCACCATCTCCTTTCTCCCGTCCATGCACCTCCCCTCCGCTCAATTCCGCCATCTTCCTTCATCTCCACTCCGTCCACTCACCCATTAACCGCTTCCGCTTGCAGGATCTACCGCAAGCGACAGCAGGCGCCTCAAGGCGGCGGACTCCCGGTCGCCGCCGCTGCCGCCCCGGTCGCCTCCACTGCCGCCCCGGTCGCCTCCGCCGCCGCTCCGGCCTACGGCACGAGCACCGGCGGCGCCGTCACCCCGGCCGGCGGCGCGGTCGCGGAAGTTCGTGCGGGCGGCGGGCGCGACGTCGAGAAGGCGGACGAGCCGCGCAGCGACGACACCAGCTTCAGGGTCTGATCCCCCTTGGCTCTCGTCCTTTCTCTGGTTTATATTCGTGTGTTGGGTGGAATAAACTCTTCGGTTCACTCCTTGCTTCGATTCGTTTGCTTGGGGGGACGTTGAGGGAACTCGCGGCATCATTTGGAGAAGCGAGAAGCGGTCGTAAGGCGTCGACAAGTTGAAGCAAGCCGAAGAAGTGCGTGAAGTCAAATGCAAGCGACAGCAAACGGCGGAATCGGTCCGATTGGACGACTTCTGGAACGATACCGAGAGAAACGAACGCGGAAGAGCGATCGCTTTCAACGGCGAGCGAGAGCGGCAACAGCCTCGATCGAAGCGGAGCGAGTGATTTGCATCGAGAAGCCGTCGGAATAAGCACGAACGATCGCCCTCGTGGACGAGCGGATTGCGCACCGCAATTTGCATCCGAAGCGGGCGGATCGGTCGCGTATAAAAGCCGAGCAGTCCGGCCGCCCGCCGCCTTTCGGTGTCCGCTCTCCACTCACTCCCTTCCGCTCTCCTCGCCACTCACTCCTCTCCGCTCTCGTCCGAGATGCTCCGCTCCTCGCCGCTGTTCCTGCTCGCCGGCGTCCTCGCCCTGCTGCTCGGCGGACCGCCGCAAGTGGAGGCCGTCACGTGCTACGTGGGGACCAGCTCCAGCGACGCGTACACGCAAAGCGGTTGTGCGAGTTGCATGTACGGCTACGTGCGCGGCGGCGGCTATGCCTACACTTGCAGCGGTCCGATTTCTGCGTAAGTCCTCTTATTCGTGTTCGCCACTCACCCGCCCCTTCAGGGATTACTGCGAGAACTACCCCTGGGGCAAAGTGTGCTACTGCAACACGGACTACTGCAACAACCCGGCGCTGGCCGTCGGCTGGATCATCTTCATCATCATCGTCATCTGCTGCTGCCTGTCCTCGAGTGGTGCCGGTGTGGCCGCCGGCATGCTGTGAGTTCTCCCGCCTCTTTCCGTCCACTCACTTCTCCTCCTTTCTCTTGTCCTTTCACTCATTTCCCTCCGCTTGCAGGATCGCGAAACGCCGCCGCGAGGCTCAAGGCGGCGCGGTCGTGGCGGCGCCGGCCGGCAGCGGAAGCGTCGTGGTGGAGGGGCGCGACAGCGGCGGCCGCGACGTCGAGAAGGCCGGCGGAATGGACGAGCCGGCCAGCGACGACACCAGCTTCGACGTCTGATCCCTTCGTCGATCCTTTTGCCAACGTCCATTGACTTCCTTCCGCTCTCCCGTTCTCTCGTTGTTGGTGTCCGTCGGGTCGAATAAACTCGTCGCTTCGCTCGTTCCTTGTCTGCAGTTTGTTGAAGATGCAAACTTTTCGTGAGAGGGGAGCGAAACGAGAGACGTTCGACTGGTGGGAAGGCGGAAGCAAAAACGGACGAGTCCAACCAAAAGAAACTAGAATTTTCGCTGAAAGACGCATGACCGCGAGGAACAATCTAATCAAGCGGTCCAAACACCGCTGATCTTCCTTCCTGAACTCAATCAAGTAGCGCCCTCGATCACGCAGTGGCGTCCGGTCGACGAGCGCCCACAACGAGCAACCGCCAGCCGTTTGCGACCGCCGACCGCGCCGAAGCTCTCCTTTCCGCTTCCAGCTCGTCATGTCCGACCGCCTGCCGTCGATCGAAGGCGGCCTGTTGGCGTCGGTCGTGCGGAATTCGACGTTCCCGAAAGGCGGACGAGCGACCGCTGATGGGCGTTTCGTCTTTCAACTGTACCGCGGCACCTGGAAGTGGAGCGTGCAGCGTTTGGACACGTGGAGCGGCGAGCAGATGTGAGTGAGCAATCGGATTGATTTGTTGCAGCTTTCTTTGTTGTCTTCAAGAGAAATTCTACCTGTTTACCCATATTTTCGGGTAGATCCGTTCATTTCAGCACATTCATCGACGCCAAACGTCGCTCAGGCGGCCGGTGTTTTTTGCAAGACGCGCTGAACGCCGACACGCCTCTGATCACGCAGCACATAAACCACCGGGTCGCTCTTCTGTGGCGCGCGTATTTGGACACCGCGGCGCGAACCTTTGATCTCGGCGAGATTTGCGCCGTCGAACGGGATCATTTGGAGCACGTCGACTGGTGCTACGCGGGCGACGACCGCTTCGTCGGCTTCTTTCGGCACGAGCAGCCCACGCGCGTGTGTTTGATCGATGCGCGCGCAAAAACTCGCACCGAACTTGGCACGCTTCCGCTTTCCGACGGAATCGATCGTTACCACTTGAACACAAAGACGAAGCAGATCTACGAACAGACTTTTTGTATGAGAATCTCTCGCATCTTCCGCATTGTTGAAGGCGCTGACGGCAGCCGCATCGAAGAGCTTCCGCTTACCGAGCAGTACAGGCAGGAAATGGTTCCTTTATGCGTTACTGTCTTTAAACATCAGTAGTTACTTTTAGGACCGCCTGATCGGATATGAAAAGATTTGGACGTGCAGGAACTCTCTGCTGTTCATCGTCCAGAACCGCCCGCATTCCGTCGACCAGTCGGTGCAGCTCCAAGTGGTCGATTTGGACACGGCGGACACCCGTGAATTCGTTTTGAACTTGAGGTTCACCATCGAATGTTGGTCTGACGCTTCGCGGGTGTTCGTCGATGAGGACGACGTGCTCGTCGTCTACGGGCACAACGAGGCGGAAGGCGAGCACACAGTCCGCCGGTTTCCGCTTCGCTTTGTCCAATTCTTCGCTCTCCGTTCTCACGGTCTTCTTTTGCAGCAAACCCGAACGCTTGACGCTGTTGGCGTTCTTTGCGCTGTCTCGTGATTTCGACTTTCGTTTTCCGCTTGGCCGATTTCTAAGGGGCTTTCATTGATTGTAGTAACGTTTCTGGCTGTATAAAAAGAATCGTGTTCTTGCAAGCGGAAAGGCTGCTCGTGGTGCTGGAGCAGCGAGTCCGTCTCCGCAGAATGACGCTCAACCCCTTCCGTCAACAAAGGAAGGCTGCTACGACGGCTGCTTGAAGTTCAGCAGCTGGAGAAGGAGGCCGAATGCACAAAAACGAAACATAACGCTAAGGGATTCTGAATGACTGGTCGAACGGCCATCGCCGTCACTCCAACTCGTCGTCGAGCGGCGAGGAAGTTCATGGAGTGCCGAAGGCACAAGAACCCCGCCTTGACTGCAACCGACAAGCCGCACAATTCGTTAGATTTTTTATTCACAACAAACAGCAACAAACAAGCGAATAGACAAACAACTCACGCGGCCTTCATCATCTCAACGACCTTCTTGTACGTCTCGTAGTCATCGGGCAACAACGATTGGATCGAATCGGCCACGAAGAGGCGCAACTTCCCGCCGTTTCCTTCCGCGAACCCCAGCACGTGGGCGGCGAGCTCCTCGTTGTTGTAGCGGGCGGCAAACACGAGCAGGTCGGGAGCGTTCCCCTCGGAGACGCTGGCTTTGATCCACTCCTGCAAGCAGAGGATTGGAAGAGAGTGGAGGGAACTCACGATCAGTGCGGCCTTCTCGGTAGCCAACGATTCGTTTCGTTCTTCCAGCTGTTCGATCTGAAAGACAACTCATCGTTTAACCATCAATCGAATCGATCGAATCAATCGAATCAACAGAGCGCTCACCTTCCGCTCGGCCGGCACTCGTTTTTTCATCAGACGAACGACTTCGTCCGCCGCCGCCGCCCATTTCGCACGCTCCGCTTCGATCTCGGCCTGCAGTTCCCGCTGGGCGGTGGAGAAGCGATTCTGCTCGTCGGCGAGCTTCGACTTCAGCCGGTCGACCTGAACGAACAGAAAGAGGGAGTGAGCAAGTGATGTAAGAAAGCGAACCTCATCCTGCAGAGCGCCCTGCACTTCGCCGCTGACCTTCTCTTCTTTCATTTGCTCCGCGAGCTTCGACTTCAACGATTTGACCTAAAAGAACAGCGGAAGTGAGTGAGTGGGTGAAGGAAGGGAATGAACCTCGTTCGTGAGCTCGCCCTGCACTCCGGTCGCGAATTTCGCGTCGTCCATTAGCTCCGTGCACTTCGACTTCAACGCTTTGTTCTGGAACGAGCACAACGATCAAGAGAAAGCAGAAAGGCTGGAAGAGAAGCGCCCGATGGTGCTGGACAAAGTGGCGAGCAGCGGCCGCAGAACGTCCTTTTTGAGTTCAACGAATCGCCACTTTGTGCACACCCACCCTTCGACCCACCTGTTTCTCCAGCTTCCGGTTCAACATCGCCAACTCGTCGATCTTCTCGCGCTGCTCGACGATCCACGACTCGTGGTGTTCGAGCAGCACGCGGGAACCGTTCGTTTCTTTCTTCAGCTTCGACTTCAGCTCTTCCACCTGCAAACACAACGCATGAATTGAGAGCTGGAAGTGGAGCGAACCTCGTGCTTGAGCTGCTCGTGGGCGGCTTGCGGGACGATCTTCTTCTTGATCTCCTTTGCTGCTTCCTCCGCTCGCTGCAGCTCTCCGCACTTCGCTTCCAGCGCGGAGATTTTCGCCTGCAGCTCGGCGTTCTCCGACTTCAGCGTCTCGTTCTCCGACTTCAGCGTCTCGTTCTAAACAGCGGATGAGAAGGCAAGGGATCGATGAACTCACTTCTTCTTTGCACGCCGCGAGCTCCCCATCCTCGGTGGGTTCGATGCGAGTCACGAGCTGGGCGGTGGCAAGCGCACGAGATCCCGCCGGCCCCAAGTGCAGCCCGTACTGCGGATTCTAAACGAAGCGATCGATCAAGCGATCGACGGAGAGCGACGAACCACGACGTCCTGCTCGTACAAATTCGCGGCGTCTTGCCGGCCGATCGTCTTCAACTCCTCGTCGCGTAGCGCGCCCTTCTCGTCGCACACGTGCGCGTACACGCGGTGGACCAGCGGCGAGTTGCGCACCGCGTAGCTCAGGTTCACCGTCACGTCGTTGCCTGCAATTCGGAATGGTGAATGGAAGCTCGTTTCGAAGAGTTCACTATCAGTAGCGATGGATTTTGTTTGCAATCTTCCGCAAAAGCCACTGCCCCACGCAAACACCAGAAGAACTCACGAAAGTCAATCGTTCGTCCGTCCTCGCCCACCGTCCAAATCGCCGCCTTCAGGTCCCACCGACTGCCCTCGACCACCACTTTGACGACGCTCTCCAAATAGTGGCGCTCCACCTGCAGGCGGCATTTGGTGGTCGGACGGAACGGGAGTGGCTCTTCGGAACTGCGAACGGTGCGCCCCGGGAACTCGCCGGGCGAAACGGAGAGCACAAGCGCGTGTTGGCAGGCGGTCATCGTCGAAGAGACGGGTGGTTGGTGAGAAGGACTGAGAAGTGGGAGGTGAGAGAGCAGTTGGTAAAAAGGAAGGGGAAAAAGGAGTGGATGCTGGACTGGTCGATCGCAGTGGACTGGACCGCCGCCGCCGCTGCAAATCGGTCGACAGAGCCACAATCTCGTGCGAAGTGCGCCGAGGACGCCGCTTTCCGCCGCATTCCACCGCTTGGGTCGCCGCGTGGGTCAGCGCGTTCCCTACGTTTCGCAATCGGCGGCGTCCATTGACCGCGGGGGTTCCCAAGTCGCCGCCCGAGTACGAGAGAACCGATCGATCACTGCGATCAGCTCTTTCGTTACTGATCGGAGTGCCCAGGCCTCGCCGGAAAAGTGAACGTCTGCTTGTTTGATCCTCTCTCTCATGACATAAGTAAGACCAGCGGAGTCGCGGCCTTCGGCCACGATCAGCTTTGATGTGTTTTGAGATTTGAGACGAAGTTTGAACATTCACGGCACAGCACGTTCGGTCGTTCCGCAACAACCTGGACTTGCAAGGCAACGTTTCCCCTCAACCCTCCTCGCTGGCGACCTTTGACCCCTCGCTGCCCGGTGGTTGCGCAATCCGCCCACCTGCCCGCGCGCAGCGATTTTCCGCACCTTTAAATCGAAATAACTAACGAACGGATTAAGATGAGGAAAAACAAAAAACATATTTGGAATCAGCGTCAAAAACTCTACAAAATGGCTCGTGAACTTTTCGTTTTGCATCATTTTGCGTGACCGACCGACGGACATAGCGGATTGAGTTTTTGGATTTGAGTCGTTTATTCACACAACAAACAACAAACATCGAACCAACGAATTCACTACAACAACGACCAACAAACAAGAAGCAAACGAAGGATTGAACAGTTCACGCTCATTTCAAGAACGCGACGACCTTCATGAAGACCTCCGGTTCGTCCGGCAGCAGCCGTTGAATCGATTCCGCCGCTAGCAGGCGGTGCTTCCCGCCGTTCGCGGCAGCGAATTCGACCACCGCGTCGGCCAACTCGGGAATTTCGTGGCGAGCGGCCAGCACGAGGCTGTCGGCCGCGTTCTCGGCCGTGGTTCCCGCCTCCAATCGAGCGCACGCGTCGTGTACCACAGCCTAAAGCAACGAACTGAACGACGAAAGAAAAGAAGCCAACTTACGCCCAAGCCGGCCGCTTTCGCGGTCAACGCCGCGGATACGGCGGCCAGCTCCTTGGATTTGGCGGCCAATCGTTTCACCTGAAACAAGGGAGCAATAAGTGGAATGATGATTCATTGCAAAGAACTCACTTCTTTCACCAACACTCGAATTAGAGCATCTTGGCGGTCCCAGTCGGCTGGAGTGATCGGCTTGCGCTTCACGTTGCACTTCTTCTTCGAATGTTGGCGGTTCGCCATTACGAAGAGGGGAGGAGGAACAGAAGGATGGAAGCGAGACAAGCGGCGGGCAGCTCTGCTTTAAATAAGGGCTGGGCGAGCGGATGGGCGCTCATTCGATTCCACGCATGCAATCGTCGGCGCCTCCTTACCACGAGCAATCCCAAGCCGCCGCCTAGTGCGAATGAGAGGCCGAGTGGCGCCACAGCCGTTTTCTTCCCACTGCGACTGCTTGAGAAGTTGGACACTGGTAATGCGCAAGCCAGAGCCAATCGCTCACTCTCTCCAGCTTCGGCGAGCGAACGATCAACAAGCAGACAAAGGAGTGGGCGGAGGCGCGGCGGTGCAAAGAGCTCCTCGCTGCTCGTGAGTGTGTTCTCGGTAGTATAGTGGTGAGTATCCGCGCCTGTCACGTGCGAGACCCGGGTTCGATTCCCGGCCGGGAAGTTCACGTTTTTTGCCTCAACACTCGAAGATCTCAAACTTTTGCTAGCCGGTCGACGATTCGTGTTGATTCGCGGGCAGGACGTGAGGTCTCATCACAAAGCGATTGTTTCAAATAAAAACCTCGAACAAACCTATGGAGCTTCAGATTCGGCCGTGTATTGAAAACACTCCAGCGAACGATCAAACGGCATTCTTTCGACCTATGAGCTGAGCGCTTTCGAAGAGCGAGCAGAAGCGTTGAACGAGGGCATGTTTTCGTCGTGTTGATCACCGCAGTCCAACGTCCGCCGACCAGCGGGAGCGGCGATAAGCGGGCAGGAACGAACAGGAGAAATCAAACCGACGATCACTGTGATCATTTTGGCGTGCTGTCGTTTGAGACGAGCGGCAACGGACAACAAGATTATCCCGTCCTCTTTGTTCATTGTGGCCGCGCAAGCGTTCTACCTGCAGATGGAAAAAGCTCTCGCAGCACAAGCTGGAGCCCGTGAGCGGGAACCAAGATAAACCGACCATACTTCTTTTATGCTTTTTAATTGCATCAATTGCGGTTACTTGCGGCTGTTATCGCCGTCAAATGATGCAAGGAAACCGTTGAGCTGCTTCTCTGGGTTTCAACGAGCGAGCGGTCTCATTGACGTCAATCGACATTCGGGGATCAAACGGAAGAATGAAGGGGTCGGAGAGTGCTGAGGTTGATCACATGACCACCTGAGGCGGCCTACTTTTTAATTAAGCTTTCAGATACCAATGTATAAGCGATGATCGGCCGCACCCCAGCGGCAAACAATTGGCGCGAATAAAAGCGACCGATCGATTCGCTGCGTTCCCTACGGTTTGGTCCCCTTTCGACCTTCCAACCCGAAGGAATCGAAACGAAATGAAGACGGCGACCGTGTTGACGTCGATCGCCCTGTTGGCGGCGGTGGCGTGGATCGAAGCCGCCGGCTCGTTCGTGATGCCAATCAGAAAGCACCTGCCGACCGCCCAGCAAGTGTGGGCCCGCCGCGCGATGGAGAGAATCCGACCGTCGCGGCTGCGCGTCCACCGGTTGGCCACCGGCACGCAGGGCTTCAGCGACTACCTCGGTTCGTTCTTTCCAGCCGCTCTCCTTGAAATTTCTCGTGTTGCAGACAACTTCTACGTTGGGAACATCACGTTGGGCACGCCGCCCCAACCCTTCCAGGTCCAACTCGACACCGGCTCCTCGAACTTGTGGGTGGTCGACGTGTCGTGCCAAACGGACCAGTGCAACGGTCAAGACAACCCGTACCTCGGCCCCCGCTGGCAGAAACAAAAGTACGACTCGTCGGTACGTGCCCGCACGAATGCAGTCGGTACTCATTGAGTTGATTGCAGCTATTTTCGACCTACAAGCCGAACGGCACCTTCTTCGACATTGAGTACGGAACGGGCGAAGTGTGCGGCGAGCTCTCGTCGGACACCCTTGTTGTGAGTCCCCGCCTGTTCTTTCTTTACTCGTGATGCTGCAGGTCGCCGGCCTCACCGTCCCGGACCAGGTGTTCGGACGCGGCACGGCCGTGAAGGATCCGTTCGGCTACTTTCCGTTGGACGGCATCCTCGGCCTCGGCTGGCCGACGCTCGCCGAAGACCAGGTGACGCCGCCCTTCCAGGACGTCATCAAGCAGCTGGACGCGCCGCTCTTCACCGTTTGGTTGGATCGGTGAGCAGAAAGAAGCAGCTTTTAGACGACTCATGCGCGTTCAGCCACATCACGCCCTCGCTCGGACAACCCGGCGGTCAGATCACGTACGGGGCGATCGACAACGCGAACTGCGACACGTCCAACATCGTCTACGCGCCCATCACTCGCGAGCTTTACTGGCGGTTCAAGCAAGTTTGAGAGTGTGCATGGACTGGGCTTCGTACCCCTTGACATTTACCAGTACTCTCATATGAACGCTATCTGTCCCGTTTAGCGTGGACAGCTTCTCCGTGGGCACGTACGCGAACCCAACCACTTCCTACGCCATCTCGGACACCGGTGTGTCGACAAACAATTAGAGAGATGAACGAAAGGATGGTTTCAGGCACGTCCTTCATTCTGGCGCCATACGACGACCTGAACGCGATCGCTGAGGCGTCGAACGCCGATTACAACAACCGCTACGGATTGTCCGTGTTTCTATTCCCTTTAGCATCATTTAAATGCCGGGATTGAAGGTACACGGTGGACTGCGACGCCGCCAAATCGCTGCCCGACCTCGTCTTCACGGTCAACGGCCAGCAACTGAACATTCCTGCCACGGAGCACGTGGTCGACTTGGAGCTGGACGACGGCAAGTGCGCGCTGGCCATTGACGAGAACTTCGACGACGACGAGTGGGCATCCCATTGATTGAATGGAAATTACGCGTGTGTTTAGCGACTTCGGCTGGCTGCTGGGTGACCCTTTTATCCGCTCCTACTGCAACATTTACGACGTTGGCGGCGAGCGTATCGGTTTTGCCAAGGCTTTCCACCAGGAGGTTTAACCGAAGGGACGGTCCGAACTTCTTTTCAACGAATAAACAAGTAGCAATCGGTAAAAGCGTTTGTTAAAAACAGATGTGATGGACTGTGGAGAATAACTAACCAGTAAAATCGTTACACACGTCGGTTGCCGTCGAGCACGCAGGAGAACGACGAACGAGTGCACCGCCAACAGAGCGGATGACTTGCCGCTCTTCGTGTGCTTCCACTCGCCGTTTATCTCAACGAAAGAAGCGGTGGAACGAGAATTCCGTATTGCGAACACTTCTTCGAGTTCGCCGCCAACCAGACGGTCGTCTACTTGGGCCACGGCTTCCAGAGCGCGCAAAAGGTCGTTCGCTGCTTCCACTCGGCCTCCGCATTCCAGCGGCGACCTTCTCGCTGTTCGTTTTTCTTGTGGGCTAAAGACACCCGCTTTGCTACCCGCATCTCAACGTCTTCACCTCCCAGCAGGAGCAAAAACCGCCGAAGAGGACCCGCTTTGACCTCGCTTTGACCCGCCATCTTCCTTCCCACTCGCGATCGATCCAAACGGACAAGAAACAACCGAATTTATTCACTTTAACCTAACCAACAACAATCAACTACCACTTACAACAATCAGCTAACGGGAAACAAACACCTAATAATCCATCATCACATCAATCAAAACGAGAGGGAAGAGGCTTGTCCACGTGGCGACGGTCTACTGGCGGTAGCGGGACCGGACCTCCACTTGGTAGAGCGGTCCGCGGGCCGCATTCCGCGCGTCGATCTCGCGCTCGAGGCGCGTGTAGTGGACGCAGATCCAGCTGTAGAGCCCGATGGCGAACAGCAACACAAACCCGAGCCTGAACGAGAGGAAGAGGAGTGAGTGGAAGGAAAAAGAGAACGCACCAGCCAAGGATGACCTTCTTGTACCAGCCGTGGAACGGGATGAAGACGGCGCAGCGGCGCGTGAGCGCGGGGTGCGGCAGGGGCTCCACGCGCTCGGCCAGCGGGTACAAAGAGCCGTTCTGCAAGAAGAAGAGGGATGAGTGAGTGGGAAGTGGAGGGAACGAACCTTGGCCTCCGGGAAGTAGAAGCGGAGAAGGGCGTTGTGCGGTTCTTTGTTCCAAGTGTTTACACGAATTACGGCGACGTTCTTGGCTTTGAGAGCATCCAGGGACTTGTTCACCTGCTTGAAGAAGAGGCCGACGAACGGCTGATTCCGCGGAGGCACAGTCCACACCTGGGAAGCTTCGCTTTGGATGATAGTGTAGTTCGGATGAAAAGCGATTTGTCCGCGAATTAGCTTGCCCAAGTAGTTGCCGATGACATCTAAAACGGCTAACAAAATCACAAAAAAGTCAATGGACTTGCTTTTCTCCATTCCAAAAACCACCGAACCGCTGGAGTGACACTGCATCCAAGGGCAATTGTCTTCGCTTGCAATCTTCGAGTTAAGAAAGAAGCCGAGACTTGCGCTAAACACCTTTTAGGTTGGAATTTGAAAAAAACAAACAAACAAGGAATTCGACGAGATTCCCCACTCCAGGCACACGAACTCGACGTGCAGCGGGCCAGCGGTCTCCATCTCGCCCGTGAAGTGCATCGGGATCTCGAGGACCTCGCCCTTCGTCAAGTGCAGCGAGTTGACTACGCTGAAACAAACAGAATGAATTAGAGACGGAAGAAAGAACGAGGGAAACTCACACTCCGCCGTTGACCTCGTCGACGGCCAGGTAGCGGCGGTACTCGAGCGGGAGCCACTTGTTCTGCTTCACCACGAAGTACTTGTGGGCGGCGGTTTGATCGTCCTTGGAGTCGGTCGAGTCGGTCGCCTGGACGAGCGGGACGGCGGCGGCGAGGACGACGAGGACCGCGAGGGTCCAGCGGGTCCACGGCATCGCGACGAACGAGCAGAAATGGAGCGGGAACGGAGCAGCAAAAAGCGGAGCAAACGGGAGCGAATCGACCGATCGGTTCGAGCGGAAAGCAGCAAAATGCGGCGAAAAGCGGCGGTCCGCAGCCGACGGCGACCGCCCGGCTGCCACGTATTCCCTGCGGATCGCTCGCGGCGGGACCGCGCGCGCGTTCGAGGCGGAATTTCTGGACCGCTCGGGCGGACGGCTTCCACGCCTCCTTGCTGCTCGTGTTCCTTTGTTGTTCCGATTTACTGCGATCTGATCTTTTCGTCGTCTTAAACAATCACCCTATTCGCTCTGCTGCTCGGAGTCGAGCACATCGAGTGTTCAGTTAGAGATCAGGTGGTCATGATTCACTCGCTGCTCCGACCTCATTCACTTCTGCAATCGTTGCGACGCTCATCGGATCAGACAACGACTCTCGTGGTCGGGTGCTTGCCGCAAACCGGAAGTTGTTAGAGGCTCTTGAGGCCGCCGCCCTTTTCGTGTGCGCTGAAATCGCCGCTTCTTTGTTTGAAGACCATCGCGCTTTGCAACAGTAGATTGATCCCCCCGTAAACGGCGCTAACCGGTGCGTCTGTCCGACACACTCGCCTTCTCAACTTTTTAGCCGTTGCTCCAATCGAGCTGAAATTTTTTCTGGCTAGAGGAAGTCGTATGCGCGAAGTCCGAAAATGTGCATTTCGACCGCCGGCGGGCACGTTCACCGTTCCGTACCAACGTTCCGCGCCGTACCGTTTTTTGCGCACGGCCAAATTCTTCCGCCCTGTGGGCAAAAAGATGCACCATGAAACGAGGAACATTTTATCTGTTGACGGCATCATGGAGAAATGCCGTTGAAAGAAGTTGTGATCGCCCAAAGTCAGAAGGTCGAGGCGGAAAATCGAAGAGGTCCACACTCGGACGCGCCGTTCTCGCTTCCAGAAATTTTATTCGGCAAACGAAAAAAAAAGTACCTAGAAGAAGGTCGTGCGCATCTTTTGAACTCACACTTGACTCGGGAGGAGTTGCCAGAACCTCAGGCTCATGAACCGAAAATTTTGTGTTGGTTTGAAAACTTTGGCGAATTTCAATTGCGTCGTTCTCATCACACTCTTAACGTTATGACATGAACGTGGGGTCGTTCGAAAGCGCAGAATCTGGGCTTTACGGCTGTGTACATGCGGCTGCGCGAGTTTGGACAACTTGGCCCACGCACTCGTGCAACTGTAATGCACCAAATCGCGCAAATAACGGGCGGGTTTGGAAATGCGTAGACAGATCCTCTTTAAAGGAGGCAGGAATGTCAAGCACGTAGTTGCCCGTCTTTTCACCGTTTCAAATTTTTCAAACGGTGGATTGCCGATGAGCAATGAATCATTTTGTGGTAAGCACCTGCACTCCAGTTTTGCGGTCGGTTTCTTCGAGCCTCCCAACCAAAACTTATTTGTTTGGTTTGCTGCGATCAAAGCCGGCTTTTGGCGTTGTTTGCGGGCGGCAGATTCTCTGCGCGGGCTGTCGCGCACGGAAATTGCAATCGCGAACGACTTTCGCAGTTCGGATCGGTTTTTCTTGGTGTCGTAAGCGCAAAATGTAGTGAGCAGGCAGTTTTTGTTCAGGAACTGACAATTCGCTGGGTTTTAATCGCACCCAAACATTTGTGAAGCGCGACTCGGCGGACTTCCGTTGCGACGAACACTCGGTTTGTCAAACAGTCGACAACAGTATTCGATACGCACCTGTCTAATAACACCCCCAGCTGGAGACGGCGCGAAGCGCCGTCAACCGCTGGTTTCTAATAAACGAAAGAGAAGCCCCAACACGATCCGTTCGAGTCAGTCGGCCGGCTGGGCGGCGACGTCCTCCTGCACGCTGAAGATCGCGACGATCCGCAGCTCGACGGCCCGTCGCTGCTTGAGCGGCAGTTCGGCGAGGCGATGGCTGTGGTACGCGACGAACCGCTGCAGCTCGAAGTCGTCGGAGGCGGGCGGGAGATTCGCCTCGAGGACGGCGCCTTCTCGCGTGTGGTCGAGTGCACTGAAAAGAGAGGAGAGTGAGTGGAGGACGAGAAAAAAGACGCCCACTCGTCCTCCGCTCTCCGCTTGACGAACAGCCGCACGAAGGCCATCTGCTCGAAGTGGGCCCAGTTCGTGTGCACGTGGGTGGGCGCCTCGGCCGTGCGGCGCCGCAGCGTTGCGTAGTGGCTAAGCCCACCAGTCGGATGCGGGAGATCCCGCTGCCCGTTGGTTTGTAGTTGGAACGTGAGAGGCTCGAATTGGACCTCGGTTTACTCATTCTTTCCCAACTGCCAAGGGACGAGAGCGGCCTTTTATAGGCTCGGCCGGCGGGTTGGCCGCCCGCTCGTTCCCAAACAGCCGGTCTTCCTTGCTCACAAAATCGTGGCGTAGCGGCCGCGCAGGGAGTTCCATTTGGTCTGCGCATCCCTCCGTCCGCAAACACACGAGAGAAACGAAGAAAGACGGGAAACTCGCGTCGAAAGCGGACCTTCCGAGCGATCGCCTCCCAAATCGGCCGCTTCGACTCGCGGTTGTCGCTATAGCGCCGATCGAAGCGGTCGTAGAGGCCCGCCCGAAGGCGCACCTCCTCGATCAGCAGGCCGTTTGTGTCCACCCAGTCGTTCTCCGGCGCGTCGGGGGCATTTCGGCGGCCGGAAGAAGCGAGAAGAACCGACGGGCAGCGGCGAGCAGCCCCGCGGGGCCGGTGAGCGGAGTGTTCGCTCGAATAGATGCGGAGTTTTGCTCGGGATTCTGCGGCCCACTTCGATAGTTTTGCGTTCACAATCGGCGGCGTCAAACCGGCCGTTCCATCTACGAACTACATCGTCGACGTTCGTCCCCTTCTTTTCATCTCCTCACTCCCGATCGCTTGGTTCAGCTCGGCGTAGGCGGCGGCCAGTGCGTGGTTGTCTGTACGACGAAGAAGCCGCTTCGTCCGCTCGTTTACGACTCGCGTCTTGATTTGATCGACTCAACGATGAGCAAAGCGGCCTCAAACTATTGCTCGTTCTCGAATGGAAATGGAGCAAGAGAAACGGTGCTTCCGCATGCTCCACAAGCGCGCAGAAGTGAACGGAAACACTTTTCGCTATTGAAAGAACGGAGAGCGGAAGCTCCGCCTGAGGAGCAGAGTAACCGGAAAGCACGTCGAAGTGGGCTGCCATTGCCAACCGAATCACCAGCAGAATCTCAAACAAACGGAGATGTTGCATGATTCGCCGCTTGATCGCGAGTTAGCTCTCCCCGCACTGCAGTACGCACTGAACGATCGTTATTCACCGCGGGGCATTCGAGCGTACAAGTGAGCGAGCAGAACCGCCGTGAGGTGGACGGAACCCCAATTTTCCGTACCTTCGGTGAAAGAGAACTCGATTAGTGATGAAAACTTCAAAAACCAGTGATTGGAGTCGTGATTTGCGTGGTCGAGTTGAACATCCTGAGCTCTTTGAGCCGTTGAATTGAAATGATGACAAATCTCCCTACGGTTCAAGGAGCGCAAATCCCGACCGGAAAATCAACGTTCGCCTGTGATGGCAAATGATAAGCCGCAGAGGAGTGATAAGAAGCGCAAAATTGTGTTGCATAAAATTTCTAATTAACGGCAGAATCGTGGTGACGCACTGACCGTTCAATTAGGTAATGAAGTTTGAAGGTGTGCCCGCCGTTTAGTTTTCGTTGGGGGTCGAATTTAAGGCCGCCAGTGAGTAGCAGACGGCACTCCCTTGTGTGACTTCTTCCACGATGAAGTCACTCCTATTCTCCGTTGTTCTGTTCGTCGTCGTGCATGCGGCAGTTCTCCCACCAAAACCCGAAGCGAACGGCCACGTGTTGACGGGCAAACTGCACCGCCGGATGGCCGACGACCTCCGCGCCGCCCAGCAGCAGCGACGAACCGCCAACCCACACGAGAACTTTGAGCCGCAATACGCTTATTTAGACGCGCTTCTGATCGCCAATATTACTATCAACAAGACCAGTACGAGCGCTCTTTCTTTCCTCCTCGAATCCTCGCTTGCAGACCAAAACTTTGCGGTTTTGATCGAAACGAACGCCGACCTGCTCTTCTTCTTGGCGCCCACGTACCCAACTCTGCAGCCCGGCCAGCCCACCTACAGCCCGATGTAAGCGCAATAATCGAGCAGTGTAGTTGTGGCTTTAAACTCTGGTAATTGTTTATTCTTCGTTCGTTATTTAAAAGAAGTATTGACCACCAAAAGCTGAAAGCAACAAACAGCCTTAAACGAGTAAAACAACCCTTATGGCCCCTCTCAGACATTTGAGTCGTTCAGCGCTTCCGGCGGCGTCGGAATGGACCCCTTTTCGGGAGACGTCGACGATCACAGTCTCTTGGGCCAGGGCTATGCGGACGTTGTAAAGGTGAACCATCGAAAAATAATCGCTTGAATGGGAATGTTGTTTAGTTTGGCGACGTTGGCGTGTGGAATCAAACGTTTGCTGCAATCTTCGACTGCGACGACGGCGACAACCCACCGTTCGTGAGCTACGACGGAGTGCTCGGACTGTCCTGGTAAGCGGGATAGTCAACAGATTACTCATTTGGTTACCGTGTTTAGGAACCCGCGCTGGAAGGACGTGGTAATCTATTTATCTATTGGATATCTGGCCATAAAATACCAGTCTTCAGCCCCCATCGCCTTTCGCCGTGCCGCTTCTGAACATCTTCGGCACTCACCCGGATTTGCCCCGCTTCTACGTTCTGTGGCTGCAGCAGGACAAGCTGGAAGGGAACCGGGAGCTCGATTGGGCGATTTCGTTTAGCGGCGACATGCACAGCAAATGCACCGAAGAGCCGCTCGCTTCCGCCGGTCTCAACTTCGACAAGGAGCTGAAAATGCTGAGCTTGAAGGTGGACAGGTTCGGCTTCGGTGTGCACGAGTTTCCCGGCGATGTCGCGGTGGTGGACAGCGGGTGAGCGCGGCGAGCTATTTGTTGAATTGGGAGGAGCGGTCGGGGAATTCAAGCCGAGGGAGACGCGCAAAAACCCGTGAATCACCTGCAGCCCATTGTTAGTGAGCGACGGCAGTCGATAGCTAAAGCAAACATTGCCAATCTAAGCAAAAAGAAGAAGGCCAAAGAAGGTCTTTCTGGTCTCTCTTTGCTCTAATTCCCGTCGCTCTTCAGCAGCCCCACGATTCAACTCCCGTTGGACGCTTTCGGGGCCGCCTACGCGGTCATTCAGCCGGATTACGACTTCGATCTGGGCATCTACACGACCGCCTGCTCGAATGCGGGCAAATTCGACGACTTTGTGTTCACAATCGGTGGCGTCCAGCTGGCTGTTCCGTCCACCAACTACATCGTTGACGTACGTCCTTTTCTCTTCACTCACTCCTACTTGTTTGTTGCTTTCAGCTCGGCGTGGGCGGCGGCAAGTGCGTGGTGGCGTTCGATGAGTCGTCCCTCACCCCCTACGTCCTCGGGACTCCCTTCCAGTGGACGTATTGCGTCAAGTACGACGTCGACAACTCCGCGATCCGCTTCCTGAAGCCGCTCGCTTAAAGCCGGTTGCTTGAAGAGCAGATTGAAGTGTTAAAATAAACTACGAGCATTGCAACCGGTGGGAAGCATCAAGAGAAAGCCGTGGATTCGGCAAAAAACTTGTTTTTTGTCCCGCTGCTAGGCACAAATAGAGTTACGCTGACCGTTTCAAGGATCTTCCATCCTTCTTTTCCGCTTGACCCGCCGGCAACGAGCAAAGGCCCTGAACAGCCGCTTACTCATCCTTTAGGGCAAAGGTCGAACGAGTGCGAATTTGCTTTCGAGAGCGCAAGACCGCATTTTTATCCTTTAGCGAGATTCAACGCCAGTGTGTGTGTGATTCACCTGTCATTCCTCCGTTTCGGTCCGTTGTGTCGCCCACGACAGGTGCAAATCCCAACGAACATTCGGGGGCACTCGGGGGGAACGCGCAAAACGCCCAAACGACTAAAGCGAAGCAGAAAGACGCAAAAGAAACGAACGAATCCGTCAGTTCGCACTTCTTTCTCCTCTCCACACCTTGCGGACATGCCGCCGGCGAACTTCGAGTCGTTTCTCTTCGCTGCCGCCGTTTGGGCGTTGGGCCTGCAAGCGTACGTGATTCGTTTGATTCAACTGCGCTCCGACGCGTCGATGTACCACTACCGCTTCTTCCTGCTGCAGCTGAACGTGAGTTCTCCATTCTTTGCATCCTCGAGTGTTGATTTGAGTTCTGGACGTTCGTCTTCACGCTCGCCGGCGTCCTCGTGGTCCAGCCGACGGCTTTCGACCCGCGAGTCGCCGGCGTCCTCCACTCAATCGGGGCGTTCGGGGGACGGTTGTGGGTGAGTTTGGAGTGGAATCAGCGGTTAGAATCAGAAGGCCGATGTGAGAGGAGTTGGTGCAGTGCAAAAGGCTGCGGGATTTGGGCGGTGTGCTCTCGAGCAAAAACTGGGCCAGCGAAAGAGGCCAGCACACGCGTTGCTCGATCTTTTCAGTGATCCCCGTTCTACTCCTTGTTTCAACCTCCAAAAATGTCCCAGAATAAGAACTGGAACTGGGCCATTGCTGGTTGCTCACTCCCGACCTCCTTTCCTTCTTCTAAAAACTTCGACTTCTTTAATCAACCAAAGAAACCGACCGCTGTTTGCAGCTGGGCGCATGGGCGTGGGCGGGAGTCAACGTTCTGCTCTCGCACCTCTACTGCCTTTGCTACCGGTTTGTCCCACCCACCCGCTCAACATCACATTCGTTTTGAAGCTTCGCCGCTCTGCACGAACACCACTGGACGCGTCGTTCGTTTCTTTCGTGCGGCTGGCGGACGCTCATTTCCGCGATGATCCAAACGTTGAGCATCCCGATCGGCTGCTCGTTTGCGGACTTCGAGTTGAACGACGAGGCGACGGACGAAGTGAGTTCTTCTTCTTTTCACTCCAATCATCCCCAACTTCAGCCACCCGCTCTCCGTTTCGCACTCCTTCGCCGCCTGACGAGTCGCCCGGCGTTCAGCGGCGAGTTTTTCCTCTCGATCGCGCTCCTCGTCGCGGCGTTTGCGGCGGCCGTCGGCGTCGCGACGATCCTCCTGCGGCACCTCCGATCGAAGCGGCCGCAACTCCCGCCCGCCGTCCAGCTTTTGCATCTCCGATTGGCCCAGCTGTTGGCCGTTCAGGTGAGCGCGGGGATCGTCGTTTGCTTGCGGCTTGTGTTGGCGGTAAGAGCGTGAATGAATTGAGCGCGCAGTTTGTTCCCTCCTTTTTCTAACGAACGGAAGCGGTGCGTCTGCTCGCTTACTCGTTTGTCGTCAGAATCTCTTGTGCGCTCCATTATCCGCTTACAAACGTCAACCGAGTGCAAGACTTACCGAATGAATACCCACGACAACTGCCCATCAATCCGAACGATCAATGCTTTCAGTTAGCGACTCCCATCCTGTTCGTTCTGCTCCCACTCGCCGCTTCCGCTCTGATCGGCGCTCCGCCCGACTCGTTCGTTCTGCGCCTCCAAGCGGGCGGCTTGTTGGCGGCCGGAGGGTGGAACGCCGCGCTCACCGTCGCCTTCTTGCCGCCCTTCCGACGGCAGGTGAATCGCCGCTGGATTCGTTCGCTGCACGCGCTTCTCGCACGTTTTTTGTGCTGCTGCGGACGCTGCCGGCCAGCGACCGTCGAGGTGGAAGCGGTCGAACCGCGCGTTCAAGAAGCTTCCTTCTAATCGAGCGAATAAACACTCTTTTACTGGGATTGATGTTGGTGGATTGCGGCGCAAATCAAAGGATACTCGAAGGATGTAAGCGAGCGGAAAGTTTCGGCTGAATCCGTCGGGGTTTGGGGACAACACGGAGGATAGCGCGAGCGGATTCGGTCTCTCACAAGGACTCCGCTCGATCACCCGTTCCGAGTTCCCGCTCCCCATCATCACGACCACACCTGCACTTCCTTTCGTTCCCTTGAACCCCGCAATTCCACTCCTTCCTTATCTCGAATCCCGCCGCCCGGCAACAACAAACAATTTACTTCAAAATAAACAAAACAATGGGAACGATAGGAAATTAACAAGGCCGACGGATCGGAGAGACGGCGGAGAAACGAAGGGGAGGAAGTGGGCGGGGGAAGCGAATACCTGAACGTCGTTTGTTACCATTCGAACTCCAGGGCAGACGGGCGGAAAGAAGGTGGGTGGATTTTGATCAACGGCGGCGAGTTTGTTCCAATTTGACCCATTGGATTGATCGATCGACCAATCGATGGCGATCGTGAGTATCCCCAGAGAAATCAAACGAAAAGAAAGAAGCAAGTGGACGTTCGATTGTGCGCGAAAAGGAGGCAGAGGTCCGAGCGGTTTGTTCAACAAAAATCCCCGAATCGACCGAAAGGACGAGCGAGCGAGCGGTACACCCATGAGTTTCGAATCGGTTTTGATATCTGCAGACTGATCGATTGATTGGAGAGGAGTAGGAACGGGGAGCGGGCGAGTGGGCAGTTCGATTGGACGAAAGAAATTCCCATGCATTCGTTGAGTGGAGTTGATTGCCCGAAAGGAAACGAAAGGAGGGAGGCGAGAGAGAGACCGTTTGGTTTGTGTTTCGAAAGAACCAAAAGCTAACCGTAGCACGTTTTGGATTATGATCGGGAGCGAGGGGGGCGGGGCGGTGGCCGAACGGCGGCAAAGGAGGCTTGGGAGAAGGCGGAGCGGTTGGAGCAGCAGGAAGAACCGCTTAGAACAAAGGAACTACTCGATAGACAGCTACAACAACTAAACTCTACGCTATCACTCAGCTACGAGCAGTCCAGCACAACTACAGGGGAATTCGTTAAGCAATGGAGAAAGATGAAAGGAGCGGGGGTAACAACAAGGCGATCGATTGGACGAAATCAAACGTTCATTCACTCCATCGATCGATCGATCGACCAACGAATCCCCGCTCAGACGTCGGAGAACGGCGAACACGAGCGGCTCGGCGGCGGGCTGCCGCTGGGCGAGCGCGGACCACGACGCATCGGCGGCAGCGGCGGGGCGGTGGCGACGTCCGTCGTTTCGTCCCACGGCTCACGAGACGGCGAGCGAGAGGCGCCGTTCGCGTCGAAGCGGGGCGACGGCGTGCGGCATCCGTTGAGGCGGCCGTTCGGCGCGTGATCGCCGGCCGGCGACGCGGAGCGGGCGGAGACGGGCGACAGCGGCGGCGAGGCGGAGGCGTCCGAGTCGGGCGGCGGCAGCGACGGGGTGCGGGGTCCGCGCGGTCCTCCTCCGCTCTCCTCTTTGTCCCCGCGCTTCCGCTTCGCCGCATGGTGGCCGTTCGAGTGGGTGGGCGACGTGGAGCGGCGGCGTTTCTCGCGGCGTCCCGCCGAGTCGCGATGGCGCGACGCAACGGAGCCGGTGGACGACGTGCGAATCGACGCGCCCGACGAGGAGGAGCTGGATCGCGTCCGGGAGCGCGTGCGGGAGCGCGAACGACGGCGGTAGGCTTTCGGCGTGCGACGACGACGCTCCCGGTCGGGCGAGCGGGAGAAACGACGCCGCGACGACGACGCGACGTGCGAGCGGCGCTCCCGACCGTCGCGGCTGGCGCGGCCGCCCGACGAGCGCGAATCACGGCCGCCGCTGCCGCGCTTCACGCCGCCCGGGATGTGCGCGTGTTGGACGGTGATCCTGAACGAAACGAAGCGTTCAATCGAATGGAATCCAACGGAACGAACCGATCGCCGAGCATCCGCCGCCCGTCCATCTGCCGAATCGCGTCCTCGGCGTCGCGCGACGAGCGGAACTCCACGAAGCAGTAGCCGCGCTTCAGCTGCACGTCGCACAGTCGGCCGTATTTCTGGAAGAAGCGCTCCACGTCGCGCGCGTTCGCGTCCAACGGCACGTTCCCGCAGTGGACGCGGCGGCGGCTGATCATTTCGGTCGGTCGATCGATTCGAGGCGGCGATTCGAGGCGATCCGGAGCGATCCGAAGCGAGTCGAGGCGATTGGTTCGTGATCCGCGCGTTCGTCGTCCGCACGGATTCCCACGAGTTGAGTCACGCGGTGTGGCCTGAAAGCGGCGGAGGAATTAGACGAGTGGAGCACGCGCGAAGGAACGACGAAAGGAGTGCACGAACGACGAAAGAAGGGCACGAATTCTCCCGCTCGAATCCCCGCGCGTTCGGCCGGTGGGAACACGCACGCGGGATACAAAGCGGCGGGCACGAACGACCGAACACGCAAGCACGAACGAAGCGAAATGGAACGAGCGCGGGAATTCGTGACTCGCAGCTCACGGCGCGTGGCGGAAGGCGGAAAGAACGCCCGCCGCCCGCCCGCAACTCAATTTCCACCTTCCGCCTTCTTCACCATAGAAACCACGAGGAAGCGCTCAAAGAGGAGGAGGTTGGAGGAAGAAAGAAGTGAGCCGAGCGGGAGCACGACGGCGTGTAGTTGGCCGCACCCCAACTCCAATCCGATTCCGCCCGAAACACGTGCCGCAAATGTCGTCCATCGATGAGGAACGAGCGCCGGGCAAAGGTTGACAGTAAGCGAGTGGAAAGGAAGGACGAAGAGGTAGGTGGTCAGTTGATGTTGCTGCAAGCACGTGGAAGATATTGGAGGTTCTAGAAGAAAGTGGGCGATGATGGAGGGCGAGTGCTTTGGAGCTTTGATCCCGCAGAAGAAATCCGTTTCATGTTCCTTTGTTTTGCTGTCGTCTCGATTGCAAGAAGTCAAAGCAAACGAGCGGAAGAAACTCGTGAGAAAAACGGAGCGAACACGACCGACCGGAAACTCGGAAGCAAACGGGCGAATTTCCCCGCACTTCGCCGTTCAAAATTCGTGAGCGAGCCGGCGGATTTCAGCGAAAAGTCGGCGGATTTCGAGCCAAAGCGACTTCAGGGCGTTCCGTTGAGCATCCGCTTCGTCCACGATCGTCCCGGCAGCTCGCCGCTCGCGTTTGAGCGTCGAATTTCGGACGAAATCGGCGATTTGCGCAAAGCCGCCCGGTCGAAAGCCGACGGAGATTTGGGCCGCTCCAACCCGAATCGGCCGCAATTAACGAAATGAATAGGAGGAGTGCAAGGAGTGACACAACTACAAAGAAATCGGAGCGATTTGAACCAAATGAAGCTATGGATTTGCAGAAGGATTTCGCAGGAAAGCGGAGAGGATCGTGTGGATTTGGTCGAGGATTTCGTTGAACCTGCCGCTGCACCAAAAGCAGAAAAGGCTGGAGCAAAAGCGGCAGCATGAGGAGCGGGAGCAGCGGCAGAACAAGTTGGGAAGAAGGATGGGACGTGAGAGAAAGCCGAAGGAGCTCGTTCACTTCAACCCAACAGCCCCATCGACGGACAGGTCGCTCCAATCGATTGGAAGCATTGGAGCAGTGCAGCAGACGAACGTGAAGCCTAAACTCAACGAACAACAAAAAAAAAATGAAAGTGGAAGAAAGAAACTTGCCGATTCGATCCACCGCCTTCTAATCCCCGTGCTCCTTGCTGGGGCTAATTCCACGGCTCTTCGTCGAACATTTCGGCCGGGATGTCCGCATTCTCTTCCGCATTCATCCCCGCCTTCCTTTCATTCACTCGTTCACTTCATTAATGCGGCCATTCGCCGTCGGAATGGACGGACGAGCGGCATGGGCGGCAGAAACGAGCGAGCGGGCGGGAAGAAGTGAGCGCCGAGCGGAGAAGGCGGACGTTTGCGGATTTTAATCAAACGTCCGCTTCCTCTTTTGCTGCCGAGTTGAAATTGCGGGTGGGATTGATGAGTGAGCGGGTGGATGGGTGGGTCTGCAGCAAATGCACGACGGCAGCCCGTCGATCGTCTCGAATTGACGTCGAAGTTGGGCGTTGATGCCCGAAACTCGAAGAAATTCGTGGCTGCAGTCCTTCCGAAAGGAAGAGGAAAAGCGAGCGAATGACGTCGTTCTACTCGCTGGTTCGTTCGCTCGTTGTTTACTCCGCCGTTCTTGCTCGAACGAACGCACGGCTCGATGGGAAGCGGACGGAGAAGAGCGAGCAGGCGAGCGGCTGATTGTGAGCGAGCGGAAGACGGAAAGAAGTGCGAATTGGCGTCCGCTTTCTGCCGATCAAATCGACCGAAAGCGGAGGCAAACGGCAAGGTGCAGGCAAAACGGCGGGCGGAACGGCAAGCAGAGCGGCAGATGGACGGAATTTGAGGCGTAATTCGAGCGAAAGCAGACGATTTGACCGTCGAGACGATCCGCTTGATGCCAATCGAAAGCGAGTGCGAGAACGAAGGTCCTAAACATCGACACAAGCGTAAACAAACAAAAGAAAGGATCCTCACCGCAAACCACCGCCTTCCACCGGGATCCTTCGATTTCTTTCGAGTTCTCTCGACTTCGACCGCCGCTCCAGCCGCAACTCCAGCGGCTTCTCGTTCACTTTGTCCGGAACGAATCGCTCAAGCGGGATCTCCGAATTTCGGCCGAAATTCGAAGCCGAACGGCCGGCCGCCGTTTCGCTTCGGCCGGCCGGTGGGTTCGGCGGAGCGACGCGCCAATTCCGCCGGCCGGCCGAGCGGCGCGCGCGCGTCCCGCCGCGACTTCGCGCCGCCGCCTGGCGAAACGCCCGGCCGGCCGGCGTTCGGGCGCGGCGCTGTCGAAAGCGCGAACGCGGAGGCCCGCGCGCGTTCTTTCGGCCGGCCGGCTGGTGGGTTTGGGCTCGAAATTCGCTCGAATTCGTCCGTTTGATCGCGATCTCTCCGCTCCACTCGATTCGAATTCCACTGACTCGTCCCCCGATTTCAGGCACACTTTTTGGTATCGCTTTCTTCGATAAGAAAGTGAGTTCATCTCTGTTTTGCCTCAATTTAAAATTAGGGAGCGAATTCTTGGGATTTCTTTCGGTCGTCTGCCCAAATCTTTCGCTCCCAATCAACCCAATTGATCCACTCAATTCCTCCGCTAATCATCCGTTTTTGCAGGATGAAACTCGTCCGCTTCCTGATGAAACTGAGCCACGAGTCGGTGGTCGTCGAGCTGAAGAACGGCACCCAAGTGCACGGCACCATCCAGGGCGTCGACGTGGCGATGAACATGCACCTGCGCTCCGTGAAGATGACCGCCAAGGGCCGCGACCAGGTGGCCATGGACACGCTCTCCATTCGCGGTTCGTTTCCTCTCAATCCTCTCGCGAATTCCCTCGATTCCCTTCGATCTTTCCGTCGATCCCTCCACACATCCCCTCGATTGATGGACGTCGATTGCAGGTAACAACATCCGCTACATCATCCTGCCCGACGCGCTCCCGTTGGACAAGCTCCTCATGGACGACGAGCCGCGCAAGAAGGCGGCCAAGGCGAAGACCAACCGCAACTTCGCGGGACGCGGTTCGTTTCTTTCTTTACCTTCCTTTGCTCTCACTCCCCTTCCGCTCACTCATCGCTTCGATTTCAGGCGCTCGCGGAGGTCGCGGTCGTGGACGAGGTTCGTTTCTTCGCCTTCGGAATTCCTTCGTTCATCTCCGCTTCGTTTGCAGGTCGCGGTCGTGGCGGCCCGCCGCGTCGTTGAGCGTCGAGGCGCCCGCTCCTTCGCTCGCGCCCCCGCCGCTCGACTCAACGGACGGACGACGCGGCGATCGATCGATGGAGACGCGCGGATCTCCGCCTCCACTCTTCCTTCCTTCCTCCCACCTCCACTTCGTCTGTCCGCTCGTTTGTTGTTCACCTTTGTTTCTATCGTCCCTCTCTCGCCCTCCTTCCGTCTCGAATCAACTGTCTGCCCCAATGGCTCTCCCA
Organism: Aphelenchoides fujianensis; assembly: GCA_024699865.1. Lineage (NCBI taxonomy): Eukaryota > Metazoa > Nematoda > Chromadorea > Rhabditida > Aphelenchoididae > Aphelenchoides > Aphelenchoides fujianensis. The sequence continues at coordinate 184,103 of JAMPIO010000042.1, read as the reverse complement.
CGCGTTTGTTTGGTCTTGTGTTTGTTGCATTCGATCGATTAAATTATCCACTTGTTTCTCCGTTCGATTGGGTTGATCGTGAGCAGTGAATCACGGCGATATTCGTAGGGATCGAAGGTTGAAGTGAGTGGAAGCCGCTGGGTAAACCGCAGCACGCAGCCATCCGCTTCTCGTTGGGGGATGGAAGGGGACATAACGCGTCGTAAACCTCCCACTCCGACGACTGTCTGCCCATGACCGCGGGACATTCGCTCACCGCGTCCACCGCGCGAGCAGCCGCTTGCTTTCCTTCGCTCATTCCATCTAACGATCCGCTTCTCCGACTTTCCGATGGAGTTGTTGGCTGCCGCTTGCCGTCATGTCTACAAATTCTTTTCGCAGTTCGGCGCTCGATTCATCTTCCCTTTCAATGAAAATGAGATGTACGTCTTTCATCAGCCGGGGGCTGCTGCCTCGCCTTTCGCCTTTACGAATGAGCAACAGAATGCAAGTTTGGCCGTGTACCAAACCAACGGCTTCTCTGTTTCGCTATCGGTAAGACCACAACAAACGACGAATAAAACTCGTGTTGTTCAGGACGGTTTCTATTTTCTGTACCAAAGCGTGCAGTGCTCGCCGAATGGACAGTTTGCGGTGAACTTTGTGAATCAATGCCGCTTGATCCTCTGCGACCTGATGAACAACAAAACCACGTAATTGATGGTAGACATCTTGTAGCGAAATGGATTCGTTTGTAGAATCCTGCGAGCCGTGTTGCCCATCCCGTTGAATTGGGGAGAAGCGTTGTATTTCAGCTTCATGGACCGGATCGCTTTCCTGGATAACTGTCGCTTTCTTTCACTCATCGCCCAGGACAAGGAAGATCGCTCTACGGATTTTATTCTGTTCTTGATCGAAATGAACGTGCCGACCGGCAGTTTCACCTATCAGAAGCTGCACCAAGTGAAGCCGACGACCGCCTCGCTTGTTCTTCTCATCTACGGACTTTCGATGAGCCCGCCGAACGAGCCGCTGGTCATCCAATGGGGCGGCGGACATCCTGCTGCCACGGTGTACATCCTCGACGCGCTAATGGACGGCAGCGGCAAGCTGAAGCTGGAGTTGCGGCATGAGGCCGAGCTTTCGATCAACGCCACTTTTTACTTCGTTTTCGACGGCAAATTCTTTGCGTTTGTGCCTGAAGACGACGAGGATTACAACAAGTACGAAGAAGGCGAGAGGATCGACCTGAAGGAGCTGGCTGTTCGCCCGTTGGAGTCCAGCAGCGAACTGTCCGACTCGTCCGACTGGTGGGACTTCGATTTTATTCCATTGCACGAGACCCAAGAGCTGGGCGACGGCGGCGATTCGGTACTGGTTTCTAGCAGTTGCCGCATAATTCATTGGATTCAGTACGTTCGATTGATCAGACGGGTGGGATCCCTTGTATTCTGCGATTTCTTGTGCGACAAATCGATGCGGAATCTCTTGTGTTTAAATTTGAAGACGATGTGCTGGACAAAGCTGCCGCTCGTCTTCCCACAGCCGATCCTGCAGATTTCTGCCGTTGCTGACGAAGACGGCGGCGGACTGTTGATTCGCACCGGCAGCAACGAGAGAAGCTGGCTGTTCAGTCGCCGATCGGAAGCCGGAGAACCGCGCTACTTGCTGGGGTATTCGCGGTTTAGCCATTCATTCATCTACCGCATTGCTTACCAATAAGTTCTTAATTAAACCTAATTTTTCACTCCTCAATCGTATAGACGTCCTCAGCCGCTCCGCTGTTTGTCGTGGTTCACGATTCAAAAAGAGTTCCGAACGAAGCGCTCAGAAGGCAGCGGTGTTTCGTTGTTTGCGGAGTTCGTTGAGCGACCGGCCTTCAAGCGAATGTTTCCGACTTACGAACGAATGCATCCGATGCCCACGTACAGGCGAGTAAACAGCCATCCGCTTCAATCCACTCATTTTTTCTTTTAGTTGATCGAAATTCGCTGCGGAGCTAGCTTCTAACCAATTTTTTGTTAATCGTTTGCGTGCAGACGTTTTTTCGAACGAATGGACGGAAGAGAGCCGGACGGACACGCGTGCACCTTACCCTTTCCTTTCTGCTTTCATTTCTAGCTGCTATCTCTTATTTAATGTCCCCATGCGTTAGTTCTTGTGTCTGAGTGCATCGATTAAATTGCTCCACTTGTTATTCTGGGTGCTGAAGTTTAATTACTGATGGGCAAAATATCTACACGGATCAGAGAAAATAATTGAGGGACGTCAGGCCTGCCGCGGCTCGCAGCCGCCCGCCTGCTTCTTTACGGACAGCCGCTGGGCTTCGGCGAACGACTTCCCGACGAGGTCGTAGCGTCGTTGGAGGAACGGCGAGCCCGCACGGACCACCGGGAATCTCGTCTGCACGCGGCTGAACTTGTCCGCGTTCTCGCAGTCCTTGTGCGTCTTCAGCGTGTCCGGGAAGCAGAAGTCGAAGCTGCAACGTGGGAGCAGTTAGTGGATGATCGCGTTGTTGATAGAGCGCTTTTTGTGAGCATTAGAAAAGGTTTGAAGGAGGTTTGGACGTAGAAGCCCTTTCGATTTTGATCAAAGTGGAGATCGCGGGCAGGGATCGAAGTTCGATTGGGTATTGCTGCCAATCACAAGCCCCTGTGACCGTCACGTATCTTCGAGTCAAAAAAGGCAGTCGGAGGCCTTTTGGATCAGAGTAGCTCGTAATGAGTTCCGAAGAAGTGCCAATGAATTGCCGGCAATCACTCATCAACCATTTTCCAAGACAACAGTAAGCGAGAATCAAAAGCCTACCCCGTGACCAGATCGTGAATGTACAGCTCGTTGCTGTTCCGGATCCTTAAAGCACGAATTGAACACACTAATCTCACTTTCATTACTCACGCCATCACTCGCAAATGATTGGTCGTGTAGACAACGAAGTGGGGATCCAACGGCGTGTCGACGATCCGATCGCCTTCCACGTAGCAGTGGGTGTCGTTCTTCCAGCAGCGCGTGTTCATGAACCTTTGAGTAAATTGAGCAACGGAAGCCACCGGAAACGAACCACAACTCGTCCAGTTTGATTTCCGTCGAAGCGGAGATGTTCACGTTCTGTTCGGTCAAATCCTCGTCGACACGAGTGGAATTCAACAGAAAGTAGCCGTTGTGGGCGTAGAAGACGACGTTCTTGAACACGAAAATGTGCTCGTAGTCCACTTGCTCAAATTCACGCGTAAAATATCTGAAAATATCTAAAATTAACCGGAATCTAAAGCATTGCGTACTCCTCCTTGTCCAACGAATAAAATCGGTACTTCTTCGGGTATTTGACCAACAGAGCGACGTTCTCGGGGTTCAGGTCGCTGACGAGAATTCGGAATTGTTCGCCTGAATCCAGCGAACGATCAACGGAAAAAACGAGGGAGAACGAACCGAGAAAGTGGTTGTCTGTGAACGTCTCCTCAATCGACTTGTTGATGTCTGCAATCACTCCGTAGATGCAATGAATGAAAGGATTGAGTGCTCACTCGCTCGGTAGGGCAACAAGTCGGTGGTCTTGCCGTGAATCTCGTAGTACTCGGCGAAGTCGCCTTCGAGAATCGGCAGGCATTTGGGTGGGAGGGCTTGGGCGACTGCAACTTCGTCGTTTAACCCACGACCATGACCTTTGAACTCACCGGTTTGTTCGACGAAAACGAGGACGAACAGGAGGGGAGCGAATTTCAATCGTTGAAGCGAGAAGACGGGCGTTGGGGTCATGATGGAAAAGAAGGCGAAAGGGAACACGACGACCTTCTCGGCTTATTTGCGGCAATAATCGTCGAGGCGAAGTGAGTGAGTGTGTCAATAAGCCAGTCGCGAACCAAACGGAGTCGAAGGAGGCGGCCGACCGGGCGGGTGTGCGCGCAGCAAACGCGCGATTTCCTCCCCTCCTCGTCGGTGGGTGGGTGGCTGGCGGATCGATCGGGACCTCCCTCGAGGCGTTTCGATCGCCGAGAATTCGATGTGAGCGGTGGGTTCGCGCAACCGCCCGACCGAAGCGAAGGAGTGCGTCCGATTCGAAACGGCGAGGTGCGAAACGAACTCAACGGTTTGCGGTTTGATTCCAACCGTTGGGTCGGGCGGCCGAGTGGTGCGCGGCGAGCCGAGTGGGGATTTCGGTCGCAACCGGCCGGCCGGCGGGTGAAGAAATGCGCAAAGTTTCGCACCTCCGTTCAATTCGCTTCGTTTCGTTTCGATTGGAGCGACGCACTTCTTTGCACCGGGATCTCCGCTCACTCACTCCCTCTTTCGTTCGTGGTTCCCCGCCAACCTGCGGCTTTCTTTTCACTCGATTTCTTCACACACGAGTTCGAGCAACGACGTTGAGTTGTTTTCGTCTAACTGACTTTCTTTCTTTCTGTTGGGATTGGCGGACGTCAATTCCGCCGATTTGCTCACTTGTTCGCGTGCGTAAACAAACAAAAGACGGCGGTTTTTGGGTGGATTCCGCACGAGGTCGAGTGTTCTTCGATTCGCTTTGCTCTCGATTGCGTTTCGAGCGACAAGTTTTGATCTGCAAGTTGATTGTCGACGAGAACCGAGTGGATCGCTTGTTTGCACGAGCTGTAGACGATAATTTTTTTGAATCGAAGGTGTTTGCTCGTCTGCAGACGTTTTTCCACCCTTTTCACTCCATTTCGCACTCTTCAAAGTTCTTTTCTGCATTCAAATCGATGGAGTGGCCGCCGTCTTGTTGCCTTGAGTATTGACTGTTGACCTCTCGACGAACCGCAGCGACGAGCAAACAAACAAACAGCGGCCGCGAACGCGAAGCGACGGGCCGAACGGACGGACGATTCTTCGGTTTGTGACCGGACGATTCTTCAGGCGAGAAGGAAATGCTGTGATTTGAATTTTTTGCAGGGATTAGTCGGCTGCAGCTCCAAGACCTTTCATCTAGCAAACGGTCGACCTCTGCTCCTCGTTCTTGTTGCAAACCTGAAAGCCGATTGCGGCGATTCGTTTTAGGTTGAACAACAAACAGCAGACGCTGGTCGCATCGGTAAAAGCAGAGAGTGGAGTGCAAATACTTTATTCCCAACCGCATCAACACTAAAACAAGCCACTCCTTCCGATCGATCGGTCCGCTCAGATCTTGGCGGCGGACTTTCCGTTGGGCGTCTCGTTCACGAACGTCGTCACCTTCAGCGCCAGCCAGCGCGGCGCCCGCACGTAGAAGTCGTGACCGCCTTGCGCGTGCACTTCTTGTCTAAACGAACGGCATGAGTAGACGTGTAGGAATAAAGAAGGAAGGAGAGGGTTGGGAGTGGGTGGAAGAGCAGAAAGGAGTTCTTCAAGGGGTACAGACACTTTTCAGTGACTACTGTGCGGAACTGCCGCTTGGTGAACTCAAGAACAGCGAACTAAACGTAGAAAGCCGCTGAACTCCCAGTTTTGATCACAACAACCCCCTCGGAGAGCAACCCAAAGAATCTCAAGACCCCCTCGAAAGCAAACGAACCGAGCATTCGGAATCATTCGCGTCAATTCCTTTTGGTCCATCTGCAACCAAACAAATCAAAGGAAAGAGTGTTTGCAAGGGAACGAACGATGAACCGATCCATTCCGCCGGAGACGACCAAGACGGGCACCTTCAGCTGGCCGAGCAGCAGGTCGGACGGGAAGCGGCCGCCGTAGTTCAGGTACACCCTACAATTCAACCGGATTAGGCGGAAAGATGCAGAGAACGAACTCGTGGACGACGTCGCAAATCGCCGCCCACTGAACGCGGAGGAAATCCTCGTCCATGTGCCGCAGGAAGGGATCCTTCATTTCGTCCATCCAGCCGTCCGTGTTCCGCAGGTCTAAAGCAGCGAATTCAAGTGAAGGAGAGAGAGAAACGAACTCAAGAACGCCCGATCGGTTCGCTCGTCGATTCGCGTCGTGGCGGCGATGAGGACGGCGCGCTTCACGAGCTGCGGCCCGCCCTGGTGCGCGACGTGCACCTGCAATCAAGTGGGTTGAATAAAGAGTGTTGACGTCGTTTGATAGGAGTCGCTTTTCGATTGATCAACTGCCTTTTAAAACGTAAAAAAAGCAAACACTAATCAAAACCGACTGCTACGAGCTGAGTGAGTTCTCGTGACCGGAAGGAGATCAAATGCCCGACGGAGTCTGAGCACAACAACAAAATCGCAGAGTTCATTCACTGCAATTATAGAAAGCCGGAACATCAAACCGTACAACAATCTCTGCGCAAAACGAGCGATCGCTTCTTTTGACCACCCACTCAATCCTGCACAATAATTCCGTGCTTACCGACGCGCGTCCGCCCTCGCTCCAGCCGAGCACCGAGAAGGGCGTCAATCCCAAGTGCTGCAACTCCTTCGATTTCAATTAAAAGCGAAGGGAACTCGCCTTCATCAATCCGATGCAATACTTGGCGTCCATTTTGCAGCGATTTCGCTCCTGCTTGCGGACGGGCGGCTGGCTCGTGCCGTAGCCGGGCGGGTCCAAGCAGACGATCGTGAAGAGGTTGGGGTCGAAGGCGCGAAGCACCTGCTCCGGGAAGTCCTTCTTGTACGAGCCTGCAAGAAGATGAGGGGTTGGGGGAGAGGAGGGACTCACCGACGCCGCCGCAAATGAAGATGAACTTCTCGGGGCCTTGGCCGTAGCTGAAAGCGAAGAAGGGATGAACTGGGAATAGGCGAAGAGAGTAGACTGTGAGAGGAAACGGTCTGAGTGAGGATCAGGCGGGAGAATGTAGAGTACTCCTTTTTTTGCGGTGGGTACAGCCGGGCCCAAAAAGCAGCAATCCTCTGAGTACTCAAAGTAACCCGCATCTCCGCACTCCATTCCTTCGTCCACGCTTGTTTCCCAAACAAGAGCTCACCGCTGGTAGCCGATGGACACGTCGTCGATTTGCGCCCGATCTTCGACGATCGGCTCCGTTTCGCAACTCGTGGCCATTTGAGGGCGATTCGGAACGGAACGGCGGTCACAAACTGAAAGAACGCAGAAGATTGCAAGAGGGAAAGGAAATTCGATCGCGATCTTCATAAAGACAAACAAACAACAAGAAAGAAGAAGGCGGAATGGACGTTCAAAGTTCTCCGTCGTTCCCGCATTTCAAAAGTCGTCCGGCGACAAGCGACGGGAAAATGCGGAGGCAATGAGAAGGGCGACAAGGCAAACGGAGCGGCCCAACGAATCGACCGAATCGGCCGGAGATCCCGCCTGCCTGTTCGGCCGCTTTGTCCACGACACGTCCGCCGGCCGCCCGCTCGATCCAGCGGTCCAACGGTCCACCGATCGAATCCATTAGTTGCGTGTGGGAATCACTTACGCAACGCACGAGCAAGAACAAAAGAACAGTTTATTCCGAGCTCTGCGGAGTGGATGAACGGCAGAAAGAAGCAGAAAGACCGGGAGAACGACCGGTAGATTGGAAGGCGCAAGCGAGAAGCAACACGAGCGGGACATTCCTTTTGGAGTTCTTGCAAGTTAACAAAGTGGGTTCAAATGACGAAATTCGCTTTCCATTGCTAATTGTAAGCGCACAGGTAAAGAAAAGACGAGCAGATTGAAACCCCAATGCCGTCGATCAGTAAATGAGTAGTCGTTCGCAGTTGGTAGGCACCCAACAAGCGAGACACGCTTGTCATAACATGCAGACAGTTCGCAACAACACTCATCAACGACTCACGAACAAACAAGGCAGAGCGATCAGGAGAACACTCGGAAATGACGAAACGTCGGACGAATTTCGTTCGCCGCCGGCCGTACGCACGGAAGTCGGCGAGTGTTTTTTGAATTCGTGCGAAAAAACAAGACGCGAATTTCCGCCGGCCGGCCGTCCCGGACGGCAGGCAGGTGAGCGGCGAGCGGGCGGGCGGAGATCGCCGCCGTTGATTAGGCGGGCAGCCGGGCGGGAAGCGCGGAGAGGGAACGAGGTTAGCGGATGCCCTCCGACCCCGTCCGCTCCTTCGCTCGCCTGCTCGCTTCCTTGCGGCACTCATTCGTGGATTCTTGGATCGATTTCGGGAGCTTGCTGACGATGAGAGGATGCGGGCGAGCTATTTGGGTATGCAAGAGTGCATTCGAGCAGAAAGGAGGATGCGGGCAATGAAGAAGCGCTGCTTCTCGACAAAGAATGTCTGCTACTCCACACAAAAAGCAATTAACACTGGCGACTCAATAAAAACGCTCCCAATCAATAAACGCCTTCTTGCTGCGAGCAAACGTATCCTTTGTCGACTGAACGGACGAGTGGCCGAATTTCCCACCCGGCCGACCGCTTCTTCTCACTTTGTCCGCTTCATTCCGCAGATTCACGCCTTTTGGCGACGAGCGACGGCCACCGGCGAGAAACAAACGAATTTCTCGCGGCCGCTCCGGTTTGATCAGCCGGCGGGCATCGGTGGAAATTGAAGCGGGTGGAAAACGAAAGAAAGTGGACGTTACGAAACCTCCTTCCTTTGGCTTTTCGATTCTGCTTGGTTCGATTCCAAGCGAGCCAGTGGTACCTCCATTAGTTGATTTGAGGAGTAGTCGGTTGAACGTTGCTTCTATTTTTGCCTTCTCTGTCGTACGTGGCAAGCCGACTCGTGATCCGTCTTCAATTCTTGGACCGCTTCTTGCCAATCAGCGGAGGAAGCCAAAACAGTGCAATAGTGCATTCCGCAGTCATTTATCTCCAATCCAGACACCTCTGCTCGCTGTTCCACTCGTTGCATTGAAACTTTTGGTTTATTTGTGCCCATTAACGACCGGTATTTACACTCGTTCACGTTCAACAAGAAAGAAGCGGACGATCAAAAGTGAACACGAGCCGACCGCCCGACCGGCCGCACCGAGTGGCCGAGTTGTGAGCGGCGCGTGCGCGAGACCTCCATCTTTTCGGAGAGGAGCAGTTGGAGTTGCAGGACCTCGTCGGTGTGCTCGTTCTCCACTTGCATCTGCTCGAGGCCGTTGAAGTGAGAGATCAGGGGCGTGAATTGGCGCTTGCATTGGAGCACGCGACCGCAGAGGATCAACGAGGCGGGATTCGGGCGGCGGTCGGCGAGGAAGCGCTGAAATCGAGCGAATTCTTTCGAATTAGTGGGATGCACTTGCGTTGATCATCTCCTCAACAAAGTAGGGCCCCAATTTCATTCGATTCGCAACGAACATGCGCATTCCGTCCGGCCGGCCGTCGAAGAACCACTCGAGGACCGCTTCGTCGAAGATCGACAAGCAGGGGAGGGAGTGCGCCTTGAAGCCGTAGACGTCGATCTCCACCGACTGGGCGCTCAGGAACGCCGCCGAAGTCAACAGCGGCGAGTCGAAGTGGGCGGCGTGGACGTTGCGCAAGCCCGAAAACGAAAACATTCGTGCGGGCAGCGCTTCGCAAACGAGCCGCCGAAAGAGCGGCGCGTCCAGCAGGTCCAAACAGACGGAGACCATCGAGAGGCGCCCAACGCGACGCAAACGAAACGCCGTGGCGACGAGCGCCGCCTCCGGCGTCAGCTGCAGGTTTTGCCACGCGAATAGGCGGATTTCCGCGCCGCTGACGAGCGGCGCCAACCACACGAGGGCTTCCTGCAAACGTGTGTCGTCAGTTCGGTGGGTACGTTTGAAAAAGACGTGTGCACTACTGTGGTTAAAGGTCACACGAATTCCACTTGGTAGTAGCGAGTAATCGATCGAATCACTCGTTGCCAAGAGGACAGCTACAAGGGAAGAGAGGTGGCATTTGAGTGGATAAATTAAAGGCCACTGATCATGAGTCATCGCCTCGTTCAACCCACCCACTCCACCGAACTTCCTTTAGCCCCCCGCATTCACCACGAACCTCAAGCTGCTCGCAAACGACGGTCTTGGCGGCGCCGTTGGCGGGCAGGGCGCGGCAGTGGAAGCGACCGTCCGGCAGGCCGCGCAGTTGGACCATTTCGAGCGGCGTGCGGAGGTCGAAGTGGCGCTCCACGAGTTCGTTCCAGTGCCGCGAAACGCCGGCCGCCTGCTGCAACGAGCGGCGATCGAGGAAGCGGAGGACCTGACAAACAGAAAGAAGTGATTGGAGGGAAGAAGTGGACTCACATCAACGAGAACCTCCGATTCCAGCGGGCCACTCATTTCTTCTAATGGGTAGCTGAAAATGATCGAATGGAAGGAACAACTGATCGGTGTAACAAAGAGCGTAGATTCGCGAGAAAGCGAATAAAAACGACTTGCTTTCCGACAGTTGGAGCGGAAAACCAGAAATCAGTCGAAATAATCTCTTTCGTTCCATTCAACCCAGGCTACCGACCGGCCGTGCTACCCGCTCCTGATCAAAAGCTACTTCGAAAGAAACAGGTGAATTGACTTTGTGCAAAGGAAAGAACGTGAACGAACGGCCCCCATCAAAAAAGAAAAGGAACGACGAGCACACACTACACCAGAGCACGCACACTTCTTTCTGCTCTCCACTCGTCATGCTCACTTGATTAAATCCAAAGAACGAACAAAATGACGTGACTTCGCTTCAGTTCAAATCGAGTGAGCACACTTCAAGCAACAAACAAGGATGAAGAGTGCAAAGAGAAACGTTGCAATTCGGTTCGATTCGCGTCGATTCCGACCGCAAAACACACGCACGTCCGCCGAGTCATTTCCGTCCGTCCGTCGCGTTCCGCTCGCGTTTTGTTTCGCTTTTGCCCTCGCCGTTGCCTTCGCTCCTCGCCGTTCGTGTGCGATAAGCGGGCGACCGGCTTATGAAATGCGGGAGGATGGAGCGGAGAAATGCGTCGGTTTCCCACGTGCCCTTCGCACGGAAATCGAAACCAACGGTCGGCTTATCAGCGGGGCCCGGCGGAACGGACGGACGGGCACAAACGAGTCCAGAATTTCGGTCGATCGTTCCGTTCAAGCAAACGAAAACGAAGCAACACATCCTGCCGATCGAAGCAGAAAAAACGGAGCGATGAAGGCAGAACGAAGTGAATAAAAGCAGTAAACTTTCCACTTCCCACTGATTCCGTCACTCACTCCTGCCCACCTACTCGTGCTCTTCTGTTCGTTTGCTCCCTCCCACAAGTCGCTTTCCCGCTCGCAGCGGGAGCGGGCGGCCAAAACTCCACAAAAAGTGTCGTGATTTCTGCCCGCCGTCCCAAAACAAACGAAAGCGACCGCTCTGCTCGATTCCAAGCGCAAACACACGAGCCGGCGGGCAGAAAGCGCGGAGTCAAGCGGTCGAAAGCGGTTGAACGAAAGCAAGGCGAAAACGAGGGGGAAGAGCGGAGGAGGCGGGAGAAAGCGTAAGAAGTGGGCGGAACGAAGAGGAAGAGCGGGTTAATAACCGCGCCGCTCCGATGCGAAGCGAAGCGAGCCGAGTGCTGCGCAAACACCCTTGTCGACATTCGAACACAGCGGAGTCCACTTCGAGATCGCCGATCCAACCCAACGAATCGAGCAGGACGAAACGTGGAGAAGTGGGCGATTCGTAGCGGAGATAACCGGGCGAGCGCACGTTCGTGTTTGATCGCAAGCCGATGGAGCGGCCGACGGCGGCGTTGAGAACAAACCAGAACGTAGGGAGTTGATTTGCGGCCCCTGAATTGGTCAACACAATGGAGGAAACGAACTAGACGGCGGGCGAGTGCACAAAAGTCGGTTTGGCCGAAGGAACAGAAGGATCCTTGCGGTTCTTTAGTTGTGACGACCAGCAATGTGATCGCGGTGGAGCGGGACGTCTTCCCGCACGTGTGGGCGAATTCCGCGCCTCCTCGCTCGAACGTGGGCTTTCTTTCACGACTCCTGATCCCCTCGTTCTCGCCAGAACAAATGTCGAGAACGAAAGACGTGAAGTCGAGTGGGACAGCCGAGAATCTTCGCCGCTGTGTTGACCGAGCGAATTGCCACAAGGAAGACGGAAGAGCGGCAGCGCGCTGCCCAAAAGCAGTCGCTGCTTTCGTGCCGTTCTTCTCACCCTTCTTGGCCGCTTCCCCGCGGCCTTTCATCGAGCAATCAGGGCAGTTGAACGTTCCCAAGACCTTGTTCCTGCCCGTATCGCCGGCAGTCGATGCCAACAACAACAACAGGTTGTTGACAAACAAACGGGCCGACCACTTTCGATACAAACAAACAAGATTTGCATCCGAGCGGCCACGAACTTTCGTTCCAGTCGGCAGAAGGAAGGCAGGATTTGAATGAGTGGTCGCTTGTTGACGTCGGCGGGTTGTTTTCGCCGCCGAATTTGCATCCGAGCGGAGCGATCCGGCGCGTATAAAAGCCGGCCGATCGGCGCCGTTCGGTCTTCCGGCTCCCGCTCGGCTCCCGCCCTCCTTCCGCTCCCGTTCCACTGCTCTCCGCTCCCCTCCGCTCCACGATGTTCGCCCGTCCGCTCGTCTCCGTCCTGCTCGGCCTGCTCGTCGCGGGCGTGCTCTTCGAGGCGTCGGAGGCGGCCAAGATCAAGTGCTACGAGGGCACCGGCCACGACGGCAAGATGGACCAGGGCTACAAGGAGAAGGACGACTGCGACATGTGCAAAGAGGTGCATGAGCGCTCGAAGCACTCGTTCGAGATGTCCTGCTTCACTCATCTCGTCGGGTGAGTCCCTCCTTCCATCCCTCATCCTCATTCATTCATTCAGCGGAGAGAAGGCCGAGTGCAACACCAGCGGCGACACGACGACGTGCTACTGCGACAAGAACCTGTGCAACACCGGCACGTTGGAGTCGGCGCCTGCCTCGGCGGGCGCCGGCTCGATCGCCGCCCCGCTCGCCGCCGTCTTCGGTGCGGTTGCCGCTCACGGATGGGCCTTCTGATCCTCTTGCCTCCTCTCTCGTTGTCCACTCACCCGTTGTCCACTCACTCGTGTCCAATAAACATCCCAACTGAATCCACTCATCGGCTCGCTGGGGGAAACGAACCAATCAACTGTTCGCTTTTGTTGCTTGCATCGATCGCAACCTTCTTTGTCTTCCCCCCGGTCATCTAGCGGTTTATGCTCGGCACGGCAACTGGCTTTCTTGCCGGAAATTCGGAGGGGAGCAGCAGGCAAGGAAGGAATGCACGGGGACAAGGGTCAAATGGAAGTGTACAGTGAAGCGGCATGGAGACGAAAAAAAGGAGTTCGATAGCGAATGATTCGTTAGTTATTTCATCATCGGGCAGGCGGAAGTTCAAGAGAAACAAGCGGAATGTCAAACTCAATCACAACAAGGAAAGCTTCTGATCGTCGACGAATATTGAGGGCAACTCGAACTTTCCGGCCGTTCCCTCCTCAACCGTTCGTTTCGCCGTTGGATCGAACTGCCGGGCGTCTTCGAGAGTCGGGGGATTCGCTTGGGCGACGAGGAATTGGCGGACGATTCGGGCGATCGCCTCGTCGCTCATCGCAGTCGACGCAAGAGGACGGAAAGCGGACGTTTCGTTCGGAAAATTCGCCGTTGGAGCGGCCGGAAGTTCGTTCGTGCAACCCAACGGCAAAACGGAGGTGGGCGTCGGAATCCGAGCGGTTTGCTCGATGAACGGCGGCGGCTCGACGGTGGCCCGCTTCCGCCACTTCGTTCGGCGGTTTTGGAACCAAACCTGCAAGCAGTCGGGTGAGCGGCGAATCTGGATAAGGAAGGAGTAAGCGAGCAAGAAAGTTGCCGTTCCCACTAACTTCTCGTTAACTACAATAAAGAGTAGGCAATGAGCCGCAAGCTTGATTGTCTGTGGAACCGTCAGAAGTGAAGAGTGGGTGAGTGAGTACTCGGCTGTTCACCACTTGCTTGCCTGTTAACCCCTGACTTATTCCCACCGACCAACCACCAAAAGAAGCCCGCAAGAGAAAGGAGTGAACGCACCTTGACCTGATTCTCGGTCATCCGCAACTCGTGGGCCAACTGGGCGCGGTCGACTCCCGTCAGGTACTTGGAGTTCTCGAACGTTCGCTCCAGTTCGTGGATCCGCAAAGAAACTCTTGATTAACCGAATCCAGCCGAAAGAACTCACTTGATGCGCGCTGAAGGTCGGGCGAGTGGGTTTCTTGTGGAACTCGTGGCTTCGGGGCGAAAGCAGCGGGCTTTTGCGGAAGAAGGCCGGCGGCATGAAGGCGGGAATCGGCGCCGACGGCGAGGCGATCGGCACGTGCATTGCGGGCGGAACGGAGAGGAATGCGCTGGACGGCAATGCGGCGGTCGGTTGGAGGAACGGCGGTGATACGCGAGCTGAAACGAGAAGTTCAACGGGGTGATTGGTTTGGAAAGCGGAAGAGCATTGGGGAAAGTGCGCAGTAAGTTGCGACAAGCTGCAGAAGCCAACCATAGACGATTGAGTGCACAAATTTCTTGTCATTGGCGTTGAACTCACTTGTTCCGACTTCCCGTCCACTCATTGCGATCACTTCGTTTTGAAGCGACTGACCACACGGCACAAGGTTTGGCGACTGCGGCTGGAGCTGCCCCAACAAGCAATTCAGATAGATTTGCTGCAATCAGGCGATCACACAAGTGGCAGAGCGGTAACCCACTTGAAACTGTTGCTGCAAATCCGATGCATTCCCAACGTTCGAGCTCAGAAGTGAAGCAATTGGCGGCGAACCGTTCGACTGGACGGCGGGATAGGCGGCCGGCGAGAGCGGGAAGCCGGCGGGCACGGCCGGAAGCTTCAAATCGATTCGATTCTGCGGTGATTGACCGCCGAACATCAGCATTTCGATCGTGATCAATGAGAAACTGTGCGTTGGGATCTTGCCTGCAAATCTTACGTGTTGTCGAATGGAATAAAAGTCTGAGAATGAAAGTCGCGGAATGCACGAGAAAGAGCGAGCACGTCAGAAAAATCGCGGAAAGACGTCACGATGCGAATCCGATTGTGGGTTTTCAACACCGGGGATCAAGCCGCTGGCTAAGAATGAGGAAAGGGCATGTGTGGTGATCAAGTTGGTCTTTAGGCTTCTGGAAATATCTAAGATGCAACACAAAGTATAGGGCGCTCAAACAACAACAGAACAGAAGAGAACAGTCAGTTGTTTTATGACGAATCCAACACAAAAGATTCAAACACCGGAATACGAGAATTCGCACGTCAACCGAACAAACAGATCTCCTTCCCGCCGTTGATCGCCTCCTTCCGGTCGCATTGCAACGAAAAGCAGCTTTCGATTCGGCGGGTGGTGGATTGGGAGTGAGCGAGTGGCTTAAGCGGACGGAGAGGAAGAAGGAGGATCAAGACGTCAGTCAACTCGGAGCACAAAGTGGAGCTGGCTGCCAGTGATTACTCCAAGGCGCTTTCTAATTGGCTCACCACAAAGCAGTACTATTTTTGGGCGGGATTCTTTAGCCGACGGAAGGGCGCTCGAGCAGCAGAGATCTTGGACTCTTCTCCTTGAGCTCCAGCAGATGAACAATCGCTTAATTAAAGGACGACTGGTGCTTTTTATTAGAGAAACCAGTCGCTCTACTCATAAGTCGATTAAACGCAATGGACGTCACAAAAGCACGTGATCTCCTCAGCGTTTTGAACCGAATGGCCTACGGAGACTGCGGAGTGGATGAATTCGCAACAAAATCCGCAGCAAAATCTGCAACAATCCGCCTCTGCGTTGGATTGTATTATCTCGTGGAACGAAAGTCGGCAGCTCCACGAACTCATCACGTTAATGAACACAATGGCTTCAAGTGAAGCATACATTACTTGAAGCCGTTTCCCGTTTGTTTGCTCATTGATGAGATGGGCAAAAACCAAGTGAAATTTGAAAGCGGCAAGAAGCGAGGGTTGCCGGTAGAACGAATAGATTTGTAGAAGTACGGCTGCTGTTCCACCATACGGACTTTGAAAAAGTCCCACAAAAATTTCTTCGTTTCAATTCGTGACTCCGCCCACTCCTCGCTTGTTTACGAGCGTTGAATTCCGCAAACAATCCGCTGGGTTGTTTTCGATAGAAGAATGCGTGCGGGTGGCTCACGTCCAATCAAACGGAGTGACCCCCGAATCCGAGGGCACACGCGAGTTGTGGCCGACGGGTGGCGCAAAGAATAAGCGGTTTGAGCGGAGAGGGCGAATGGCCCAACGGAAGCTGTTGCGGAATCCCCGAGCGGATGGGGACTAAAAGTTTCGAGTAAGCGGGCGAGCAGAAGGGGCGGGGCTTCGGATGGCGAGGTGAAGGGAGCGAGCGGGTGCAGTGATGCACAGTGAAGTGATGAGCAACGTTGGAACAAACAAGTGCTGTGTTCCGTTCACATGTAAAAATGGAGAAGCCACGTGTTCCAATGAACCGCAAGTCTTGGACTCGTCGAGGAAAATCTCACGACCTATTCGCCGACCGTAACTCGAACAACGGAACGAAAGGCACGTGTTTGATGGTCGAAAGTCCTCACTTAACCCAAGCGCCCCACGCATCCGCAATCAGAGAACTCCGGATTCGATTGCCGGCCGGGGCAAACAAGGCGAGAAATTCGGGGCCAAGAATTGCGCCCCCGGTGCGAATTCGACGAATTTCGCGCGTTCAATCCGATTGTCCGCACTTGCGTGGGGTTTTCCCCGGCGAAACAAAGCGGGAAGCAATTCGATTGGAAACCTGGACGCGTGTTTTGTGTCGACAGTCGGCAATCGAATCATAGCGGTGGGTTTGACGACGCGGTCGGGGGATCTCTGCTCGTGCTCCGATTTACTTGAAGGAGAGTTCTCTGTGCTCCCTTGTGCTGAATGCTCAAGGGGGTGTTACACTCGAAAGATCTCGCTTGACGAAAGGGACGAAAGCGGGTTAGTGGGTTTACGGACGCGCTCAAAGAACCGAAGAAGACGTGTAGTTGCTCAAGTGAGTGGGTAGAAGAGCGGGGGGTCAATAAGAGGAGGTGGCGTGGCAAACAGGGGTTTACGATTGACCTCTCGGATATTCATCGAGCAACTAGAAACGGTCTATGGAGGATCGAGCGACCTGTTGCCGCAAATTAGCCTCAAAAAGAAGCGTCACAGAACGTATGTTCAGTTCGTAAGCTCGCGTAATCCCGCCGCCCGCTAATTGGCGACAAATTGCGACGAAATTTGTACGAAAAACCAATGGGTACGTGGGAACCTGAACTCGAGCGGATTTGTGACACGAACGGGCGTCTTTTGGAGCAAACGGCGGCGAACTGTGAGGTTCGCTTCTTGACAAAAGGATTCCGGGAAGCGAGCGATGTCAGAAAAAATTGCGGAGTTTGTTCGGGATCAAAAGAATCGGTTGGGTTTTGAATTTGAATCATTCACCCACCCACTCACTCGTGAATCACTAGAAATTAACCTCCGCGAAACCAGTTTGTTGTCGCTATAAGTGCGTGGGATCAAGCTGGAACTAAACAAGCATTGCTGTGATTCATCAATGCACCTCGCGGCCATTCGACAAAGAAGACACGAGTGAATGCGGGATAAAACATCCCTGCACTCGTCGATGTTTTTGTTGTGCGATAGGACGAGCGGATTTCAACGCGCCGATTACGCAATAGTAATAAACCCAATGGAATCGAATGGAAGCCGACAGAAGGTGGAATTCGAGGCAAGGACAAAGCATTCTGATTCGACGGTGTGCCGCGAAATCCCGCTGATTAGTGGGGAATTTGCCCAAACCACGAGTCACGAGTCAAATCCGCTTCGTTAAACTAAAAGCTTTTCGTCGATGATCTCCGGCCGGGCGCGAGGTGAAAAGCTCGAGGGGGATGCGAGTGGGAGCGGCAGAGATTTTGTCGTGTTGCTCGTGGACAGCGAGCAGAACCGGCGAAGAGTGGACGACTTGAGCGCTCTCTTTTGACATAAACAACCGCACCAAACAATTGACTGACAGGAAACAAGGCAAAATACTCTCCCTGCTCATGAACCCACGGAGCGAAGAGAATTGCACGTACGCCATCACAAACGTGCAGCTGCAGCTGGAGTTGCAATCGATCAATCAGATTGAAACCGAATTTCTGTTTGCACAAGCGTCCTCCGTTCCAATCGTTCATCAGGGTCCATGGCGCTCTCTCGACCTCTCCGTTTAAACTCTCGTGGAACGGAGCTCAATAGATTGCATCAACTGAACGAAAGAACGGACTCGCTTGTCGCTTCCCGCCCGGCTGCACAAACAAGCGGCATTTCATTGCTTTCGATTGGACCGAGCGAACGGATGAGTACTGAGAATTGCATGAGTAATGGAAGGAAGAAGACCAATTAATCGTGAGATGAAGAGCGCAAACAAGTAACCTGCACGTTTCGGTTTCTGGCTTTGAACTTTGAAGAACCCGTTCGCAAAGACGGCTACCGATTTACTAGAAGGTGACAGTAAAGAAGAAACCGCTAGTCGGGTACAAGACCGAAAAGGTATTGATCGGTAACCGAAGCTAACGGCGGCACGACAAGTTCCCTGAAAACTCAACAAACGTGGGAGTCGATCGGAATGAAACGACTGCAGCCGGAAGCTCGCATCAACCGACAACTTCCGCTCAAACTCCTCTCGTTGTTCGGATTGAACAAAGAAACAAGCAGTACGTGTTGAACAAAGCAGTCGGTCCAAACGAAATCCGCCGTTTTTCAGCGGCCAAAACGGGACCACGCGGAACGATTCGGAGCGATCGCAAACAGCCGGAAGCGTCCGAAATAGCGACGACCAACGTGCACAAGGGATTTCACATGAGAACAACACGAACAAACTAACCAACGGACAAGAAGGAAGAACAGTGGAGTTGTTCGTTGGTTGTTCACTACCAACAATCAAGAGCAAAACCTTTTTTCTGCTGTTTAGGCATGGAATCCCTTTGTGAGCGAACGAAATCCCCTTTGTGGCTCCTGTCGCCACTCCAACTTTTGTGCATGCTTGTGTGTTTATTTAGAGAATAGTCGGCGGTTAATTGATGATGGAATGGACGGAAAACTGCGAGTTGTCGACGTCGAACTTCGTGCAGAACGTCCACTGGAAGGGCGTGCCCAGAACGTACGGGTAGGTGGACGAGGTGTCGAAGGCCACCACGCACTCGCCGCCGCCCAGTTGGAGCTAAAAGCAACGCGTTGAAGTGAATAGAAAGAAGTAAACAGAACGAACGTCAACGATGTAGTTGGTGGACGGAATGGCGAGCTGAACGCCGCCGATCGTGAACACAAAGTCGTCGAATTTGTCCGCGTTCTCGCATTGCGTCGTGTAGATGCCGAGCAAATCGTTGTAGTAGGCATTGATTTTCGATTGAACGGCCTGAAACGCGCCTTGCGGGAGTTGAATCGTTGGGATCCTGAAGAACAGAGACGGAAGTGAACGAGCAGTAGTGCACACTGCAGTTTCTGTCGCTTTCTCTGCACTTATCCCTTTGTTTTGCCTACTCAAATCCCAAGATCAACTCCTCGCGGCGACTCACCCGCTGTCCACCACCGTGACGTCGCCGGTCAGCTCGTGAACGCCGAACGCGAACGTGTCCAGCCGGAAGGCCAACGCTTCCCAATCGTTGTCGTAGTAGAGGCCGGCGGAAGCCAGCGGCTGTTCGGTGCACTTGCTGGCGAAGTTGCCACCGATCGTCAGCAACCACTCGAGCTCTCGCTGGACTTCGTACGTGTCCTGCTCCAGCCATTGGACGTAGTAGCGAGGCAAATCCGGGCGAGCGCCAAAAATGTTCAGAATTGGAGTCGAGAAAGGAGTGGGGCGCTAAAGTGCGGTATTAAGAGATCAGATATTAAGTAGATTGATTTATTACGTCGTCCTTAGCGCTCGGGTCCCTAAATTCGGTAACCGAATGATTAATCTGTTGACTACTCACTTACCAAGCCAAGCCGAGCACTCCGTCGAAACCGACGAGCGGCGGATTGTCCCCGTCAACGTTGACGACAGAGACCAGCGATTGGTTCCACGTGGCGAGGTCGCCAAACTAAACCGATCGTTGTATTAGCTCGATTGTTTCTACTTGCTCACTTTTACAACGTCCGCGTAGCCCTGGCCGTAGATCCCGTGCTCGCCGGCCTTTCCGATGAAATAATCGGTTCGGACACCACCGGAAGCTCTAAACATGTCAAGATCTTTGAGCTTTGTGGGCAGTTAGTTGGCTTTTGGCCTTGATCACTCCTTCTTTTTATAATTTTTAAGCTCTTGTAAATCATGGCGAATCCCGAATGTTAAAAGCAACCACAACCTGCTTACTGCGGGCTGTAGGTCGGCTGGTCGGGTTGCAACGTCGGATACTTGGGGTCCAAAAGGAAGAGCAGATCGACGTTCGTTTCCACCGAAAGCGCAAAGTATTGGTCTGTAAGAAGAAATTTAGACAAGGAAAACGGGTACAATCTTACTGGTCTTGTTGATTGCAACGTCCACGAGCAGCAGTTCATCTAAAGGCTCGGATACCGGTGAATAACTCGAAGCTAATGGTGAGTACCCGGGTATTTCGGCTGGAAATTCTTGTGCGGGTTGGCCGTTCGTTGTTGCTGCTGGTAGACGAGCAGGTCGTCGGCCATGCGGCGGTGAAGTTTGCCGGACAACGAAAAGCTCTTGGCACACGTCTTCGCTGGGAGGACCGCCGACTGCACGAGGACGACGAGCAGAGCTAGAAGAAGAAACGACTTCATTGTGGAAGAAGTCAACAAAGGGATGCGATCTGCTGCTAACTGGTCGTCTTTAAATCGAGACTTCCAGCCAAAATCTAATGTAACGGCACACCTTCAAACGATCGATCGGCGTTTGCGACTTTGGACTCGTCCAATTAATTCCTGTTGTTCGACGGCATTCTCTCTCGTTTATCGCCCGCCTCGGTTCTTATCGTCGACGGTGGGCAGCGAATTGCGGGGGTCGATCGGGACCGAAACTTGTCGGAGATCAACATTTTTGCTCGCTTTCCGTAGGCACCAACTCGGGTATCACAACGTTTGGACGTTAGCCTACATTTTCGCTAACGGCTGTCCAATGCAAACAATCGATCGTTTTGGTTCGTTCGTTCGAGAGCTGTGCGTAAAGATCCTATTGTTTAGAGCGGGCACGCGTTGAGTAATCGTCATGAACTGGAAAGCGATTTCCCCGGAGACGAAAGGCTTTTTTTTACATTCATACTTTGTTCATCACATCACGCACTAAAAAAAGCAGGACTAACAGACGAGCGGCAAATACTGCTGCAGCAGCTCGGCAACCAACAGTTAGACGAACATCCCCGACCATTCAGCCACCCATTCGTTCATTCCATTGGTTTTGAATGTCTAGTTTCTAGTGCTCTTGGAGCGGCGAGATAAGCGGCGGTCGGCAGGAAAGGACCGCCCTTTCGTCTCGTCGAGCCACCGCCCGCCGACAGAAACGGCGGTCGCCCAAAAACGTAGGCTTTCGGACGGCCGACGGAGTTTCCGCTGTACGTGAATCGAAGGCTTCTCTTTTCGCATTCCACAGGACTCATGGCTAATCACAACGAACGAACGAAGAGGACAGCCACGCGATGCAAAAGGCCAACCGCCCACTCGGTCCCCTCCAACGGCTTGCAACGCTGTCGACTGTCGTTGTTCGTAACGTCGCTTGTTTTCCTTTGTGTTGTGTTGATGGGAAACGATGCTTTCAATCACCTATTCAACCAAAAGCAGCGAGGGAAGAAACGACTCCACTGCGGAATTCACGAATTTCTTATGATCACAACGCGTTCCATTGACTGCAATGCCCTTTGATTTATTACACTCGTTGACAGGCGTCTCAAACGTTGATGGACTTCAAGAAGGAAATCTGCGAGCGGTCGATGTCGAACTTCGTGCAGAAAGTCCACTGAAACGGAGTGCCGAGCACGTAGGGGACGTACTGCGAGGTCTCGAACGCCACCACGCACTGGCCGCCGCCCAGTTGGAGCTGAAAGAAGCGAGTGGGAGTGAGTGGAAGAAAGAAGAGCACGAACGTCGACAATGTAGTTGGTGGACGGAACGGCCAACTTGACGCCGTTGATCACGAACAGAAAGTCGCTGAATTGGGCCGCACTCGCGCAGTCGACCGTCCACACGCCCAGCGCGTAGTCGTAGGCGGCTTTGATGTTCGACTGGACGAACGAGAAGGCGTCGCTTGGCATTTGGATCACGGGGATTCTGAACGAGCAGTGGATTGATTGGAACAAAAGAGTGATTAGAAGGGGAAGTGCAAACGCTCGCGTTTCATCGCTACCCTCTGCTCTCTTTTCTTCAACTGTTCAGTCCGCATTGCTTCTGTTCGGTCGATCCTCCATTTTCATTTTCCAAGTACTCTTCTCCCCTCTGCAATCAACTCCCTTCTTTTCGACCACTCGAATCCCCCAACAACTCTTCCAAATTCCCCAAACCCCGCGCGCTCACCCGCTGTCCACGGCGGCGATGGTCGCGTCGAATTCGTGCGTTCGGCCGTACGCGAACGAGTCCAGCTTGAAGACGAGGCGCTGCTCGTTGTCGTCGTAGAAGAGGGGAACCGACTGCTCCGGCGGCGAGCTGCAGCCGCCCGTCAGCTCGGAGCCGAACATGATCGTCCACTCGAGTTCTCGCTTCCCTCCCAGCTTGTCCTGCTGCAACCATTGGACGTAGAAGCGGGGCAAATCCGGGCGCGCGGCGAAGAGATTCAGAATTGGAGTCGACTGAACGGTTACTGGCTAAACAGGCAGGTACATTCACCAGTGATCGGCCGAAAGATCACCGCATCCTTGCGCTTCGGGTTCCTGAACGAAAAGTGGTGATTCGGGCGCTAAACAGCGACTTGCCATGCGAGGCCGAGCACCCCGTCGAAGCCCACGAGCGGCGGGTTGTCGTCGTCGTCGCACCAGTTCACCGCGACGAACGATTGATTCCACGCGGCGATCGCTTCGAACTGCAACAAGTCAGCATTTGATTAGTGTCCGTGCACAAGTGTGTCGCGGTAGTCCAGAGGTAATGGCGGCGGATTTTGACGGCAATCCTCCGCAACAACCATTGCACTACCGGCACCCACCGAGATGATCTCTCGGCGCACTCACATTCACGACGTCCTCGTAGCCCTGGCCGCCGATTTCGCGTTGGCCGGCCCAGCCCTCGAAGTAGGGCACTTGGACGCCGCCCGACGGTCTGAACAACGCGATCAGCTGCTTGTTGCTTCTTCTGCTTACTGCGGATCGTAAGTCGGCTGGTCGGGCTGCAGCGTCGGGTACGTGGGGTCGAGGAAGAAGAGCAGATCAACGTTCGTTTCGATTGAAACCGTAAAGATTTGGTCTGCAAGTGGGAATTCTGAGACGGACGACGATGAGATTTCTCGTACTCGTCTTGTTGATCCACACTTCAGCGAGCATCAATTCGTCTAAAGGTTCAGTTACCGATAAATCCCTCTTTATAGTGAGCAAGTACCCGGATATCCCGGCTCGAAGTTCTTGTGCGGATGCGCCGCTCGTCGTTGCTGCTGGAAGGAGCGGAGGTCGTCGGCCATTCGACGGTGCAGCTTCCCGCTCAACAGATGGCCCTTCGCTTTCGCCTTCGGTGGGACGACTGCTGCATGGCAGGAGAGAGCGAGAAGAACGAAGAGAAGGAGGGACTTCATCGTAGCTGAAGTCGAAGTAAGACTGCGGTCTACTGCTTACTGTTCGACTTTAAATCAAGCCATCAGCACGGCGGCACACCTCCATCGCTGATCGACCGCTTGTTGCGACCTTTCGCTTCTTTTTGTTCCCCAGCATTTCGCCGGCTTATCACCACTTGCGGCGCTGGTGGGCGGTGAACTGCGGGGTGGTCGAAACAAACGGAAACATGCCCGAGTTCAAGGCTTCTGCTCGCTCTTCGGTAGTGGGCCTCGAGAAGCCGTGAGTGGTCTGAACGAGCTCGTCGCTTCCAACACAACGTTGACCTTTGCCTCGTCGATTTCAGACAAGGACGGTAAATGGATCGCTTTATTGATTCAACGGTTTGCTCTGTTTTTCATTCGCACTTGATTCCACCTTTTCGAGCACCAAATGAGCAAAAAGCTTCGTATAGCTTGTGAGCGGGCAAAAGTGAACCTTCCCGGCCGGGAATCGAACCCGGGTCTCGCACGTGACAGGCGCGGATACTCACCACTATACTACCGAGAACACATTGTTGGTCGGCGGGAAGTTCTCGGTAATTGAGAGCCCACTTGGTGGCATCTTTCAAGTCGACTTCGACCCGCTCGTTCACGTGAACAAGCCAAATGCCTCGCGGTAAGCGCGTTCTGCCGCTTGGAATCGAGGAACGTGCACTTGCATCACTTTCCGCTGGCTCCGTTCACTTCCACGGACTGCCGACTCATTTTCGTCTATGCAACTTGTCCGTTCGCCAGCCGCTCTCAACGCGGAATGAAGTAGGAAGACGTTTTCGTGTTGTCTTATCGTTTTTGGTACTGCCGTCTGGCTTCGTTTCCGGCTTGACGGGAATGGTTGAACATTCGGACGCCGTACGATTGGAACACGTCCGTTTGGTCATCCCCAAGTTCAACGCAAAAACAAACGAGAACTGCATGAATCAAGCGCTCGTTCAAGCGTCAAAAAGAGTACGCCCTGCCTCCGACTAGTGGTCGTGCGCACTTGTGATCAATGGCGAGCAACACGCCGCGTTTCGCCGTTCCACTCGGCGGCCGGCCGGTCGGGAGCCGCGGAGCATCCCGGCGGTCTTTTTCGGTCCGCCACTTGCCGCTTTTTCGCGGAAAGCGGGCTCGTGTTCGCGTTTCGCTTCTTTTCCGTCCGCGTGAACTCTTTGCGGTTTATCTTTGAACTAAAGACTCCATTTTTACTCCATCCAAAGAACAAATTAAAGTCCTTTGCTCTTTTGAGGATGGAGAAACGAATGGACGAGTCGGCCGAGAGAAAAGAACAACGTGCAACAACCCGGCGGAAAGTGGGCAGAATCCGGCGGCATCTCCGACGGACCCTTTCGACCGCCTGCCGCCTCCCGACGCTCCCGCCGAAGCGAAGGAGTGGCACTCGCTGGTCACCTCGGATCTCCGCAATCATCTCGTGAAGAAAGTGACCAAAGCGATCAATCCCTCGGCTCCCGCAATCCCTGAGCAGCAGCTGAAGGACCTGATCGCGGACGCCCGGAAGGTGGAAACCGAGTGTTTTGCGGAGGCCAACAACAAGGAGGACTACTACCACCTGCTGGCCGAGAAGTTCTTCCACATTCAGAAGGAGAAACGGTCGAAGTATCGCCGATCGGAGCGACAGCGGAGCGACGACCAGCCGTTTCCTTTGTCCTAATCGTTTCGTTTGTTAAGCCCGTTCCAAATGTTTGAAGCTTGCCCGATCCACCATAATGCTTTAATTTCCTTGATTTTTGTTCTGTAGCCAGTTGCCGCGAATAAACAAGGATTGGAGAGCGAAAAATGAAGGAAACGAGTTCCTCTACCTGCTGTCTGTTTTGTGAAACCACTAAAACGTTTGGAGGTGGTCGCAATAAACAAAGACGAAGCATTAGGTTAATCTCAACACGATCTGCTCGCCTGACCGCTGCCGGCTGTGTAGGTGGAGTGCGCGAACGAGAGCTGCCAGGCGGCGACGATCCGCCTGCCGTCCACGCTCTTCGATCACTACTGTCTGTTGCCGGACTACGAGAATCTGCGGCTCGTCTTCTCCGACCGCCTCTGACCAGGAACTTTGAATTGGCGAGCAAAAATAAAAAGAGGTCTGTCTGCTGCTTTGCTCGTTGACTACAACGGCGTTCGACCACTTGTCCTCCGTATTAAAGAACACAATACAACAAAGAAAAGCCATTCACCAGTCCATTCTTCAACTGCGACATCCAAACAAACGAACTGTAATGAATCAGTGGCAGCCAACTCTCCCCGATCAGGCCTTGAAGCCGCTGAGTTTGGAGACCGCGCCGACCACGTGCTTCGTGAAGCGGGTCAGGCACGAGTCGTACCTCTTGGCGGGGTCGTAGTCGAAGTGTTGATCGAAGGGGCGGCGGAAGATGAGCTCCGATTTGATCGCTCTCAACACTAAACGACGAAAGAAGTGAGTAGACGAATGGATTGAACGTACTGTGGAGCATCACGCCGCTCTCGAAGTTCTCGGCCTCCTGCAGGCGACTGAAGTCGGAGATCCCGAAGCACGGGTCGCCGTCGCACTCCGCCCACTTTGTGGCGCCCATCTGCCGCATTTGGGTTTGGCCTGAAAGCTCCCGGATTCATTGATTTCTTCCGCTAGGTCGTGCTTTGATACAACGACATCCCAAAGTCCTGATCAAAGTGGTTGTACACGCTGCTCTGCACGCGTCCGTCGAGCAGCTTCGCCGGAAGGTCGGGTTCGGCGGTTGCGGGGCGGCCCAGCCCGATGCCGTCCACTTCGTTCCGCTCCAGCGCTTTGCACATGGCCGGAAGAGTGCGGAACCCGCCTACACAATCGGTTAGTCGAGTGGATTGCTCGCTCGCCTGTGAGATACAAGACCGT
This sequence comes from Aphelenchoides fujianensis, assembly GCA_024699865.1. Taxonomy (NCBI): domain Eukaryota; kingdom Metazoa; phylum Nematoda; class Chromadorea; order Rhabditida; family Aphelenchoididae; genus Aphelenchoides; species Aphelenchoides fujianensis. The sequence continues at coordinate 157,863 of JAMPIO010000042.1, read as the reverse complement.
CCGCTTCAGCACGGGTTTGATGGCCGCCGAGCACTCGAGGAAGAACGCTTCGCGTCGTTTCGTCGACTCTCGCTTGTGCACCAGCTGCAAACAATCGAAAGGATTGGAAGAAAGGAGGGGGATTGCTGGCCTGCCAGTTCTCGTACGTGCCGCCGCTCAGCTCGATGAAATCGAGGCCCATCTCCTGCAAACAACCGTGAAGGAAGGGGCGAAGAGAAGGGCGAACGTCGAAACGGCGCGCCAAGTACAGGACGTCCTCCAGTTTGCCCATCTCCGCATCAGCCGAGTTCATTTTGATGCCGACGACGAAGCCGGTGGCCGGCGGCAGCTCCCGCCTGAATCTTTCGTTGAATCCAACGAGAAGCGGGAGGAACGAACCGAATGGCCGCGTAGATCTCCGCGACGAGTCGAATTCGGTTCTCCACCGGCCCGCCGTACTCGTCGCGCCGTGTGTTGATCTTCGCGGACAGGAATTGAGTCAACAAGTAGCCTAAAGCAGTTGAATGCGCGATAGAGCAGTGGATTGAGCGCGTGTACCGTGAGCGCCGTGCAGTTGGATCCCGTCGAAACCTAAAAACAATTGAGAAGTGAGAAGACAGCAGGAGTGACTTGCCGGCTTCGAAGCACGCCTTCGCGGCGAACACGAACCGATCGACGACTTCCGTTTGGATTTGCGCAACGGTCAGCGGTTGAGGCTTTCCGTAGATCGTTCGAGCGGGTCGAATGCCCACGTCCACCGACGAAAAGGGCGCGGAGTTGATCTAAACCGAGGGCTCACTTCCGTTGAATGGAAGGAGTGGACGAACAGAAGCAGGAGTCTGCCGCCCGGCATGACTGAGTTGGACGATCGCGAGGGCGCCATCCGCCTTCATCGCTGCGGCCAATTCGGCCAACTTTTGCCGCTTCTCCGCCGAGTCCGTCTCCGCGCTCACGATCAGGTTGCCCGGAGCTTCGAGATGCCGGTGGTCGACGATCGCGTTCCCGGTGAGGATCACTCCTTAAGTCTTTGTTTGAGTTCAAATGAACGGAAGAGAACGAACCAAACTTCCCGTGACCCCACTTCTCGTACAGGTTCACGAGAATGTCCGTGGGCATCCCGTGAGTGTGCAGCTGGTCGGGCGTGAACGTCGCCATCTGCTCGCTGAGGGCGGCCTGAAAGGAAGCGAGTGGATCGAGGAGGAACGAACAAAGAAAACGGACCTTGAAAAAGCGATTCGCGGCAGTGCGGCCGGCGGTCGGAAACTCCAGCGACGCCCCGAGCAGTTCGGCCGCCTTCTCGTCCGCGTGGTCCGTGAGCTCGTAGCGGCGGTGGAATTTGGTCGGCATCTTCGTTTGCTAAAGACGAGGAGTTCGATTGGTTGTGCGGGACGAGGTGCGGCGAGAAGAAACAAGAAAATCAACGACACGAGCGCAAAACATGGATTGAAAACCGCAATTCAAAGGTAAACAAAGAGAGCTTATGAAGGACAAGCGGGAATGTCACTTTCTTTTGAGCATTTTGTGCCCCCCGTTTAGACAGACTAACGCCCGCACAACAACGTACTTTAGATCAATTTAAATTGCTTACTTAGAAACCAGTTAAAAGGAAAGAGAAGCAAGAAGGGCGACACCCCCGAAGGAAAACCGCCGTGGTCGGCGAGGGCGGAAAAAGCCGCCCGGCCGGCCGGTCGGGCGCCGCGGACAGAAAAGCGAGCCGAAAGCACGAAAATGTGGAGTTTGAGCGCCGGCTCTTCGTTCTTTGATCGCCGCCGTTGCTTTCGCGTTGCAGGTGTGCGGCGATGGTTTGCGAGTTGTGCGGTCGGCCGCCTTGACCTCGCACGAACACGCAACGAACGGGAAGAATGATATAACTCTCGTTGCTTCGAAGCACGAGACAGAAGTGGCGTCGTAACGTAGGGAACGGGTGTAAGCAGACATATAATCATTCTAGCACGATCACGGGACGAATGGAACAACGCCGAAAGAGCCTCAAATCGAGAAAAAAACAGTCGTGCATCGACTGATTTCGCTAACAACCGACCTCACTTGCCAGTTGACAGCGAGTAGGGCCGAAAAAGCACAAAGTGTCACAAGAGTCGCTGGAAAAGCAACAAGGTTTTGACTGGCCTTGAGAGAGTAATCTCCCAACAAATTCCATTTCTGTGCACCCGCATCTACTTTCCCGCGGAATTATCGCGCTCGTTCCAAGGCAAGCGAGCGAATCGTTGCGCATCCGCGAATGCTGCTGGAAAAAGTGAAAGCGGATCCCGCCATGCAAGGACGTCTCATGGACCACGAAAAGGAGATAAAGCAGGTTGAAGTTCAACGTCAAGCCGCTCAACGAGAGCACGAAGTCAAGATGGCCGAATTCGAGCTGAAGAAGGCGGAGCTCGAAATCGAGCTGGAAAGGACGCGTCAGGGGTGAGCAGCCATTCGTTTCCTTCAATCTAAAGCTCGGTCGTTGCAGCAACCACGTGAAACAAGCCGGCGAGCTCTTCGTCTCGCTGGGCAAAGGAGTGGGCGAAGCGCACAGAGAATACACGGACATGAGCAAGACGCTGACCGCAAGCGTTCTTTCGTACTTCTTCGGCAAAGACCGTTGATTGCTGAGCTCTGCAGCTTGCTCGATTGTGGTCGAATCTTCTCTTTTTTCTACTCGCTACTGATTCTGTTCGTTAATTTGTGTTAATCCGTTTGGTGTTGGGCCCATTGATAGAGTCGCTCGCTTGAAGCGAGCTGGACGCGTACGAAATTCCGTTCGGCGGTCGCGTTTACGCGCAATTTCCGAGTAGAGCGGCTTCTTCTCCGCTTTGCCCGCCGAAGTCGAGTGGGCGTCGCTGTCGAAACGTATGGACCGGCGGCTGCTGGCCACCTGGGCGCGTTTCGTCGTGTTTCGGAGGCTGTGCACCAATTCACAAGCCGATCTCATCGAATCGAAGCCACTGCCACCCGACAAACAACTTCCGGTTTATTCGGAAACAAACAAACGAGAATTGAAGGAGACTTCGAGGTGGATCGACTTCGACGAACGTCTTGGACGAATTAGAGGATGGCCGCCCGTCTACGCCTTGGCCAGCTCGGCCTCCAAACGCTCGTTCTCGTTCTGGAGTTGCGCCAGCTTCAGCTCGTGGTCACGCTGGGCGGCTTGGACTTGGGCTTCGAGCTGCTTCATTTCCTTCTCGTGGGCGTGCTGCAGCTCCATGAGGCGCTGCTTCTCGACGGGGTCCTCGGCCGCTTCGACCTTGCGCTTCAGCTCCTCGTCGGTGCGCTGGGCGTCGGCCAACTGGCGGTTCGTCTGCTGGACGCGGGTCTCCGCCGCACGAGCTTGCTGCTCCGCCTGCTTGCAGCTGCGCCTCAACTCGTTCAGCTTCTTGAAGTGGGCGGAGGTCGCGTTCAGCTGCTGGGCCAAGGCGGTGCGGGCGGCCTGCTGGTGCTCTTCGTCGCCCCAGGTGGCGGTGTTCGCGAACTGCGCCTCGGCCTCTTTGAAGTGCTTCTGGATGAGCTCGCCGAAGTCCGTGCGGCCGGTGGACTCGGACTCCAGCTTGCGGTAGAACTCCTGAAGCACGCTGTCCGCGGCCTTCTTCAGCTGAGCCTTGACGTTGGCCTGGAAAAGGGAGAAGTTTTGCTGAACGGACGGAAGGACTCGCCTGGAAGACGTCTTCGCACGCGGGCAAGTCGCCCTTCTTGAAGGTCTCGGCCAGGGCTTCGATCATCTCGGCGAGTTCGCCGCACGTGATCGCCTGTCCGTGGGCCTGCTTCGGCTCCAGGTTCTCGGCCACGCCCTCGACCAGCGCGCGCAGTTGCTGCTCGAAGTCCTCGCCCATTTCTGCAAGGAGAGGACGAGAGTTGGGGAGCGGAAAGACCGACCGACTCACCTTCCAGCTTTCCGCTCTGGGCGCCGAAATTGTTCGGCGGCGGCAGCAAGCAGGCGGACTTCTGATCGTACGAGTGGCTCACGATGTTCCAGACGGCGCGCGACTCGGGCAGCGTCGCCTTTTGCTCCAGCTGCTCCAAGTGCGTGTTGCCCGCCTTCAGGCCGTAGTCCGTGGCCAGAGTGCAGTTGCGAATGAGGAACATGAGGTGCTGAACGAGCGGAATAAATGACTTTGAGTCCTTTGCGAAGCGACTCACCTGCAGCGGCGGCTCCTCCGACTTCTGCTGCTCCTCGCCGCACAAGGCCTTGCAGGAGAACTCGATGAACTGCGCGAGGCCGCTCAGGTCGTTGCTGCCGAGCGGGTCGTGCGTGTTTAACACCTGCAAGAAGTCGAGTGGACTGACTGCTCTGAAAGATGAACGCACCAGCACACTCGCCAGGATAGTCGCGATGCCGAAGATCGAGGCGCAGCTCTGCTGCTCCGTCTGGTTGTCGAAGAGGCCTTGGGTGTCGCAGAGCAGGACGACAAACTCCTCTTTCTTCGAGTTCTAAACGAGATCGATTGATTAGTGGACAGACGAAGCGAATGGTCACCTTGAAGGGCAACAACTCGGGCCAGACGTCGATTCCTTTGGTCTCCGGCTCGCGGCCACTCGCGAACTTGAAGCCGTCGCCCTTGAGCGGCGTTTTGGTCCAGTCGCTGCCCGCCGAACCGCCCGCCTGCTTCCACTTCAGGTAGCGGAGGAAGAAGTTGAGCGTGAACGACTTGCCGCCGCGGAATTTGCCCACGATGTTCAGGACGGCGATCTGCAACGACGGAGCTGATTCGAAGCTTATTGGAACTTCATTCACCTTCTTGTTCGCGTTCTCCGCCTTGCGCAGTTCGGCGAGCAGCTGCTGGGCGGTGAACACGCAGCGGTTGTCCGCCTCGCGGATCTCCACCAGCTTCCAGGTCTTCACGTGATCGGACATTTTTGGCTGAAACGACGCGAGGATGATGTCGAGAGGAGGACACGCCGGTGGAGAACGCGTTTGGTGGCGAGTGGTGACTGACTACCGCTTTCGCCCACCGGGCACACGCGAACGATCGGGAGGCAGCGGAAAGAAGTGAGGGGTGAACGGAGAAGCGGCCGCTTTTATCCGCCCGGTCGAGTCTTCAAAAAGATTCGCTGAGAACGGCACATTGACAAGATCGCATTGTTCCCATCGAGAGCAGCCGCTTGCGATGAGAAATCGCCGCCAATCTCCGTCGTTGTCACGATCAGAAGCGAGGGCAAGAAGACAGATGATAAGAAACGATGGACGTCCGCTTTCTTTTCGGTGCGCGGCCGATTGGACCGGAATGAGCGGCGGACTCGTGGGCCGAGTGGAGCAAGAGCGGCTGGAAGCGATGCGGAAATACGAGAATCTCGCGAATCTCCGGAGAGACGACGTCATGCACGAGATTCTCGAGATTGAGTGTTTGTGAGGGAGATCTTTGTGGCCGGTGCTTGTTAGTGTAAGTGGTGTCATAGAAATAAACATCGTCGTAAAGAAACTGCCAAACGTCTAAAAAACAATTTCCTACTTATTGCTTTCTTCGATCACTCCTCCCGCCATATGCCCGTCCGATCGCGTGGTGACTGTTGCTCTCGCCCGTCGGTCATCACTTTCTGCGTTGGCGTTCCGCTTTTCCTCGATTCATCGCAATGAGTCGACACTGAAGGACTTGATTCACTTTGAAGACATCAACTCACCCCATTTTTCAACGCTGTCACCGCTCTGAACTTGCAGCGATTGGAGACAAGAACAACAGTTTTCTGGTGAAATCGATCCCGTAGAATCCGAATCTGCCGTCCGTTTCGCAATAGGAATAAATGGCATCGCGCGAGATTGATTCGTTGAGCTTCTCCTGCGGCAACGAAGAGTCACAGCGCCCAAACCCACCTCTTATTTTTGTTTACGCCCAGAACCCATTAAGCGGTGAAAACCGCCGGTGTTTGGGTGGCGTGCGTTCGCAAGTCCACTGCTCCGCCCTTCTCCGTCTGTTCACTACACCGATTGAAAAGGGCAGCCGCCGGCGCCGTCCGATCGAATTCGTTTCCAGTTTTTCGCCGTTTTATATTCCACTTGTTTTATCGCTTCGTTATTGTTCGGACAGAATAGGAGGTAACGGAATAAGGTCGTTCATAAGCGAGACGAGAGCGGCGGCTGGTCTTGAGATGCGAACGAAGAACCGCTCGATTGCGCCGCCCTTTCGAGTGGAACTCGGCTCAACAACAAGCTGCTTTCTGTGACGTTACGCCAACCGCGTGCAAAAGGAAGAGCGAAGAACGAAAAGCCGTCATTTTGATTTCCGTTCGCCGTCGAGTCTCCCGCGCTCTTTTCCGCCGCTCTCCCTCCTGTCGACCGGTCGCTCCCGTTTGAGATGATCGCCCGCTGCCCGTCGATCCTCGTCGCCGTCGCCTTCCTGGTGCTCGGCTCGTCGGACGCGAAGTTCCTCTACGACGCGAACAACACGGCTTTCGATTCGTGCGTCCGAGCGATGAATGCCGAATTTAATCCTTACTTGTGAGCTTACAAACGATCTCCTTTCTTTCAACCGCCTTCTGCTTCAGCGATTTCTCGTCCTGTGATTCGACTTCGGTTGCGGTGCAATGGAGCAAGGATGTCGTGCCCGAGTTGCGCCTCTTTTCGCACGAGAGTGCTGAGTGAGTTCATCTTTGTTAGTTACTCGCATTCTTCTGCTTGCAGCTTCGAAGTGACGATCGGCGGCGAGTGCACGATTCGTGGCGAATTCGTGTACAAGGACGATGAAAACGTTACGCTGAAAATCGGTGAGTTCTCCCTTCCTTCGTTTCTCCACTCGATCGTCAAACAGGAAACGAGGAATACGAGGAGGCCTTCCTCTTTGTGTACCTGATGAAAGACGGTTCGATCGTGACCGCGCCGCCGGGCGACGAAAAGTCCACTTTGTGCGTGGGCAAAACGGTGCGCCAGGAAGCGAACGAGACGCACTACTGGACGACCATCGACTACAAACACAACGGAGACGTGTCCAGTCATTTTATGGTGAGTCGTCCGAAATGCGTTTGCTGACAACGAAATCGTCAATACAGATTTTCTACCCGTCGACCTACGACCTCGGCGAGTACCGCCCGACGACCGCCGTTGCGGCCGGCGCCAAGGGTGAGACTTTTGGGCTCATCTTCAACTCCCATTTTGCCTTCAGATTCCGCCGCCAAATCGCTCGTCGCCGCGTAGATGGTCGCGTTCATTGGAGTGGCCGCCTTCTTGTGAGCGACGGTTCGGGGCTGCGATTGTCCAGCTTACGTTTTTTGCGCTCGCCCCATTCGGTTAGGATCAAATAAACTTTGTTGTAAAGCGCTTGGCCACAGGGATCACGTCTTCTAAAGAAGTCGGAATAGTAGTGGCGCCGTTAATTGACGATCGGCTGCCGCCTTTTTTGCACGCCTGCCGTCGTTTGCACGCCTGCCGTCGCGCGATCGCGCAGCCGCTCGGGCGTCCAGCCGACGGGCGTCTCCTTGTTGCAGAGCTCGTTCACGCGATCGCGGAAACGAGTGTTCCCGCCGCTCGTCCCACTCCACACGCCGGCTCTCTCGCAGTAGTCGGCCGCAAAATCCCAACCGCTCAACACGCAGCAACAGCCGACAATTCCGGCAGCGATCAAACTGCTGCTCATTCGGTCGATAGTTCTGAAGACGACTTTGCCGCGCATCGTCCCAACCGCTTACCTCGTCCCGAAGCAGCCAGCCGCTCCAATGGCAATCCCAAGAAACAAACCGCGCACGAGCGCAAGGACGCCCAAGAGATCGCCGGAGAGCCGCCGTCACCGCCCGCTTGTCGTCGTCGAGCTTCCCGTCGCACGTGTTCAACGACCTCGCGTTTCAGAGGATTGCCGAAAGAATGTTCGACCAGAACGGCGCTTCCAGCGTTAAAAAATTCGAATGCTCGCATATAACTAATTTATTGTACACACGACTCAACAAATTACAACAAATCACGGTAATCCAAACTCCTGATTTCCGTAGGCAAATCGCCGCCGCGCGTCCTTCCGCATCAGTTCGTCCAACTGGGCCTCTTTTCCACGAACTCAGGCGTCCGTTCGAGCATCCCAATAGCGTAGTTACGCAGACACACTGCTTCGCTCCAGAGGCGGTGAATCGACGGAATCTGCCGCTCCAAGCGTTCTGCGCGCGCCTCGACAACCAGGCGGCGAAGTTGGCAAACGGCGTTCGACTCCAATCCTATCTCATTCTCCTTGCCGCCCAAGAACGCCCGCTTGTACTTTTTCGTTCACGCGAAGAGGAGAGTGAAGAAGAAAACATGTTGTGCGAATGATTGAGGAGCATTCAACTTTCTTCACCAACTCACTTCATGTACACCGTCTTGTTCGCGATCAGCGAGTGCAGAAAGTTGGCCAACTTCTCCGGTGATTCGAAGTCCGAGGCCGCAACAAAGGTGTCGTTCGGGATCTGGAGCGAGTTGGCGGCCGCTTGACTCAACACGACCGGCACGATCAGATCTTTCACACGGAAGAACTTCTCCGTCGTGTACCCGCAAGCAGAAGAGGTGATTGATGTACAACATAAAGCGAAGAAGTGTAGACCGTACTCGGGTCAAACGGAGTTCTCAAACGCCAAGTAGAAGTAGTGCTTGCCTGCAAACAGAAGTGTTAGTAGAAATAGAAAGTAAGAAATTTGTTTGATCTTTTCCGCACAAAAAAGTCGCTCCAATTTGGTTCTTTCCCTTGTTCCAATCGCCCTTTCCACTCACCGATGAGCTGCTTAAACTTCTGATCGCTGGCCGGCCGGTGAAAGCAAACGCCGACGCACGTGACGTTGGTGTGCTTGGCGAGCTCCCGCACGTACTCCCGTTCGGCCGGACGGGAGAGCGCAATTCAAGGCGGAGATCAACACTTCTCCAGTCTTCATGGCCACTTTTTCGTAAGCCTGAACGATGGAATGTTGACGAGAACTTGCCTCCGGCTCGGCCCAAACTTCGCCGCTCGTCTCGTTGCCGTCCAGCGGGACAAAGACGTTGGACGGGTAGAACACGTCCGCATCCGAGCGGTACGTGACGCTCACGTTGAAGAAGTCGGGCGAAGGAATGCTTCATGGAACTAAACCAACACGAAGCATCAGAAATAAGTACTTCGCGGTGCGGTTTTTTCCTTGATGGATCGTCTGTTTCGAAAGCCGTGCGCTGTTGTACAAGAGGACTTCAAAAACTGAATTGAACAGTAAAGCACAAGACGTTCTTCTCCATTTGTGCTCGGCGACACAAGCACCCAAGGGCTTCGACCACCATTTGAAACAAAAAGAAATCTAGTCGGCGAGTAGACGGGCGATTCGAAAATCATGAACGCGTTCAAGACGGTCGAGTTCCCGAGCGGCGGCCACCGGAAGTCGTCCCAGACGTTCCGAATGTGCACAACGCGGATTTGGGCGTTCGGAAGGCGCGTCCTGTCTTCGGTGAACTCGCACTCGAACGGGCACTCCGGCCGGAGCGCGAACAGCGGCGTCATCAGGCGCTGAAGAATTTGGTTCACAAGAGGATGACCGGCGGCAAGTCCCGGGGAGCATCGAAGAGGAATTAGAGGCGGTCCGTTGGGGAGAAGAGCAGAGAGCGGAACAAAGAATTCTGATTTTGCAAGAAGCGATCAGGCGAAACAAAGTCAAACGTCTTCCTTAGGAAGAACTCGCCAAGACGAGAGTCGAGTTGAAGACCAAAAAGCTCCGCACCACTTCGGAGAAAGAAAGGAGGTACACGAGGACGAAGACGACAAAAACGGCGACCAGGAGCCTCACTTTCGAGCGGAAGCGCGTCATCCGAAAAACATCGAATTCCACTGCTCGGCGGATTGCAGAAAGAACGAAAATGAGTGACCGTTTCGCACACCGGACAGCCGTCGGTGGGTTTCGCGGTGTGGCGGCCACCCGGCAATTCAAGCAAAGCCTTTGGCGTTCGGTCTGCAATGACTTCCGTTGAAGTCGATCGCTATTTAGAAGGTGGGATCAGGCGGCGCAACGGAGCGAGTGCCAGCAGAAAGGCCGTTATACGGGATTTCCTCGGCTTTGATGCAAAAGTGCGGCCACTCCTAATATTCGTTTAAGACGAAACCAAATCGTTCGTGAGTGTGAACCGAATGTTGCACCTTAAAAGTAGCTGGAAGCAAGGAATGGCTGAGCGAATTTTCCGTTTGTCCACCTCCGTCTTCTTCGCTCGTCTAGTCGCTTTGACGGCCGTCCATTCAAACGCGAACTCACGCGGATTTTCCTAACGGCTGGCAACACGGCAACAAGCAGGGACGGAAGTCGCCTCGAGCGGTCCGGAAATTCCGTCTCGAACGCGCGCGCGGTCCCGCCGCGAGCGATCCGCAGGGAACACGTGGCAGCCGGGCGGCCGCCGTCGCCTGCGGGCCGCCGCTTTTCGTCGCATTTCGCTTCCCGTCGCTCGAACCGATCGGTTGCTCTCGCTGCTTCCTGCTCCCGTTCGCCTCCTTCCACTCGCTGCTCCAACCGCTCCGCTCGATCGTCGCAATGCCGTGGCCCCGCTGGACCCTCGCGGTCCTCTTCGTCCTCGCCGCCGCCGTCCCGCTCGTCCAGGCGACCGACTCGACGGACTCCAAGGACGATCAAACCGCCGCCCAAAAGTTCTTCCTGGTCAAGCAAAACAAGTGGCTCCCGCTCGAGTACCGCCGCTACCTGGCCGTCGACGAGGTCAACGGCGGCGTGTGAGTCTCTCTCGTTTTTTGTGCTTTCACTCATCGAATCTTCGTTTCAGCGTCGTGAACGGCGAGAAGTTGGCGGCGGACGAGGTCGTGGAGATCCCGGTGCACTTCACGGGCAAGATGGAGAGCGCCGGGGCGCTGCACGTTGAGGTCACTTGCTTGGCGTGGAGCTCTGGGTTGAAGTCCAGGTTCGTTTTCGTTCTACATACCGATAACTGACCGAAATACCTGCTTAGGCCGTATCTCGTGTTCTTTCCTGACACGAAAGTCGGAGCTCTATTCGAGGGCCCGTGGATGATGTGCGACTCCACCGGCGTGGTGTACTTTGGAGTTGACAGTAAGTGCATTCGGTTTTTAAAGATCCACTGACCCGTTGACAGACAAAGACAGCAACGACCGCACGTTCGACAGCCCGATTCGCGGGCGCGTTGCGGTCCACTCCGATCACACCATCCAGCAGTTCAACACGGCTAACGGAGGTTCCAAGTGGTGGGATGTGATCCCGCGGACTTGGGCGCCGCTGGACCAGTTCTTCCAGCAGGCGAACAAGTCGCTGGACACGCTCAAGGCGAAAGACGTCGCCGTGATCCGCGTCGTGAAGCCGTACAACCGGGCGGGAGCGGTCGTTCTTCGCTTCTTCTCTCGGAAGCGAAGGTTCGTTCTGTCCACTCTGCACTCACTCATCCCTTCTCCTTGCAGGACGGCTCGTTGTACCCGCTGGCCGAGCGCGTGGAGCCCCTGCCGCACCCCGCCGTCACCCGCCGCTGCGCCGTTTTCATCCCGTTCTACGGGTGGTACAAGAAGTTCATCCTGGGCGCGTACGTTCTTTCCTCTTCCTTCCACTCGCTCATCTTCCTCTCGTTCAGGCTCGGGTTTGTGTTGCTGTTCGCCATCGGGCTCTACAGCTGGATCTGCGTCCACTACACGCGCCTCGAGCGCGAGATCGACGCGCGGAACGCGGCCCGCGGACCGCTCTACCAAGTGGAGGTCCGCTCCCGCTACCGCCAGTGACCGCCGCCACGTGGACAAGCCCCCTTCCTTGTGTGTTGATTGATGTGATGATGGATTATTAGGTGTTTGTTTCCCGTTAGCTGATTGTTGTAAGTGGTAGTTGATTGTTGTTGGTTAGGTTAAAGTGAATAAATTCGGTTGTTTCTTGTCCGTTCGGATCGATCAGGAGGGAAGAAGAGCGGGAGGGAACAAAAGATTGGAGGGCGAAATTAGAACAGAAGAGTTCGTCATAAAGGAATCGAGCCAACGTTTGAGCAGTGGGCGGAGAACGACGAGAGACAAATCGGCAGCAGAGCCTTCAGAAACGGTAGAGAAAAAAGACGAAGGGGAGAGAGCCGGCGTCTTTCGCCGTCCGCCGCCGCTCGCCGCCCGTCGGCCCGTCCGCCGGTTTCTCGCAGGCGGGCAACAAAAAGGAGGCCGAACCGCCTGACAGAGCGGCAGGTCCGAAGTGAGTGGGTTATCGATCAATGGTGAGTTGTGGGCGCGTCCGGCAGTTCCCAACACACTCTTGACCGCCGCTTCTGTTGCTTCAAGCGACCAATCGATTGGATAGATGACTTGCTTGCGAGTTTTCTTTTTCCCACACAACGACTGCTTTCAAAGCGGAATCAAACGGTAAACAGCGCAAGGCGGCGCCCACCTCCACCTATTGCTCGATCACTCGTTTTACAGCGGCAGTCCACTCCGATCGCCCTCACTCGCCGCCTCGAATGCCGCTCTTGTTCTGCGCGCACTCGAATTTCCTCTGGGCGGTCCAAAGCTTCAAGTTGCGGCTGGTCGGCGGCTCCATCGAAAGCCCGCAGCAGCCGCTCTCGTTCCGTCCGGCCGCTCGCTGCCGCCTGCGGGTGGTCAAGGGACGCGACGATTGGGACCGGCTTCTGAAGATGGCGGTCGAGAGCGACGCGCGCGACTTGAAGGCGGCGATTTGGATCGTGGACGGCGGGCGGACGGTCGAGCAGCGTGAGTGGTGACTTGTGGAGGAGCTACGTGGTGCAGTGGTTCTTGCAAAGGGATGACGACTCTTTGGGCTGTTCTGCTATGTAGAAAAGTCTCAGCTGCTCTTCTAGCGACCAGTCCACTCCCTCAAAGGGAAGCACGCGTTCGCGAACTCGCCGGCCAGCTGCCGCGTTTTCCGCCGCTTGGGGACCGAATGGAGCACGATTTGCACGAATGACAAAGCGGCAGAACAACTAGGCGCTCTCCACTCACAGGTCGCCTCTTTTCCTCTTCTTCCCGTCAATCAATCCACGTTTTATCGACGATTGGAGACGCAGTTGGCGGAAGAACGAGAGCACGCCGAGCGGGTGCGAACTCAACTGCACGCCCGCATTCGCCAGCGCAAATGCGACGCGATGTGTCGTCTTCGTTCTCTTGCCGTTCAAAAGAAGCGTTCAGTCGGCGCAAAAAAGAAGCAGCGACCAGGTCCCGTGAGGATGGAGAAGCGATTAGTTGCGAAAGAAGTGCGTGGATTGATTTCTGGCTTCTTTCACTCGAGTTTCTACAGAACGCTGGGAGGTTGGAGTATCCACTCGAGCGTGTGCGGAGGGGTGTTGCATTTCGATTCAAATTTTGGTGCAATTGAGAACTGCCCGTCGTTCGCATCGCCCCGCAATCACGAGACGGATCATCAAAGAGAGGTGCCCGCCCAATTCATTTGGTCGTTTGCGATCGGGACGGCCATTAGGGCGAGACGCGACGTCCCCTCCACACGTCCCGCCCGTTTCGTCGCCGAATTCCTGCTCGCCTTTCGATTTGCGGTCGGCCCACCGGCAGGGCGAATGCGAGCGGACCGCGCGGGGCGGATACCTCGACGTTGTTTTCGTCTCTCCACCTGCTTGGCGTTCTTTTGCGACCCATTCGGGGCTCATTTGCTCCGCTTTGCCCGCACCTGCCGGGCGTTCTGGTCGCTTTTCGCTCATTTCTTCGTTTTCAGTTCGTCGTCAATTTTCGCTTCGATCATCAAAGCCAAAAGATGGAATCGTTTGATCGCCCGGTTTGTTCATTGATTGAATCAAACACATTTGTTTTGTTTCAGAATTCTATTGGTGCGCAAGTGATCCCGGAAGAGTTGGAGGAAGAACGCGAGGAGCGGGAATCGGCGCTGCTCCGCCGCGAAGTGAGTTCAAGTCTTTTTTTTTTATCAACTCAGCTGCAATCCACTCGTCCTTGCAGAACCTCGCGCTGAAGCTGAACCTCGCCACGTTGGGCTCGAAATGCGCGCGGCTGGAGGCGGCGGCCAAGAAGGAGGCCGCGATCGCCGACGCGCACAAGAAGCTCGAGGACGAGCTTTTGCTCAAACGGGACGAGGTTTGCATTCTTTCTTCTGATGATACATTCGATCACCTCCGCTTTAGGTCGTCGAGTGGAAGAAAAAGGCGCGCGAGTCGGCCGAAGAAGCGATCACGTTCTACTCGGCTTTGGGGCTTCTCCGCCAAAAGGTCTGCGCTCAATTACCATCGTTTCATTTGTAAGGTCTACTTTCAGGAAAAGTGCTGGAGCGCAGAGAAGAAGAAGTTGGACGAGAAGGTCGCCGAACTGAAGCGCGCTCTCAAGCAGGAGAAGGCGGCGAACGAGACGGCCGTTGCGGAGAAGGCGGCGGTGGAGAACGAGGTGCGTTCGGGGATTCACTTCGCCGATGATTTGTTCCGTTCCAGCGCGCCGTGTTGCTCTCGAAGATCGCCGAGTTGGAGCAGCAGAGTGGGGAGCCGGCAGACGATCGCGTTCCGGCCGACCTGTGGGCGATGCGGACGTGCGGCTTTCTCACGGACTTCAAGCTCGTGGTCGACGGCGAGGAGGTCCCCGTAAGTCCGCAGTGAACAAACAGTTGATCTCCTCACTCCTCTTCTCTCGCTTGCAGGTCCACCGCGTCGTCCTCGCCCTCAAATCGGGCTTCTTTAAGTCGCTCTTCCGCTCGGAGCCCACCGCCACGGAGCACGCGATCGACGGCATCGAACGGAAGGTGGTCGAGCAGATGGTCGCCTTCTGCTACTGCGGACGGCTCGAAGGTCTCGAGAAGGACGCCGCCGATCTGTACGCTGCGGCTCACCGCTTCAAAATCGCCTCGCTGTTGGTGAGTTCCCCCCTCCGCTCGTCCGTTCACTTGTCTTCTTGCAGGACGCGTGCACTCGCATGTTGAAGGCGGGCGTCTCCGCCGAGAACGCGGCCGACCTCTTGGCGCTGGCTGCCCGCCACGAGGACGAGCAGCTGGCGGCGTTTGCCGTCGACTTCGCCGAGGCGAACGGCGGGAAGTTCCGCCTGCTGGTCGCCGACGCCGTCCACTCGCTCGTCCGCAACGAACTGGACGTCTACGAGAAGATCGTCCGCCTGCTCAAGGACGGCTCGATGGGCGGCAAACTGCGCGAATCGTGCGGTAAGCAGCCGCCGCCCGTGGACGCCCTCCAATCGGCGGAGAACGCGGACGAGCGTTCGGACTCGAGTTCGTCCAGCGACTGGGAGCCGATCGATCAGGAGTGAACTGCTCTTCTTCTTTGTTTTGTCTCGTCAATAAACTCGTTTGTTTTCAATTGTTCCGTCTCCTGTTCACGCCGTCGTTCCGGTTTTTTGATTAGTTCGGCAATGAACAGCGAGACCGACACGACGAGCTTCTCGCAGTTGAACGCGCGTGTTCTCGGGTGCTTTCATGAGTTCTCTTCGTTCTTTAACGCTTGCCGGGGATCACAAGCGCGTGTTGGCCGCAGGAAAGCGAGCGGTCGACCGTTCATTTCAGTGCGGCATTCTTTCTAACCTATTCGCCGCTTCAGTTTACATTTTATTGAGCGCGTGAACTCACGAACACTCAACGATCAACACAACAGCAGCGAGCGAACGAAAGACGGCAGCCGGCGGTGTTGTTCTTCGCTTTTCGTTCGCAGGCGTTCGGCCAGCGACTCGCGGGCCAAGCGGCGCAATCGGCCCGGTTTCCTGCAAGCGAGCGCCCGTCCAACGGAATTCCGCAAGCGACGCCGCTCACACGACGACGAGAAACAGAAAGCTTCGGTCTTGGTGGCGCGCTCGTGCCGCCTGTTTGATGAGCGAAAAGCAAAGACGATCCTCCGCGCGCCACAACTTCCGAAGGATCGAATTCGCGGGAGGCGGAAGCGCGAGTTGCATCGCGACCTCCGACCACAGCCGCGCGTGCGAATCGAAGCGGCAAACGAAGAAGGCGGTCGTCAAATGGCCGCAAGGCCGAACAAACGGCGACTACGAGCGACAACGAGCGTCTCGATCGCCTCTCAACTCTCGCGAGTCGCGCGTGAAGACGAGCAGCGCGTAAAAGTGGCGCTCGAACCAGCAGCCATCGAATTTCAGCGCCCCGAACGTCGTGTATCGCGCGGCCGCTTCGTTCAGAGCGGCGGGATGGCTGCCGAGCTGCTCGACCGAGGGCTTGCCTGTCCCGAAGGTTCAGCGAGTGCAACGAGCTCGTCGTTTCCTCGAGCAACCGCCTTTCTTCGCCCGCTGCGAAATGGAGGCTCGGGTCGACGAAGAAGGACAGCCGGTCGTCGTGCAGGCGCATGACCGTCGGGAAGTGCTCGTAGACGAACAGAATGCCACGGAGCAGCCGAATAGAAACGAAATCCTCGTCGAACTCGTAGACGAACACGCGCTTGTTGTTCGAAGTCGATGGGAACTGCGGGAAGGCGAGCAGTCGCCCGTCGGCGGCCGGTCCTTGCTGCAGCACGCCCCGCACGCTCATTCGTGCATTGCGGATCGAGTACGAGCTGTTCGCGTAGTCCAAGTCCGCAATCGGAACGAGATGTGGGGCGTCCGCCGGTCCGCAAATTGTTGTGGGCAAGCATGAGACCAGCTGTTTGGAAACGAGCGGGCGGCCAACCGTTGGGCGAGCGGACAAAAGCCGCCCGTTTGCCCCAAGCAATCGTAGTGTACGAGAAGTTGAAGCAATAAACAGCAGTCTTGATTCGCGTTCTTCCTTCAACTCTCAACCACCGGCAGCCCGGGTCGGACTGATTCACAAGCGATCGCATCACGATTCCATGGCAGTCACCAACCAGGAACATGCCGATCGATTCGCTGAACGGAAAGAATTTTACGGCCTGGAGCTCGACGCCCTCCAGCACGCGTTCAATCGGGCGGCTCGATTCCACCACTCTAAACACACGAATGAAAGAGATGCTCAACGAAACGAACCGCTTCTCGTGCCGGAGGCCGTTGATTGCGGTGAGTGTGGACGTCGGTTCACGGCCGGAAGAATCGGACGAGAAGAAGAACACAAAACGACTCGAAACGAGCGTCTTTTTGTTGAACTCGGTGAGCAGAAGCCGATCGCCGCCGATCGCCGTGATCCCGTCCGCGTGCACGCGTTCGTGGACCACCGGCATGGCTGCAACCAATGAGTGAAAGGAAGAATGGTTTGCGGAGGGCGACTGGCGGCTGCCCACTCGAACGGCGAACGCGTTGACTCTCGCTTGCTGCGCAATGGCTCACAGGTGGAGCAAATGACTGCAAGCAACCCGAACGAATGCGCAAATACGAGGTTTCTACCCCTTGGATCCTTGCAAAGGCTCTGGTGCAAAGGTAGCCCTGCTTTCTCATACGAACCGCTCTACAGGTGCTGTCAGAGAAGCACAGAAACGACTGGTCACACCGCCTGTCCGCACGTGAGCGGCAGTGATGAATGCTCGCGGTAACGCCGACCGGAGACGCGCCAACCTAAGCGGCAAACAACGGGGTCCTGCGTTCTATTGGCGCGTTGGTCGGTCGCTTGGTCGGTTTGCCGCAGCAGTCCACTCCGGCCGGCCATTCGTCTACCGCTGTTCGATTTTTAGTTGTCCACAACGACCACTCGTCTCACTCATGGAATCCTGCCAGCATTCCGATCGTCTATTCGCCCAATCCCTCCGCTTCCGCGGCCAGTATGCGCAAAGTGGAAAATACGCGCTTCCGTTTCGTCCGGACACGAAATGCTGGATCGATGTGAAAGTCTGCGCTGAAGGAGTGTGGAACGTGAGGATCGCGGTCGACGGCAATGCGGACGGTTTGAAGGCGTCGTTCGTCGTGTTTAACGAGTTCGAAAGCAAAGTTATCGAACGTGAGTTTGGAGGTCATCCTTGTAGCCATCGATCGTTCGCTTGCAGGCACAACTTGCAAGTCAATGCGTACCATACCGTTGGCATGAGCAATGGTCGGATTTTGTGGGCAGTCTTCCAGGAAGAGTGCGCAACGTGCGAAGAAGAGCAGAAAGCGGCGACACTCGACGGAGATCGCACGAAAGAGGTCGAAACTCATCGCGCGGAGGTCCTTTAGTTGTTTTGTGTTCATAACGTCGACGGCTTCTTTTGAGGTCCAAAAACTGCGACCGCAATTGCAAGCGATGCAAACGGAACTCTCGCCTCGCCGTCAACAGCTTGAAGAGGTGACCAAGGAGCAGCAACGCCCGTTCGTCGACGATGTCTTGAGTTCTTTCTTGCAAGACGCGTCATTTCGAAGCTTCCAGCACAAACTCGTGACGGCGACGCCCAAAAAGCACGAGGAGAAGGCAAAAGTGGCGGCTGAAATGCAAAAGCTGGACGTAGCCGAGAATCAGCTCCACAAAACGGTTCGTGATCCTCTTCCTCCACTTCTCCGCCATCACCCTGCGGTCGTTTAGATCGAAGATTTGAAGTCGAAACTCGAGCAAGAACGAACGCGTTGTTTCACGCTCCAGCGCGAACTCCAGCATCAAATCGACGAGCGGGAGCGGAAGGACGAGGAGGTAGCCGCTTTGGAGAAGAAGATGGCGGAAGTTGAGGGACGCGTACGCCATCACGATCACTCGTTTCGTTCACTCTTGTTGTTTAGAGCAAGCAGTTGGAAGAAGAGAACGAAATGTTGTACTCAAAGCTCTTTGCCGGCCAGCAACAACAGCAAGAAGTCGAAGAGGACGACGAGAGTGCTCCCGTGGGACTGCCGGCCGAGTTCTGGTCGATGCGACAAGCGGGCCATTTGACGGACTTCCGCTTGCTGGTCGACGGCCGGTCGATCGAGGTGAACAACCCACAAGCGTTCGCTCAATCTGAATCCCCGAGTTGCAGACGCACAAACTCGTGCTGGTCGCGGAGAGCGACTTTTTCGCCGCCGAATTCGCGGCCGATCCGAACCGCGCGGAGTTCGCGGTGGAGGGCGTCGAGGCGGCGATCGTGAAGCGCGCGGTCGAATTTGTGTACCGCGGAAAGCTCGACGGAATGGAGGCGGACGCGCGGGAGTTGTACGACCTCGCTCAGCGCCCCGGCTTCACTGGATTGATCGTGAGTTCCCTCCACTCCCTTCCATCCTTCCATTGATTCAATCCGCGTATTCAGGACGAATGCCGCCGCGTTTTGAAGGCGGGCATCACGAAAGAGAACGTCGCCGACCTTCTCGTTCTTGCCGCCCGCCACGACGACTTCCACCTGGCTGCCCACGCGCTGAAGTTCGCCGAGCGGAGCGGCAGCCGCTTCTAACTCTTCGGCTCTCCGTCCATCCGCTGGCTCGTGCGGAACGAGAACGCGACGCACAAGAAGATTGTGGCCTTGATGCGGTCCGTGTGACCCGCTCGTTTGTCCGCTTGTTCTCGCTGTGCAGTTGTAAATAAACCGTTGAATTGTTGTTTGTCGGCTTTATTTGAAACGAATAAACTGTAATAAACTGTATGCTACCGCGAGCTGGCTTTCAATCGGCAATTGTTTTGCGCGAGGTCAAACAAACGACAATGACGACCAAATGCGCGCGGTTATTGAACTCCAGATGTTTTTAAAGCAAACACCGAGCGGTCCGCTTGTTTCCGCTGCCTCGCTTGCTTTTTTGAAACAACGGTGAAATGGTTGTCGTGCAATTAGACACCACTTCCATTGATGCGACCGACGATTTTCCGCCCGACCGCTGGTGTTCCACGGGCAAAAGGCAGTCGGCTCTAAACTCCAAAAGACGGCGCCTTGGTGGCGCAGGCGGTAGGTCGACTGACTTTCGGGTCCGAGGAGTCGACTGAACGCCAACCAGGAGAACGTCGTCAAACACATGCCCAGTCATCTTTTTTGTCGTTTACGATCGACCGTTTTATTGCGTGTGCTCATAGTGGATGAGTAGGCGGTCAGAAAAGGTTCACGGTTTTTTACTTCCGGAAACGACGAGCAGTCGGCCGACAAACGAGAGAGAAATTGAGCACAAAAGTTGGGGCTTTTTTCTTGTGCTCGCACACGAACGACAGCTCCGGAATGCCCCGCAGTCAATCAGGCGGACTACCGTTTGGAAACGAGGCAAGCGGGAGATCAAACGGGCGTTCGCTCACCACTCGCCCCTCACTCCTGCCCGCGCTCGTCGCCATTCGTTCCGTTCGATCCATCGGACAACGAGCAGGAGCAGTGCATTCTGCTGGGTTGCTCACTCCGTCTCGCCTCTCATCTTCGAGATCAGTCGGTTGGTCAGCGGCCAGCAACAGTTCCCTCTACTCACTCCTCTTCGCTGCCCACCTTCCACTCCATTCGACCCCACTCGCCATAATGAAGAAGTGCCCCCACTCCGACCTCCTGTCCGCTGTCCACATCGTCGAGTTCAACGAAGGCGAACGGGAGAGCTCGAAGGGGCCGCTCGCCTTCCGCCCGGCGGCCACGAGCGGCCTCGTCGTCTCGCCGCTCGATTTTCGTTTTGCGAACGCGGCGATCACGATCGTGGGCGATTCGGGCGGACTGAAAGCGTCGACGGGGAGGGGATTGAAGCACGTGAGTTCTCTTTGCTTTAAGGGAAGTGGAACGGAAGAAATTGGGTCGAGCATCTGTTGCTTGAATGCTTTCGATCGTTCTCTTGGACGTGTGTGCGGGGTGAAGTGGATTGAACATAAGAAACAAGTCGGTTCATGCTTGTTCTCACTACAAACCGGAACTCAATCCCGCCCTTTCGCTTCACTCTCTTTTCACTTGGTTGCATTCCCCGAACGTCCAGTTCAAGACGAACTACGCGATGCGGACGCCGTTCTTGTGCCGCCGCATTCGCTCCCGCGTGTTCGTCGAGCAGTGCGCCGCCTGCAAATTGAAGCGGGCGGTAGAGGAAGCCGAGCAGACGGCGGTGGACAGAGCAGTCGGGGACGAGAGAGCCGACGAAGAAGTGACGAACGGGACTCGAAGCCGACTGGTGATCGTTCAGAAGGCGGCCGAAACGATGCGTAAAGCGGGCATCAAAGCGATAAAGAAGGCGCTTTGCAAAGAGGTAAGCGTTCCTTTCTTTGCCCTCACTCACCCACTCATTCGCTTGTTCGTTCCTTCAGCCTTCAGCTCGCGTTGCTGGAGCTCCGCTTCGTCGCGCAGCAAGCGGACGCCCGACTTGCCGTCCAGCGGTTGGAGATGCGAGTGGCCGACGAGAAGCGAAAGGCGGCGGCGATCGTCGGGCAGGTGGCTCTCCGTTAATTATTGGAGGTCGTAGTGAATAATGAAAGGAGTTGAAAACGAGCACCTCGAGGCCAAACAGCAGGAGTTGGAGCAAGCGAGCGGTCCAGCTCGTTGAGAAGAATTGGGAAAAGAGATGGAGCCAACGGTCTCCCCCGTCTTCTCGCCGGAGATCAAACGATTCGAGTGAGCAAGCGGTGATCATTCGTTCCACACTTGATTTCCGTTCTTCGTTCTCTTATGTTGATTTTTGCGATTAAAGTAAAGCGTTGACCGGGATCGGGCGTTCCAACGCGACGCTTGTTAGTTCCTCCCCGACTACTTCAGTCTTTGGAGTGTTCGTTGGGTCGAAAGATAAGTTTGAGTGGTCCACCTGCTTGTTCGCGCATGGGCGGCGGCGTCGGAATGCCCCGCGGTCAATGGACGTCGTCGATCGCGCATGGGAAGTTGGGAGGGAGCGGGAGTGGCCGACCCACGCGGTGCCCTGCACTTCTTCCCTCGCTCCTCGCACGCTTTCGTTCGCCATTCGGTCGGTCAGCAAGCGGCAAAAGCCCGCCACCTCCTCTCCTCCCCGCTCCCAATCAATCGCTTTCTCCACTTTCGCCCACCCAACACTCCCGTTCGTCCACCAATGCCCATTCCTCGTTTCTCTACCAGAATGCAGGAGCCTTGCCCGCACGCCGCTCTCCTCTCCGTCCGATGCGAGCGGGATTTCCCGACCGAAAGCTCGCTCGCCTTCCGGCCGGGCACGAACTGCCGCCTCGAGGCGTCCGAACTGTCGGCGTGCGGCTCGCGGAACCTCTCGCTCGTGGTCGAGGGCGATCCGAAGGGACTGAGGGGCTGGATCGGGACCGAGGACGCCGACGGAAAGACAATTGAATCACGTGAGTTTTCTCTTGAATTGAGGGGTGAAAAGGGCGGAATCTGGCGAGAAGTGTGGGCTAGTCCGGCCGCGAGTGCAACTGCAACAAGTTTGAATAGCTGACTGAAGCCGTGGCCTCCGCTTAGCTGTCAAGCGGACGATTGTTATGGGCACCCTACTTCAATCGCATACTGACTTCTCTGAATCGTTCGTCCACTTGCAGGCCTGGACGTTCGATTCGGCGTGAAGTACGTCTTCTGGGAAGCCGCCAACGCCATCCGCGTGTGCGGCAAGGTTTGGCGCGTCGAGGAGTGCGCCGAGTGCGTGGCGGAGCTCACTGCGAAACTCCTCGGTTTTCCGCCGGAGGTTTTGTTCCGTGGGCTTCTTCCTATCGAATTCCGCTCTTGTAGGTGTTGGAGGAAGTCCTCGCCAAACGGCAGGCGGCAGCGGAAGAGTATCGAAAGCCGTACAAGAACCGGGCGAGTCGTAAAGCGACCTACGAGCACTACGGGAAGCTCGCAGAACGCTGGGCGCGCGCTCGCAAAGCGCTCTCCTGCATCTCGATTGGCAACAAGGTCCGTTTCTTCTCACTCCCACTCGGAATCGACTGCTTTCTGCAGACCGAAGGAGCGAAACAAAAACTCGACGCCGTTGCTGCGGAGCTCACCGGCGACGATCTCCGCTCGCTGGCCGGCGAGCTCAAATGGAAGGCCAAAGAAGCGAAGGCGGTCGCCGTTCAGCGTGTGGGTGCCGGCAATGGAGAGGTGGGTCTATTGAATCTGTCTAGTGAATTGTGTTGCTCGTTCCAGCAGACCGGCGATCATGAGAAAGCATCAAAGCGATCCGTGCAACTGGAGGAGCCGAAGAACGAAGAGGCGGACGATCGGAAGGACGAGCAAGAAAAAGAGCCGAAGGACGGCAAGCAACAAACCGAGCGGAAGCCGCTGGAAGAACGCATCGACTTCGAGCTGCAAGTGGACGACGACAAAAAGACGGACGCGGTGAGTGGGCGCCCCGTCGATCACTTGACAATCCCCCGCCCTTTCAGCGACTCAAGTGGGAGGCGCAGGAGTTGCTCCTCGCGAAGGTCTCCGCTTTGAGCCTCAAAGATGGGCAGAAAGCGGAGGAAACGGAAGAGATGAGCGAAGAGGAGCGCGCCGAAGAGCAGCGGAGGTGCGAGGAGGTGATGCGCGAGCGGCGCCTGAAGGTCCTCCACTGGCGGGTTCGTTCCTCCGTCCTCTCTCGCTTCGATCAACCCACTCGTTTCAGTTGGAGAAGCTGCACTGGAGTCTGTCGGGGCAACAGGTGCGTGTGCGAAGCGCTCCGCAGCCTCCCATCCAGGAGATGGAGGGCGGAGCGAAAGAAGTGAGTGGATTTCTCGAGAATTTTGATCACTCTTGATTGCAGGCCGGACCATTGAAGGCGACAAAGAACGCCCTTCAAGCGGTCCCTGCTGAAAAATTCGGAGACGAAATGCAGCAGAAAAAAGCAGTGTCCGGAGCACAGGAACGAGCGGACCCTGTCGACCAATCGGCGGAGCAATCGGCGAAGCATCCCATGGAGCAACCAGCGAACGAGCAGCTCAAGAAAGAGGTACGTTTTCCATTCACTCGCTTCCACTCAATCGTCTTTTTTCTTTCACATCGACGAGCTGAAGTCGGAGCTCTTCGCAAAGGAAGACGAGTGCAACGTCTTCAACAAGCACTACTCGCTGCTCGTTCAGCAACATGCGACAAAGCGCGCAGAAGTGAGCGCCCTGGAGAAGAAACTGGCCGAAGCTGAACGGGAGGTGAGCGGTTGGATCCGTCCCTTCGTTTAATTCTTGTTTGTTTGCAGAAAGAAGAGCTCAAAGAGCGGAACGAGTCGCTGCTCTCCGCTTTCAAGCGGCAGGCGGACGTGTGGGCGGAGCTGTGGATGATGCGCAAATGGAGTCACTTGACGGACGTTCGGCTGCTGGTCGGCGGGGAGGAGATTCGGGTGAGCAGGGATAGAAGGCAGAAATACGGGTTGATTCCATTGGTCGTTTGAACAGAGGGGAGAGCGAACGGGCGGTTGGGTCGTCCGGGGGTTTGATTGTACGGTTGCTTGCCATCTGAGTGACTGTCCTTTGGGGCTGGAACCGACAGATGGGAAGACGCCAAAAAGAAGAACCGCGCAACACTCGAAAATTCACTTCCTACACACCAAATTCCTTCCCTCAATCCCCCGCCATCTGCTTGCAGGCCCACCGGAACGTGCTCGCCCTGAAGAGCGCCTTCTTCGCCGCCGAGTTTCTCACTTGCCCGCAAAATAGCGAGTTCTCGCTGGAGGGCGTTCCAGCGGAGGTCGTCGAGCGAGTGCTCGAGTTCGTGTACCGCGGCCGACTGGACGAGCTGGAGGCGGACGCGCGGGAGGTGTACGCGGCGGCTCGTCGCTTTCAGGTCGCCGATTTGGTCGTGAGTTCTCTCTGTTCATTCCCATCAATTCTCCGTGTTCAGGACGAGTGCCGCCGCGTGTTAAAGGCGGGCGTTTCGGCGGAGAACGCCGCCGACCTCCTCGTTTTGGCCACCCGCCACGACGACCACGAACTCGCCGCCCACGCGCTGGAGTTCGCCGAGCGAAGCGGCGGGACGTGCAGCCTGTTCCTGAGCGAAATGATCCAATCGCTGCTTCCCGACGAGCACGAGACGTACAAGAAGGTCGTGGCTTTGATGCAGGACGAGTGACCTGCTCGTTTGTCCGCTTGTTGTCGCCGTGGAATCGTGAATAAACCGTTGCTTGAGAGGTGCTTGGGATAAATGAACGACGAGTTGATCGTGAAGTGGTCACGAATTAGTTTGTTTTCTCCGTCTGCTCGCACACCGGCGACCGCGTTGGAATGCCCCGCGGTCAATCGGCCGCCGTCGACCACGCCCTGCCGCTCGCAAGGCGGCCGACCCACGTGGCGTCCTGCCCACTCGCTTTCCGCTTTCGTCCGCTCGCTCGGTCCGATCGGAGGAACACGCGGCGGCCGGGCACCCGCCAATCGATCGGCATTCCTTTCGTGCGCTCGTTTTCTTGTTCCTCCTCCTGTTCGCGCTGTAACGATTCGAACCATCCGTTTAATTTTTTTTTGGGTTCCGTAGAAACACTCCCGAGAAGACGTCAGCTCCGTCCTCATTTGTCCCGCGTTCCGTGCGATCGGGACCGACCGGCATTAATTTCGATCAGTTTCAAGTCCAGCACGCCGAATTCCGTGATGTCGACGAGCAACCAGCCGACGCACCCACTCGATCGATCCGAACAGCCCGCGACCGACGAAGCGGAGAAGCGGGAGCGCCTTCAGCAGCAGTTGGTCCTCCTGTTGCACGCTCACGAATGCCGCCGTGCTTCGTGCGAGCTGCCGAATTGCGGGACGATGAAGTGCGTCCTCGACCACCTCCTGCACTGCGAGAATGCCCGCTCCTGCGGCTACCCGCATTGCGCGTCCTCCCGCTCGCTTGTCGCCCACTGGAAGCGATGCGGCGAGGCGGAATGCCCGCTCTGCGCCCCGTTGCGGTCGTTCGATCCGGCGCGTTTGTTCCCGCTTTTTTGTCGAATTTCTTTTCGTTTTGCAGGGGAAGGCGGCGGAGAAACAAGCGAATTCGCCGCGTATCTGGCCGGCGACGAAGTGCGCGCGCGATTCGAAGCGCTCTCGCTGCGCGGGGACGTCGGAGAAGTCGGTTCATTGAAGGCGTCCATCGATCCTCCCTGTTCGTTCTCGAAACAACCCAACGAGCAACAATCTCCGGCTGTCCCCCCCAACAAGAATTCGAGGCGCGCATTCGGCAGCTGGAAGCGGAAGTTGCCGAAAAGCAGCGGCGGTTGGCGGCAGCCGAAGAGGCGGTGAGTTGCGAGCCAATCGCTCGACTGGACGGCGAACTCACGACTTCTTGTTCAGAACGAACGACTGAAGGAACTCAACGAGTGGCTGGTTGGCGAAAACGCGGCCCTGATCGTGAGTTCCCCGCACTCCTCTCTTGGATCATCGATTTGCAGGCCGGGCAAACGAGTGCGCCAAAGCGGGGCCCAGCGGAAGGCTCGGATACAGCGGTGAGTATTCACGAAACAATCGAGTGATGCTTGCCCGTGGATTGCAGCCGCCCCACGCCAAACGACCGAAGAAGCCGTGCAGCAAGTGTGCCGTCAAGAACCGCACGTGGAAGTGCACGGTTTGCGAGGTTCGCTTTTTTCGTTCGGTGCTGCTGATCGGTGGGCAGCGGTCCGTCTGGAGATCCGCTTGTAAACGACCATTTGTTTCGTTGGATATAACTATCAAGTTTCTATTGGTTTTTTGCAAGAACATTCTCGATTGTAATGAGAACATCAATTTGACGTTCTGCTTACGCCCGCTTCATTGTTTTATTTCCACACACCAAGTATCCAGAAATTTCTTCAACAAACAAATACAACTGCCATACCAATTGCAACCGCTGAACCGCCTTCCACCAGTTTGCTCATCGCCTCTTTGCAGGACTTGCACGTCTGCGACGCGTGCAAGAACGAGGTCGGCCACGAGCACGTCCTTCAAGAGATCACCCTCACGGACAAGGAGAAGCGCCTGCTCTCCTTCGAGATCAACCAGCTGCACAGCGGGCACTTGAGCCGAGTGCTCAAGATCATCAACGATCGGGAGCAGGGCCTCGGCGACTACGCCAACCCGGAGGAGGTCGAGATCGATTTTGAGAAGTTGAAGACGAGCACTCTGCGCGAGCTGCAGGAGTGCGTTCGATCGTGCAAGTCGGAGCACAAGTCGCGCAAGTCGCGCCGCAAGTAGCCGCTATGGGCCTGTTTTGGATTCGTTTGTTTGGTCTTAATGTAATTAATTTAGTTCCAATCTTATCCGTCCATTTTAATCTCCACCGTACTCGCTGCTTGTGTTTCTTGCTTTTGATAAACAAGTCTAAACAGAGCCGTTGCTCCTCGAGCCAAAGCATCCTTACGGCTCTGATTCTGTGCTCGTTTGATGAAATGATCCAAATTCGAGGAATGTTTTTTTATTAGCAACAAACAATCAAAGAATGTTCTTCAAGAAGCGGCCGATCGGAAAGTCCCAGTCACGAGGTCGCGCGTACACGGCGAGGAGCACCAATCGTTCCGGTTTGCTGCAAAAGAAGAAGATGAGAATGAACGGCGGAGAAGTGGACGAACCGAAGCGGAAAGCGGCGGATCGTGTGCTCTTCTTTCGCTTTGTCGTGCCCGTAAATCGTTAGCACGTCGTCCTCGTCGACGAACACCCGCGAAGCGTCAGACCAACGTTCGATGGTGAACTTCAAGTTCAACGAGAATTCACGGGCGTCCGCTGTGTCCGAATCGACGATTCGAAGCCGCACTGCGTTGTCGGCAGACTCCGCGCAGTTGTGCACAACGAACAGGCGAGATTCCTTGAACATCCAACTGCTTTCTTTACAGCATGGACGTTCCTGAACGCAATGGGCGATAAAGAAGAACACTCAGCTTGGAAAGCTACCATTTTCTTCTTGTAGTCGTGCGAGAGTGGGATCTCTTCAATGTGGTTGTCGCCGACTGCTCCAACGATGGAGAAGATGCGAGCGATTCGCGCCCAGCCTTTAAAATCGTAGATTCGTCTCGTCTTCGAGTTGAAATGGTAGTAAGTCATACACGTCCACGGAAATGTCCCAAGAACGGTCAAGGTTTTCGTCCGCAAATCAATCGAGCAAACGCGCGTGGGTTTTTCGTGCCGAAAGACGCTGATGAAGCAGTCGGGGCCGTCACGGAACCAATCGCTCAGCCAAAACGCATTGTGCTCTCCTTCTTCCGCATAGATATCCTCAACAGCAAAAGTGCGGGTTTCGACGTCCAAGTGAATAAACGACAATGCGGTTTTTCGCTTGCCGACGTGTTGCGTGACAAAAAGAGTGCTCGGATTCAGCGCGTCCTGGAACCAGTAGCAAATTCTAGTCCTTTCTTCAGGATCGCTGAACGTGCTGAAAAAAAACCCGAAATAATAGAAAACGCATAGTTGACATTTGCTTGCACATAAGAGTAAAGTGGGTTCTAGACACCGCTCAAACTGCTCACTCACATCAGCGCGCCGGTCCACGTATCCAAACGATGCACCACGTACGGCTGCCAATAGTCTGCGTCCAGTTGAAACACAAAGCGCGCGTCGCGGACTTCGCTCGGGTATGGCGGAAAGTTCGAATTCCGCACTGCAAACGCTAAAGCACCGTTTTCGATTGCCGGTAGACGGTTGGACATGGCGAGCGGAAAGAAGAACCCTGCTGCAGTGAGCGAATGCAAGTGGCAATTGCTCGTTTTAGGCGCTTTGCCGCTCGACCGGACGCCTTCGCGCGATCTCTGGCGTCATTCCTTTGATTGTCTTGGGAAAGCGGAGGTCTGATCGATTCCCTGCGGTCGTCGGAGGAGCACCGATCGTGTTTTTAATGGAATTCTTTCGAGCAAGCACTGCACAAATCCTGCTCACGTTCGTCGACTTTGTCTTTTATCAACCAGCAAGTCATTTGTTTTCCTTTAATCACGAAAGGAAAAACGGTGTTGATCAAAGGATTTATTCTCGGTCTACCGCTTTAAAAGCAATACAGCAAAGGCTCAATTGGACAGAAGCGGTTGATCGGCAGCAGCCCGGCGGCGTCGGTAGAGAACGAACAAACCCGCTGCGATTACCAAGCTAAACAACGGTCCTTCATCAATGACGGAAGCAGAAGGTGAGGGAACGGGCAAAAAAGCTTCATTTTGGTGTAAGAAAGCGAAAATTCCTCTACTTCACCACAAAGTCGCTGCCGCGACCGCAGCCAAGAAACGAACCCGCCGAAGAGGAGGCCGCCGACCACCCACGCGACCGGAAAGCCGCTTCGCAGGCAGCGCTCCTCGTAGTTGCCGGCGACCACGTGGACGACGCAAAAGTCGAAGCCGGCCGGCAGCTCGGCGGCGCGCAGCTCGAAGCGGAGCGTCGGGCGGCCGGTCGGCGGGCACTCGAAGACGGCCTTGTGCTGGTGTTTGTCCACGAAGCCGACCGCCCCGTCCGTCGCCAGGCCCGTCACAAAGTGGCCTTCCAGCTCCATCGACCTCGAGGCTGCAACGAGCAAAAGGATGAAGAAAAGGAGGGGACGAACCGTTGGAGGCGGAGGTGATGCGCCCGCGAACGGCCGAGTAGCCGCTCGGCTTCACGAACGGCCGCAACGTGAGCACGAAGCGGCACGCGTTGAACGCGGCCAGCAGGCTGCAAGCGGGCGGTGGAGAGAAAGAAGAAGTGGATTGTTTGTGGGCGAGGACGGAGAGGAACTGCTCATCGAGACCAACGGATGAACGTGTCTCTTTAGATAGCTGAAAGCAGTACCCACTCGCACGCTCTCGCTCGCACGCCCCGCTCATTCGGCTAGTGTGAACGAAAAAGTCACCCAACCACCATCCACAACCCACACAACCTTTGAGTGAACAGCCCAACACAAGGACAAAACTCACTTGACTTCTCCTTCGGGCTGCCCCAACTGGACGACGAAAATGAGCACCGTGTTGTTGACGTCGAACCGATCGGCCATTTGGACGGGCTGCCGCTCCAGCTCGGCGGCCATCGGTGACCTGCAGGCGAGAAGCAAGTGGAGAAATTCGAGGATTTCGGCCGTCCACTCACTCTGCGGGCGGATCGGAAGCGGCGCCATTCGAAAGAACGACGAAAAGGAGAAGCAGGAAGGCGGGAGTCATTGGAAAAGTTGGGGCAAAGAGAAGGAAAGCGGTCAGGAGTTGGCCGCTCTTTCGTTCGTTTGATTGATCGAAAATAAACAATTCGCTGTTATTCGGTCGAGCACGAGCTCCGGGGCGGGCGGCAGGAATTTGAGCGCCTGAACGAACAACTCGCAGCTTCCACCGGTTCGATTTTTAAGCGAGCGCAAGTGGCGTCAACAGCGGATGTTTTTCCACACCGTCCACGCCGATCGCCGCGTTCGGTGCGCCGTTGGGATTCCAGCGAGTTTCTTTACTTTCAGTTGGAGGCATCAGGTTGTAGGGCGTCTCCGCTAATTCAGTGTTTTGCTGTCTCGCACTGATGTCTTGCAAAACGCTCTCCGTCGACGAACGAACAGCAAAAGGTTCCTCCCGGCGACGCGATCGCCCGTACACGCGCGCAAACACAAAGAAACGAGGCGGGTGGGGTCTCTGCTCCCGCCTTCCTTTCGCTGCTCCCTTGCGTTGACCAAACAAGAGGAAGGCGGTCACTCTATTGAGCAAGGAACAATGGAAGCAATTGTTCATTACACACTGGAAACACCTCTCTATCGAGAACAAAACAATAGACACGTTCTTTCGCTTTTTCTTTTCCTCCTTGCTCACTCCTGTCTGTCCTCGCCCGTCTGCAACGTCCACTCCAACTAATGGACTCGAATGATCCCCGCGGTTTGACCTCCGACTTGGACGCGAAATGAGCGGCCGGCGATGGACGTGAACGCGAGCCGCAGCGGCAGCGAGACGAACGAAAAGCGGGGCGATCCGACGGACGGCGACGGCGACCGCAAATCGTTGGCCTCCGCGTCGACGCTCCCGCTCACCTCCGGGCGACCCGCGGCGGACGAGCGCGGCCGCCGGCTGTCCGTCGGCGCGCGGCGGTGGATGGCGGCGGCCGTTCGCGGAATGTGAGTGCGCATTCCTGGGGGTCTTTCGATGTTGTCGGTCGCTGCTTGTTGGTTGTAATCAGTTTGCTCCGTTCTTTCCTGCACTCTCATGTTCTGTTTGAGAGCTTCTCGACTTCCAAGATCCAAGCAAGCGAACTGAATGCTCCCGACCCGCAATCTCCCACTCAAATCCCTTCGTTTAGTCCAATCCTGCTGCTGGTCGTCTTCTCCGCCCTGCTGATGGCGCGATTCGTTCGCGGGGCGCCGTGCGGCTGCTCGCCGGCCGCCTGCTGCCTGCCGTGCGCGCCGCAGTGCGTGGCCGTGAAGCCGGTGCTGGTGCGGGGCTGCGCGCCGGCGTCCCCGTGTTGCTGCACTCCCGTCCAGACCGCCTGCACGTGTGCCTGTGCCCCAGCCGCTCCTTGCGTTCAGGTGAGTGTTCGGCTGGTAGAGAACCTTCGGGAACGTTTTGCTGCGCTCGGCCTTCTTCAAGCCGACGACCAAATTCTTACCTCTTCCCACCGAAATCCACGTCTTCTTTTCAGTGCTGCACGCCTGCATCGACGTGTTGTTGCACTCCCGCGCCGACGACGACGTGCGTGTGCCAGCCGGCCGCCCCGGTTTGCACCACGCAAGTGAGTATTGGGTTCGGTCGTTGAGATTTGCGGTCAATCCTGCGTTGGGCTTTCGGTTGTTGGGGCGTGAACGAGGTTCCCCTATTGCTCAATGCCGGAGATTTGCCTTCGGCCGCTCTGTTGTCTTCTAAAGGCGGAAGCTTTGCGGTAAACGGTGTGAAAATCGGAGCACAGCCGTGCGTCCCTGAACTCGAGAGAAACTTCTATCTCCGGCATTCTACGGTCGAAAACTTTGCCGACGCTCCGGTGACCGCTTTCCCGCATTGAACCGCTCAAATTCTTGGCGTGAAGCATCCGTTAGATTCACGTCCGTCCTTTTTCAGTGCTGCACGCCGGCGTCAACTTGTTGCTGCACGCCCGCCCAGACGGCCTGCACGTGCGCCTGCGCGCCGACCACTTCTTGTGTTCAGGTACGAAGAATCCTTTTAACACTCGTCTACTCTTCTCTGTTCAGTGTTGCGCTCCCGCCCAGACGACGACGTGCGTGTGCCAACCGGCCGCCCCCGCGTGCTGCTGCCGCCCGGCGACGACCACGTGCTGCTGCTGCCCGCAGCCCACTTGCTGTCAGCCGGCCAGTTGTTGTGCGCCGGCCGCCCCCGCTTGCTGCTCGTGCAACACGTGCGCCTGCGCTCCAGCCTGCGCTCCAGCAGCCTGCTCTTGTGCACCCGCCTGCTCTTGCGCTCCCGCCTGCTCTTGCGTTCCCGCCTGCTCTTGTGCTCCAGCTTGTTCGAATCAGTGCTGCTCGTGCAATTGCGGGAATCAGTAAGCAAAATAGAGCTTCTCATCCGAATAACGTGCTCCAGGTGTAACTGCAACAAGCAAGACGCCTACTTGTGCATCCCGCTGAATCAGTGCACGGTCGCCAATCGCTGCAACAACAACTGCGGCTGTGGATGCGGTGAGTCCTGGGCGATCGCTGGGGAGGAACTCATGCGAGCGCACTATTCAATATTCAACGAATCCATCTTTCTTTGTTTGCAGGTGGCTCGAGTTCATGCTGCTGCAACAACAATTGCGGCAACAAATGCTGCAATTCGAATCAAAATTGCTGCAACAACTGCTGCAATCAGAACTGCTGCAATCCGTGCTGCTGCTGCGGGAACAATCAGAACAACAACAACAACTGCAATTGCAATTGTGAGCGTGTGAAGCCGAAGCAAATGATCGTCTGTGACTTCAGGCAACAACAACTGTTGCTGCTGCTGCTGCCCGAATAACAATCAGAACAACGGAGGTACGTCTCGTTTCTAGCTCATTGTGAGCGATGGCAGCTGCTCGGCTGCTTTTGACGGCCTACCCAAGTCGCTGTCCCTACACTCGCCAATTTCAGGCAACAACAACGGCGGCGGAAATGGGGGTGAGTTGCTTTGTTGAGCGAAAAGATGTCGGTCGGAACGCTTGAACCCTCTTCGCGCCTTTTCTCAACTCTCCACCGCTTCCAGGCAACAACAACGGCGGCGGAAATAACGGCGGAAATGGAGGTGAGTCGGTCGCGAGTTAAAGTGGAGAGCTGGCCGAACGTCTTCGATTCTCTGCTCAAATAGATTTTTCAACTTGCTCCACTTTTTCAGGCAACAACGGCGGCGGAAACAACGGCGGTGAGTTGACTCCTGAATTGCGGTGTGGCGATTGATCGAGCAACTAGAAACCTTCCACTAGCCGGAGAGCTCCCAACCTCTCAAACGACCCATCCGCTCAATCAATTCGATTAATTTCAGGCAACAACGGCGGCGGGAATGGAGGGAATGGAGGAAATAATCCGGGCAATGGCAACGGTTCGTTCATTCCTTCAACCCTCCACCCGCTTCCTGCAGGCAACAACGGCGGAAACGCACCGCCTCCACCCCGCGGGAAGAAGCGCGGCGGTCGACGGCGCAAACTGCTGCTCCACTCGGCGGACTACTCGGCGGACTACGCGGAAGCGGACGAGTTCGAAGCGGACGGCTCGCACGAGCTGGAGGGCCGCCATCGGGGGCGCGTCATCAAGCTGAAGTGGACGAAGAAAAAGAAGCAGCCGGACGAGGCGGAGAAGAGCGAGAAGAAGCCGACGGAGACGGTCGCCGCCTCCGCCGTCCACCACATCATGACGTTCGCCCCGCCTCCGACGCCTCCACCTCCGTCGCCTTCGCATCCAGCGGGCGCGAGTCCCGACTTTGCTCCGTTCATCCCGCAGCAACAAGGCGGAGGCAGTTGGGCGAATACGAACAACGGAGGCGCCTCCAGCTGGAGTCCACGAGGCGAAGGCGCTCGACCGAACTTCGATGATCGCCGCGACGACCGCCGGCCGCATGAAAGCCGACGGAAAGGCGGCCGAAATCGTGGTGGCGGCCGACCGCGCTTCGAGGACGACGAGGAGCCGAATTTCCGCGACAACGCCGAGGACTACCGCGAGGACGGCGACGTTCGGGAGTACGTGGAGCCGCGGAAGCGCCCCCGCACGAAGAAGCCGACCGTCGACGTCGCAAGGAGCAAGCGGGCGGTCGACTCCAGTCTTTGGCCTCAACTGAATTTGGATCGACTGCTCCAGCCTCACTTAGCGCTCCAACCACCCCACCAGAGACTCAGGAGGAACATCGCGTTCATCCAAACGCCCCTCCAACTCCACCCCCAACAGCCACTCCAGCAGCCGCAGTGGCCGCTACCGATGGTGAGCCTCCCGTCGGCGCCCCTCTTCGCGACGCCGCACGCCGGCGGGCCGCTCGTCCACCTGCCGCACGGCTTCCCGAACGTGCAGGGCGGCCAGACGATCCCCGTCATCGCCATCCTCCCCAACCAGCAGCAGGCGGGCGGCGGGGGATCGATGGGGAACGCGGGGATGAACGGCGGCGGAATGAACGGGCAGTCCAACCAGCAGCAGATGAACGGCCCTTCCAATCCCCACCAGACTGACCAGCAGGAGGAGAGCAGCGAGGAAGACCGTAAGCAGCCATCCACTCACCCTCTCACCTCATGTTTCCTTGCAGACCACCCACCCACAACTCGCAACTCCTCCTCGCCGACTCCCAACAAGCAGCAGATGAAGCCGGCCGACCTGCAGCCCGTCCCGCGCGAGTACACGCACGTTCTCGTCCGACAGCCCGGACGCGGCACGATGAGCATCCCGGTCAGCGAGTTGATCCCCGAGCTGCGCAACTCGAGCGGCCAGACCTTCGTGCACGGCCAGTCGATCGTCCAGAAGCAGGGCGACGACTGGCACGTGCACCACCTGTCCGTCGATCCTCCCGCTCCTCCGGCTTCTCCCGCCTCGTCGTCGCTGCAGTCCGCTCTGCCCCAACTGAAGGCGGAGAGGACACGGGTGGATGGTGGGCAGAAGCAAGCGAAGAGCGAGCAGAACTCTCCTCCGAAAGGCCACTCGCAACCGAAGCCCCAATCGAAGTCCCACTCCCAGCAGAAAGAAGCAACCTCCAACAATCAACAGCCGGCCGTCGTCCAGCAGCTGAACGGCCGCCCCGCCGCGCCGCCCGTCCGCGGCCAGGTCGCGAGTTTCGTTTCGGGCATCGCGCGCAACGATCCGCGCACCCCGAAGGGCGCCCGCTCGCAGTCGGCCAGCGGCTCGTCGTCCAGCGAGGAGATCCCCGTCCACGTGCTGCTCGGCTTGAAGCGGCAGGACGGCGAGCATTCGACCGAAGCGGGAGGGCAGCAGCATCGCGCAGACGGCCCGAAGCACTCCAACGCGCCCAATCAACCCAACGGCCACCAGCACGCGGCCCACCCGCACGGCCATCCGCCGAACAAAATGATCCTCGGAATGCCCGCCGCCAACTTGCAGCTTCCGCAGGGCGGGCGGCCCGCGCAGTTCGTGGTTCGCACGATGGGATGATTGCGAAGATTCGAGATGTCCTTTCGGTTCTCTCGCTTTATTGTTGTTGTTTTGATCTCATTGCTTACTGCTGATGTTCTTTCTGCTTATCGTCAATCACCTGTTGCAACTCACTCATTTATCACTCGAACGCTCAATAAACCCCTTGCAAACGATCGAATCACTCCATTTCTTCTTGCCCATCGAAATCCGTTCCGTTCGCGCAGACCGCGAATTCCACTCGATCGCGGGAGTAATTCCCGATGCGCAAGTGCACGCGGCCGTTTGGATGGCGAATGCGGGCGCACGGCGCGCGTTTTCGATCCAACGAGGCCACGCCGTCGATGGGGCCCTGCTCGCAGTCGCCCGAGACGATCAGGAGCACCAGTTGAGGGCTGGAGAGGGCGAGGAAGCGCTGAAAGCCGAGAAAAGTGTGAATCTTAATGAAAGCAGTCCTTGGTCTGTTCTTTGTACTGCTGACCTTCTACTTCTGTCTACCCGCACCTTCTCATTACTGCTTTCCCACGAGCTCACCTCGTGCGCGCGTGCCGCAAAGTCTCGCCCCAAATTCATGTCCGTGAGGCTCAAATTCCGCTGCTCTTGCGGCCCGACGGCGTCCACGAGGATCCAATCGAGGAGACACGAGTCGCTAATTTGAAGGTAGCGAGTTGGAGTGTCTGTGTCGGCGTCAGCGAACGAGCAAAAGTTGATCGTCAGCTGCAAGTGAAAAAGAGAGGATGGTGGAAGGAGTGAACGGGGTTGGCTGATGGCGTTCGTTTTCTTGATCGCCACTTTAGCAAACAACTAAGCAATGATATAGGTATTCCTTTAGCCTTACACGATCGTTCTCCGCCAGTGAAAGACTTCAATCGCACTCACCATCTTGATGTCCAGAGCTGGCAGCGACGAGATGAACCGGTCGTCGAACACGTCCGCCAGCAAGTTCTTCAGGCAAGCGATGTTGTATCGGGCTGAACGAAGGGCGCCGCGCATGAACACGTCCATGAACGCATCTTGGGTGCACTCGAAGAAGTTGCAACCTGAAAAGCGAGCATTACAGTTTTGGCAGACGATCAATGAGCTAAAAGGAGATCATTTGTTCCACTCTACTCACCAGTGATCGAAATGTCGCGAATCGAGCACTCGACCAGTCGGCTCAGCTGCTGCAGGTTGTGCGGATTCAAGTCCATGTACTGAATGTTCATCAGACGGATGCACGATCGTCGGAGGAGCGGCTGAAACAGAGCAATGACTAACGAGCTTTATTCGATTAGTTTACTGCTTTTTAGCAAAAACGCTAACGGTAATTAACGCTGGTCATCCGCAAGAATCAAGCAGACAGAACGCTCAGACATTCCCTACCAAGCCTTTTTCCACTTGCCTCCAGGTAGTCCACGGCCGTGTCGAGTCGGTCGAAGTTTGCCGTCTGCGGTGCTCCATGCACGGGCAAAACTTTGCAGTTGAAAGCGGCCGACGAATTCGAATTGTTGCCCCGTATTTGCACCATTTCCAGCTGCACGTTGAACGTGGTGGAGTCGGCGGCGATCAACGAGTTCAACCGCGACGACTGCATTCGCAAATGCTGCCGGCTGTTTGTGTCCAAAAAGCGGAGGACCTGAGAGAAAAGAACTGGGTTTGCCGGCGCTTGTGTGAACTCACGTCGCCGAGCACTTGTTCGTTGTTGCCGATGAACGAGAGCGACATTCTAGCACGGGCGAGAGTTTGGACAAACGGATAGTTACAAATGAGTATAGATGTCTAGGCTTCAAAAGGTTAATGCCCAACGATCAATAAGTTAGCAGACGTAATTTTTAACCGCAAAAGCCCTATTCTCAATCCTTTTCCCCAACACTCACTCATTACCTAACCTCTGTATTTCTCTCGACTACAACGCTCGATTCGGACGTCTGCTTTAGATTCCCACACTCGTCCAGCGGCCACTTAGCAACCGGCTACAACTTCGACTGTTCATCGATCGACTGTTCGTAATTAGAAGCACGTAGTCGTGGGATAAGCGAGCAAACGGGTAAGAGAAACAGGGTTTATTCAGAGAACAGCAGACACGAACAGGAATCACTCGGATTCAATTGACAACGTGCTGGGACCGCTTCATGAACGGATCGTAGCCGGTCAGCTGGAGGAGCGTTACGTACTCCTGCAGGAAGTCGGACCAATGCTAAACATACGACCATCCTTTGCTTATTCTCGTCCACTTACGCTCATCTGACTCGTGGTCAACACGAGAGTGCCCAGCTTCACGGCCACGTCGTCGTAATTCCGTCGGTAGTGGTCTTTCAATTGCTCGAGGATTTGATCCAACAGCCGTCGCAACTCCCAGCGGTCGGGGAACAGCCGGATTGCCGTCGAAAGGGCGTGAATTTGGAACATGCACGCGTGCTCGACGTTGTCCATGCGGAGGCCGTGGAGGCGCGCCGCCGACGTGATGTTCTCGTTGCAGCAATCGATTGTTGCCCTGCAACCGATCGATTCACACAATTTAATGCTCGAAAGAACGTACCGAGCTGCAAGGCGGTAGTCGTAGAGATCGGGGCACGTCTGGACAAAATCCTGGACGACTTCGTCGCTCGCCTTCACGAACGATTCGTCGATGAAATACGAAAGGTTGAGTTTGTGCCCCGAGTTGCGCATTGTCGTCATGATCGACTGGTAGAGCAGCCACGTGTAGAAGAGCTCCTTGGCCAGGGACATCTGCAGAACAATTGGGATGATTGAAAGAGAGAGTGAACCGACCGTTTGTCTCGGCTCCAGTCCGCACTCTTCGATGCCCGAAGCAACGAGAAACTCGAGCAGAACGGGGAACTCCGCACCAACGGTCACGTGGTTCACGAACCGCTGCTGCTCGCTCCCCATTCGAATTAAGGCCTAAACAATGGCCATAGTGTTCAACAACGAAGAAATGATGGAACATACGTGATTGCCCGCACACGCACGTAGTTGGGACGCGTACCGGTTGACGAACGTCGCGCGTTGCGCAATCAAAAGCTTTCGAATGGGCGAGTCCGCCGAAAAACAGCGGAATTCGTCGGGCTCTCGTTCGACGATCGCCGAGATCTCCATGCCCATTTGGACGCTGAAGCGAGTGGAGGCGTGTGCTCGAACGGAAGGAAGAGTACGAACCATTTCATGAAGCGACAGAAACGGCAGAGAGTTCGTGAGTTCCGGCCTAAAATCAATAGAAGTTCGTTGAGGAGAAAGGTGTGAACGAACTCGCTCGAATGTTGCAATCGTCGTTCCTCGAGCACCTTCAATCATTTAAAAAAACTGAGGGGTGAGCTAGCGAAGATACTCACGTGTATTGTCGCTTCAACGCCACGGATCTACGGAAAAACGCGGCACTAGAACTCGATAAATAAGGTAGAAGAACGGTTGGGAACCCACCAAGCACGACAAGACAACACGCGGAAGTTGCGGGTGTACGCGACGTCGCCGCAAATGGCGCACTTCCGCTCCGAGGCGCCAACTCCGACGGTCGCCACCTGGGACGACGACGAGCTTTCCGGCAGGTCGACGGGGAACTCGTCCGACGGCTCGACTTTCGGCGCTGGATTCGAGTTCGTGGACATCTCTGCGACAAAACGGCTGAACGAGTGGAATGAGCGGAAAAAAGCAAAAAGAAGAACACGATCTATCGTTTGAAATCGGTGAAACCTGCGAGTCAAACAAAGCCGCGGATTAAGCAAGCTACACATTCACGGAAACAATGAACCTTCATGTCGATTAAAACCGAACAAAGAGCGAGCGTGGGCGACGCCAACAACCCGAATCGAAAGCCATCAGCGGAAAGCAACGAAACGCGAGCAAAGCAGAGGGCAACAGTCGATGAGCACGGAAAAGCGGGCGAGTTTGTCGCTCGTTGTTTGCACAGCCACGTCGATCGCGATCGTCGCGGGCGGGAAACCGCAAGCAAAGATTCGACGGGCAAACGACGGAGCGGTTCCGTTAGAGTCTTTTACGGAAGTTTTAGAGTTTCAAAGTTTCTTTTAACATTTAACGCGCAAAAAGTAGTGGAAATTGGAGGCAAAATTGAGTAAAAGCGGTGAACTCGACCGGTCCGTTTGTTCTTTCGTCTGCCCCACGTCACGTTCGCGTTCCAGGCCGCCCGCTTCCCGTCGGGCTGTCGTTGACAAAATTGCGGGCGAGTGGAGTGGAAAGCGAGCGGGTGGGCGGCCGAAATAAAGCGGTGGGTCGATGCTTATCAGCCCTCGGCAGGAGCGAAAGGCGACGCGACCGCCGAAGGCAAGCGGGGTCGCCTAAAATGAGCGGGTGATAAACGGCGGATTTTCCACAAAGCACGGCAATAAACAAGGCGTGCCTACGGGTTGGCAGCAAAAGCTAAAGTTTTCTATGGTCATTGCCTCCGGTTAGCGGGGTTCTTTCGAACCACAAACCTCTCCTGGCACACGTCATTTGCGGACAAGAAAAAGAGCGTGGGTATTGCGGTGGTTGCACGTGGACGAACAAACGAAAGCATTGCAGGCTGCCTGTTCTTCCCAGAAGAATAGCACGTGCACGTGGACACAAAGCAAGGCAACAGCAAAGCAGGCCGCGTGTTCCTTTCGTAGTTCTCCCACGGACTGACTCAATGCTCCCCGCTGTTCGGTTTTTAAGGCTGCAAGCCGAAACAAGCACAAATGAAAGGCCAGCGTTGCTACAAACGAAACGAATTTAAGCTCCGCACCGCCGGTCATCTAGTTTGATGCAAGTGACTAATGAGCGGCTGTCGAACAGCACAAGAACGGCAGGGGGATTACACGCGTTGCAAACGCGTTACCTCAAGAAGCACGCTACGAATTGAGTTTAACGATTAATCTTTCCGTAAAAAGTGCGATCAAGAGAGCACAAAAGCCTGTGAACATGCTTGTCAGACGAACATTCATGCGTGTTTAGGCGCTTTGTCCACCAATAAAGTACTCCGCATCCCAAACCGACCACGCGGTAGATGCCGCCGCAGAAATAAACCCAAGAGATCGATCCCCATTTGTCTAGTGGCCTTGTTGACTGCTGACGTTCCGACTTGTTTTGGTCACGAGAATGTCGGGCTAATAGAAACCGTTGCATTGAGTTCAATGGCACAACACACTCCAATTACAAGAAGGGACTACAATCCAACGATAATTGTTTGCTCTCTTGGTAACGAGGTTTCGGGCTACAAAGCGATTAGTACCGATTTTGCTGCTTGGTCGAATCGTTGAAAGCAGCACGAGATCGACAGAAGTAAACAAATTTTGCTGGCTTTGCTCCCGACGATCCAGCGGATCGGCAATTGCCACTTGTCGGTGTGCCAAACAAATCAGAGTTCATCTTTGCCGCCAACAAATAGGCATCGTTTCTGGGCCACCTACGTGATTTTGGTGTCATTACTCGCTATTCCGGAACGCTCTCTCGTGTTCCGTTAGCGAGAACGAGAAGCACACCAGTCGCCATTGAAATGAACCCAAAACAAACTTATTTTCGTTCGATCAACCGCCTTCGCATCGATTTCATCGACAGCCACGAGTGCGCAACGGATTTCAACGAAATTCGCCCAACCGCTCGCGCGATCGCCGAAGTGCACGCGGCGACAACGTGGGCGATCGGACGGGCGAGCGGCTGTTGATGAAAACGAGCGAAAACAAACGAAGAAAACCACGTGGTTTGTCGGGAGTATAAAAGGCGGAAGTGGACGAGTGACTTTGATGATGACATGTCATTTTGCTCGTTTGTGAAAAGTGAGGGGTGAGGTGGGCTTGCTGCGGGTCTTTTGGCTAACAGAACATTCGATGCCTTGTGGACTAGGTCGTC
This sequence comes from Aphelenchoides fujianensis, assembly GCA_024699865.1. NCBI lineage: Eukaryota > Metazoa > Nematoda > Chromadorea > Rhabditida > Aphelenchoididae > Aphelenchoides > Aphelenchoides fujianensis. The sequence goes on along the minus strand of JAMPIO010000042.1, from coordinate 117,236 downwards.
GTCCGCTTGGGTTTTTTCTGCTTACCATTCATTGCCAGTTATTTCGTGACCGCTTCGACGATCCCTCCGTCGTTCATTCGAAGTTAATAAGCTCTTGCACTTGCCCCATAGCTGTCCGCTGCTTTCCTGTTTGCTCCTCAACTTCACTCCCTCCGCCGCCGCTGCACCAACCGCTTTTTTGCACCACTCGACGTAAACACGCCACAGTACGACACGCGCTGACCTTTCGTACTTCCGCTCGGTCGTAATCGTCAATAAGGGCACGTACTCGCGAGCGAGCGAACGAGCGACGCGTGATCGTCGCTTTCGGAAGGCGGGGCGGAAGTCAAAACGATTGCGCTCGGGAGTGTTTTCAAGTGAAAGAAGCGGCAAAGAAGTAGCCGTAAATCTCCTGAATTTATTGTGGTTTCGCTCGTGCAGTGCGAACGGCCGCAAAACGAAAGCGAACGTTCTTGCCGCTGTTTCGGCCTCCGCCTTTGCGTCGATGCCGCTTCTTTTCATTCGTCCGTTGTACTGCAGTAATCAACGCGAATACTCGAAAGTTTAATCGAAAACAAACGAGAGCCATAAAAGCCGAAAGAACGTCCCGCACTCAATCGTTCTCAATCGAAATCGCTCGTGAGTGTTCGGCGGTCGGCAATCTTTTACCGAATTCCGCCGACAGTCACGCGCTCGTCCTCGAGGGCATAAAAGAAGAAGAACGAACGAATAAAAGTTGCCAACGGAAGAGCGTTTGCTGCTGCTCGAGCAGCCGGTTTGGTTTGGGGTTGAATTGGGTGTAACGCGGCTTGACGCAAAGGAATGGTGGATGTAATGAGAAAGACGAATGGCCAGCGTTTATAACCGCCGTTTGGTAGTGGCTTTCTAAACGTGCAGTTCTGGTCTCTCTGGTTAGTCGAATGCCTTTTGTTTCACACCTTCAACCGAATTATCGCCTTGCATCCCTCACGCCCTCGCTCACGTCTTCGCTTGCTTTACGACGGAAGTTGGCGTCGCTCCAACCCGCGCATTTCGCTGCAACGTGTTTCGACTCATTTCGTTTTGATTCAAAAGTTTAAAGCATATCAAGGAGGGCGCGCAGCGGGTTGATTTGATTCGCTCGAGGTTACACCGTGAGTCAAACAAGGAAGTGGCGAAAGCGAGGAAACCCGTCATAGCCCTTTACAGTTTGCAGAAAGTTCGCGTACTGTATTCCGCTATTCAATCTTCGATCGCAAACCCCACTTGTTACTAGCACCAAGTAACGTCATCGTTCCAACCGCTCCAGACGTCCTTTCGTTGCATTGAACTCGCACTGAACTGGTTTCCTCATAGTTTGATTCGCGCCGTCTCCAGCCCTCTCCGCCGTCTTCCCCGTTCTCACGCGGATTTCGACTCCGTTCGTTGTCTGCTGTCCCAGCTTTCAAGGGGATTGCACAACGAAGTGCGAGCAATCGGGTGCATTCATCGTCTTCATTCGGCGTGTGATGCCCGCACTTCGTCGGCTGATCGCGAACTCGTGACTTCCGAACGAACGACGCGCCTGGCGGGCGGGTTTCCCCTCGACGTTTCGGCGAACCGCCCGCAGATTCCCCGCCCCGAGCGTCGGCGAGTGCGCGACGAAGATGGCAGGAAGTGCGGTTAAAAGCGAATTCCATTCCCAATGGGACGTCCTTGGGCATTCCGTTAAAGGGCACGAAATGGACTGAACTGTTTGGATCACCTGGGCTAGGAACGCAGCAAATGACGTCCTGAGTTGTTCCGGAGGTTGCCTTGCGGGCAATTCGTGCCCGGAATTGTTTCCTTAACTTTTGCGGCTTGTCCACCATCCACTCACTTGGGTCCCATTGTTGTCGTTCTTCGTTCTCCGTTCCTCAGTGACCTTGCTTGCTCTTTCCGTGCCCGATCACAGTTGAACAAACGGTCGTGAATGTGCAATGCTTGCTGGTTGAAGGGTTCAGATCGTTTGCAGTCCGTGAATATCGTGCAGACTTTCCAACGATTCGCTAGCGGAAGGAAATTGAGTGATTTTTGCTCCCGTCTTGCCGTCGATTGCGGCGTGAAAACCGCATCGATCATCGCGTGCGCGTCTCGTCGTGGGCGATCACGCCGCTTCTTCAGCCCGCGCGCCCGCCAGTCGGCGGCTGTGATCAATCGATTGCCATTCGTTTTGCTTTCAGACCGCCCGCTCGTCCGACCGCCGACTGCTGACTGCCGATCGGCCGCAAACGAGAAGCCGAACGGAACGCACGAAAAAGAAAGCGAAGAACACTCAGCAGAAGACAGCGATGGGCTTCCAAGACCTCACGATCATCGACGAAATGGAGCTGATGGTGGGTTGATTTCCCGCAAAAGAGTGCGCACACACAAACAAACGAGAGTGAAAGGAAGACGAGACGGTCGGTTGACAGCCGCGCCGCCTCCGCCCGCCCCGCCGCCCCGCCGTTTTTTATTTTCGTCTCCGCGCACGTCGACGAGCAGTCTCCCGCGTTTCGCTTCGCTTTGATTAGCGCTTCAATTCAATTCAAAGCCGCTGGCTAAACTGCGCAATGGGCCATCTGGAGCGTCTGAACAATCTCGTGAGTTTAGTCGAGGATCGCTGAGCACTGCGGTGGCTGCCGGTTGCTGTGTTGCGAACGGTCGAGGCCGCAAAGTGTTGTTGGTTGGAGGGACTTACAATCTTTGGGCACTTTAAAATGGTGTTCTCGCGTGTTTAATCGCCCGCACCGCTCAAAAGCATTCCGTAGTCGCGCAATCCCAGTGGCCCAAAACTGATTGCCGCGGTTGATCACGTACGCACGCGTTCGTTTGTCGGCGAAAAACGTGCGGATTTCCTTCGATCTGCTCGCCGCATTCCGCCGCTGATCGATCGGCCGGTCGAAAGCACGTGGTCGGCGGAGATCGGGATCAAACGTAGGCGGAACGAAGTGATCGATTGCGGTCGAGATCGCCGGTTGATTGCGAGCGGGCACGAGTGATTAGCATGGAGATTAAAAGCAGATGCGAGCAAGCGATCGAGCGGCCCCTTCTGCTCACTTGCAACTCGATTGCGGTCATTCTTTCTCCAACCCACTGCTTCCGGCCGCACTCAAAATTCCCGACCTAAACTCGCTGCTGCTGCTGAACGAAATGGTCATTACGATGACGCACCATCCGTTGCAGCGCTACGCAATGGACTCGTTCATTTCGGACGTGGACACGAGCCCCTCGCACACGACGATCATTTTTACGCTCAGCGAAGAGCCGGGTGCGTTGGCCGAAACTGCGCATCTTCAAGGTTCTTTCGGGCAATCGAAATGACTCGAAACTCCCATCCGATTGCAGCAAAAGCGAGTCAACCTGACGCACATCGAATCCCGCCCGTCGAAGACGCACGAGGGCTGCTACGAGATCATGGTCGAGTGCGCGGAGACGGCCGACCGCAACCGCGTCGAGCAGATCATCAACCTCTTCAAGCAGCGCGCCGAACACGTCCGCGTGCACGACTTCAACGCGCACGACAAGCAGAACAAAGTGGGCGTTAGAATGAGGGAATAGTCGTGACTATTCCTTTGTTTCAAGGCCTCCGTGCCGTGGTTCCCGGTGAGGATCAAGGACATCGACCAGTTCGCCAACCGAGTCCTCAGTTACGGCGCCGAGTTGGACGCCGACCATCCGGTGAAAAATCTAAGGATGAGCAGAGGAGTTACCGATCGTTTAGGGCTTCAAAGACGAAGCGTACCGCGCCCGCCGCAAGGAGTTCGCAGACATTGCCGCCAACTACAAGATGCAAGTGCCTTCTTGCACCCACTCATTCATTCATTGGTTGTTTAGGGGCGAACAGATCCCGCGCATCGAGTACACCGAGCAGGAAATCGGCACGTGGCGAACGGTCTACAACGAGCTGACCAAGTTGTACCCCACTCATGCCTGTAAGTCCGTTAAATCGCGTTAGATAGTTGCATGAAAATATTCTTATCGTTGTTTTACCGCTTAAAATTGTTAGCTACCTGAGACGAAGCTAAATCGATCGTTTAGGCCGCGAGTTCAACTACATTCTTCCGCTGCTGCAACAAAACTGCAACTACTCGCCGAATGCCATCCCGCAGCTGCAGGACGTCTCCGACTTCCTCAAGGGTTTGTTCTCTCGAGAAATCATGAGTAGATCGATGGCTTGCAGACTGCACGGGCTTCATTCTGCGGCCGGTGGCGGGACTCCTGAGTTCGCGCGATTTCTTGGCCGGCCTCGCGTTCCGCGTCTTTCACTCGACGCAGTACATTCGCCATCACTCTGTTCCGATGTACACGCCCGAGCCGTAAGCACTTGCATTGTCTGGGGAGGATTGGAATGGCAGAATGAACTCATTAGTCTGTATCGTTCCGTTTATTATTCTGTCCACCGCTCAATTCCTTTACCGCTCATTACCGTTCTTCATTGCAGGGACATTTGCCACGAACTGCTGGGCCACGCGCCGCTGTTCGCCGACCCCGAGTTCGCGCAGTTCTCGCAGGAAATCGGCTTGGCGTCGTTGGGCGCAAGCGACGAGATGATCGAGAAGTTGGCCACGGTTCGTTTGCCTTTTCACTCATTCTTTCATCCTTTTGCTTGCAGCTCTACTGGTTCACCGTTGAGTACGGGGTGTGCAAACAGAACAACGAGCTGAAGGCTTACGGCGCGGGACTCTTGAGTTCGTTCGGCGAGCTGGAGTACTGCCTCACGGACAAGCCGGAGATTTGCGCCTTCGATCCGTCGGTCACTTCCGTCACGAAATACCCGATCACCTCATTCCAACCCAAATATTTCGTTGCGGACTCCTTTACGGATGCGAAGAACAAATTGACGTGAGCATTTACTCCGCATCTCCGTCTAATTGTTTCGTTTAGTGCATGGGCTTCGACCATCCCCCGCCCGTTCCAAGTTCGCTATAATCCCGTTAGTCATTGGGCTGTCGTCCGTAATTCATCCAAATGGTTTAGTACACCCAACGAGTGGAGGTCCTCGATTCCGTGCCCGCCATTCAGGTTCTTGCTCGCGACATCAAATGTAAGCGTTAAGGGATTATTGAGGGAAAGGAGAGAAAGATTAGCCGCTACTATTCGCTCTCCTTTATTCTTTTAACTAATCCTTTACTTTCGTACTCACTGCGTGCTTCCAGCCCACATGTCGACGTTGGAGGACGCTCTGTCGAAGATCCGCATGTTCGAGGACCCGCACGAGTAAACTCCCCAGCGTTCAGTCATTCAAATACACACGAGTAGTCATCAGTCAGCTCTCCAAGTACCCTCTCGCTCATCCACCCATTCGTTTATTGCGCATGTTACTCGTTTAATAAACACGTGTACATTCGCTTCATGCGAACAGAAGTGAATGCGGACTGGTGATTGGAACATGCGTGAACCTTTAGGAAGAGTAATAGCGGACAATAGTCAGCAGTAGTGCCGATTAGAGACGGTAGACGAACAGCAAGGAAGTACAGGGTTCAGTCCACGTTCTTGACTGTTGGGATCAGAACGGAGTGGACTTGTAGCGAACGTAGACCGTGTCACCGACGCGAATGCGGCCCGCTCGCCGGAGGCCCAAGTGGACGCCGAAGAGCGGGGATTGCTTGTAGTAGTCGCGGAGTTTACCCTGGGGCGCTAGGCGGTACCTGAACGATCCAATCGGTCGATTAGAAGAATGCGGATGAAGGACGTACTCGCGGAGTTTCTTCAACGGCTGCATTTCGGCGCTCTTGACGCCCGTGTCCGGATTCACGGTCGTCAACACGCAACTGTAAGATGGAATAAGTAGGTAGGTAAAAGAATCTAATGATTTACCGCGAGCACGCGCGGAAGCACACAAACTCCGCGTCGCCGATGCGAACCTCCGCCCAGCGGTCCTCATCGTAGGCGGGCGCCTCGGAGACGGCGATGATCGGGCGGAAGTTGCGGATTTCCACCGGCTAAACGGAAGCAATCAATTGGATTCAACAAAAGAAACGAACGGGAATCCCGTCGGCCTCCAGGTGGCGATTCAGGTCCTCCACCGACGCCATTGTGTTGATCATGAACGAGGTCGAGTCCGCGTATTTCATCTGCACGGAAAGAATTGAGGGAATGCGGACGAAAAGAAACGAACGTGATCCTGGAAACCGTTGGGCACGGCGTTCAGCCACGCCTTCGGGTCGGCTGTGAGGTCGCGCTCGGTGAACAAATCGGGCGAGAAGCGGAGCACGCGCAGACTCCGCTTGCCGACGACGTCGAGGTACTCGGTGAACGCCGCCGCGATCTCGTCGCCGCAGTCCAGCCCGTCCGTGCGCGTTTGGCCGTGCAGCCTGGAAGCAGTGGATGATTGAGCGGTGATGAATGAGAGAGAGAGAGAGAATGGACGTTAGGTGATTGCTTCAAAGAATGCTTCTTGTTCATGACGGTAGACCTTTCTCAGCTTTGAGTACTGGCTGATCGATGAGGGACTGGTGATACCAAGCTCTCTTCCCGCTCCCCGAACTCACAGTCCCTGCCGCACGTCGTTGCGTTTTTTGACCTCCTCCAAGTCGACGTTCACGCGGCGGCCGGTCGGGAAGCGGACGGTCAGCTGAACGAACCGAGAAGTGAATGAAACGAGCAGGAAGAACCAACCTGTTTGTCGGTGACCTCCGTCTCGACGAGGATCATCGCCGGATACGTGCGCGCCGTAAGGAATTGGTGGCCGTGGAGCTCGTCCACGAGCAGGAACTCCCGATCCGAGAGCCAACCGTTGCGCGGCCCGCGCGTCGTGCAGTCCAGGTAGCTTGTCTGCAACGGAGAAAATAAGAAAGAGTGAAAGGGGGAAAGAGAAGAGACGATGGAAGGGTTGAAGAAAAGGTAGGAAAAAACAGAAGGATGGAAGGAAGCGTTTGATTGCAATGAGTAATGGACAACAACACAAAGCAATCACTCGAGCAAGAAGAAACACAACATAATCCCCGAAAGAATCTAAAGAGCTCACCTCGACGCCCTTGCCCGACTTGAGCGGGTAGATGAACAGCCGCTCCACGCGGCCGGCCTCCTCGAACGGCGCCGTCCCGTGGCCGCGGTTCGTGCGGTAGCGATTCCACGCGTACAAGCCGAGCAGCGAAGCGCCCACGCCTGCGCCGACCGCCGCCGCGGCGCCCAAGCGGAACTGGTGTTGGCCGACCGAAACCATTGGCAAAGGAGCGGCGGAAGTGGCTGAAACGAGGAGAATCAACAGGGAATTGGAGGGAGCGGAGAGAAGTCAAGTTCACCAGTCGAACCGAAGAAAAATTCGATCGAAATCTGAGCGAAACGAGGCGAAACAACGTCGCCCTCCAGCCTTCAAATTCGGCGACCAAAAAGCGATGAGAAAGCGGCAAGCAAAAAAGTGCGCGTTATCGCCCGCCAACACGCCGGCCGCCCCGCTCGCCGCCCCAAAGCGGGCGAACGCGATCGAGCGCGAGTGAGCGAAAAAGCGGGCAGACGGCCGGCCGGCCACTCGGTCGCCGGCGAGCACGTGCGAACGCGAAAGTCAGAACGGGAGAACGAGGGAAAAGCGGAAGGGAACAAAGAACTCGCGATCAAAATGGAGGGCGGGGGAACACATTTCTCGACCGAAATGCAGGCGGGCGGCATTTTGCACTAACCGGCGTACCCTCCCCGACAGCTAAAAGTGCAGTCGGTGTTTGAGTATGTTCCCGATGTCCGCTCGAGCTCAAATCCGGCTTGTTTATGAAGTAGACCAAGTGGGTCGTAAAAACGTTCAAAGAAATCAAAACCCGCGACGAACTGCAGAGAAAATAACTTTAATCCATTTCAAGAGCGACAACTAAAAGTGCAGTCAAAATTCAACGTTCGATTGCTCCACCTTCCGCTTTCAGGACTTTGCGCAGGCGCCTGTAGAAGAAAGAATAGAGCTTGCGGATCATCTTCGAGTCGAATTTGCGGGCCTCCGACATGATCCGGTTGATGAGCACGGCCTTCGAGTTGAACTGCCCATGAGCGTAGACGGAGCGGCACAACTGCGCCCAAATGTCCTCTATGATGTTGAGATCGGGCGATTTGGACGGCCAATCGATCGTGCTGACTCGCTGCGAAGCCAGGAAGTTCATCGTCGCCCGGGATTTGTGAATGGAGCAGTTGTCTTGCTGATAGGTGAAGGCCTGAGCGCGCATTTCTCGTCGAATCCACGGGAGAACGTCGTTGCGCAGGTCTTCGATGTACTTGGACGAGTTGTACCGACCCTCCACAACCTGAAAACATGCATGAGATCAGACGGGAACGGAGTAACGAACCTTCAAGAAGAGATTTCCCTTCGGACTGACGGCCCCGAAGATCATCACTCCGATTCCGCCCATTTGGCGCTTCTGGCGGACGGAGTTGGGCGCGTTCTTGAAGGCGTACGTGCCGAGGTGATCGGGACCATTGCCGTTGAACTTCTTCTCGTCCGTGAAGATCCACGAGTCGACGTCCACGTGTTTGTCGATCATGCGCTCGGCGAACTCCAAACGTTTTCGCTTGTGTTCGGGCGAAAGGAGGATCTGCTGGCGTTGGATCTCGTAGACGAATTGAAGGTCTTTCATCGCTCGTTCGATCGTGCGCGGGTGGCAGTCCAAATTGAGAGCCGCTTTGATGGAAGTCGACGTGACCATGTGGCCGGCCGTCAGCTCGGTGTTCACGTGCCGCCGAATTTGCGAAAGCGTCCGTTTGTCGAGCTTCTTCTTGGTCGGCGGGTGCTTGCGGAGCTTCCGCGGGATGCCTCGAAGCACTTTCAGCACCGTGTGGATCGAATGCGGAGTCTGGCGGGCGACTTTGTTGCAGTCTCCACACTGAACGTAAAGGTCCCGAATTCGTTGCTTCTCGCTGTCCGAAAGCATCTAAAAAGCACACCATTCAATAGAGCACGGAAAGACGATTAAAATAACACCAAAAACAAACGCGGAAAACAATCAACGTCAAAGAAACCCGCGGTCAAAAAAAGACTGCACTTTTAGTTGTCGCACTCAAAGCAGAAAATCGCTCTGCTGTCCGCAAATCGGCCACCGGCCCGAAGTATTTTTGTGTTGATTTTATACGTTCAAGCTCTTCTACACATACCTCCAAGCTGGGATCGAGCGGACATCGGGAACATACTCAAACACCGACTGCACTTTTAGCTGTCGGGGAGGGTATTTTCTGCTTTCTATTTTGCTGCTTGCCGCCGAAATGTTTGTCGCTTGGCGCACGTTCGATCGCTTGCTCGCTCAATCGTGAGTGAATGTTCATTGCGGTTGACTCTTTTGTTTTGAATTGCACGAAACGCCTGGATTCAAACCAAGGAAAGACGCTTCACCTCTTCCTTTTAGCCAGTCGTTTATTAATTGTTCAAATACGAGATGTGTAGGCGATAGTGAGTAAGTGAATGAGTACATGGATGGACAGCGATAAATAATCCCGAGCATACACAAATTTCGATTCAAAAGCAGGAGACAATCACAAGCAACACAAGCCATCGATTAGATCAACGCATCGGACTGCTTGATCTTCTCGCAACTGTTCGACTTGACGGTCAACAGTTGGGGCGGCTGCTGGACGATTTGCTGGAGAGCGGTGCCCTGTTGCGACAACAACAGCTGCTTTCCCTTGCGGCTGATGAACGAAAACAAGACGAAGCCGAAGAGCAGGATGCCACCGCTGGCCGCCACCAACGAGAGTGGCGGCCGAGTGGACAGGAATCCGGTAAAAGCGGCCAGCTCAAAAATGTAGATGAGGTTCGCAAGGACCTAAAGAAACCGTTAGCCGAGATCAAGAGAAAGAACGAACTTGTCGATGGAAGTGCGAGCCCAAGAACGAGCCGAACGGCGCCAGCGTGATGCTCACCGGGACGGTGACCTCAAAACGAAACGGTTAGGAGGTGCGAGCAATCTTTGAATCGATTTGGACATCGATTCGCGGGCATCTGATAACTGTGGGAAGAATTCCTTGGTTAGGAACAGAATAGTCGTCCACAGAAGCATGAAGCGTCCAACAAGCGAGATGCCCAACAGGCCCAAACAAAACCAAACGCGCACCTTGATGTAATCGTAGACCACCTGCTCCACATCGCCCATCATGACGGCGCGCCAGTAGAAGCCGAACATCGAGCACAAGGCTGCAAACAAAATGGAATGAATTAGACAAGGAAGTCGAAGCTCACCCATGCTCACGACGGTCGTCGGGGTCGCTCTAAACACGTGATGCGGCGATTAAATTCATTTCAAGCACGACTCACGTCTTCTCGCTAACGCTGAACAGCAGCGTCGTGACGGCAAAGATGCAGATGTCCAGGCCGCTGCCCGCAAACGAAGTGAACACTCCTGCAATTCACTCGTTCATTCCATCGCTTAGAACAATCGTTTGATGCCTCCGACGAAGCCGGTAACGAGCAGGACGACCGCCTTCCACGTGCAAAACTCCTGAATGACGGGCACCGTCTTGCGCTTCCGTTCGCGATTCAAAATCCACAGCGCGATGGCGAACGACGACCAAATCGAAACGAACAGCATCTTCTTTTGCGGCGCCGACAGCGCAGGGTCGATCTACAGCAAAGAAATGAGTAGATGGATTCAAAAAGTAGGTAAGCAGCGTTGGGAAGCACTTATTGCCGTTAGAAACACGCCCGAAACGAACCACGTGGAAGCCGAAGATGATGCCCGGAATTGAGGCGCTCACGCAGAACACGATCGCGCGCCATTCGATCTCCAGCCGCATGAAGATGATCGTGAACAGCGACATCGTCATTGCTGAATCGAACGAATTGAATAAAGGGTGAGCGAAGGAACGAACCGATGCTCTGGATGACGATCGAGAAGTCGCGACCGTTCTTCGGCGACACTAAATGAGGGATAAAGTTAAGGGAGCTGATTTATCTGTGGAAAACGGCGCACAAGCAAGTTGTCTGCCATTTTGCACGGAAGTCGCCTTTTTTGCTCTTCACTGTCGAGAGAACGGAAACTTACCGCTGCTTCGATCCTGCTCCCAACTACACCCTCTCTCTCCGCAATCCCAGTGTTCCCATGCTCCCTTCACTTACTGTGCAGGATGAAGGTCATGACGGGGAATGCGATCGCTCCGCCGCCTTCGCTCGTCATTCCTAAACGAGGATTGCAGGTGGGTCAAACGCAATGAGCAAAGGATACCGGCAACTGTTGCTCCCAAAATCTAAACAAAACGGTAGACCGCAATCGAATGAGTAAACTCACCATGGTTACCGGCATGTGCCAGTGGGTGGGGAAGAACAAGTAGAAGCCGTGCTTGATCGACGTACACCAGTAGAGGAACTGAAAGGATCGCGTTTGAGTAAAAGAAGTGAGAACCCACTTGTGCGACGACCAACGGCACGCCGAAAGCGATGTACTTTCGGTTGCGTTGAACGAAGAGTTCCTCGGCGGTCGTCTTTCGCGTGTTCCCGTCGACGAGCGCGTCGATTTCGCCCGAGTTCGCGAGTTCTTGGCCTTTAAATGAAAGCAGTAGAGGAGGATGGCTGGAGGGAACGGACCATCGAGAAAATACTTGCGGAACCACTGGCGCGGCGTGCGGCGCGTCTTCGTCAACACCCGAGTTTGCGAGTCGTCGTCCATCTTTGCCGGAAGAGAAGGAAGAGGGCTGAACGGTGGATAACCCTGGAATAAACACGGTTTACAAGGCAGAAGAATGAAACGATCGAATGGAATGAACGCGCCGTTACGAAACGATATTCCGTTTGAAGTGTCGAGTGTGGCCAAATGCCCCGAAATTCCTTGAGTTCAATCGTTCAACGCCATGCGATGAGAAGCGAGTGCTCGCGGTCACAACCCTGCAGCCAGAATGAAACGAGTGGAGGTGCTCTTCTGCTCCCTTCCGCCTACCGGCCGGCCGGCAGGAACAAAGCGGAAGCTCGCGTGTCAACAATCTTCCGTCTCCTGCGGTCACTCCTTCTCTTTGATCTCTTTCACGTGCCCCCAATCCATCTCTCCACGCGCTAATCACTGCGATCGAGAAGTCGCAAGCACAATCGACTCCTGCCGCTGCATTGTCCACTCACTCTTTTCCGCCCCTCTCTGTCCACTCACTCCGTTCCGCCCTCTTCTCTTCCGCCCTCTTCTGTTCGCTAATCCACACGATCGGGAGCACGTGGACCGGAGAGAAACGCAGCGAACCGGCCGCAAGCCGCGCGGCTCGGAGGCTAACGGTCACTCCGCTCGTTTGCTCAAGCGGAACAAAAGAAAGGCGGGAAGAAAGTCGGAAGAATAGAAGTAAAGGATTATGCTTTGTGTCCAGTCAACAAATGAAGTCGATTGTCTTTGTTCTGAGAAGAAAGAAAGAAGTGATAAGGCGGAGAGCAGCAGACCGGTCGTTTGCATCCTCTTAACACTTGTTAGATGCCATCTCCAAATGCACCAGCGCCTTATAAGGCAACGTGGAAGTTTCCACCATCAATCGTTGCCAAGTTTCGATTGATTGGAACAAAAAAGACGTCCACGAATTCCTGCCCACTGTTCGTCCAAACAGCTCCGATCGCATCGCACCTCACCGCAAACAATCGAGTTCGGAACAAAGGCGGCGCGAAGAAAGCGGCTAATCAGCGAGCGCCAGTGGGCGAAAGAAGCGAGTTGCTGGAGGAAACCGCCGTTTGTTGGACTTCTTTTGTTCGCGACGTTCGAGGAGCGAAGTGGTGGTCGTAAAATTTGCCCGATTGATGATGAACGGCCGGAAAAGAACAAAGGTGCTCGGTCAGCAATCAGAAAGGGACAAAACGGGGTTCTTTTTGCTCGAGACGTGAATTTTCGTTGAAAACGAAGCGAGTTGGCAGTCGTGTGTGCAGAAACGAGGGCGCGTACGGTGGGTTTGCTGGACTGCACAAAAAGCGCCGCCACGCTGCAAAAACAGCAACAGCCCGGCTTCGAGCGTAGACGTGAGAAACGAAACAAATTTGTGGAGTCGTTCGCGTCGCTTCGCGCGGCGTTCCGGCCATGAACCGACGACGAACTTCCGCACGCACATCTCGGCCGTTGGCGTCTCCGCCCGTTTGACGCAATCAAAAGAATCAACGGGAGCCCGGGCGATTAGACGGCGGTCGCGCGACGGAAGCCGAAAAGAAAACAAACGACGAGCGGCGAGGACGTCGCGCAAAGCACGTTCCGACTTTGCGCCTCGAGCGCCTCAAAAAACGGAGATTTTTCTTCCGTCGCGCGCAAACTTTTCGAGCTTTGAACGCGAACTGGCCGGCTTTTCGTTTTTGTTTTTCGGTTGGCCACGCGGAGATCGCGTTCGCGGAAAGCGAGACGACGATCTCCGATCAGCGTGGCCGCCCGTGGAGTTCGCGCGCAGGAAAACGAACGCTCGCGCTCACGTTCGCATTTCTTTTGTTTCAAACGCTACGGATCGCTTTCCGCAAACACGCGGCCGGGACGCAAGCCGAACGCGAGGAAAACGGGACGGAGATGCGCGAGCGGCTTGGGAGAAAACGAAATCGAAACTTTTCTTTTTTCCAAGCGCCGGCCGCGCGACTCGTCTGCCGCGTTTCGCACGGAATCCCGCAAACGACGAAACGAAATCGAGCCGTCCGAAACGACGGCGCGCGATGGGCGACCTCGCGCATCTTCTTCCAGAACTTCTCGTTAGCAGACGGGCGAGCGTTCCGGCAAGTATTGTTCGAAACAAATCATCCGATCGGACAACTCGAGTCATCGACACGAGGATGCGTGCTACTGGGAACGGAAGACGGCGACTCCATCACAAAGCGCAGAATGCCGAGGGGACACGCTAGTTGATTGAAGTTGGGTCGAGTCAATCAGAGAAGAGACGGAGTCCGCAAGCATTTCGATCCACAAGCCCCTTCTCACACGTCCCACCTCTCCGCTAACCTCTCCGATGCCCCTCGCCTTCGATGCTCCCCGCTCATGCCCACCGTCAACACAAACCCCGCCTTCTTATCGCCGGCCCCGAGCCGAATGACCACTCGTTTATCACTTCCGATTGCGGCGGAGTGTCAGGCGCCGCCCGCCGTCACGCTCGCCGCTCGCCTTTGAACTCGTCGCCGCAGCGCTTCGCCGCTTCCGACCGCTTCGAATTTCGATGATAAACGGCCGCTTTCCGCACGCGGACGGGCGCCCGCAAGCGGTCAAAGCGGTCATTAAAGCGGAACCAAAAAGCCTGTTGGCTCCGCCCGGATTTTCCCGGCGTGTCGGGACCCAAACCTCTGCTCGCCAAAAAGCTGCGAGTTCGCCCACTCGCGCTGATTTCCCGGTCGCCAGTGCATTTCCGCACTCGACCCACTCGCCGCCGGTGGGCGGCTGTTGCTCACGGAATTCTTCCGCTGTTCCTCGACGATTTTGTCGAATTTCGAGCGGATTCTGCCGTTCCCGCCGTTCTTTCTTTCCAGGAATTTATTTTCGATGAATTCTTTTGCCTTCTCCAGCTTTCCAGCCGATGGCCGCCGAGGATTCGCCTCGCGAACGTGAGTTTCCGCGGGCTTTTCGCCCGCCGTCCCGCCGCAATCCCCGTTCTACTGCTTGCATGTGCACTCGCCGAGCGGACGACGAGCGGCAGCGATCGCGAGCGACGAAGAGTGCGTTTCGCCCTCGATTTCGCTTCTGATTTCGTTGTTTGCAGGCGATCGACGGGCGGACGGCCATCTGGACGCCGAATCGCCGGGCGGACGGCCGGCGGATCGCCTCGAGCACGCCGCCCGGCTCGGCGGGAAGGTCGCCGTCGATGTCGCCGTCGAGGTCGGCGGAAGAACGGCCGCCGAACGCGACGAGGACGGCGAGGGCGGCGGGCGACGTTGCCCGAGGCGAGCCGCCCGCTTCCTCGGCTTCTCCACGCCGTCCAGCCGATGGACGGGCGGCTTCCGGCGGGCGGACGGTCGAGCGAGCGTCGGGCGGGCCGTCCGCTACTGTGGCTTCTCGGTTTCCGGGCGGGCGGCATCTTGCGGACGAGTTTCGCCTTCTTTTCTCTCACTCCTTGCAGGTGGTCGACCGACAGGCGGGAAAACGGCCATCTGGACGCCGCCAGGACGCCGCTGTTGCTGCCGCCTCGACGATCGGGCGGACAAACGGCGGCGATTCCGAACGAGGAGAGCGGCGAACGGACGGTCGAGCGTCGGGCGGGCGACAAGGAGAACGGCGGCTGTTGGACTCGCCCGAATTTTCGCCTTTTTCGCGAGTTTTTACTTTCAAATTTCTACGGACGGATTGGCGAGTACGGACGGCGAATGCGGACGCTCTTGCCGGTGAGTTCTGTCCGTGTTCTTTCGTTCTCTGCTCTCCTCGCCCGTTTTAGGAGTCGACGAGAGGAAGGCGCGGCCGAAGAGGACCGCACGGAGAGCGGGCGGACGGCTCTCCGGCCGGATTCGTTCGCCGACGGCCGACGCGAGGGTCGCCCACCAGGTGGAGGACAGCGAGCAGAAGCCGTCGACGAAGTTGCCCGAACGGCCGACCGCTTTCTTCCGTTTGGTCCGACCGTTCGGCCGCTCGCCGTCGGCCGGATTTTCCACGGTGACGATGCGAGCGGACGTCCCCCCCGCCCGACCTTTCCGATCGAACGGCGATTATTTGGGCGCGACGATCGTCGAATTCGCCCGCCTGCACTCATCCTTTTCTGCTCAAGTGACAACACCCTCACAAGCGACGGACGGCGGGTGGAGGCGGGCGAATGCGGACGAGCGGGCGGCGATTTTGCCCGTCCCGCCGCAGTCCCCCTTCTATCACCTGCAGGTGCGACCAACGGCACGAACGGCAGCGATTCCGAACGAGGAGGGCGGCGCGCGGACGGAAGGAAGATGGCGGCAGTCGGCGGCGTGTTCCCAACGAGCAGTCGGCACTTGGAGGCGCGGCGAGACGCCAACTGCGTTGCGTTCGCTGAACGATGCGGAAGATCCAAAAGTTGGGGCACAGAAAGCCCGTAGACATTGCAGTCGGTTGTTTGGTTTGATTGACGCCGATTGACGAGTGGACGAGTGGGCGGAGGGCGGCTGCGAGGAGGACGGCGACAATCCGGCAGCAATCCAGCGGCTACTTCTTTCCGCTGTCCTTCTAGCAAGTGGGCGGGAGTGAGTGTAGAGCAGAGAGGCCGTACGCAACGTCCACTCGGAAGCGGTGGATTGATCGGCGGACTTCTGCGGAGTTCTAGGCAACCCTCCCATCGATGCTCTACGGGCAACTCGAACAGAAGAAGGAAGGAAGGTGTGAGCGGACGGCGACTTTCGGGGATGTCGGCCGTCGAGATTTCCTTCTACGATCGCTGCTGCGCGCGGAACCCGCAGCTTCAACTCTGCAGCTTCTTCACTTCATCTACAACACGCACGAAGAGCTCAAGACAATCGACACGCTCGAGCGCAAAACGAGAAACCGCTTCTTGCAGACGACAGTTCTTCTCCGGTCGGAAAGAACACGGTGGTCACCTCCTCCACAGCTCCCGGAGGACTCGCGGCACTCCTCAACGAGAGGCATCTTTCGACTCGCGTCTCCAACAGCTGCCTACACGAGCACGCGGTAATGAGCGGTCCACGAGCACGGGACGACAAGAGGTCGCATTTCCGTTGAGCAATGGACGGACGACGGCGATCCTCTTCGTTCACGGGATGCCCGGCAGTCGGGTGGGCGGTCGATCGGCGGGCTTCGAGTTGGAATACGGCAGAAAGGTGGGGACTGCGCACTCGCCCGTCGTCGCCCCGCTCTCTCGTGATCGTTCCGGTGGTTCCGGCCACTTGGGATGGAAAATCGCCCGATTAGTGAGCGGAGAGGTCGGCGGGGAGGCCGCCCGTCTGCCCACTCCTCGTCCAATTCGAGCACCGTTCCCAACCTCGAGGGCCGTCTACCACTCGCCGGAAGTGCGGCGGTCCCCCGTCCGCCGAGCGCCCACTCGCCGCCCGCTCCGCTCCGTTCGCCCCGCCCGACGAGCAAACGGGCGTCTTCTCCGTTCGGATGGCCGCAAGTCGCTTGTCTCGCCCGCTTCACGACCAGCTCGGCGCCTTCGACAACAGCGTGGTGGGCGGTCGAGTACGCGGCGGTTGGGCGAGGCGGTGAAACGCGCGCTCTCGTGAACGGGCGGGAGGCGGCGGTTTCTGCTCGTCTTTCCGGTGCCGCTGGTCCCCGCACAACGGCAGGCCGCCCGTTCCATTGGACGTGTTTGCCCGCCGCCGATCGCCTCCTGGAACGAGCGAAGAGAGCAGAGAACGACGAGAAGTGCGAGTGCTCACCGGCCAGATCCTCCACCGAAGTCCGCCCGGTTCTTGGGAAGCCTCTCGTCGCTGCGTTCGCTTCGACTCGTCTGCCTGGGAAAAGGGAGAAGCAGAGAACAAACGGAAGCGAAAGAAGTCATCGCTCAATCCTCCGTCGAGAGTCGCCGGTTTGCCCATGATCCTCGTCGCCGTCGTCCGCCAGTTGGACTCCTGGAATGCAGAAGAAAGGGCAACTCACAGTCCAACTTGTCCGCCGCCGTTCATCCGGCTGCCCGCACACGCCGTCCGTCGATTGGGGCCTCAAAACCGACTAGAAAAGAGAGAAATCGCGGAACTAGACGGCCGCCGCCCGCATCGCCCAAGGCAATCGAACAAGCAAGCGGTACGTCTCACCGGCGGCCATCTGCTGCCCACCCGCCGCCGAACCCGAGAGGAGGCGAGCAAACACGCGCTCACCGCTGCAGTTGACATCGACGACGGCCGCGCGGACGGTGATCCCACGACCATCTGCAAGTAGTGAGAGAAAAGAGCAAAAGAAAGACAAAAACGGGGGCAAAATTCGCTCCCCTCGTCGCCCGCCCACCGCTCGACCGTCAGCCCGCCGGAGGCCGTCCGTCCATCGGCTGGACGACGTGGAGAAGCCGAGGAAGCGGGCGGCTCGCCTCGGGCAACGTCGCCCGCCGCCCTCGGCGTCCTCGTCGCGTTCGGAGGCCGGGCGCACCGTCCACACTCGCCCGTCCGCCCGCTCGTCGAGTCGGCGGCGTCCAGATGTTCGTCCTTCCGTTCGCCCGTCGATCCTGCAAGCAGCGGGTAAACGCGACGAAATCGAGAGCGAAACGCACTCCTTGCCGTCCGCCAGCCGCCCTCCTCGCTCGCGATCGCTGCCGCTCGTCGTCCGCTCGGCGAGTGCACATGCAAGCAGTAGAACGGGGATTGCGGCGGGACGGCGGGCGAAAAGCCCGCGGAAACTCACGTTCGCGAGGCGAATCCTCGGCGGCCATCGGCTGGAAAGCTGGAGAAGGCAAAAGAATTCATCGAAAATAAATTCCTGGAAAGAAAGAACGGCGGGAACGGCAGAATCCGCTCGAAATTCGACAAAATCGTCGAGGAACAGCGGAAGAATTCCGTGAGCAACAGCCGCCCACCGGCGGCGAGTGGGTCGAGTGCGGAAATGCACTGGCGACCGGGAAATCAGCGCGAGTGGGCGAACTCGCAGCTTTTTGGCGAGCAGAGGTTTGGGTCCCGACACGCCGGGAAAATCCGGGCGGAGCCAACAGGCTTTTTGGTTCCGCTTTAATTTCGACTCGATTCGCTTCGGATCCACGCGCCCGCTCGCTCGCTGCCTCCGCTGCCTTTCGCTCGTTCCACCGACGCAACGGTCACTTTTTCTTTTGCTCTTCCTCGCAGTTCCTCGTCGATCGAATAGCGTTCACAGTTCGAGCGAAGTTCTCGTTGCCCCAGCCGATTCGAATCGTGTCAATCGAAGCGATAAGATTGGAAGAGAAGTGCCAGCTCGACTGTACACTTCCTTCCAACGAAAAACGGTCGTAAAACTTGAACGAACAGCCGGTCATCAACGCGACCATCAATTTAGTCATTTTTTGATACCCGTGACCATCGGAATCGCTCACTCTCCGCCTCAAACCCTCTTGCGATTCACTTGCTCTCCCAAAGGTCCTCCGCTCAAAGAAACAATTTTATTAAAAATAGGAACAATCGAGCACCACCGACGTTCAAGACAACCGAACAACAACGAACAAAGAAAGGGTGTCTTCGATGAATAAATAAAAAGATTGAAGCCGTTAGAGTTTGAAGCAAACGTTAGAAACAAAGAAGAATCGATTAACGAAATAAAGTATGAAGGAGATTAACTAACGGAGTTCTAAACAAGCAAAACTCAAATTCCTTTAAGCGAACGGAAGCTTTCGAAGAACGAGCACAAATAATCAAGGCTTAATGGGCAGGAGAACGAACCGAACAAAGAAAAAAAAGCAGGAAATCTTTCTGCATCCCGTCTAGCAGGCGATCTCGCAGGACGATCCCGCAGGACGATCAACGAGAAGACATTTCGGCAATTAACCCAAAAGAAATGCCCAATGGAGCCGCTAGAAGATGCACGGAAGACAGAAGGCAAGCGTCGCTGCTCGTCACAAAAAGAAAAGGCGAATTGTTTCGAGAAGCATTCGAGTGGACGACAGAAAGAAGAAAGCGAATACTCAACAGTACAGTAATGAACGAATGCGAGTGGAACATTTCGAATTGGAATCGCCCTCGAATCAACGGAAGCGGCGCTCGTCTTCGCGCTCGTTTCCGAAGGCCCCGCGACGGCACTGGGCGATCACCTCTTCGGGGTCGCGCATGGGCGAAATCGAGTGCTGGAGAAGGGAGCCGAAGCTCAGCTCCGAGGCGCGGCTCATGCGGCTGGCGCTGCGCGCGAGCAGATCCTCGCAGTACTGCACGTCGTCGGCGGTACGCCGTTCGGACATCGACGGACGGAGGGCGGCGGCGAGGCGCGGGAAGGCGAGGCGCGACGGCGTGGCGCTGCCGCTGGCGTTGTCCTTGAACGGCTGCTGCTGCTGCTGGAGGGTCGCGCGGAGCATCGCGGCACGCGACGTTGCGGTGGCGCCGTCGCGCGGAGGCGCCGGGCGGCGAGCGCGCGGCTGCGGTTGACGGCGGAGTTCGAGGCGTCGATTCGCGTCGCGGACGTCCGCCTCGATGGTCGCCGCCTCTTCGTCCAGCGGCATCTCGTCGGCGGTCGTCTGGCTGCGCGCGGGCGTCGTCGGAATCACGCCCTCCCTCACGCCCCACTTCGTGTCCACGGGCGACGGCGGCCGGTAGTCCCACGGGAGCGGCTCGACGGCGGCCGGCAGCAGGCGGGCCGGCGACTCGGCGATCGTCGACAACGCGCGCGGCGGGGGCGGCGGCGGCCAATCGACGACGACGTCCGGCTGCGGCACGAGGGCGTCCGGCACGTGCTCGGGGGTCTCCATTTCGTCCAGCAGCGTGCCCAGCAGGTGTCCCTCAACCATCGGGACGTCGGAGGGCTCGCCGAGAAGCGCCAACTCGACGCGCTGCAGTTCGTCGGGCGTCTGCAGGCCCATGCGGCCCATCGCCGACGAGAGGCGGCCGTTGGTGCTCGGCGGGCAGCTGGAGGTGGCCGAAGCGGCGCGCGCGGTGAGGTGCTTCGAGTACGCGAGGATCGAGTGCTGGTTCGTCGGCGGAGGCACGTGCACACGCGTCGGCTGCTCGATGGCCGTCGGCGTCGCGTTCCCGTCCGCGACGTCCATCGGCTGCTCGCCGTCGCTCGGCTCGTAGCGCGGCGGCGTCGTGTTCGTCGAGCGGACGGAGGCGGCGACCGGCAGCTCGGAGAGCGCGCTGCCCGCCCGCTGGAACGTCGAGTGCGATTCGCTGCGAACGCGGAAGTCGCGGAGGTCTTCGGCGAGGCCGCCCACGCTCGACGGCGCGCGCGGCGAAGCGGCGCGGTTGTGCCACGGCAAATGCGCCGGCCGGCCGCGAAGTTGCAGCCGCGGCGCGTTGAACGTGCCGCGCAGCGGATTCGCCGGCCACGCGTCGATCTTCGGGTACAGCGAGGTCAGCGGCACGTCGCCTTCGGTCAGCTGAAAGCGGAGAGCATGCGAATGATTGAATAATCGATGAAAGAACTCACTTTGTCGCGCAAACACGTGTAGATGGCGCCCATCACGTTGTGGCCGGCCCAGAAGCGCGGCAGGAACGGCAGCGTGGCGGCGGTCAGCGGAAAGGCGGTGGGGACGAACACGCTGACGTTCGCGCCCTTCTGCGCGTCCCACTTGCGCACTAACGGAGCGTGATCCTCGGCCGCCCCGAAGAACTGATCGTTTTTGTACGTGTAGACGATGAAGCGCTGGCCCGTCGCCACGAGCGCGTCCTGCACCTCCGTGTGTTCGATCATGCGCTGCAGGATGGCGTGCTGAAAGCGAGAGAAGTTAGTGGTGAGTAGCATTGATCGCTGGACTTCCCTCGAGAAGATTCCCAACGTTACTCCACCCGCTCCCAACCATCCATAGAAGAGAGAACTCACCTGAATGTAGAGAAGACCGCGCTTGACGAACCAGTCGTCGAACTCGTCCTTGGAGACGCCGCAGTCAATCAACTGATTGCGCCAGCTCCTGTCCTCGCGTTGCGGATCGTACGGGAGTTGGCCGTGGGTGAGCTCGTCGAACATCTTCGTCCGATAGAAGTGGTAGACGGAGCGGTACACGCGGCCGTCGATGGTGAACGGGTGCTCCTGGAAGCGAGCGAATAAAACAAGGAAGAATGAAAGGAACTCACCTCTTCGTGCGGCGCCAACACGCAGCCGTAGCCGGAGAAGAAGAAGAGCTCGGTTCGGTTGATGTACAGCGAGCGGAGGGCGGGCTTCGCCGAGTCGCCGTTGATCGCCTGCAAGCAGAAAAATGAACAAAGGAGATGGGGATTGACGGGACGTTGTTGGAAAGAAGTGGGCAGTCAGTTTGGAATCGAAAGAATGCACGCTAAAGATCAGAAGACATGCATCGACTGCTCGCTTATTTCCACACAAACCAAAGGAATCGAATGGAACTCACGTGACTGAAGGCGAGCGAGCGTCCCTCGAAGGTGAGGCCCGAACTGCACAGGCGGTCGTTGCACGCGGTCGGCACGAGGCGGTGCATGCGCGTCGCCGCCGTCCGCTTCACGATCCCGCGTCGCAGCGCATCCAAACGCTTCCGTTCGCGCGAGCCTTTGCCGGGCATCAGCGGATGAATCGAGTGGGAAACTGAAACGACGAAAGTCAACGGGCGAAGGTCGAAACCAAACGAATGGAACGGAAAACGAACACATTTTGGAGCAGAAGACGGGGACGGACGAGAGGACTAGAAGGAGACGATGGGGAGAGAAAGGACGTTAGACGATGCTCCAGTCAAGCATTCAATCGTTCCTAAACACGTCTATGAACACGAATTGAGCGGACGATCGCAACATTCGCACGAAAAAGTGACCGCAAAATGCGTTCCGCCCGCCCGCTTCTTCGCCGCCTTCCCGCACCTTTCCGCGCTAGCGCCCGGCCGCCGGCCCCCGCTCGTGGTCATTCGGAAGCGAATCGATCGCAAAACGGAGACGGCCGAGTGGCGCCGCTCATCAATGCGCCGCTGGCCCGACCGCTTCGTCACGCCGAACGACCGGCCGGCCGGTCGCCCGCGAGCGGTCATTCTTTCCGTTCACCCGCTTTTTATGCACCGCCCGCAGCTTCATCGATTGCAAAAGGACGAAAAGGAAGGCGGAGATTTGAGGAGCGCTTGAATTGAGGTGGGAAACCGGTTACTCGATGCATAATCAACAAAACAGTGGAATGGACGTGTAGGTGGGCGATCGACACGTGGGACCTTCCCGTTTAGAAGCAGGTAGGCCTTTTAAAGGAAGGGAATAAACACCTGCCAAACATCTCCAGCGGGCGATGAGCGGAACGCGCGGGCTACGGTAACTGCTGCCCCTCGCTTTCGCGCGTTCTTTTCGTATCAAGCCCTCCTCCGTCCCCTCCTCGCAAAGCAAAGATCGCGGAGGTGCACTCGGTGGCTTGAACGCGCAACGGGACGAGACGATCGGCGGCAAAACGGACGCCGCCAGATGTCCGCCGATCGTTCGAATGCGTGTGCGCGCCAAAATTTCGCACGGCGGTCGGCGAGCGAGCGAACGAAAAGAAGAGGGCCGTTCGGGCGGCCGGCCGGGCGAAAGCCGTTGCGCGCACCTGGACGCCGGCGAGAAATCGGAGGCAAAACGAAGACGGCGGGCAAGCGAATCGGTTGGACGGAGAGCAGGACGGTGTGAATGGAGGTCCCTTGGTGTAAACAAGAAGGAATGCAAAGAAAATGGCGGGCAGAAAGCCGGCCGGATCGCTTGCGAACTCGCCGCAAAGGATCTTCGAGACAAACGAGCACGCCGTTAGGATCGGTCGGTGCGATCAAACGAAACACGAACTGCGGATGGGCCGCAAAATTTGCCGCGGCCGCAAGATACGTGAAACGGTGGCCAAAATCACAAGATTCCAGTGGGGGATTGCGAAAGCGATCAGAAGGCAATGCGGGCGTTACAGCGCGCCCTCATTTCTTCGCCTCGTCCCCGTCTCCCCGTTGCGCAAACGACTCCGGCGAGTGGGCGGCGCCCTAACCGACTGGACGGCCGACTCGACGCGGCGGACGAACGGGCAGAAAGGCGGCGGGCGGCGAGAAGAAAGCGAAAGATGGGCGTCGAGGACTGGACCAAAAAGAGGCGGACGGAATCAACAAATGGCAGTGGCGATTGCGATCCCGACCGGCGGCTTTGGTTGGGAGGGCGCGGAGCCAAACGGAAGCCGCCGCGCGCAATCGGCATTCGGGATCGGGGCGGTCGACGGCCGAGAGGATCGACTAATCTGCGATAAGATCGTCCCAACCGGAAGGATCGATCGAAATAAGCGAGCAAAGCGTAAACACGAGGATCGGATGTCCGCAAATCCCCAATAAAACATCACAAGGCCATCGGATCCGGCCGCTAATCCCAAAAAGCGGAGGGCGCCAACGGAAAGATCGCGATCTGCTTTTGACCTTTGGCTCCCGACGCGACGCAATCGAATGCAATTGGATGCAACGCGCAACAACCAACGAGCAGAATGCGAGAGCGATCGGATGACCAGTTGCGCAATGAACGAGAAGTTGGCGGCAGAAGGAGCAGTCGGGGGCGGTGGGGGACGAGCCGACCGAACCACGGATCGAACGGCCGAGCGGTCGGGAGTGTGCCGCTCGTGATCGCCGCGGGGAAGTTGGCGACCAAGCAGCCAGCGCGCCCGTCCCCTCGCTGATTGCCGTGAGAGTGTGGGACGCGCGACCTCGGTTTGCATTCGTGCGGTGATGATGAACACAACGAATCCCGTTAGCATAAACAAAGTAGCCGGCCGGCCAAACGGCGGCGGCGACGTCGATCGGGCGCGGGGGAGAAGCGGCGGCGGGGAGCGGAGTCGGCGAACGCGGCCGCTTTTTGCCGCCGATCGCGGAGAAACGGCCGGCCGGCCAGCCGGTCGGCGGGGGCACAAAGCGGACGGCGCGATGGGAAGACGGCCGCGGTCGGCAGGAAGTCGACAAGCGAGCGGGAAGTTGAGTGCGAAATGGACGGGAGCGTGATCTCGAATCCACGAATGGACGTAACTGCAGGCGTCAAACAAAATAATAATCCACTGGACCGATCATGCGAGCACAAGTGAGGACTTCTCGACCACGATCGGAGAAATTAACGCCACGCCTCACGAATCCGCTCCGGAAACCAAGAACAGCGTTCCAATTATCCCAACAGGTCCGCGCTCCCGATCGGCGGCAGGACAACGACGAGAACGGTCGATCGGTCCGTCCAGCAGGCCAACGGCTAGCGTCGAGCCGGGCGCAGCTCGCCGCCGACGGGCTCGTGGACGCGGCGGTTGGATCGCCGAGTTTCCGCTTGTTTTCGCTCAAATTTCGTCGTTCCGGTCTCGAATTCGAGCGGAAAAATTCGAAAGCGACCGGAGGACGTCGATTCGATTGAATCGAGCGGAAATTCGCGACTTCTCCGTCGAAATCTGCCGAAATCCGCCGATCTTTGCGGAAATCTCAAGAAATTCGCTGGAGTTTGATCAACGGTTCGTTTCTTCCGATTCTTTCAATTCATTGATTTCTTTCGGTTTTTAGGAACGTCCCAACCGACTCCTCGACAAGCTCCACGACCCAACGGCCGGCATGTCGCGCGGCCAACCGAAACAAGCGGCGCCCGAGTTCAAGTCGATGAACGCGGACTTGTTCACGCTCACCTACGGCGCCCTCGTCATGGACGTGATTCGTGACCGCGAGCAGCCCGAGGACGTCAATCGGCAGCTGGAGAAAATCGGCTACAACATGGGCCAGCGGATGGCCGACGATTTCCTCGCGAAGAATCCGCGCATCGGCCGCTGCGCCTCGATGCACCAACTGGCCGAAGTGTTGGCCAAACAGGCGCTGAAGACGTACCTGGGCGTGCAGGCCAGCGTCCAATACAACTCGCACGAGGAGTTCCAAATGCAGTTGGAGTCGAATCCGCTGGCCGAGTTCGTCGAAATCCCCGACGAACACAAGAATCTTCGCTACTCGCAGGTTCGTCCACTTTCGTTCGATTTTTTTTTGATTCCTGCCGATGTTCAGGTGATCTGCGGCGCCATCCGCGGCGCCCTGGAGGCGATGCAGATGGAGGTGAGCGCGCAGTTGATCAGCGACATCCCGCAGCCGACGATCATTCGCGTCAAGTTCCTCCGCGTGCTCCACGAGTCGATGCCCGCCGGCGAGGACTGAGCGGAGGAGATCGGCTGCATAATTCCTTTGATTCGCTCACTATTCGACTGTCCATCCTCCCGCTAATCACTTCCCACCCGCCGTTCTCTCCCCGAAATTCCATTTCCGTCGGTCCGCCGCCCGCCGATTCGTGCGGGTCTCTTCGATTGAATCTTTCTTGTGGTCATTAATTAATTCTCGTATCGATTGTTCATGGTTAGCTGTTGTGAAAATAAAGGAATCTAACAATAAGCTGTTTGTTGGGGTTGGTTGGGGTCCTGATCTCGAGAGCGTAAAAGGAAGTTGAAGGACGAGGAAGTGACTCGGAATTTCCTCTTGCATTCGACTCTACCTTCATCCGTGAGCCTCTTGTTCTCGAAGTCAGCCGAATCTCGCCGCTTTGTTCACTCACTTACCGATCGCTTGAATTGAAGGAAATCGCGTGCTTCCTTCGTTCTCCGAATTCATCTCACAAAGCGGACGTCAGCGAAGAAGGAAGACGAGGGCTCGCATCCGGTTTCTTTCGGTTTCCGTTGCCATGGCGGCAAATTAAATGGAGGCGGCCGGAGGAAGAAGCCGTCGGTTGGGGCGAGCGCGGGCGACTTTTGGCCGTCGACGTGCGGCGGTTTTCGTCGGCCGCCGGACGAGCGGAGGCGAGCGACCGGCAGGTGAGTTTCGCGTCGTGTTTTGCCCAAGGTCGACGGGATTTCAGCGATGGCTTGCGGTGATGTGCGACACGAGAATGGGCCGAGCATTTCGTCCGCTTGAATCAAGAGGATTGGAATGACTAAAGGAGTTTGGATTGCAGTAAAGGACGGTAAAGCCGCGCGGCACATTCCCGCAAGCTCCAGCTGCAATTCTTACGCTTGCTCGCCCGTTTTCGTGCCGATCCCGCCGTTTTTCTCCCCAACTGCAAGTGAGCGACGGACGACGAGGGACGCGTCAATGCGGCGGTCATTGCAAACCTTCTCATTCTTTTTCAATGCGGCAATGATCCTTGAGGATCGGGGGACTCCTTCCGTCCGGCGTTTTGTTGTCCGACCTTGACACTCCCGACCGACCGATTGAGCGGGCGGCGGCGGTCTTTCGGGAGGACAAATCGGGCGGATGAGGCGGAAGGCCGGCGGATCGGTCTGTTTCGAACCGGCGAGCGCAAATTTCCGAGTCGTTCGAAACGAGGCTGGACAGTTTCCTCTGCTCGGTCGCTCCTTTTCGATTTGCTCGATCACGGATCGACGATCTGATCGATGGTCAATTGCTTGCTTCCTTGAGCACGGATTTCACTTCTAAATTCTTTGAAGTTTCGGAACGAAGAAGAGCGAGCCGCAAATAGCGACCGCATAAATCACTTCGTCCACACGCCGCCCGTCCGCCCGCTTGGCCGCTTTTCGCTCATGAAAAGCCACTTCAATCGGCCGCACGTGATTTTGTTTCCCGCTTTGCTTCCGGCCTGTCCGCCCGCTGGATTTGTGGCCGCTGACGACCGCCCTTGGCTGATTGCGGGGGATTTGAGTGGAAAAAAAGAAGCAATGTAAGAAGAATGTGGATTTTGCTGAGAATTGATCCCGATTGCCCTCGTTTACCTCCATAATCGGGTTTCCAATCACTCACTCATTTTTCCGGTTGTTTTGGGTTCAAAGCATGCCGTCAACGTCATGTTTCGCGGCCTCCTCTCGTTTGTGCGTAAACAACGCCGAGCGAACATCCCGCCGCGATCCGAACGACGGGCGGCGCCGCCGAAGAAAGCGGGCGGGTAGCAGAGAGGGCGGCTTTTCAGTTCTTTCGGGTGTTTCGGCCGCTTGTTGATCGTTCCGGCGGAGCCGAAAGATGCGGCCGATCAGCTGACTTTCCGTTCGGCTCGTTTCCGGGGCACGGGATGAAAAGCCGGCAGTTTCCCGAACGTTTTTGTCATTCTGGATGGGCCGTTCGATGGGCAGGGCCTGCGCTCTGCCCTTCCTTTCTTTCTCGCCTTCTGCTTCAACGTTCCTCCATCCCATGCTGTTTCAACGAATTCACAGCGTTCCTCCACCTCCCGAACGCCCCCGCGACCTCCTCCGCTGCACTTCGATTTCGTTCGAACGTCGACGATGTCGATGGGCGAATTTCGAAATCGGGTTTCGAATTCCTCTAGCATTTCCGTTCGATTTCTTCGAAGCAGGACGTTTTGGCGCAGCCGTTTTGGCGCGGCCGTTTTGGCGCAGCCGTTTTGGCGCCGGCCCGTTTTGGCGCGGCCGTTTTGGCGCAGGACGTTTTGGCGCCGCTAGTGCGATATGCAAATAATACTTCTTAAAATTATGTCCGTGGTCCTACACAAAAAGGGATGCCGAAAGAGCTGTTTCAACTTGATTTACATCTACACAAACCGTTGGCCCGCCATTTTTTGCATTTATTAGGTGGGAAGGGTGCTTGTGAGCAAAGGAATCTGGTCCAATTTTTTACAAAACGAATAGCCAGATCGATTGTTCTTTTGTTCCAGCCGTTTCAAATACCAAGAGAATCAGGAAACATGCGCGGAAAACTACTAAATGCATCTCTCGACGCATCGCGATTTAGTAGATCTTTTTTCAGAAGACCCTTCAAAGCCTAGAGAAAGGTCTCTAGTTGGTCGGTTGCGATTGACGCACAAAACAGACAAAAATAAACCAATACACTCACTTCTCTTTTATACGCCTTTAACGAGGTATTTGTATGAGGCTTGTTTTTCGGAAATATCTGCGAATGTTTCTTGAACACCGGCGTCCCACATTCAGAAGTTTGAAGACAAACTAGAAAAGGATAACATGTTGCGCACTACACCCGTTTTTCTCTTTTCACACGAGCTCTAAACGGCTTTCACCTTAAAATGAGCACGCATCTACCACAACCAGTAAAGAAAAGTGCTTTGTTGGTGTGCTGTATGAAAATAAACCGTTTGTAATCGTGAAAACTGTGATCAAACAACATATTGTTTATGTTTGTACGGTGTTTCTATGCGGCGCCAAAACGGCCCGCGCCAAAACGGGTCGGCGCCAAATCGGCTGCGCCAAAACGGCCGCGCCAAAACGGCTGCGCCAAAACGGCCGCGCCAAAACGGGGTGTACCGCGATTTCTTCGCTGGAATGAGGAAATCGCCCGTTTTCGTTTTTGTGGGCGAAATTCGGTCTTGTTAGTCCCTTTGATGGTCGTGCTCGACGTGAAACAAGCCAGGAGATCCACCTTTACTCGAAGGGATTCGCCACTTCCCGATTCAACGCTCATTTTCCCTCCCCCTGATCCAGTTGTTCAATCCGAGCTCTCGCGCATTCGACCCGCGGCGATCGAGGCAATCGGGCGGTAAAACGAGCGGGACGGAGGGCGGCGCGAAGGTCGGCTTGCCTCGATGTGGCGAACGCACTTCCCCGCGGTTTTCCACTGCGGGAGCGGCGCATACCCCGCCCGATCGTCCGTGTCCCTACCGGCGAGGCGGATTTCGCAATTCGGGCGCGAAATCGCGCATAAAAGCGGGCGTTCCGATCGGCCCGCCTTCCATTTCGTTCGTTTGAAAGGCGGGGGAGAAGTCGTGGGTTTCTTGGGCTCTTCTCCACTGATTTCTCTCATCCTTTCCCAGCAACCAGTAGCTCCGTTTCCTCCTTTCGCCCACCTACCAAACGCAGCAAACGAAGCAAGGGGAGGTGTTCCATTGTTCCGTCTGATCCCCCGGGGAATGAGCGCGTGCTCGCGTGTTGGCATCTTCCGCGTGCTTGTCACTCGGCCCGCATCCGTGGAGATTACCCACGGCGCCCGCTTCGTCTCGTCGCTCATCTGCCCGCCACTCGGCCCCCGTAATTTGCGCGCCGCTTATTCCCGGCCGGCCGCTCGGCGCTCGTCGCTCATGAGCCGCGCGTCCACTCCAGCCCGTTTTCTTCTTTCCATTAGCGAAAGAAAGGAGATGCAAATGGCGTGAAGATTTGCGGTCAACTGCGGCGTCTCGCCGATCCAGCCGGGCACTTCCTCTCGTTCCCTTCTTTTCGACCGCGCTGACCTTTTGACCTTTCGGAAGTGCGGGCGAGCGTTGTTTCGGACACGTCGGTCCTTGAGATCGACTCGCTTCCCCTTCCGACCGCCTGGCGCCTTCTTTCTGGCTTGCCGCTTGTTTGTGGGTTCTCCACGCGTGTGATCAACTCAAATCGGGGACCTCCGGCTATCTGGTGGCTTATTGCGATGTTCAGAGCGAATTGCGTCTTCGCCGGCCGATCATAATCCAAAACGGGGCGGTTGTTTGCGCAGTTGGCCGACCGCCCGCCCGCTCTCTCGCTCGAGATCCTCCGCTTTCAATTCGAGGCGGGCGTCTGGATTCCGCGGGCTTTCGGTAGAGAAAAGGGGAGGTTCGATCGCTCGGGGACATTCCAAATTGTTTCGATCGAATCCCTTGCAATCCTCTGTCCCAGTTGAACCTCGACGTCGACATCGACACGAGCGTCGAGTCGAGGCGATTTGCGCGCCATTTCGCCGGCTTTTCCGTTCGAATTCCGACGCGCTCCGTTCCGCCGGCCGCGATGTGCGCCGCGCCCTCCGCGTCGGCCGGACGGGAGGCCTGCGAGGCGGACGCACACGCTGTTTGTTTTTGTGTGTGTTCGTCGCGGCGTGCAGACGGCGGCGGCGGCGAAAAGGGGCGGCGCCTCGCCGGGCGGCCCGACACGGCGAGGGGCGAACGAGCGAGCGAAAGGCGGCGGGCGGGCGGGAAGGCGGGGCCCCCATTCACTCGCCCCTTCTTCGTCCTTGATCGTCGTCGTGAGTGTGCGGGGCCGGCCGGTCGCCGCGATGAGCGTCCGGCGGCGGGCCCCTTCCAGCGGGGGGCCGCTCGCGAACGTTCCGCGGCGATGGACGGCCCGTCTTCCTCGTCCCTCCTTTTCCTTCCTCGCCGCCCGCCCGGCCGCCCGTCTTCTCCAGTCCTCCCCTTCGCCCCGTGCTGCTGTCCCTCCTTTCTGCCGTCCAAAAAATGCGGCCGCCATTCTCCCAAAACATTCGCTTCGCCGCCAGCGCCCGTCTTCCCCCTCCCGTCCGCGTTCCTCCGCCCTTTTCGAGCAAATTTGCGGCAAGTTACTCGCAAAAGTGGACGCAAAAAAGTTGGTGACGCGGCGCAGGTGTTCGAGAGCGCGGCGGTCACTCCGTTTTGCCGCTTCTTTG
Source organism: Aphelenchoides fujianensis (assembly GCA_024699865.1). Lineage (NCBI taxonomy): Eukaryota > Metazoa > Nematoda > Chromadorea > Rhabditida > Aphelenchoididae > Aphelenchoides > Aphelenchoides fujianensis. The sequence continues at coordinate 86,681 of JAMPIO010000042.1, read as the reverse complement.
GGACTCCCGCCGCTTCTTTTGTCCTCGCGGACGAGCGCGCTTCTTGTTCCCGCCTTCCGCTTCCTGTAGAACGTGGGGGTGGGCGGGAATGTTCGAACGTGTCGGCGGGAGTGGACGTTGCTCCCGAACGTGAGCTCGAAGCCTCCACCGACTTTCGGGTGTTCGCTTCTCGAGCTCGAGAGTATCACTTTCACTCGCTGCCAGCTTCGCCTTTTGGAGGATCAACGCCCGCCCACTTTCGATTTTTGAAGATCGAAAATGCGCGCGCATCTCCCGCCCCGCCCGCTCGTTTGTTGTCTTTTGGGCGGCGATGAGTTGGCGGCGGCGTTTCGCGCGCTCCCCGGCCGGCCGCCGTCTGACGCGTTCGCGTTCGAATTTCCCGCCCAGCGCCCGCCCTCTTCGCATTCGCCCCGTCCCTCCGCGTCGTCCGCCGCCGCCCTCCGCCCGTTCACCTTCGCGTTCGATCGCCACCCGCTTGCGTCATTCGGCGGCCTCGCTCACCGCCGCCGCTACTCTCCACGAACGCGGGGCCGGCCGGCCGTCTTCCTTTGCGGGCCGTTCGCATTTGCGAGCGGGGCAGACGGCCAGGTGGCGGCGGCGGCAACGGATCGAGCGTCCAGTTTTCTTCTCGAAACTTCCCATCGCTGCCGCCCTGCCCGCTTGCCCGTCATCTGTCTGGGGGGTGGGTCGCCGTAAAAAACGCGCCGTCCGCCTGCGCTTCTCCGTTGCGCCGTCGACTTCTTTGGGTCGACGGCGTCGAAGTTGATTGTTGATCGCGGGGCTCCTGCTTTTTGCTTGATTGTTTTCGCGAAACACCGCGATGCAATCGAGAGGGTGTCCACGGGGCTTCAAGTTCGATTGTCGCGTATCCCTTCGAGGGGTTCAACGGGGGCCCGACTTCGAGAACTTGAACGCAAAGCGCGCCCTCAATTTTTTGATTTGCGTTGACCAAAGACACCCGCGACGCTTCGTTCCCGCTTCTTCCCGCCGACTTTTGCTCTCGACATCTCGCGATCAAAACAAAACAACCCCCCGCCGCAATGCGAACTCCCACCACCCGGCGGGGCTCCCAATTAGGCGAATTAGAAGAAACGGAAGGCGGCGGCGGACGTGAGCGCTCGATTTCACCGCCGCCGTCCGCTCGCCGCTTCCTTTCGGGCCGTGCGGCGAGCGGGGCGGGCGGCGGCAAGCGGGGGGCTCGCAAAGGTCAACAAACAACTCGGCGGCCCCCTGTCCAGCGCGCTCGTTGCCGTCGGCGTTTTTTCGCGTCGATTCGCCGAAAATTGCGGCAAATTTTTCGTTTCGGGGCGAACTGGTGGCGAGTTTTTGGACGCTCCGACCGCGCGCCGCGTTCCCGCTTCCAATCGCGAGTGTCCATCCCGCGAGTGCCGTTCGTTCGGGAAGCAACCCCTTCGAAAAGTTGCCCCTTCCCATGCTGCCCGCTTGTTTTTTGCCGCTCACCTGATTTCTCCGCCGGCCGGCCGCTGTTCGCCGTCGGCCGCGAGCTTTCGGTTATTTTCGTCCAAAAACAACGCCGCGGCGGCCCGGCCACCTGCCCGCGGAAGCCGCTCGTCGTGGCGGCGGATTACGAGCGACGGCCGCCGGTGGTTCCGAAAATCGTGCGGATTTTTGCGGCCGGCGGCGGCGGCGACCGACGAAAAGCGGCGATTTTGGGCTTCTCGGCATTTCTTTTGCGTTGTTTTCGAATTGCACGAGGCGGGAAGCACGCGGGGTTGCTCGTCGATCTTCGCTGTGGGCCACGCTCGCCCTCTGCATCGTCCTCGTGTTCCGCTCCTCGGGCATCAATCGCTTCGTGGAACAATGAAATTCCCGCCTTAGTTGATTGAAGCGCACGTCATTCCTTCCTCGCCACACATCGTGTTCGTGCCGTGCCTCAACTCCTTCAATCTCCCCGCTTCGTCCATCGACTACCATTGACTCTCCGTGCTTCCAGGTTCTCCAACGCTTGTGCTTCGCGCCCGACGCTTCTGCCTCCGCTTCGTGCAGCTTCACGCTCGACCCCAGACCCCAGCAAGATGACCGACGTCAAGGACCAGACCACGCCGGCGCCCGAGTCGGACGTCGCCGCCAAGAAGACGGCCGCCGCGGCGGGCGACGCCGTCGCCGACCTGGAGCTGAAGAACGGCAAGCCGGCGGACGTCGACCCGACCGCCAACGGCGACAAGCCGCCCACGGCCAACGGCGACGCCAAGCCGGCGGACGTCGTCGAGAAGGCGGCCGAGGACGCGGCCGAGGCGCCCGAAGCCGCCGACGCCAAGGCCAACGGCAAGGAGGCGCCCACGGAGGAGGGCCAAGGCGAGAAGGCCGCCCCGACGGCCGCCGAGGACGACACCTCCAACGACGCCACCGCCGAGGTCATCGAGCCGGAGCTGGAGAAGAAGGTGAGCCGCCCCCTCCATCCACGCCTCCCTCTAATCCCTTCGCATTGCAGAGCCGCAAGCGGGACTCGGACGGCAACGAGAACGACGAGAAAGTCGCCGAGACGGCGGCGGAGGACGTGCCGGCGAGCAAGAAGCTGCGGACCGAGGTGAGTTCTCCTGCTGGCCATTCACTCCTAATCCCTCGGTTGCAGGACGAGGTCGCCGCTCCGGAGGCCGAGGCGAAGTGAGGCGCCGGCCCCCATCGTGAATCCACCGACTCCTCTCGCCTCCTCGCAATCGTCCTCCTCCCATCATTGAATGTTGTCGTCCATCTCTCTTTTCCTTTAATTTGTCTCTCCTTCCCTCTCATTAGACATCTCTCTCCTCTCGCTCTCCATTGTTGTGTACGTAGTAATTTATGAGTGAATCCCTCCACGTATTTTGCGTTCGATCAAAAAAGCCGCGTTAATTTGTCTCTCTTCTTTCCTTCCTTCCTCTCGCGCCACTGTGTTTTGTGTTGTTGTTTCGAAAATAAAAGAAGCGGAAGGACTCGATCGGATCTCTTGGATGGAGGAGTGGATGTCTTGTTTATTACGTGGGGGAACGAGTCGATCGATGCGATGAACGAAAGGGAGCAGGGGAGAACGAAGGAAGGTTGGAGAGATGTGGGGGAAAGAGGGAGAGCGGAGGAGTGGTGGAGTGGAGTATCGAATGGAAACCACGGGAATTAGACGACTAGAGAAGAGGATCCACAACGAGAACAACCAATAGCATGAGTGTCCGGAATCAATCGCAGCAGCACCAGTCGAATGAGAAGAGGCGGGGGAGTGGACGTTTTGTTCGGAGAGTTTCGTTTGTTCGCGTGCGGGGAGAGCGGTCGGCAAGCAGAAAAAAGAAGAAGCGAGCAATCGGTGAGTTGTTGTTAAGAAAAGCGTATCGAGCAATGATGGCGGTTAGTAGTGGTGAATCTCGCGCACTTTGCCGCTCCCACCGCCGCGGTTCGTGTCGCTGAGCGTCGAGCTGCCGGCTTGGTCCACGATCACCTGCAATCTTCGATTAGGAGAAGCTTCTTGTTAGTGCGGTGGTTAGAGGAAGAAAGCGGTTAGTGGATGGTAAGTGGCCACTTCTCCCCGGACGAAACCCCCGTGAATCCACGTGTTTCTCGCTCGTTCCCGCCCTTTCCCTGTGCTTGACGTCAACGCTGCTCTCCGCTTTGCTGATTGCGGAATTCGCGGAAGAATCGAGCGCAAAACAACGCGGAAAGTTGCGTCTCGCCGCCCGTCTTATCAGTCCGCCAGCCGGTCGGTCCGCTCTCCGGTTTTCGACGAAAAAAATCGCCGCTCGTCCCGCCGACCGACCGAAGAGCACGGCGGAAAAGAAAGAAGGTTGTTCTTTCTGCTGTGAGTGCTCTCCGCCGCGCTCAACACTCGAACGGCGGGAAACGAGCGGAAGCGAACAAGCGGGCGGGTCAAGGTGAACAACTCAAAGATTGTTGGTCACTCGACTCGGAAGCTCGGGTGCGGTAAACAAAGGGAAACGTTTGGAAGCGGTCTTGAGGTTGTAAGCAAGAGGAAAGTGGTTAGAAGCAAGTGATCTCCCACTCCATCCGTCCTCCCCACACTCCCCCATCGAAACAAAGGAAAGGACGGCTATTTACATGAGGATCTCAACAAATCAATCAGCTAGCCGATCATAAATACTCAATCAAATGACCAAGTGATGTTCCTCGTCGATGGGCAGCTTTGAACACTTCAATCCCAGGAGCGTACTTGCCTGAAAGCGGGGCGCCGGGTGGGGCGCCGCCGAGTGGACGTGCTCCGCGTGAACGACGTGCACGCCGTCGGTGCTCGTCGCGCCGTTGTGCTCGAGAGTGGGCGTCGTTTGGGTGGGCTGGGCGTCGTGATCGCGGCGTTTCGTGTACAGGCCGAACAACGAGACGATGATCAAGAAGGCGAGGTACAACGAGGTCGTTGTGCCGATCAACGTGATCACTTTGTCCGGCTCCGAGAACTCGGCGTACTCGGCGGTCTTTAAAGCAATCGAATTCAATTCATTCGATGAAGCTTACGGGAATCGTGAAGGCGGACAAGACCGCAGTGCAGAACGACAACCAAAAGCTGTCCGGTGTGGCCGACGAGTACAAGAGGATCGTGAAGGCGGCGATGAACCACAGGTAGACGCCGATGCACGCCGCCAGCAGGTGCCAATCGTTCAGCTTTCGGTCGGCGAATTGCTTTCGCAGGAGCCACTGGAAGGACGAATCAATGCTTGCAGCTCAGAAGAAACGTACTCGAATCAAATTCAACGTCGAGTAGGCGCAAATCAGCAGGGTGCCCATGAAGAACGGGACACCCAGAAGGCAGTAGAAGAGGGCAAAGATCTGAAGGGGGGAATAAACGAATGGAATCGCCCGAAGGCTCACTTGGCCGCCGGTGGTGGTCGGCGAGCGACTTCCGTGCCCCAACGTGGTCAGCAGGCCCCACGCGTAGTTCAGCGAGTTGGTCATCGTCCACGCCTGCCGGTTGGGCAGCCGCAGCGGCAGTTCGTTCTCGTAGTCGCGCAGCTGTTTGTTCAGCACGTCCTGCAGCCGTTGGGTGTTCGCCTGGTCGACGATCACGAGCATGTTGTCGTTCTTTTCGAACAGCGCCTTCGTCATCTCGCGCGAGAATTGGCGGCTAGAAATGGTGTGTTCAAAGAATTGAATGCGGTAGATAGAGCTTTGATTAAATCAGGAGTTCATTGCCGGTGAAACACAAAAAACACTCTAACAAACAACCCGCTTTCCTATTCGAACCCCCGAACTCACCGGCGCACGCCGAAATTCAAGTAGAAGCGGGAGATCTCATGCTCGTGCGTTGCGTGCTCCAGCGACAGAAAGGCGGCGGCCCCGAGCAGCAGGTAGACGAGGACGGCTGCGAGCATCAACGGCGGCCCGATCTTCCGCAAGTGTTGGGCGGCGTCGGCGGGCAGTTGGACGCGCGATCGCGCTCGCTTCACCGCCCGGTTCACGCTGTTCATCACTAAATTCGATTCGATAAGAGAGGCATGGCGGCTTGTAGGTTAAAGAATTCAATAGAAAGATTAGTATCGAAGTTTAAACCGCTTAGATTGCACTGTCCCCAGCTCTTACCCTCGCCGAACACCTGCTGAATGGCGGCCATGTAGACGACCGGCGACTTTCCGCGAATGAGCGGCGAATTCAGCCAGTCGAACATCCCCACCACACGGAAGAGTGCGGAAGGATTCGCTGCGGCCAATTTGCTCGATCAGATTCACTTTCCGCTTCCGATCGCTTCGAATCGCTTCGATCGACCGATTGTTGGGTGGCTGCAACCGTCGTCTCACTTTCGCTTCAACGCCGCCGATCGACTCGAGGCGAAGCGAAGGGCGGAGTTCACGAAGGAAGCCGACCGCCTTCCGTCCGTTGCGTCACGATCAGAGCGGAAAGGAGCTGGCGAAAGGGGACGAGCGAAATCCTCGGGCAATTTGCTCCAAGAAGCGAGTGAATCCGAGCGACCTGCGTCTTCCTCTCTTCACTCTACAACAATCCCACTTGTTTTCGATCGAAACAAATTGGCTGCGGCGCGCAAACGCGCGAAGGACGACGAAGTGAATCCACAGGCGGTGCGGGCGATTCAAAGGGAAGCGGGGAGAAGCAGCAGTGGTTGAGCCAATGGAAATTAGCCAAATCAATGCAAAGCAAGGACAGAAAAGCGAGTGGACATTCGTCCTTATCGGACGGCACCGGATGCCACCGCCAAAAACAGCGCAACGAGTGGACCTTTCGGCAAAGCTTTTCGTAGAAACATCAGCAATGAGAAACTCTTGAGGATGGTCGCAAGAAACGATCCAAATAGAGCGAATTCACGGGAAACAGCGGGCGATTCAGGCCTCCAAAAAAACTAGCGGTCACTCCTTTTTAGCGACGTGTCCATTTTTTCGGCGCCGGTCTCCCGCTCGTGCTCGCGGCTAACGGCCGACCGGCCAGCGAGCAAAGGAATCATTCCATTGGTTCCATTGTGTCGATTCACCGGCCCGTAAGCCCGTGAAACACGCGACGGAAGAAGGAATGGACGAAGCATCATCCTCTCTATTGCCCATTTTTGTTGTTGCAAGCAATCAAAGCTATCAAGTACGTGAGCAAGGAGCTAATAGCTGTGAACGAAGCGGAAAATCCGCCGGAATCGCCGTTCGCTCCGCTTTCCGCTTTGTTTTTGTGCACTCCGGCTGCAATTATGAGCGGTGGATCTTCCGTTGCCTTACGCTCGATTTGTTTTGTCGTTCTTTCCGCTTGTCGCTGGCGATGATTTCTGCAGGGACACGACGAAAAGCGGCTGTAGAAACGCACAGTGACTCGTGTTGCGCAATCCTCAACGATCCACTCGCCCATTTACTCATGTTCTTCTCGCTCACTTCCTACGCTCTTCTTCACCCTCCCACCCACTCTTTCTCACTCGCCTCTCCCACACATCTTCCCCTCCGAACAAAATAGGCGGCGGAACAAACGAAATGGAAGATTCCCGCCCGCTCGTTCGTCTCGTCAATCGCCGCCAATTTGGTCCGCCGGCGGGCGGCGCGCCGACCGAACGGAGCGAACGGAAAGGCGGGCGAAGAAGTGACTAATTGAGAACCGATGAACAGCGGAACGCTTTGTTCGAGAAGGGAGTGGATGTTTGTTGGTTGAACCACTCCCTTTTTCACGAGCCAATGCCAAAGACCTTTTGATTGCTTTTTCTACCGCTCTAGTTCGAGTTCTGAACTGGAGTGGAACTCACCGTTTTGTGCTCGGTTGGGCATTGCGGCAAGCAAGAGGTATACGTTCGCTCACTAGGCGGGCATCGACGACGGCAGAGATCTGTAACGAACGGTCATTACACGTACTGAAAAGATTCCTTGAGCACGTGAACGCGCGCAGAACAATTCATCCAACAAACGCTTGACTTCCCCGCCTGTTCGCCCGTTTACACCCAAAAATGGAGGAGAGGAGTGCGGGTATCACGCCGAAACGAACCGCTGGTCGAGCAACAAGTCGACTCGGTTAGTCGGCCGGCGAACAAATGGCCCCCGAGCGGGAGGAGTGGGCGGCTTTTGGTCTCGCCGCCGGCCGTCCGGCCGCATCAACGGTCGATTTTTGCGGTCGCCGTTTGTCTTCGCGAATTCCCGCATCCTCAGCATCAGCGGACGGCCGGCGTTCACGACCGCCCGGCGGAAGAAGTCGGCGAAATCGGGGCGGATGGCCGCCGAGCGGCGGAATGCGTGACCCTCCGCCCCCATCCGCTCGCTCGCTCGCTTGGCCGGCGGCTTCGGCTTCTCGCCGGCCGACCCAACAGGCCGCCCGCTCGGGGGTCAACAGTCAAATTGGCTGCCAATTGGTCCGCAAAGGCGAGCCGCGAGGGTCAATAGAAGAGCGGCATGCGGGAGTGAAAGCATGGGGACAGGCGAGAGGAGGGGAAAGAAGACTGGATGGAAGCAAGAACAGGAAGTTGGTGAGTGAGTGAATGATCGGAAGGAAGAAACACGAGTAAGCCTCGACCTGTAGGCTCAAATCGAAGCCTTACAAGCCTTCCCAGCATCAGAATCCAATCCGTTTTTCCTTTCGACCTCATTCTCTTCAAGGTCCAAACCATTTATTCGCTCGAGTTCGAGATCTTTCCGCTTGCTCGGCGAATTGCGGAAGACGCCCACTCGCGCGACTCACGCGCGTCCGGCCGCGAAATTCGCTTTTCGGGATTTCCGCCCCGCCGGCCGGCCGCCCGACGAGCCGCTCGGGGGCAATCGGCGGCTCTCGAAGACGCGCGAACCGTTTTGCCGCGCGCGCGACCGTTTGGGCGCCCAATCGAGCCGCTCGAACCGCTCCGGTCGGCCGATGGGTGGACGGCGCGTGCGCGGCGCGGATTAAATTCTCCGAGCGGGTCGACGGCGAAACAAAGGCGCGCAAATGATGTCCAGCGGACGATGGAGAGCCGCCCGGCCGTCTCGAGATCCCTTCGGACTCGGCCGACCGACCGCCACGCCAACCCGCGCGTCTTCGCGGAGATTCCAAAACTTATTGGAAAGCCGGCGGCCAATTCGCGGAGATTTCCGCTCCGGGCGGCCGACCGCTTCGCTTCGGCGGTCATTCCGCAAATTCGGGCGCGCATTGTTGCTTCCGAGTCGGGGCCAAAGTTTATCGCGCGATTGAATTTGGGGGCGGCGGCGTTCGCTCGTGTTTGGAAGCTGAAAGTAATGGGAAGCAGGCACGAGTAAGATGAAAAAATAACAAGACTGTAGGTTCAGATTGTCCACTAACTACTGTTTCAAAGCATCAAATGGATGAGTAAAAGCAGTACTCTGTTTCTGTTCCAAGAAACCCACAGTAAAAACTGCTGCAATTTGCAGTAACTTCCGCTCCAAAATCAACGTCCATTCGAACACGAGCCGCCGGCCTACGAATTGCCGCCGCCGTCGCTCGATTGTCCAAAGGGAGAAGAGGCGAAAATGAGTTTCCTTTCTTCGTTTTATCGACCGACCGAGCCGAAGGAGCAGTGGGCGGCCATCCGAATCGTATCGCTCGCCCATCCGGCCGGCCGGCTATCAGCCGTCGTCCACACACTCCCGCACCGACCGCGAGAAATCCGTGCGGAAACAAACGACGAGGCCGGCGCGAAATTCGCACAGCTCGGGCCGCAAAGAAAGGAGCCGAAGTCACGATCTCGGCGGCCATTCCCAACGGAGCGCCCACTCGACGACGGGCGGGTGTTGAAAGGATCGACGGCGAAGAAGAAGGCGGTTGATTAATCGCATTTCCGTCCGCCTCGTCTTTGCCCTCCGCATGGATTCAGAGTTGTTTATCTCTCGACTATATAAACCGAAAATAATCGAGCGTTCCCTTCGCTTGAAGCTGGTTTTGAGCCATCGAGCTGAACGAAGCGCTCGTTAGATTTAGGTGGTTGCTGGGAGGAATACACGACTTGAGCTGACCTTTAGTTGCCATTCATCTCCTAGATCGTCTTACGTCAAGCAAGTGCCCCTGCGTGTCTTTCAGCTTAGTTTATTGTTTTTACTCAAGGAGAAGACGAACAGCTGCTCGGAACACGCGAATAGATGAAAACAAGGATCTACGCCAATATGCACGAACGAGAAACACGATAGGAAAGTAGGTACACGAGAGTATTCAGTGCAGTATGAGGGGTAAATGCATGCATAACGGAGAGGGTATATCTGATGAGTGAACAAAGAGCCCGATTGGTGATCGCTACAGCCGCCCCACTACCTCGTCAAACGAACAACAACGAAGAAAACTTAAGGAATCTAATAGAAGATGTGAACGAAAGAAAAGAACGCAATCGAAACGAAAAGAACGGAGAATTCGACGCGATTGGCGGCCATGCGGGCGGGCGACGGTCGGCGGGGGATCGTTTTGCGGACGGTCGACGAGCGCAACTCGTGGCCGGTGGAGCCGGACGGGACGCCGTTCGATTTGCCGTGCGCCAAGTGGCCGTTCCAACCGGCGGCGCCGCGCGACTCCGCCGGATTTGCGGCCGTTTCGTTCGGCTTCGCGTCCGATTCGCGAACCGCTGAGTCGAATTGGGCAGACGGCCGACCGGCGGGCGCGACTTTGAGCAGCGGCTCGAACTGCGCAGGCCGCGAGTCGGCGCTCAGCATGTGCACCACCTGGAGGCCGCCTCGACGGCCAGCGTTGAAGCGCAAGCGATTTCGCTCCAGCACCTGCTCGTGGCGGGACAGGCTGAAACAAACCAAAGATGTGGGTGGGAATGAGAAGTCGAGATGGGAGTGGGTGCCCGCCCCGGGATAGCAAGCTTGATCCAAATACTGCAAAAGCTTGCTGGTGATTTTGCTTTCTGCGTTTAAACGAAGTAAGACAAAAGTGGTATCAATTCCCGTTCGTCTGCAGCTCAATAAACACAACTGAATGCTCAAGGCCGGCAGCAAAAAACGCCTCATCCTCTCAAAACCCTCTTTCGAACAACGAAACCGAAATAAATCCCGCAATTCGTGTCGTCTGCCGCGAATTTGTTCGTTGCGAACGGCGCCGCCAATTCGGGAGTAATTGAGCCGAGGCGTGAAAAGAAGTGGGTTGGGTTCGCGGCGCCGGTTTGAAATTCGAGCGGAGGGGGGATTTGGAAGGGAACAAATTGAAGGTGAACCGCAAGGTCGTCTAACTTCTCTTCAACTACCCACCGATCCATCGCTTATCGATTCTTCCGCTCACCTCCGCTCCTTGGCCACGTGTTTGCACCAGCAGACGAAGACGAACGGCGATCGTTTGGACAGCTGGCAGGCGGACTGAACGTTCGGCTCCAGCCGCTCGCCCACCACCAGCCGCCGGATGCTCTCCGCGCCGTTCTCCGCGCACAGTTGATCGTCGCCGTAGCCTAAACAAACGATGAATTCGGAGGGACTTCGTCGTCGAACTCACCGTTTTCCTCGTCGCGCTCCACGTAACAAAAGGCGACCTTGCGGCCGGCATCCGCGCACTCCTTCGGGTGGCAGTAGTCGCAGTCCGACTGCTCGCCGGCGCTCCCGTCCGCCGAGTCGTCGCGCGTCGTCGATGCGAGCGAGCGCAACGGAATCGACGAGTTGCGGGCGCGCGTCCCGTGCACGGTGGCCGCCGAGCCGAAGGCGACCAACGGCGGAGAGGCGAGCAGGACGAAGAGGACGGAAGCGAACATCACCGTTTGTGGGAAGGACCGCCGAAAAGCGGTTGGCATCGATGAGTGGGGCATCCGCGTAATGGTTGTAGTTTTGCGCCTGAAATTCACTATTTATTCGTCGTTCGTCGACACGTTCGCGATGAAGCAGTCGATTGATCGCGCGATTAGACTGGAATAAAGAAAGCACGTCGTAAATTGAGATGGACGAAAAGAAGAACGAAACATGCTGCAGAAGCGCAGATGTTTTCAGCCGCTTGTCCATGTCTTTCCGGCAACCTCCATACGCTTCACGCCTTCTCCTTTCCGATGAGCACCGCCCACCGTCTGCTTACGTCGAGTCGAAGGAAAGGAAGAGTCCAAACGAACACGCACAATCGTTGCAAATTTCGAGCCAAAACAAAAGGAAGGCGGAAATCCAGTGGGTTCGAGGGTCTTTAAGTTCAAGAAGCCGTCCGTCCACTTCTCTATCGTTTCTGACGTCGGCTTTCGTGATCGAACAGCGAGAAGAAAGGCGGAGGAACCTTCGATAAGGCGGGCGCCAATTGAACGCGAATTTGAAGTGAATTTCAATTGAATTCGCACCTCTGCCGCCCGCCCGCCGGAACGAGGCGGTTGCGTGACAGTTGGCCCTTCCGCGGGAGGCTGACGAGCGAAATCGCCGGCCGATCGCTTCCGGGCGGCCATTCGGGCGGCCGGCCGGCTTTCTTTTGTTCCGGCCGGCCGCTCGCTTCTTTTTGTTTGGGGCGGGAAGCTCCTGTTCGCTCCCGTCGGACGGAAAGAAGTGCGAAATCCCGCGGCCCCGCCCACTTCGCTTCGATTTGATTCGCTTTGTTTCGATTTTGGCGGGCGCGGCTGTCCGGCGCGCCGATCGGAGCGCAAATTAATTATCGTCACATTGGATTGCGATAAAGCGGTGACGCAAAGGGCGACGAACGAAAATGCCGTGGCCGCAAATGAAGAACGATCGGGGACGAACGGAAGTGTGTTCCGGGCAAAACAAAGGTAAACGCGATGTAAAAATGAATGCTAAGAAGAAGAGGAGTTCTCATCTAGCTGCCAGAGATTCGTGGGTTAAAGGCTAGAGCAAAGAGAAAGAACAGAACACAATCTTTGTACTTACAGCGTTCTTTCAACTCGCAGACCGCACGCGCAATAAACCTTCCACAAACATTTGACAAACAATTCTACTCAAACCTCCAACAAGAACGAGCGGAATTGATTTCGCAGAAGCGGAACGTTCGGCCCGTCGCCTTCGGCACCCGCCGTTTCCCTCACTCCTTCTCGACGTTTCTCCCCCCCGCCCGCTCGATGGCCACTTCTCTTTGCCGGATTCTCGTGTTTGCCGTCGGGGCGCCCGACTTATCGGCCGTTTTCTCTCGATTTCTTCTGCCTTTCCGGTCGTCCGTCCGGCCGTCCCGACTTCAAGTGGCGATCTTGACCGTCGACGACCTTGAGAGGGTGCCGTTCGATGAAATGCGGAGATGTTTGGTGCGTTTGGCGGGACGAAGTGAGTGGGCATTGAGAGAGCACGGAAGAAGAACAAAGTAGAGGGAAGCTGTTCGAAGTTTCCACCCCAAATGAAATCTCGAACAGAGTGTTGAAGAATTCTCCGCCCGACCAGAGCGAAGAAATCTCTTGGCTCGTCAAGAAAGAGATCGAATGGCGGCGATAAACGGTCAAACGCCTGAAATGAATAAATGGATCGCCCAACGCAAACAAAAGCGAGGTCTTGACGGGAGGGGAATGCTTCCGCATTCCAACCGGGTGCAAAAGAAGCGTTGATGGCTCGAGAGGACACAAAGCTTTCAGCATCTCTTCGCTGTTAACGGCACTTCCGCCTTCATCTTCCTCGTGTCGAACACGTGCCCTCTTCAGCCCACATTCTCTGCAATTGACAGCAGTCGTTAATCAAAGCAGTCCCTGCTCACGTGGTCATGCAAGCACGTGAACAACCCCAAAAAGGAACCATGCTCCGTTTGTGATCGTTTTCGCAGGAACAACGGGTAAATTTGGGCACGAGGTGCGTGTTCCATTGTTTCTAGAACGCTCTACGTAACCGCTGAACAAAGCCGAGTTTACGGTGAAACACGCAGCAAACGTTCAATTTTGGCAACCGAAAAGTGCAACACGCATTGAAGCAGCCGGATTCCACTGCGCAATAAACGAAGCAAACGGAAGCGAAAAGAAGTGCCGAATGCGGGCTCGTTAACGGCGAGCAAAAACGGATTCATGCGGCCGGGCGAGGAACTGCGCGCGAATTAAACCCCCAGAATGGATTGAATGGGGACGTGCCGAAAGACGAGCGGTTAATTTTATTGCGGCCAGTCGTTAGTTGCGCCCTTGGACACTCGAGAACGACGAAATGGCCGTTCCGTGGCGCATTACAGAACACAAGCAACATTTGAGCATTGGCAGCCTGAACGTGTGAAGTCCAACAATTCAGAGCAAAACAAGAACGATTGGTGTCAATCCCGTGTTTCGGACTCCGTAGAGCGGATTTCCGCGGGTAATCGAGCGGATGAATGCGGGAGTACGCCGCGAGTGAATGCACGAGAGCGTGAAAACGGCCGCCGGTCCGCTGGTTTGCGTATGAAAGTGTGAGAAAAAAGAACGTAAATGAACACACGAGAAGAAAGTTGGTGTTCTTTGGATTAACGAGGCAAACGGAGGGGAAGAATGGAAGACTGGGCAGAGCGGATTAAGGCGAATAGTTACTTTCATTCAACGAAGCCAACTGTTTAGCCCATGAAGTCAATATTTAAAAGAGCCTAGAACAAAAGGCGGGTGTTTGTTTTAAACGACCTCACCAATCGGCACGCTCGTTTGGCAGCCGTCCGGCTTGATTTATGCTCTCGGCGCCAACGCGGCGTGTAAAACGATCAGCTTAAAGTGAATTGAATGGACGAAGACGGGATCACGCCGTCATGAGCAGCAAGGCAACCTTTTAGCCGATGCTTAAAGAAGAACAAAGTAGCGAGCATTCTTTGTTTGTTTATCGGGTTTTGTACGTGCAAAATGCATCCAAAACGGGCGGTGAAACGGGCGGCCAATTGGAAAACACTTGAACGAACGGGAGTCGACGACAAATTCTTTCCGGCCGCTCCTCGCTGCCCACTTCTTCGCTTTCAGCGGCCGGTCCTCAACACTCGACGGCGGGCCACAAGTCCTCGACCAGTCGATGCACTGAACGAGAAGCGGAGCGAACGAACTGCTTGATTCGTGGTTCAAAATGGCGAGCCCGTGGTGGAAGACGCAAGAGAAGGTGGGGGTTGAACGCTACTTGCAGCGATGACGTAACAGAACGAATGCCCGCGTTAAGGCCAACGAGTTGAGCAGACTAAAAGACGAGTAAAGTAACCGTTAATTGTGAGAAAATCGAACCCGAATGTTCACTTTTCTTTAACGAACGTTCACGAGCGTGGAAAAGGTCAACCTTCCACTTCAATTCTGTTCGAATCGAACATCCCACGGGATCATTTTGAGCTCGACCTCAAGCATACGCTAATTACTCCTTCACACGCCCGCCACTCGCCGGGGGATTCGGGTAACAAACGAAGTGGCATCATTTCGATCCCGACGGACGTTCGGCGAACGAGTCCGAATCCAGGGCTTCAATGGTGAACGAACGGATGTGGAAACGAACACTCGATTAATGGTCGATTGTTCTCTCGTAGAGATTCTCGACGGTTCGCATCGTCGGACGGTCACGAATGTTTCGTTGGACTCATGCCATGTTTCATTAGCAAATCGGCCTATTCTTGATCGACAAGAGGCTATGCCTATTCTGCGTTGTTGTTCGACTGCAGAAAGTTTGACTTCAAACACACTTCAAAGACTTGATTTAAATACATCGCGCGATGTTTACCCAATTATAACGTAATATATTTCGCAAAGTACTGCAAAAGCTACACCGTTTGCGCATACCTTTCGATGTCGTCGTACGCGTACGAATCGAACATTTGCCAGTCGTTTTGGTACGACATTTGTTTTTAGCACTACGTTAATTCAACGCTCGATAATGCGTAATTCAGTGGCGCTTGTGTTCTGCCTACTACGTAGAGTGAACGCTCGATAGAACGTCAAAAGACAAAGCAAAAATTTTTTGTGGCTCCTGACGTCATGCTGAAAGTGTTGGTCGCTCGTCTCCTTCGCATTCGATTCGCTTCACTCCGCCCGCCTACCGGCGGGCTCCGTTTCGCGAATCTCGTGCGTCGTCGACTTCGCTCCGTTGGGGTCTGAGTCGAATCCCCTGTCGATTTGGAGTCTACTGATACCAAATGCGACACCCAGCACTGCAAAAATCGAAAAATTTCACCCACTACCTACCCTTTGATGCATTCTAGTGCGTTAACAACACCTTTCTACGCCGTGCATGTCGCTACAAAAATGTGCAAAATTCAATTCTGCGTCGAGTGAGCGTAATCACGACCGCTAACAACCACGCAGTGGCGAGTTATAAGTGTTGATGTCAACGGCGTGACATCGATATACATTGATAGTTGTATCTGCCTAACCCGTTGACTACAACGGTCCTAACACACACCAATCGACTCGCCTCACACTCCTCTATCGATCGGTACCACCCACGCAGCGCAACAGCATCCACAACGTCCGCTACATCAGATGTCGCACGGTACACAAAAATCGCAAGAGTCGTTTATAAAGTGATTTGCACAGCTCTAAGGAAGGCCTCAAAAGCTACACGGTTTTTTTATTGTCACTCGTCATAAAACGGCGTGGGGATGTTTTATTTTTTCGTAGCTTGCAAAAATAGCTATTGGATTTCGGGTAGTTGGTTATTGTTCTAGAAGTGATCAAAGACGGAAAAGCATGGATAAATGAATCAAGTGGAGCAAAAGAGCACACTAACAACAAAATGCAGCAACGCTACTCTACCAAACATTGTGTCTCTTATCCAATCTTCCAGCAGCAAAGAAGATATACTGCCGGACAACGGGAAATGTTCTTTGTTCTCCCTTTACTCGCCCAGCAACAACCGACGTCCGGTTATTCGATTACCGTATTTTTGGACACAAAGAAGAATTGAATTGGAGGAAAGCCGAAAACGGAAAACCGTTTGAAAATCAGAGCGAGTTTCGCGCCCTACAGACGACGAGCACGTGAACGGCAGCCCTTCAAAACCCTAACGAAACAAAAGAAAAGAAGCGTGTAATTCGATTGGAAACAAAAACGGGATGAAAAGACGTGTGCGCGCTGCAAAGCGGCCGCAAAATTCGATTGTGCGCAGACCGCGCGACGCCAACGCCGTTCGCTCGGCTTCGCGCCGTTGTTCTTTGGAGTCTGGCGGCCGGAACAAAAGCGATCGGCGGGAGACTACAAAGAAGCGAGTGAACGCTGCGGAATACCAACGAAGAGAACGGCGATGACGTGAACGACGGCAGTTGCAAAAAGCAATGGCTTCAATTAGGCGGAACAAAAGCCGAGTGGGAGGCACGGAAGAAGAAAAACATTCGCGACATCAACGCAACAAAAAACCCTCTTTCTTTCCCCGCGGACCGCCGCCACCTCCCCGACGTTCCGTTCGAAACCGCTCGAATCCGAAAAGGCGGAACGTTCGAAAATCTGCCGCTGAACGCGCGAGGCGAAGCGGAAAATGAATGGCGGGCCGAGCGGAGTGAGTAATCGAAAGAACAAAGAGCACACTCCATTTTTCGGCCGCCACATCCGCCCGCCGTTCGTCTCCCAACGGGCAAGAGCGGAGCGGACGGCGTGGAGGAGTGAGTGATCATCGGCGAAAGAAGTCGAGCGGCCATTTTCGGTCGGTCGTTTTCCGCTCGACAAAAAGCAACTTCTTTGGGCGCTTTCGACGAGTAAAAAAGCGGAGTGGAAAGCGGTGGTCAAGAAATCGGGATCGAGTTTCGTTCACGCCTCGTTTCTTCTGCGTGGACACTCGCGAGCCGCGTGGTCGTGTGGCGGGCGGCCGCAAATGCTCGCAGCGCGCGAGATCAAAACAGACGCGCCGACTTTGAAAACAAGGAAACATTTGCGCGTTGACCACGATTTTTCGGCCGGGGCTCGTGCTCGGCGGGCCACGCGCGAAGACCTGACGGACGAAGCGGAAAGGCGATTGATCGGCGGCTTCTTTGTTGAATCGATTCCAAAACATTCGCACTTCGAGCACAGCCTTCCCCAGTGGCTTCGGGGCTTCTATTCATCGCTGCAACGGCGCGCTTCGGCCGCCCGTCTACCGTTTTCCGGATGAACTCGAGTGGACTTTGAGGGGTCGGATGGAACGGCGACCAGATCAATGCAAGCCCAACGGCCCGTTCAATTCGATTCGATTTTATTTGACGGCCTTCCGCGCCATCGTCTGCCGCCGGCGTTCTTTGATCTTCGCACAAAAAACAGGCAAATGGACTGGCCGTCAAGAGGGTGAAGGATTCTCGCAGGCGGGTGCCGAGGTGATAAACGAGACAAACGGCCGCTGCCTGGCATTTGCGCGCGAAACGTGGGAAGGAAGGGCGGTGGCGAACGTTTCCGTTAAAAGCCAAGGGTTGAGTTCATTTGTCGGATTTATTCGGACAACTCTTGTAACAGTCGGGTGCAAGGAAGAAATGAGAGTGATGCGGGATAAACGGGAAGGGAGTCCGTAAGAAAGGAGCGTCTGTCTACTGCAAGAAAAGATGAGAACTACCTGCTACGAATGGGATAAGTGGGGATAAAAAGGAATGGTGTCGTAGGTAAGTTAGAGTGCGGGTAAATCGACTGAAAAAGTTGGATCTTCCGTAGTGCGTACTCAACGGCTATCACGCGCGGCCCGCTCAGTTCCACGCGGTCCGTTTGACTTGAAACTGGGTGGCGGAAGACCCGCCCGCGTCCTGCGTGTCCCGACTGCGAATTCCGAGCATCGTTTGCCATCGCATCAACGCGCGCTGCAGATTGTCGGAGACCGCCAGACCAGGACGCGTCTTCGACATCTAAAGCGCTCAATTATTGTGTCTGAAGAATGAAGCGAGGGACGGACCATCTCACTGACTTGATGCAACGCCTGCATTCGAGTGATCCGCTGTGTTTGCATCAGGTAGGCGGCGACGAAGGCGGGCGCCCGGTTGCGGCCCTTCATCGAGTGGATCAGCACGCACCTGCAAGCGGGTTGGTTGAGCGCATGGCTATAGGATAGTTGCTGTATTTTAGTTAAAATTCGTACATAAACACTCAGTATGCCTCCATTTCTATCCTTTGACCCTGATCCCTTGAAAAACTCACTTGCCGCCCACTCGCGCCTTGCGGATGATGTTGATCAAGTCGGTAAAGTACGTAATGATGTCAGCTCGTTGCTGCAATCCCTCGAGATTGAGTGAATGAAGAAATGAGCTTACCTGATCGCTCAACTCGACGCGAACGTTCGGATCGCTGTCGTCCTTCAAGCTGATGCTCATCGTCATGCGCGAGTGGGCGGTCTTCCGCGAGCACAAGCACGGGCATTCCGGTCGTAAGCGGGAGAAGCTACAGCAACACAATACGATTAGATATCTAATAACTGCTAACCGATAGATCGCCTCGGACTCCTCGCCACACAAATCGATGATGTACTCGATGTTCAGACGGCACAGGAGGTTCAGGTTCTGGACCGCTTGAATGCCGCCGCAGAACACGAGGTCGTCCACCTTCAACCCAGCGAATAAAACGAATGCAAAGAGGGAGCACTCACCTGCCACACGAGCTCGCCCAAGTACGAACTGCGCGGGCGGGGGTACGAGTTGTCTTCTTCGGGCTCGTGCGTCGCGCATCTCCACATCGCCTCGCCGCGAGTGCGGTGGTGCAACGGCGAGCGGGAGGCCTAATGCGCGAAAATGATTAACTGGTGTTGGTTGCGGGCATCAGACGAACTTCTCGCATTCCTTCGTTCGCTCGACCACTTTACTTGTTTTCACGTTAGCGACTTTAGACTTTCTTTTATCGTTTGCGTCATCTGCACCCCTTCCTCTCCGAACAAAACTCCCGTGCATCCACTCAATCTCCACCATTCACCCTGTCCCCGCTTACCGCTCGAGCAGCGACGGTGGCGACGACGGTCGATAGGTTCGGAGTGGAGCGAGTGGACGTGAGGGACATCTGACTCATCTGCGAGTTCAGCTCCTCCTTTCCATTCGAAGCACCTGAAGGCCGTTTGTGAATCGAAAGAGCAGTCGAGTGGGCACTTACTCGTCTTCTTGCTCCCGCCCTCCGCTTCCTTGTCGCCCGCTTCTTCTTCCTTCGATTCGGCCGACTGATCGTTGGGGTTGGCCGGTTGGAAGCCGCTGGTGCCGGCCGCCTCGTCTTCCGGCTGCTGCGACATCGTGATGATCGAATTCAAGCTGTGCAGACTGTCGCCTCGCTTCATGTACAGGTGGATGTGCCGCGTGTCCAGCACCGAGTAGGTGGTGGACGTCGACTGACGCGACTGCGAGCGTCTGCAACAATCAATTGAATAAAGAACTAGATAGATATCTAAATGCTTACTCATCTCCACTGCCGACGCTGCTCATGCTCAAGTGTCTTCCGCGCGTTGCGATCGATTGGTTCAGCGGGCCGCCGGGCAGCGAGATCGAGTAGTCGTCCGAGCCTGCAAATGGTTAAAGAGAATTAATGGATGAGTAAAAAATTAAAGATAGCTGCCGAGTTTCTAGTACTAAGCGAAGGTTGCCCTTCGATCATCAAACAACAGAGGCGCTACTCGAAGCGTAACAACCGCGACAATCGTGCTCAAATACTCCCCACTTTTCACCCGTCTTTATCCGATTTCTCCTGCAAACTACGAGATTTCTCGCTTGTGTCCACGTGCCCCCTCCATGCCCTTCGAATGTTGAAGTGTGCGTCCCAAAATGGAATCATTTCACCGGTTTAATCGAATCGCGCCGACTTTCGGAGGTCAATGACGCCGTTCGGCTGCCATTTTTGACTCTCGGTTGGACGTTCGCTTGTGCAGCAGCACAAATGGGAACAAAGAAGTTGTGCATAAGCAAGCGGGCAGAGAGGGGTGGCTTGTGTAACGAGAAGGAACAAAGAAACCTTTGGCTTTGAGTAAAAAAGAACTGCTAGAGTCAGAAGAAAGGTCGCTGGCTACGAGTCCCTCCTGAATTCACAATGAGCAGCCGCCCATCCCCTCACTCCACCCGCCCGCCCATTTGCGCGTCGCGTCGGCTACAGTAAAACGAGCACGTCCAGTCACCTAATTGCCGTCCGTCGATCCGCCAAGTGCGTAAGCAGCCGGCTGACCGCACGGCCGGCCGACCGCTCGACGAACGTCATCGAGCGGCGCGGAACGAAGAAAAAAGAATGTTCTTGATGGGATTAGACGGCGGCGAGAGCGGAACGACGCCGAGGAAATCGAGCCGCCGGCCAGCGAGCGGCGAGGTCGTTAAATCCGATTGCCACACGCTACCCACCGCTCGACTCGACTCTACTTGGTGAAAGGTAAGTGAATAAGAAGCCGGCGGAACGAAAGCGGTGGGAAGCGCCGTGTAACGAAGTCACCAGTCGACGCCAAACCTCAAGCGACCGAGCGGTCAGTCGCCTCTCCTCGCTGCAACGAGCGAGAGCAAGCGGACGAGTTCGGGAGTTCAAGTGCGCGGGATTGCGTTGTTGATCGAAGAGATCAGAAGCGGCATTGGATCTTGCAGATGAGAGAAGGGAATGCAAGAAAAAAGAAACCGGTCGTTTGCTGCACGCTTTGAACGCAGCGATCAATTGCGAACACAAAGTCCATCGTGCAGTCTTTGTCTACTGCTGCAGGCATCTTGAAACAATGCCCGTCGCTGCACCCATTGCCCCCCAGTCGGCCGCCGAATCACGTACGCGCACGCCCGCCGTCGAATCCAAACGCCAAACTCTTCGCTTGGGCGCCGAGTGACGAAATTCGAAACAAAACGCGACGAATTTGGGGCGTGTGAGCGAACGGGCGGCGGGCAAACGTCAAACACGCCTCTCCTTTCAGCCGCTGGGGGTCGTTTGTGAACTCCCCGGGCTTTCGTGCGGCCGCAACGGGCAGGAGGGAACGACCGTAGCCGGCGGAGAGAACGCACGCACGCGTTCGTTCGTTTGTTCGTTCGAAGCAAGCGGGCGGATCGTAGCGAAAACAAGTGTGGGAGCAAACAAGAGTGCAGCGCATCCGAATTGGATTGATTCGAACGATTGAACAAGTGGATTGGGATATGAATGGACGGGTCGATGACGTCACCGAAGAAGCTGCTAACAGGCTACGGTAACGACTGCAATGAATCGCTCTCACGATGTTTGTGGTCGCTAAGAGCATTTACTCGCCTCAACGCGCAACACTCCTATTCTCGCCTCGCCACCATCCCAACTCAAAACTGAATGGCCGCACTTCTCTCGAAACTTTCGGATTCGCCAACTGCTCGACCGAATGAACGCGTCGCCCAACGAAAGCCGGTCGCCCGACCGTACGCTCCTCTTCGCTTCGAATTTCAGCTGTCAGCCGTCGAAAACAAACGGCCGCGAGGGACGTCGTTCGTGCCACTCGACCGGCCGACCGACCGCCTCGAAGCGGCCGGCTTTGAGGTGTGATCCCCCGACTTCGAAGTCGACGGCCGGCAGGCGAACGAGCGGCTGTCGACCGCGGCGAACAGGTGGATTTAATCGAATTCGCCGTCCTCCCCGCTCGTCGATGTCAGTGCCCGAATGGCCCACAGGTCGGCAAGCGGACAGGCGGCAAGGAGGGGAGAAGAAATAAGGCTGCTGTACAAAGAGAGCGATTAGCCTTGGATTGGTGGAGAGAGCGGGCTTGACGAGAGAGGTGCAAGAGAGAGCAAGGAACGCGCAATTCTCTTATTTTCCTTTATGCGATCAATGCATAAGAAAGATGAGCGGATGTCTTGTATCGATCGGCTGCTACACTCTTGAATGGACGAGCTCCATGTACTTTTCCAACGTCGAAACAAGGAAACTCACCCGTGGTGATCGAATAGATTCGCTGCCACTGGCCTACCGTCCGGGGGAAACCCAACGAACGCGGCAGAAGGTTGCGGAAGAGGCGGAATTTCACCGAGTCGATCGCTTCTTGCATTTCCCTTCGATTCGCAAGAGGAGAGAGCGCGTGCCTGGCTGAACGGCGGAAAAGTGAGACGAAATCGTTTCGATTCGCGGGCACAACGGCGGGCGACGGCGGGCGGGTGTTTTCGAAGCGAACGACGAAAATACGCCGAAGGAGCTGAATTTTCGAGCAGTCCGACAAACGGCGACCAGCAGCAGGCAGCGGAGAGAACGGACAAGAAATGGGTAACGTTTCGAAATCGCTTACAGTCATTTATGATTCGAATGGATCGCTTGTGAGTCGAAGCAGTCAAGTGAGCTCGATGCCACCAAATAAACGTCTTTAAGCGCTTGGTTATCGTAAAATGAAAGAACTACCGTCTTGAGTAACAGTCCGCACTGTTAGTCAACGACGACTGCAAGGTGCCCAGGAAAGACCTCAGCAGCCGCCCGAGCTGCCGCCCAACCGCGAGCAAATGTCAATGCCCAGTTTGTACGATTGGCCAAATTCGGAAGTCGGGACAAAGAAAACGAGGAATGACGAAGTCGACCTTTGAGAATCGCCCCCAAACTCGTTTGAAATCGCAGCTGTTCGCCCGCTTGCGCTGACATTTCCGCGAATGCGAAAGAACGCCCCTATCCGGTCTTTGATGGCGTAGGTAATAGGCGCTGTGCGCAAGCGTTGTTCGGGCACACACAAAAGAGTTTCGTTTATTGCAGTGGGCAAAAACGGAGCCATGCAGTTTAGACGAGGAAAGAATAGGATTGAAGATCAGAACGTTGACTGTAAGAGCGAGTTCGACTACAGTTCAATACCACGATCGAACGCCTTGCACCTCCACCCACATCAGCGCCGCTGCCAACAACGCCCTCAGCCACCCGCCGAATGAAAGTAATGACGAGAATCACTCCTATTTATCCCAAGAATACCCACTTCTTCGGGGCAAATTACAGAGCAATTAGGGACATCTTGCGGGCATCCGGTGCCCTTCTTCACCCGCTGCTCTCGTGTTTTGCTCGTCCGTAATGCCGGAGAGCGGTGATCTTCCGTCGATTTCGCAGCAAACTTCCGGCGGAAGTCGCTAATTTGAGCCGTTGTGTGGGCGGACAGACGTCAGCAGTCGCAGCTCCCTAATAACCCCCTGTTCGCTGCTTTTGAGAGGAGCCGTTAAGGAAGCGTCGTCGGGTCAAAGAAAAGCAAACTGTCACTTCATTGTTTGTTTGTTTCATGGAGAAAAAACAACGAACGTTGCAATACGTCGACACGAATAGAAGTGGACTTGCTTATCCATAGTGTGGAGCCCGTCTCTTTTTTTTTGAGAATTGAACTAACGCTCAACCCACAGCTCGACAACAGAACACAGACGCTTCCCTACTCCTCCCTAACTCACTCGTCGACGAGGAGTACATGGAGAAAGCGGTGGACATTCGGGAGTGCGGCGTGGACGAGGGACCGGAGCGCGTGCGGGAGGCGGCGGCGGTCATCGGGCGGCTCAACGGTCCCGCGCGCATGCCGACCGGCCGGGGGCGCGTGCTGGCGAACGGGCGGCCGTTGATCGGATTGTGGAGCGTGCTCGGCGGTGCGCCCGCCTTCAGCGACTGCGTCGATTGGGCGACCTTGGCGGCGGCCATCGCGTGCGCCGCCTCGAGCGCCGCTCGCCCAGCCGCAGAAGTCGGTAGCGGCGGATGGGCGGCCGCGGACGTCGACGGCCGCGGGTAGAACGGCGAGGAGGGCGGCAGCCGGTGGTTTGGGTTCAAATGGGAGCGGTGGGGATGAGCGTGATGAAGCGTTGAGTGCTGCTCCAGCAGCTCGTCCGGCGGGATCGGCGAGTACAAGTGCGACGAGTCCTCGTCCTCTTCGATCAGCCGCCGGTCGTCGTCCGCATCGAGTGGGCGCTTCTCCTCGGCCGCTCCCTCCGCATCGAGCAGGTGTTCGTGGTGCCCGTCGCCGCTGGAGTCGCTCGAGTAGCCGCTCCCGCCGCACGGGATCAGACCGCGACGGCGCGACATGCGGGCGGGCGAAAACGCGGGAAGCTGCAGGGATTCGATGGTGAGGGCGTTGGAGAGAACGGTGGCTGAAAGCATCGATTGATTAGCGACTGCAAGTGAAGGACACGGCCGGAACGATCACACGCGGTAAAATGAACAATGGAGAAGTAACATGCTGACTTCACTTTACACTCCAGTTCCAACTCGAAGCGAGCCGATTCGATTTGCGGGCAGTTCGTTGAGTCCGTAGCAGAACTACGAACCGTTGATCAAACGAGATCGTTGCAAAAGGAAAGCGGAGAAGAAGTCCAGCAGAAATCATCACTTTTCATCCGATTGTGTCGAGCGGGCACGAAGCCGAGAGCGGTCGAGAAGCGGCGAGCGAATTGTACAAAAACAAAACCGCCGACTCGTGGCCCGTTGCGACGACAACCGAGCGGAAGGACGAGCTCGCAGCTCCAAACGAATCGTGAGTCTTCTTCGCCGCTTCGCGTAGTTTCGATCCACCGGCAGAACTCAAGTGCACACTCCACGTGAGGCGGTTGGGGAGCTCGAAAGAAATGGAACGTTGGGAAGAGAAGAAAGAAAGCATTGGGGAATGCGTGGGAAAAGATCGAAAACCCTAACGAACAGCTAAGCAACGATAAGATGGCGGACCGGCGCGTACCACGAGAGACGATGAGTACTGTGAACAAATCACGAGAAAAAAGATCGGAACAACAACGGTAACGAAGGAATCTGAGGCACAACAGGCACGAACTCACCGCAAAGCTGTGAGAAACACGAGCAAGCCGTGGGAAACTCGAACCGCGGAGTTCGCGAACAAAATCAAACCGCGAGCAAGCAAACAAGCGGGGTGACGAAACGGAGACGAATTTTCCCGCGGATTTCGTCCAGAACGCCACGGGATCAACAGAATACTCGCATTTCAAAAAAGAAGAACGGAGAGATCACGAGTGCAACCGAAACCGCAAAGAATTCCCGCCCAACGGTTACCAGTCGGTTCGTTTGGGCGCGAAACGGCGGTCGCAGCGACGGTCAGTAACTCAATTCTTCTTCCGCTTCTTTGCTGCTGGAGTGGGTGCTTTCGGTTTCGACACTCCACCTCGCTTCAACTCGTGCACGTGTCAAACGGTGGGTGGAAAAGGGGGTGGTCCTGCGTAAAGGCAATAATTGCACAAAGAACGCGAAGGATCGGCTGATGCACAGGCGAAACGTTGGAAGAAGAGCACAGAGTGGAACCCGAAGCAGCCGGAAGCATGAAGTGGGCAAAAAATAAAGGCCACAGTGTTAACAAATCGCATAACGAACTAATCAGTGGGTACACTTCCTGTGCTCGCGATGCAACAAACCGAGCAACAAAGAATGAACTGACTTGACTCGATTAACAAAAGTGCAGCAAGCTGCTTGCTTCCATTTTTGAAGATCGTTGAAGTCGCCGGTTGCTTCACGAACTTCTTCTGTCGGCAGCTCACCCGCGTTCAATCACGAACCCACCAACTCAAAGACTCCCGAACGAACAAACGAAAGAACGAACAAGCGAGAGGCGAACAAGAACGAACGAAAGCACGGCCCTCGTAAAAGGGCGGGCGAAAAGGAGCGGCACTCGAACGGGATTACGGGAGTTATTTTCGGTTCGTGAAAGTCCGCAAACTCACGTACCGATGAGCGAACAGAAGTGAGTAAACGGATGCGGGTGGATTAGTTCGAGGAGAAGACGAGATTAGTCGAAGCAAAGAGCGAAGAACGAGTGAAATGTTTGAGAGTGGTGCGTCTTCTTTTGGTTAGAACGACGAGTAAAGACTACAAGGCCAGAGAACATCAATCTATGGTGATCGAATGATTCCAATGGATTAAACTGATCTTACAAACTCTCGCGCTTTCCCCTTCAATCTCTGCTTGGTCCCCCCACTTTCTTCCCATGAAATCGCCGGCGAGACCAAAGCTCGCGTGGACATTTCGGCGCAAAAAAAGCCGCCGAATGGCGGCGGTGGAAGCGGCCGGCAGTCGAGCGGGCGGCAGCTGAAGTCTGCAGCACGAATAGCGGGCAAGCGGGCGGGCGGAAGGTCAACCGCCTTCTGGTCATTTCGTCCATTCACTCGCTTCAGATGGAATGAAAGAGAAGGTACTAGACGGGTTGGGCACTCCGGCCGGCTCGTTTCTTTCCCACGTGCCTCCTGCACGCCAAGTGAGTTTGAGGCTGTCCCAAAACCTTACACGATAAACCGTTGCACTCGCTGCCATCTGTTCCTTCTCCGCTCCCGGTTCTACGACGAATTTTAGACGCTGGACACTTGGCCGTCGAGTTCAACCCATCAATTCGAATCCAAACTCAAAGACTTTAGAGCATTTCTCGGGCAAAAAGTAACCAAACAAGGCCAACACATACGGAAGCGAAAGCAAAGGTCAAACAGGAAGCAATGATCCGCATTGCTCACATTTGAGAAGGGATTTGCCTGCAAAAAGTGTGGTCCTTTGATTGGCGGACAAACCCGGGACCACACTCCGAGAAGAAATTTTTGGACTCGAACAAAAAGCAAAGTCGAACCGCACAAAAAAGAAGGTTGCGGGAGGTGCACGGAAGCTTCAACGGGTGGGGGAGCGTGCTGGTTTTGCAGGCACGCAATGCTCCGTTTCCGATTTCTCGCGGCGCAAATTCAAAGGATCCGTGCAAAACGGTCTCTTTGGTCGTTTCTTTCTTTGCGCTGGGTAAAACGCTTGAGAGTTAGGCTGATCGCAACTGCCTGCTTGCGGTTTCGGTTTGATCGCCGAGCATGAGCGAAACATTTCAGGCCGACTTCTATTGTCTTCTAATATCTCGCTCGCTTTTCGTCTTGTACAGAAGCAACGGAGACCATCGGGAATTACAAACATCTCCGCCAATTCCGAATTCCCCCGCCTTCTTGCCCGCTCCGTCCACTTCCCTCGTTTTGTTCGTCGGGAGCAAAACACGTGCACGTGGGTCGGTCGGCACACAACTTGGGCGGGCGGGCGGGCGGTTGCCTTGGAAATTTTAATGAGCAACCGGTACACGAGCAATCGGTCGCCAATGAACTCGACGGCCACGAGAATCCCATAGTTGTTGTTTGTTGGAATTCGGGAAAAGGAATGCGGAAACCGACAAGCGAATTCGATCGTAAAAATTGATGGCAGTTCGTGACTCAAGGGAATTTACGAATTGCGGAGGAAATGAGTGGATCGCGTGTTTACGTCTCATTCACCCCTTTCCGTTCATTGAATGGACATCCTTTAATCAATTATGTTAACGGAATCAAGGCATTTCTCATGAACGATAACCGCATTTCTTCAAATTCCACCGAGTTACGCCGAATCACTTCTAGTTTCCGGTGGCCTTCCAAGCGGCTCGACTCAATGGTTGCCTGTTCTTTGAGAGAAGTTCGTGGCCTTTCCGCACGCGGCTTAACGCACAACAAATGGGAAAACACGGTGCTTTTTGCATAAAAAAGCGATTAAGCGGCGAGAAGGTCGCTGCTTGTGTTGAAAAGTGCGGCAAGGAACGGGGAACGCGTGCAATCGGACAAGCAGGAATGTCAGGAATCAAACAAGAGAGCGCAACGATGAAATCGAGCGGTAGGCAACTAAAACGCCTTTTATACTAATGCCTTAACGCACTACACATTGACAGAACAGAGAGATTGAATGACGACTAGTGGCCTCAACTCTGTGGCACAAGCCACGACAAATCTCCGTTCTTCTTCGAAAGCCAACCGTTGTCTTCACGTGAGAATCGGGCGGGGTCATCGCACAAATCGAAGATTCTCGCTATCCACCGTCTACAATCGCGAGCGAAACAATAGAGAAAGAAAGCGGTCGTAAATAAAAGCGAATGTTCAACAGTCAAGGCCAAACGACGTCACCACGTGCCCGTGTAGGTGTTTGTTTGGGCAATAAACCAATGGCCACACACTGCCGTGCGGGCGTGATTGCGGAGTGATTCGATTACGAGAAAAGTGAGCAGAAATGAAAGAGAAATTCGGAGTTTTAACACGCGAGATCACAAGAATACGAGAAGAGTGAAGCGGTAAGTGCAAAATACAATGACTTCTCGTTTACGATAACGAAAAGACCAAAAGTTACACACTTTCTTCTCCGCTTTCCAATCATCTTTTGCCAAAACACAAAAGAGTCGACAAGCTTTACAGCACTTCGTAAGAATAGTAAACGATTAAAATACAACGCAGCGGGGTTGGCGCTGTTTTCTCGCTTCCAATTTCGCAAATCCAGCGATCAAACAGCAAACAACACGCGGAAGAGGAGTGCGTGGAGACACAAACGCGTGATTAATGAGCAGGAAAGACGGCGAACCGGCCATTAGCTTTGGACCCGCAGTCAAGCAATAGCCTCCGTTGGATTGCGGTTACGTCTACCGGTCACTAACGATCTTTAAAGACGACAAACGGGCGGACGAAGACACCTCTTTGCTTATCTAGAAGAAGTCTTCAATTCATTGATTGCGCGTTGCACGAGCAAACCCCAAAGGCGGCCGAAATGGAGGACTTAAAAGTGCAGAGATTCCTTTTCATGCCGCAGTCAATGCCCAATCATCAGTCGCTTCTTTCGTGGTCGACGCGTGTGTCCTGCCTTACGCTCGCATTTTCTGGCCTCGAGTCGTCTTCCATTCGTTTGGAAGCTCGGTGAGAACTTGCGTAAAAAGGAAGTGAATGAATACCGATTTTTCGTTACGTAGTTTGCTCAAAAGCATGCAATTGTCGAACGCGGCTTTTGTTGTTCACGCCCACTGAGCGGGTCTTGTCTCCTGTCCAACCACGCCGTCTCCTTCATCTCCACCCTTTTATTTTCGTTCGGAGGTCAATTAGCCGCCTTGCAGGCCGAAAATCTGCTGAGCTTTAGCGAACTCGTGATGTCGCCGGCGGCTAAAAGCGGTCGCGAAACTAAAGGTGGGCGGCGATGACAAGCCCGCGATGTTTTCGGCTTCTGGGTGGTCCGTCTAGTCACCAGTTTAACGTTCTTTTTTCTGTTTGTTGCGTAAGCTTCTAAAGCAGTAATAGCGGGCTTTATTTCAAGTGCGAGATATTTCGAAACAAACAGCTTACTGGTCAGCATTTTGCTACGGAAGAGAGAGTGATCATTCGTACGGGTCGGATATGTGAGCGATGGGTGGAACAGCGGGACAACGTGCCGACGGGCGGGTAATGCAAAAAGGAGTTGCAAAAGAAAGTGGACGAAGAAATCGGGCGACTTGAAATCGGCTAGTGGGCGAATGGAACGAACGGCAGCACTGGAGAACGGAGAGGCGAATGAGTTGCAGGTGGAGTCATCGAAGGAAGCAACACGAGCGGCTACTTGCCACCAGCCGGCGGCGTCTCCTTCACGAACTGCGTCAACTTGATGGCGAACCAACGCGGGTATTTGATGTGCAGATCGTGGCCGCCTTGCGCGTGGACTTCCACCCTGTATTCAGAATAATTCCATAGATTTACTTCTTTAAAGGTTACCGCGAATTGGGCAGCTTCTCGGTCATGTGCTTGGGGTCCATGATGAAGCGATCCTGTCCGCCGTTCACGATCAGCACGGGCTGTTTGATTTGGGCGAGCACCATGTCCGCGGGAAAGCGGCCGCCCAGGTCGCTGTACACTCTGGCAATTCCACAGGTGACTGGATAGTCAATAAAAAGAACTCACTGGCTAACGACGTCGCACAACGCCGCCCACTGGACTTTCAGATATTCCTCGCTGTAGTGCTCCAGATAGGTCGCTTTGGCGGTCGGAAGCCACTGGTCCGTGTTCCGCATTCCCTAAACAACAGAGGATTTGAGTTGGTTAATAGATATTGAACACAAAGCAACGATGAAAACAATAAATTGTGATTGAGCACATTAACTGCGTCTAATCACTCGCCTTGAACGCCATGTCGCCGCGGAAGTCCACTTTGGTGCTGGTGGAGAGCAAAACGACGTGCGTGCACAATTTGGGCGCCAAATGCCCCAAGTGGATGGCCGTGCGACCGCCTTCGCTCCAGCCGAGGCACGCGAACGGCGTGAGTTGGAGTTTCTGCAAGGAAGTCAATAATATTTCAAATTCTAACTGTTTCGATTCATGCCTGCATCAACGCGAGCCCGAACTTGGCGTCCTTCTTGTTCAGGTTGACTTCCTGCTGACGATCCGGCGGGCGGGACTCGCCGTAACCGGGCGGGTCGATGCAGACGATCGTGAACTGGTTGGGGTCGAAGGCGCGGAGCACGTTCTCCGGGTAGTCCTTCTTGTAGCAGCCTGCAAATCGAATATTGACGGCTTAAAGGCAATAAAGATGGTTACCGACTCCACCGCAAATAAACAGGAAGTTGATCTTTCCGTGCCCGTATCTAAAGCGTGGTATTTAGTGCGTGTAAAAAAAGTTCGCTCAATGATTGCACCACTCATTCTAATCGCTCACCGCTGATATCCGATGTTCCAGTCGAACAGCTCGACCATCCCCTCGGTGATCGGCTCCGCGGGCGGGCCGCTAGAAGGCGCGGCGGCGGTGTGCAGCGAGGACGCGGCCGAAACGGGCAGCTGCTGCTGCGAGTTCCCCGCAACGAGTGTGTTGCTCATCTCCGGTTGTTTGCGGGTAGGCGAGGGCAGCGAGTTTTTAGACTGGTGGGGATCTGTAAGCAAATAGTTAGAAAAATGCCAAGTGCTAGACAGGAAGCACGTTAAGCAAGGAATCGTGGATAGAAGTCGTGAATCGAACGCATAACACCATACACGCATTTGGTTGAACGAACGTTCAATTATCTCGAGAAAGCTAAACTATATTCATCCCGCAACACGCATTTCTTCACGCGAACCCCGCGGATTGTTCCAGTTGTCCCCCGCGTTTCCCGCTTCTTTTAGCGCCGGCGGCTTGGGTGTTGCGTAAATCCCGCCGCACTCGTCGATCCCAACGGCCCGCCGGACAGAAGCGGCAGTTGAGCAAACGATGCGCCGGGTGGTGAGAAATCAACAACCGGTGGAGGGGCAGACGTCAACGAGCTCAGCATGTGATCTCCACAGCTCGTTTGCAAGTGGATAGCTTTTGCACAAAGCAAAAAGAAGTTCGAGGCGCTTGCCCTAGCTTGGAGCCCTCATGAACCTTTTTCAAGCCCCAAATCGCTACTCTGCTACTGCTGAATTGACGGAAATTTTAACGGATCGGAAGCATTCATCCGCAACATCCCCGACTCCTCCCACTTCCTGCGGGATCATCTTCGCTGCACTCGAAATCGTGCAAACGGCGCCTGCTACACGGAAGTGATCAACTCGCACGGCAGCTCTGTCAACTCCACTCCTCGCATTCTTGGCAACGAGCTATTTGGCACGTGAGCAAAACAAACAGAAATCTTCAATGCGACTTGCATTGACGACCAACTTGCTTCGAAACCGTGATTACAATCGAGTTCACGGCTGAGGAAAACAAATAAGAAGATTGGAGGCAATTTAGCATTGCGAGTATGCGTCAAGAGAGCAGAGAAAACGATGAACCAAACACATGGGCAGACCGTCGGCAGGAAGGTTTTGCCCGCAATCTCCACTCCGAATGTCCCAGAAACTCGTGTTTCGAGAAATTGCCCGAACAGGAGTGATGGAACAAAGTCGACCGAACAGCAGCCGCTTCAAAGAAGCGAACGGGCGGACATGTGGAGTGGGGGTCGTCGAAAAAGGTCGGCGGAAGCGGGCGAATTGCAAAACGGAACGAACGGCGCCGATTGCGATCGCTCGTCATCGACGAGTGTAAATTGACGCACGTTCTCGAATCGACGGAATGCGCAAGGACGTCACAAAGCCGAACGCAGTGGAACGAACGTGATCAATGGAACATGGAGCCCGAGGCAAAGCGAACGCGTAACTCCTTCCGGCGCCGAATTCACAACGAAATATCAATTACACCAAGACGAATGCCCGTGCACTGATGGCTGTTCCGGAGCGTTCTCGTGAGCTGTTCGCTTTGAGCGATCGATTGAACCCAAAAGCGCGCGGTCGTTCCAACACCCCCGCCATGAGAAACAAGCGAGCGCTCCTTGCGCCGCCTCACCCGCACACACCGCTTTGACATTTCGATTCGATTTGTGAAGCTCCTGCGCGCCTCTTTCTTTTGCTCCTTTCATGAGCGTTCCGCAGAAAGAAGACTCCCCGTTGGCGGACAACCACGATTCGTGTTGAAGCTTTGATTCAGCGGAGACGAGTACAACAGCTTGTAATCGACCGTGATCCCCCCGTAAACGGAGAAAACCGGTGCGTCTGTTTGTCCCACCCGCCCTCCTCAACTTTTTAGCCGTTGGTCCAATCGATCTGAAATTTTTTCTGGCTAGAGGAAGTTGCATGCGCGAAATCCGAAAATGTGCATTTCGACCGCCGGCGGGCACGTTCAACGTTCCGTGCCGACGTTCCGCGCCGTACCGTTTTTCGCGCCCGACCAAATTCACCCGCCCTGTGGACGAAAAGTGGCGTCTTGAAACGAAGAACATTTTATCTGTTGACCGCATCGTCAGGAAACGCCGTTGAAGAAAGTTATGATCGTCCAAAGGCGAAAGGTCGAGGCGGAAAATCGAAGAGGTCCACACTCGGAGGCGCCGTTCTCGGTTCCACGAATTTTATTCGGCAAACGAAAAAAAAAGTACCTAGAAGAAGGTCGTGCGCATCTTTTAAGACCACATTTGGGTCAAGGGAAGTTGTCACAACCTCAGGCTCATGGACCGAAAATTTTGTGTCGGTTTGAAAATTTTGGCAAATTTCAATTGCGTCGTTCTCATCGCACTTTTGACTTCAAGACATGAATGTGGGCTCGTTCGAAAGCGCAGAGTGCGGCCTTTAAGACTGCGTATATGCGTCAGCGTTGGGTTGGACCATTTGGCCCACGCACTCGTGCAACCGCAAGGCATGAAATCGCGCAAACAGCGGGCGGGTTTGGACATGCGTGGACGGAATTCCATGAAACTTCGCAGAGAGGTCGAGCACATAGTTGCCCTTCTTACCACCGTTTCACATTTTTCAAACTGTTCGTTGCTAGCGAGTAAAAAATCGTTTTGTGGTGGGGGTTTTGCACTCGAGCTTTGCGGTCGGTTTATGGTCGCCGCCGCCGCTATTTACCTTTCCATCTGCTCGAAGCAGGCGGTTTTGCATCGTTTGCCAAAAACAGCTATGGTTGTGCAAGCTGTCCCGAAGCTTGCAGTCGCAAACGACTTTCGCAGTCCGCATCCGTTTTTCTTGGAATCGTAAAAGTAAAAAAGAATAAACAGGCGGGTTTTGTTCAGAAACTGACCATTCGACGAGTTTCAATCGACTTAAACGTAGCGAAGCGCGACTCGGCGTTTTCCAGTTGCGGCGAGCGTACGGTACGTTGAACAAAGTCCACATAAGCAATCGATACGCACCTGTCTAACGACACCCCCAGCAGGGACGGCGCGAAGCGCCGTCAACCGCTGGTCGACCACCCACAGCGAGCAAATCGATGTGCATTCAATCAACTGCAGCATCGAAACAGCTGGAAGTAGTACAAACGACTTCCATCAAAGGAAATCAAATCGAGCAAAGCAGACGGAAGAGCGACAAACATCAGACAAATCGAACACGTACGAACGACCAAAAGACGAACGAAGCAGAAAAGAGGAGACGTCGAGCAGAACCGGATGCCCGCCGGTTCGGGCGGACGGGCGGAGGTGGCGGAAGACGACCGAAACCATTCGCTTCCTCGCCGAGCGACCGCCATTTGCTCGGTACGCGCAATTCGTTCGGGTTCTCGTCGTTTCGCGACGATTTCGATCAAACGCGACGTGTCGCTGGAGGGCGGCATGTGGTGAGGTAAAAATAAACAGTCGACGGCAAAGGTTGTAGAAGGAAGCAAAGAATTGCGTCGTCAAAAAGTGAAAAAAAGCTCGACCGTGCGGAGATCCCTGCTACGCCCGGGCGGAGCTCAGCGCGCTGGAAGGACCACAAATCAATGCGCGTTCATTCGATTAGCCGCGCGTTCTCTTCCGCGCCATGCCTCTGTGTTTTCGCGGATTTTCGTCGTTCATCTTCCGCGAACAAACGAATGCCTCTTACGATTGAGCAAAAGACAGAAGGTAGAAGACAAGTAAATGGAAGTTAAAAAAGACTAACATCTCGCAACGAACGCAGCGCGATCAAAGTCGACTAACGACGAGCGACTTTCGCGATCGTTCCGCGCAATTTGACCTTCAACCGCCCTCCACTTTCTCCTTCCTTCCTTTTTAAATCAATCGATCGATCGACTGCTCGGCTGATTAATTGTTTGTCTCGCCCAATCGATCGAAGAGCGCGCGACGAGACAACAAAACCGAGCGGTCGGTTCGAGACGAACGAAACCGTTGGGTCGCTTCGATCACGAGCGAGCGAGACGCCCAAGAGTTCACGTGACTCACCGCGCCTGTCTTTACGAACGACGACCGAATTCCCGTTTCGCTCCGCCGCAAACGACGAGTTTCGATCGACACGAGTCGGCGGCGGCGACGGCGAGTGAATTGCGGTCGGGTTTTAAATCGGAGGCGAGAAAGCGACGGACTGAACGATCGAGACGGTCGAGAAAAACCTGGAGACAAATTGGGTCAGTTGAGTCATCGGCCCGTAATTTAGGCAAGGTGTTCGCTGAACTCGAAAGAAACGCTCACACGCTTCTAGCCGGTATCTTGCATGAACCAGTGAGCAACCAGAGACAGCGTGCTGGAGTAACCTGCTTTATGCCACCAATGAACGCCTGTCTGTTCGACTAACCATCCCCGAACTTCGGTGTCCGCAAAGAACAAAGCGGTAGGCAAAAGTGCAAGCAAGGAGAAGAGACAGATTTCGAGTTCGACGCCTTCTTTAACTCCCTCGTTGTTTTCCCCCTCGCGCTCGTTTCGGTTCGACCTTCGGGCGGCTCGCGGGAATCGCGGGCGTCGATTCGGGCGGCGATCCCCGGCGGACGGCCGTCAATCAAGATTAGCCGCAAGGAACGACGTCCGACGGCGAAAAAAGCGGGCGGTAGAGGTCAACGGGGAAAGACGACCTCTGTGCTTCCGCCTTTACGGCTAGTGATCGGCGAGATGAACTGGGGAACAAAAAGGACGAACAGATGAGGTTTGATTGCCAGAAGCAAGGGAAATAAACGCTTCTGTTCGCAAATCCAGCTAAATTAGAGGTAAGGTCCAAAAGAGGCGGTAAACCCGGTACTAAGGGATTCAAAGACTACTTCCTCTGACTTGAATCGAATAAAAGAATACTCGCGGGCGCCTCCGACCCGCAAATCCTCGCGAATCCCCGCAAATCGTTCTTGCGGATCTCTCCGAAAAGCCGCCGATCCGCACGGACGCGCCGCCGCCGGCTTATTGAGGTGGGCAGAAAGTTTCTTTCTCGGGGGTTCCTGATGCAAATTTCCGCTCCGTGGAGGTCCGCGTAGTGCAGTGGCAACTGGCGCCGACTGTCGTGCAAATTTTCGGTTTTCGCCACTCGACCATCGGGGCAAGCAGAGAGAGCGAATTTGCATCGGGAGCGGCGGAGAAAGAAACTTTTTGCCCACCTCAATATCGACGGCGCGAATCGGCTCGACGCACCGCCAGACGACTCGCCGCCGCGCAGACGACGTGCCAAAACGGAAGGCGCGCAACAAGTGCGAGAAAAATTGCCGAACAGGCGCCGAAGGAATCAACTCGATGACCAAGCAGATAGCTGGTGAGTGATCAGCGGAACGAACAGACGAATGGAACAACTACTCGCTTGCTTTCACCGAAATCGCCGGATGCAACTCGCACAAGAGTCCAAGCGAATCAAATAAAACGGAAAGTGCGGCAAAAGTGAACGCACTAAACCGATCAAAACCGAACGGCCGCCGCGTTCATCAATCAGGCGCCGATTTCCACTCGCGGGACCGAAGAACGCCGCCAAACCGGGCGGAAGTGTCTGCGGTTTGATGGCGGCGATTCCAACGGTTGCCATTTCGGACGGTGAGCGGTCAAGCTGTTGATCGCAAGACAGAAAAGGAAGTCGTAGAAGACGACAGGAACGATCGGAGGGTAAAATGAAGGTGGGATCAAAGAACGCATGCGTTTCACCGCTCTCGACGTTTGCTTCATTTATACGATCGACACGCAAACAACCGTACGAATGACACAAAAGGCGTACAGGGCGGACACAACGGATACAAACGAGCGAGAGAAACGAAAGGCGGGAGTGCTGCGAGTAATTAGTCACGCTTTGAATTTCGAGGCTCACACTCTCCGAAGTCGACGATTTCCTGCCTTCTTTGTTCGAAGGGAGGCGGTTGATCGATGGGCAAAGCAAACTACAGACACGTGCAAGAGTTGTTTGTTTGACGACTCAAAACAACGTCGTTCTGTAAAGAAACTAGCGGTTACCCACAGATCGTTATGACTGCTTGAACTTTTTGCTAGCCGACACGAAACGTGTGTACCGCGGAGCATAAAAGCAAAAAAAAGCAAGGAAGTGGTTGCTGATGCGTTCTGCAATTCGCATTATTCATCAACCGAACGCTGGAACGTTTGGGGATTTAGCGACCAGTGAGTGCACAACGAAGAAGAATGCAAGAAGCTTGAGAAACTTCCTTCGGTTTTCGAATTCACCTGTCAGCGACCCGGAATTTACACCGCGCATCTGCGCCAATTGTACGCGATGTTGACCGATCAGGGGTACGGAAATGCACGTTAGATGTTCGTTTATTTCGATCAAAAAGAAATGAATGAGAGGCACAAAGGGGAAGTTGAGTCGAACGCAAAAGCGATGATCGCTAATTCGTCGCGCCTGCTGGCCTGAAACAAAAGGGTCAATCGAACAAGCAACCTTAAAGGGAAGCGCATGGCAAGAGTCCATTGTCAACTGATCATTTCACGTCTAAACAGTCCACTCACCTCGAAAACGACGCGACGGCCGCCACTCCAAAGATGGTCTCGAAAATCACGAACACGCCCTCGATGCAGACGCACACCCGTTCGGCGAACATCACGAAGTTTTGGAAGAAGGCCACATACACGCAGATCGCGAGGACGGCGATGCCGAGAAGTAGGGCGAATGAGATGAACGTCGGCGTTTCGGTGAGGTTTCCGCGACGAGCTGCAAGCGTTTATGAAGTGAGTAGCGGATTGCTTTGGATGAGTGGATAGCTGACGAGCAATTAAAACGAATACTGAGTAATTAAAGCTACTTGTTCATTAGAACTTAATGTAAACGCTCGAGATGACCAGCAAGCGATCCATTCACACCCTTCTCTTCCACCAACTCACCCCAATTGATTCGCAGCAACTCCAGCGGCGGAAAGGTCAACAGGATCAACAGCTCGAACACCTGCACGTGATTTGGCATGTGCAGGTAGGTGGCTGGAACAAACGAGTGAGCACTTCTTTCTCACGAATGGCCACTTGCATTTGTAAATGTAGAAACCGATCAATGTTATGAACAAAATGAAGGCAATCCGGGCATTGACGTAAAGCAGCACTTCCAGCGGCAAAGAAGAGCGCTAAAATCAAACGTGAATGACTGAAAGAACAGAAGAGCGCGTATTCGATTGATGTGCTTGGTTTAAAGCGAGAAGGGTGTGTGTTTCGGGAAACTAGCATAATCTTCATTTCACGGCCCAGTAAAGGAATTCCGGGATCAAAAATGCTTGATCTTTCGATTCCTTTTCCAAATACAACTTCCGATCCCTCCCAGCCCGTGCCATTCGTGTTCAATTCGATTTACCGCCCGCATCGACCCGGTTGCAAATCGTAAAGCGGCGGCGAGTAATCGGAATGATACGAGCAGATGGACACGCAAAGGTTGCGTGCAGAAGGTGGGACCATTGCGATCAAAACGGAGGTGGAACTCACGATTTGCGACGTCCTTAACATTCGGCTGCCGGCAGTGACAAACAACGTTTATAGAATGCGGTTGGTAGATGGAAGAATTAGTAGATGTGAACCGAAAACTACAGAAAAGGTGGAGTGCCGGAGTGTAGAATTCTTTCGCCTATCGTCTAGTTCAATTGTTTCATTTTAACAACCTCCTTGTTTGAACCAAAGTAGTGGTCAAACGGGGATTTCTGGCCGCTTTATCTCGTCCGCCGGCCACTCGGCCGTCAAAAACGAGCGGCGAGCCGCGTGTTGTCATGACGACTCGAGTCGGCCGCTTCTTTCCGCGCATGACTTCCTTTGGATTTGCTCTTGGCTTGAAGGGAGCTGGAAGAAATGTTAGATGTCAACACTTTATTGATTGCTTTGAATGCTAAAGCTTCAAGTGGATCGACTCGAACGGGAACAATAGTCCCCCGAAATCCTCCGTTTTCCCGCCCGCTACGATCGCTGTTCGGGATTCCAAGTCGTTTATTCTCGCACTCAAAACACACGCGAAACAATGAAGACGGAGAAGTCGGAAGTAGGCGGCTGCCAATCGCACGAATCAATTTGGATCGACGGAGAGGGCGGGAGGCGGGTGGAAGTCAACGGGGCGGTCGGTTGTCTGCTGCTGCTGCTCGTTTGGGTGGGGGGTGCTGCTTGTGGGTGGTTGGTGGTGGGGGGAAGGTTGTTGGGCGGTTGGTTATTGGAGGGGGAGGCCGTCCATCGCGGGCGCGTTTAGGACGTCAACGTGGCGATGAAGCCGGACGGGAGGTTCTTGCGAACGATGTCGACCACCGGCTTCAGGGTGGGGTCTGCAATCGGCTCAATGATTGCAGCTCCTGCTTGTTAAACGAACAGTGGTCGACGACGTTCTTGACCAACGGGGCCGCGGACTGGAGGTTCTTCTTCGTGGGCGGCGCCAGCTTGTTGTATTGGTTGCGCACGTTCATCGTGTGCTTGGTGACGATCTTGCGCACCTCGCGGAGAACGTTGCGCGCCTTCGGCGTCAGCTCCGACTGGACGCCCTTGGCGGCCAGCTGGCCGTACTTCCAGCCCTGCCCGACCGACTGGCCGAACAGTTGGTTCAGCGCGGGACTGTTGCGTTGGTACGTGTCCACCGGCGCCGGCACGTCATTGAACAACACTGCAATCAATCAATTCATTCGTTTCCTGCCTAATTGGAGGATTTACGTCGGCTCGGCTCCCGATCGTCGTCCTGGCAGAAGGCCGCCTGGGCGACGATGAGGAGAGTGACCGTGTAGAGGGCTGCAATCAATTGAATTGAACGAGGAAGAACGATTGGAGGAGCGGATAGTCCAGTGTATTAGGAAGAAGAACTCACCAGAGGACACCATTCCGAACAGGAGAATGAAATCGACGTCGACTTCGTGATGGAGAATCCGTAGATGAGGGGCGCGTTTTATAGCCGCCCGATCGGACGGCGAAAGGGGCGTGAAGTTCGCCGCCGTTCGCCGCCGCTTTGTGCCAAACGGCCAACCGGACGGGCGGCTGCGCAAACCGAGACGCGTGAAACGGCTGGGCGTTTCGCTTCGCTTCGATTCGAGTGTGACTTCTGCTGCCTTCTTTCTCAACGCTTCCCTCCGCTCCACTCGTTTCTCTCAGTTTCGTTCGTTGTTCTCGCAGCGGGTTCGGTCGAAACAAAGCGGAAAGTTTGCTCCACGCAGCGAGTGGAAGCGAACTGTTGATCTCGATCGTTTGTTTGCGGGCCGGCAGGTGCGTTTGCCGCCGACTTCACGCCTCTGTCGCCGATTTCCACACGCGTTTCCGCCGTCCCGGGCGCGTCGGCCGCTCGGGTTGCTTCGAACCCGGCGGCCGCAGCCGGATGACAACAAAGAAAGGCGGAAGATATGGGTGGAACGGCACGGGACGTTTGCAGAGAACTTCCTTGTTCGGCTTTGGTGCTTGCAGAATATCGCGGCTTGTGGTTGCAGAGGTCGAGAACAGATCGCTAGCAACTTCTGGCTGATAATCCGCAGCTGATCGTTGCTGTCCGTGTGCTGCATCAAACGCTGTGCTCTCCATTTGAATCAATCGGGACGCTTGACGAGCAGTTTAGGTCTGTCGGTGTCGCAAACAAATGAGAAGAGGGCATCCACACCGAGACAATTCCGTGCACTCCCCTGTGGACCGAACGAGGTCGTTCATTTCAATTTCGCCGTTCCTTGATCAGCCGACCGCATGTGTTCTCGAATGCAGATTTGTGGAGGTGATCGTCCGTTTCCTCGGTTAAATTGCAGACGATCTGTGTGTGCAATTGACTCCTTTCTGTTCCGACTGGCTTCTTGCTTTCCGCCTGCCTTCCGACCTCTTTATTGCCTCGCAGATCGCTCGTTACGATCGACACAAGTGTGGGCATCCCGCGTGCATTTGGTTCGCTTCGCCTGGCCGCCGCCCAAAACCTCGTCAGCACTTCGAAATTGCGGCTTTGCGTTGCTGAAATCCACGATTCCCGGCGCTTCCGATCGGCCGACCGACGGCCGGCAGCTGCGCAAACGTCCCGCTCGCCGCGTCGCCCGTTTGACGACCAAACGGGTGCTTTCCGTCGAGCAACCGAGAGAAGCGGGCAGAAAGAAGCAAATGAATTGGAGGAGAGGATGAAAGAAGGAAAGCTTAGTGTTCGTTGGACGAGAAAGTGAGTCGAGCGATTGAATCGAAAGGTCCCCGCCAATGGGACGACCTCGCTCGAGAAACCTTCTGCTTGAACTAAAATCCAAACGACCACACACGACCAAAATTCCCGCCAATTCGCCGACCCCCGACGATCAAGCGAATGCCCATAAATTAAAACAAAACCGTCCGAATTACACGTGATTCACGCCCTCCTTCTTTCGAGTGGCCACGTGTTTCCTTCGAGTGGCCAATGACTTGTGAGCTGATCGAAGAGCCGCCCGTTGCTCGTTTTGGATCGGAATAAATCACGCCGCCGCCCGCTCGCCTCCCCACGAGGTGGCCGCAGATGGTGACCGCTTGTTTATGAAGTGCTTGGCCCTCCCCCCGCTTCTTTTGACGACGACCTCTGAGTCACCCACTCAATCGATCAGGCGTTTGATTGACTGCGTGGGAAGCGAGGGAATTGGGAAGGAAGTAGCAAAAAGAACGATCGTCAACTTGCTCATCTAAGGAAAGCACTCGAGATGCTGACGGCTGATGTTGTCTAACATCAGTTAATTGCAATAAAACAGCTAAATCGATCACCAACCGGATTACGACAAGGATTTCGGAGAAACAAAGAAAGAAACCAACGGAAACCAATGAATTGAGATTGCTTATAGACCCTACCGGTTTTCAACAACTACCTTAGATATTTTGATATTGATTGACGGATTTATCGATCGAAATCCGCGAGAAATCGCTCGTTTTTTTGCGCGCATCCCGCTCGTCCACTCCTCCCCGCCGCTCGCCGCCGCCGGCGCGCTGGGCGCCAAGCGGATGACGCGGCAGAGAAACGAGAGCGACGTGCGAGAGAGTGCGCGCGCACACGACGCGCCGCCGCGCTCCGCGGATTCGATTCGTGCACCAAAATCAAGGCGCGAGGCCCCCCGACCGCTCCGCTCGCTCGCTCGCCCAAACTCCGGCGAGCGGCGAGCGACGAAACGCGGCGAGAAGGCGGCACGCGGTCCGCCACCGCGACGAACCGCCGGCCGGCCGGCCGCCGCCGCGATGTCGGGCGCGTCCGTCCCCCCATTAGTTTTTTCTTCGCGTTCACTACGCGCCGGCCGCCACCGCTGCGACGCGAAGGAAGCGAGCGAGCGGCGAGTGAAGGCCCCGAAAGACCCCCGAATTCGCTCGCCGGTTTGGCGCACGCACTCGCGATTTTTCGCGTTGTGCGTATCGCTCGCGATTTCGCCATCGCGAGGCCTTGCCGCCGCCGCACTCGCTCGCCATTCGCCCGCTCGCTCACTCGCTCTCTGCGTCTTCGGCGAGCGCACACAAAACGAAGCGAGTCCGCGCGATTCGCGGCGCCACTCGCTCGCAGGCCGGCTGTCTGCTCGCCGCCCGCCACTCGCCGTTTGTGTGCGAGTGCGCTCGCTTGTTTTCGCGAAGCACGCGGTTGGGTTCGGTGCGGCGGAGGGCGAGCGAGTGGCGGGAGGCCGGCGCGCGTTTCGCGTTCCGTGGCGGCCAGCCGGTCGGTCGGTCGGGTGGACGCGGAGGGGCGGCAGGGCGAGCGGTCCGCGGGGTTTCGTCTTCGCGTCCGCCCGTGCATCCAACACTCGCAAAGATTCCGCAGCACCCCGCCACCGGACCGGGCGCCACTCGCTCGCTCGCTCTCCGCATCCCGCTCGCTTTGTCGTCCGCGTCGCGTCGTCTTCTCCCGCTCGCCCGCCGCTCGCCGCCATCTCGCCGCCGCCCGCCCGCCCGGACGCGTCGTCGTCGTCGTTCTCGTGGTTCATTTTTGTTTTCGCGTTTAATAAAACAAACGACAGCGTTTTGCGTCCAGCCCGCGCGTTTCGCAATTTTTTCCGCGAGCCTCGCGCGCGCGGCGAATTTTCGCCGTCGTCCCGTTTCGCCGTTCGAATTTGCGGAGAACTCGTGGACTCCCGCGAAAAGTTTCGGCGTCCTCGTGGTTCGGCAAAAAAAAATCGCCGCCCGACTTCTTCGCCCACCGCCGTCGTCGTGCGCCCCGATTTTCCCACCGCCGCGAACGAGCGGGGTTTTTCCTCGTCCCCGTAATTAATCGCGTGTTCCATTCGGTTTTTTGCCGTCCACGATGAGAAAGTTTGCCCGTCCGGTCGGTCGTTTCGTCCGCCAGTCGGTCGGCTTCTTCCAACCACCGGCAAGCGAGTGGTGGGTAACGAAGGCGGGATTTCGTGTATCCCGCCGCTCGGTCGGTCGGTGTGTCGACGGACGGACGAGGGCGAAGGAAACGGCGGCGGGTCGCCGTACGCCGTCGTTCGTTTCGCTTCTGGCGGGCGGACGAGCCGCGGCGGTCGCGGAGGGCGGCGAGTCAGGTGCTCGCGGCGAGCGAATGCACGTGTTTTTTGCGGTCGATGATTAGATGCATGCGGACGGCGGCCGCCGGTGGGGCGCGAAAGGGAATACCCGCCGCCCGCCAACCACACCGTCCGTGCGCGTGCGCGTGGCCACGCCTTCTTTCTTTGCGGCGCCGCTCCCGGCCGGTCGGTTGGACGGATTAGTGTGGGGATTGTATTCCCACCTCCAGCGACCGTATTGATTTCATCGTCCTCTAATTAATCCACTCACTCACCCACCTGCTCGTCTACCCGCTCGTGTCCTGTACTTCATCGTTGAATTCGCAACAATGGACGCTCTCTACTCGCCCCTGCGTTTAGACCTCTCCGCCAACGCGTCGGCCTTCGCCTCCGGCCCACCGACGACGACGCGCCTCCACAGCGGACAGCCGAGCGCCGACGACGAGAGTCGAGGCGCGCCCCTGGAGCAGCCGCAGCCCCAGCAGCAGCAGCAGGCCGTGGATCCGCTGCTGTGGTTCTACGTCGACTCGATCGCCTCCTCCTCCTCCTCCTCCGCCGCCCAGCAGCCACCAGTGGAGCGGATGCATGAAGGCCTCTTCCTGACGCCCGCTTCGACCATGGACTTCCCCACCTCGCTGCAGAAGGTCCTC
This sequence comes from Aphelenchoides fujianensis, assembly GCA_024699865.1. Taxonomy (NCBI): domain Eukaryota; kingdom Metazoa; phylum Nematoda; class Chromadorea; order Rhabditida; family Aphelenchoididae; genus Aphelenchoides; species Aphelenchoides fujianensis. Next base: position 43,244 of record JAMPIO010000042.1, on the reverse strand, counting down.
GGCGCCACCGCCTCCCTGATGGAACAGCAGGCGGCCGCCGCCTCCGCTGCCGCTGCGGCTGCTTCGAACAACGACGACTGCCGACCGCCGCCCGCCAAACGGCCGACCATCCAGCCGGCGCACGTGGTCGACGAGCAGCCGGCCGCTTTCTCCGCTCAACAGCAGCAGCCGAAGGAGCTGACGAACTCGCAGATCGCCGAGCTGCTCTTCCTCAACGGTGAGTCCCATTTCTTACTTCTGTTGTTTTTTTTGCTGCCTTGAGTTCAGGAACTTCCATTGGGTCGACGGGAGGGTGGAATGGAAGCCACGAATTTATTTTCGTGTCCAAACCTTTTCTGCTCATCGAAGTCGAGCTTTTTTGTCTGAAGTCAAGCTAAAACTTCCAGTTGAATCGTAACAGTCATCAGCCAGCAATTAGCCGGCAGTTAGCCGGTAATTAGACGAACTTTTGAGCTTCGGGCCGCGGGAGCGAGAATTCCACCCCAAGCCGTTCAATTTCGTCCCAGGTGGCACGAGATCTTGCTGGCCATCTAGCGAACTAATTGCTCGTTGCATTTGGGGTGAAGCAGAGAATTCAAGGGTGGGAAGCAGAGGGAACATTCGAGAGCAAAAGTACACCCCATCCACCACTTTCTTCGTTCCTTTCATCGGTTAAACTCGCGGATTGCAGGCGCCACGCGGAATCGCCTCCCCATGCAGCCCGATCCGCAGTTCCTCGCCGCCCCGCCGCCGCCCACCAACTCGGAGACGTGGGCCCGACTGCTCGCTGTGGGGGCGAACGGCGCCTCCGCCTTCTCCCAAATGGACGAGGCGTTCGTCGAGTCGTTCGCCGACAAAGTTGCGGTGAGTTCACACTTCTTTTCGAATTTCTTTGTTCCTTCCGCTCATTTGAAAGCAGCCGACGTGTTGGGGCGGAAATTCCCGCCCGAAATTCGGGAGTTCCGTCGCCGTCGGGGCGCTCGAGCGGCGTGTGGTGGGGACATGTGTTCCGCACCGACCCGCCCGACTGCTCGCTCGACCGACCGACCGAATTGTTCGCCGGGGCGCCAATTCGCGACTTTTTGCGAGCGGGGCGGGATCGCGGAAAGTTGCGAATCGTCGGCGCAGTCGAGGGCATCCGGCAACGGCATCAATGCTCTCATTCATCTCCTCAATCCTTTCCATTATCTCTTTCATCAATCCAATGACTTCTCTCTTTGATCCAATCGATCCTATCAATCCTCTCCGTGATTCAATCGATTCGATTGCAGAACAAAGTGCTCACCTCGCTGTCGCCGCAATTCGCCCAAATCCGCACGGCGATCATCGGCCTGGCGCGCCTCGTCGACGTCCAGAACACGGCGATGGCGGCGGCCGCAGCGGACGCAGCCGTGAAGCGCGTCCAGACGCCGCCCACGCCCGCCCACCTCGCGCACCACCTGGCGCAGCAGCAGCAGCAACAAGCCGCCGCCTCGCAGGCGCTTTTCGACGTTTCGGCGGCGATGAGCGGCGTCCCGCTCTCGTCCGCGGCCGCCTTCTCGTCGGCGAACGTCGCCGCCCCACCGCCCACGATCTCCGCCGCCCAATCGACCGCCCAAACGAGCGCCTCGGCGGCGCCCACCACGAACGCTGGCGGCTCCGCGAAGAAACGCCACCCGTCGCCGTCGAAGAGCGAGAAGCCGAACGGCGGAGCGGATGGGCAGCCGCTGGGCATCAGCTCGACGTACCTGACCGCCCAACAGCAGCAGCAGCAGCAGCAACAAGCGGCCGCCGGCGGCGGCCTCATGGCCGGCCAGGCGTCGTCGGTCGGCATCGCCGCCACCGCGGTGATCACGGCGACCGCTCCATCCTCCGCTCAACCCCAGTCGGCGGCCACGGCCGGCGGACCGACCGGCGAGAACGAGGCGGCGACCACGAGCACGAACGCGGGGATCACGACCGCCGCGAGCGCCAAGCCGCCCGCCACCCCCAAATCCAACGGGCCGTCCGCAACGAAGGCGGAGAAGAAGGGCGACGGAAAAGTGAGTTCTCTTCCTTTTCGTTCGATTGATTGCTCGTCGAATTGCAGGTGAGCACGAAGCGAACGGTGAAGGAGGTGCCCGACGCGTACCGAATCATCAAGCTCGACGACCTGAACGTCCACTTCAACATGTCCCAAAAGCTGTGCCTCTTGTGTCAGGAGACGTTCACCGAATCCCACCTGCATTCCGTCAAGCGGCACATGTACCGAAAGGTGAGCGAGTGGGTGTTGCGGGGAAGTTGGAGGATCGAATGGGCAGGAAGCATGAGTGCATTCGAGAGAATTGCTGCAAAATTCGAGAGCAGCCCGTTTTAAAGCGACAAATCCGCCCGCATCAAACTCAAGATTGAACTCGACTAATCGCCCGCCGAATTCCAGCATCGCGACCAACTGGACGACGTCCTTCGGCGCAAAACAAACGACTCGATCTTCCTGCTGCGCGAAAGCGACCAGAACGCCTTCCTGCCGCCGCCCGTGGCCGTCAAGTCGGACGTGTTCGCGGCGGACAAGGACGAGAACGAGTTCGTCGACGTCGTGGACACCAGCGAGCCGTTGGAGCCGCTCCTGCCGGAGAATTGAGCCGAACGACATGCAGGGGATTCCTCCGCTTCTTCCCATCTGCTGGGCCGCAAGTTCCTCCGCCTGCTTGTTCCCTCGAACGAACATCATCAGACCGAAATCCCCGTCTTTTTCTCCAGCTCTCGATTACTTCTCCGTTGTACAGCTCTTTCTTTTCGTTTACTCGTGTACATAAACACAACCAACACTCCAATGCCCCCACCGACATACTCAACAACCCAACCACCTTCTTTCTTTCGTTCCATTCAATCGATTCTCTTCGCTGCTCCAATGGTAACCCATCGTTTTCCTTCGCTTTGAAAGCGCCTGTACATTTCCTTCGGAAAAGGAGTCATTCAGAACGGTATCCTCTCGACGAACTTCTTCCATCCTTTCGTTCTTCTGTTGTGTTCAACCGATCGTTGTTGTTTGTTGCAAAGGATACACGTCCCAAACGCCCACCACCAATGCCCGAATGCTCGCTTTCAAGTCTTCTCGTTTTGTTTCCAACTGTAAAGTTCTAATTTAAGCCTTTGATTCCGTCGACTCGATCCGTCCGCTTTTCCTCCGGCTCCCGGCACCGACGAGGCGCTTTTTGTACATTTGGGACGTGAGTGCGCGACCGGCGACTGCCGGAGCCAAAGGGAAGAGCGGAAGGGGATCGTTTCGACTCGTGTACATACCCTTCGATTGTTGTAAATAGACGGACAAACATCCCCCATCTTCCTTCAATTCAATCCAACATTCACTCCAGCGCATTTCATCATGGTGATTTCGTTCCGCCGTGGAGCGAACAACAAGAAGCTTCTTTCAGAACCGAACGTCGTGCTCATGATCACTCCCCCCAAACCGCAATTGATTTCGATTCACGAATCGGCATGGTCTTCCACTTCCCCCGTCTTCCACTCGTTATTCCATTCGATGATTGCTGGTGTAAATATTCCCCTCGTCTTCTCCCTTCCTTTCTTCCGTTCTCCCTTCCCGCCCAAACAACCGTGCGTGTACAGTCGGAATAAGAAAGCAGAGAGAAAACAAGATACGCGATAAACGGATTTACGTTATGTTCGGTTTTGATTACGGCGGATAAGCGGGTTGAATTTGAAGGATTGAGAGATGAGTTCACGGGTGAGATCGAAAGTTTTATTGGCTGAACGAGTTCTAAGAACAAGTAGTTTGGTGCATTTGAGAAGCAGGCAGTGAGATCAAAGCAACAATGAAGCTAGAGAATCCAAGGGACTCTCCGATTCCGGCCGTTCACCCCATGGTCCGAACGACGAACTGGGCGGGCCGCCCGCCCTGCGGCAGCTGCAAGTTGGCGGCGGGCATTCCGAGGATCATTTTGTTCGGCGGATGGCCGTGCGGGTGGGCCGCGTGCTGGTGGCCGTTGGGTTGATTGGGCGAGTTGGATTGCTTCGGGCCATCTGCTCGATGCTGCTGCTCTCCGCCCCCTCCTTCGGCCGAGTGCTCGCCGTCCTGTCGCTTCAACCCGAGCAGCACGTGGACGGGGATCTCCTCGCTGGACGACGAGCCGCTGGCCGACTGCGAGCGGGCGCCCTTCGGAGTGCGCGGATCGTTGCGCGCGATGCCCGAGACGAAACTCGCGACCTGGCCGCGGACGGGCGGCGCGGCGGGGCGGCCGTTCAGCTGCTGGACGACGGCCGGCTGTTGATTGTTGGAGGTTGCTTCTTTCTGTTGCGAGTGGGACCTCGACTGGGACTGGGGCTTCGGCGAGTTCTTCTGCCCATCGCCTTGCTTCTGCCCGTTCTTCCCCCGCTTCTCGCCTTTCAGTTGGGGCAGAGCGGTCTGCAGCGACGACGAGGCGGGAGAAGCCGGAGGAGCGGGAGGATCGACGGACAGGTGGTGCACGTGCCAGTCGTCGCCCTGCTTCTGGACGATCGACTGGCCGTGCACGAAGGTCTGGCCGCTCGAGTTGCGCAGCTCGGGGATCAACTCGCTGACCGGGATGCTCATCGTGCCGCGGCCGGGCTGTCGGACGAGCACGTGCGTGTACTCGCGCGGGACGGGCTGCAGGTCGGCCGGCTTCATTCGAGGTTGGCCGTTGGAGGGCGGAGCGGAGGAGTTGCGAGTTGTGGGTGGGTGGTCTGGAAGAAACGAGCAGGGGGTGAGTGGATGGGTAGCTCGTTGCTTACGGTCTTCCTCGCTGCTCTCTTCTTGGTGATCAGTCGGGTGGGAATTGGAGTGGCCATTCTGCTGCTGTTGATTCATCTGTTGACCGTTCATCTGCTGCTGGTTGGACTGCCCGTTCATTCCGCCGCTCATTCCTCCGTTGCTCATCCCCGCGTTCCCCATCGATCCCCCGCCGCCCGCCTGCTGCTGGTTGGGGAGGATGGCGATGACGGGGATCGTCTGGCCGCCCTGCACGTTCGGGAAGCCGTGCGGCAGGTGGACGAGCGGCCCGCCGGCGTGCGGCGTGGCGAAGAGGGGCGCCGACTGGAGGCTCACCATTGGGAGCGGCCACTGCGGCTGCTGGAGCGGCTGTTGGGGTTGGAGTTGGAGGGGCGCTTGGATGAACGCGATGTTCCTCCGGTGCCTCTGCAGCGATGAGTGGGCGGGCTGTTTGGACCGTGGCTGGAGCAGTCGATCCAAATTCAGTTGAGGCCAAAGACTGGAGTCGACCGCCCGCTTGCTCCTGGCGACGTCGACGGTCGGCTTCTTCGTGCGGGGGCGCTTCCGCGGCTCCACGTACTCGCGAACGTCGCCGTCCTCGCGGTAGTCCTCGGCGTCGTCGCGGAAATTCGGCTCCTCGTCGTCCTCGAAGCGCGAGCGGGCGCCGCCGCGATTTCGGCCGCCTTTCCGTCGGCTTTCGTTCGGTCGGCGGTCGTCCCGCCGATCGTCGAAGTTCGGTCGAGCGCCTTCGCCTCGTGGACTCCAGCTGGAGGCGCCTCCGCCGTTCGCATTCGCCCAACCGCCGCCTCCTTGTTGCTGCGGAATGAACGGAGCAAAGTCGGCTGCAGGTGGATGAAGAGGCGGAGGCGGCGGAGGCGGGGCGAACGTCATGATGTGGTGGACGGCGGAGGCGGCGACCGTTTCGGTTGGCTTCTTCTCGCCCTCGTCCGGCCGCTTCTTCTTCTTCGTCCACTTCAGCTTGATGACGCGCCCCCGATGGCGGCCCTCCAGCTCGTGCGAGCCGTCCGCCTCGAATTCGTCCGCCTCCGCGTAGTCCGCCGAGTAGTCCGCCGAGTGGAGCAGCAGTTTGCGCCGTCGACCGCCCCGCTTCTTCCCTCGGGACGGGGGAGGCGGTGCGTTCCCGCCGTTGTTGCCTGCAAGAAGTGACTGGAGAGTGGGATGAATGGACGAACCATTGTTGTTCCCCGGATTGTTCCCTCCGTTGCCGCCGCCGCCGTTGTTGTTTCCTGAAAACAAGCGGATTGATTGAGCAGATGGGTTGAATGGGCGGTCGGCAGCTCTCCGGCTAGTGAGAGGTAGACAACTGCTCGATCACTCGCCACTCCGCGGTTTGAAAATCAACTCACCTCCTCCATTGTTCCCGCCGTTGTTTCCTAAACGACGTGTGGGTTAGGAAAGCGGGTCGAGTAGCGAGCCGGGATCGGTCGCCTTTGTAATTAAGCTCGCGATCGACTCACCTCCGTTCCCTCCGCCGTTGTTTCCGCCGCCGTTGTTGTTTCCTGGAAGCGGTGAAGAGATGAGAAAGCGCCCAAATATGGTCGGAGCGGTCCGGCCGACAACTTTTCGCTCAACAAAGCAACTCACCTCCATTGTTCCCGCCGCCGTTGTTTCCTGAAATTAGCGAGTGTAGGGACAGCGACTTGAGTAGGCCGTCGGAAGAGCCGAGCAGCTGCCATCGCTCACAATGAGCTAGAAACGAGACGTACCTCCGTTGTTCTGATTGTTGTTCGGGCAACAGCAGCAGCAGTTGTTGTTGCCTGAAGTCATGAGAAGGTTTTTGATTCGGCTCCAACAACTCACAATTGCAATTGCAGTTGTTGTTGTTGTTCTGGTTGTTTCCACAGCAACAACAATTCTGATTGCAGCAGTTTTGATTCGAGTTGCAGTTGCAGCAGTTGTTGCAGCAGCAGCACGAGCTCGAGCCGCCTGCAATCAAGACGGAGATCAAACCTTTGAGTATTGAATAGAGCGCTCGTCGAACCAACGTCCATTATTCTTCCCCGGACTCACCGCATCCACAGCCGCAGTTGTTGTTGCAGCGATTGGCGACCGTGCACTGATTCAGGGGGATGCACAAGTAGGCGTCCTGCTTGTTGCAGTTGCACCTCAAACATGAGGATTGGAGGAGCGAACCGGACGTTCTGCTCACTGATTTCCGCAGTTGCACGAGCAGCACTGATTTCCGCACTGATTCGAACAAGCCGGAGCACACGCACAGGCGGGAGCAGAGCAGGCCGAAGCACAAGCGCACGTGTTGCACGAGCAACAAGCGGGAGCGGCCGGCGCACAACAACTGGCCGGCTGACAGCAAGTGGGCTGCGGGCAGCAGCAGCACGTGGTCGTCGCCGGACGGCAGCAGCACGCGGGGGCGGCCGGTTGACACACGCACGTTGTGGTCGGGGCGGGGGTGCAGCACTAAACGAAGAAGAATAGACGAGTGTTAAAAGGATTCTTCGTACCTGAACACAAGAAGTGGTCGGCGCGCAGGCGCACGTGCAGGCCGTCTGGGCGGGAGTGCAACAACAAGTGGACGCCGGCGTGCAGCACTGAAAAAAGGACGGACGTGAATCTAACGAGTGATTTGAAGCAAGAATTTGAGCGCTTCAATACGGGAAAGCGGTTATTGGAGCGTCGGCAGAGTTTTCGTCCGCAGAATGCTGGAGATCGAAGTTTCTCTCGAGTCCACGGATCGCCCGGCCGTGCTCCGACTTGAACGCGTTTTACCGCACGGTTCCCGCTATTCAAGAAAAAAGCGGTGAAATGCAAACGCCGAGCATTCCTGCAGAGAAAGACCTGTTCGACGTTCAACAACCGAGCGCTCAACTCAATAGTACCCGCAAAGTTCCTTGCTTGAACCCCACACTCACTTGCGTGGTGCAAACCGGGGCGGCTGGCTGGCAAACGCACGTCGTCGTCGGCGCGGGAGTGCAGCAACAAGTGGGTGCAGGGGTGCAGCACTAGAAAAAAGATTGCAAGAGTTGACGTGAATTTCGGATCAAGAGAAGCGCGAGTTTTGCCCGTCGTCTTGGGGCAGGCCGAGCAAAGAGCAGCGGAGAGCGTTCACGACGTTTCTTTACCATTACTTTGCATCAACCGAACACTCACTTGAACGCACGGAGCGGCCGGCGCGCAGGCACAGGTGCAGGCGGTCTGTGCGGGAGTGCAACAACACGTGGAAGCCGGCGCGCAGCCCCGCACCAGCACCGGCTTCACGGCCACGCACTGCGGCGCGCACGGCAGGCAGCAGGCGGCCGGCGAGCAGCCGCACGGCGCCCCGCGCACGAAGCGACCCATCAGCAGGGCGGAGAAGGCGACCAGCAGCAGGATTGGACTAAACGAAGGGAGTTGAGTGGGTGATTGATGGTTGTGAGCATTCAGTTCGCTTGCTTGGATCTTGGAAATCAAGACGCTTTCAACCACAAGATGAGTGAGCAAGAAAGAACGGAGCAAACTCAATACAATCAATGAAATGGACTATCGGCCACTGCCGGTCGCAGAAAGCAGTGATCAGTTGGAAGCACCGACCAGAACTGATCAGAAACGAAACAAATGCGCACTCACATTCCGCGAACGGCCGCCGCCATCCACCGCCGCGCGCCGACGGGCAGCCGACGGCCGCGCTCGTCCGCCGCGGGTCGCCCGGAGGTGAGCGGGAGCGTCGACGCGGAGGCCAACGATTTGCGGTCGCCGTCGCCGTCCGTCGGATCGCCCGGCTTTTCGTTCGTCTCGCTGCCGCTGCGGCTCGCGTTCACGTCCATCGCCGGCCGCTCATTTCGCGTCCAAGTCGGAGGTCAAACCGCGGGGATCATTCGGGGCGCTCTCCATCGATCGATTAGGGAATGCGCAGGAGATGCGCGAGGACGGGCAACATTGAACGGAAGGAGAAGAGAGACGAGTTGTCATTGTTCCTTTCTTCAAGAAACTAATGAACGAGCGGTGTCTTCTGGCGTGCAACGAACAATAGCTTTTGGTAAGGGAGTGACCGCCTTTTTTGTTTGGTCAACGGAAGAGAGCAGCGGAAGAAAGGCGGGAGTAGAGACCGCGCGCGCCTCGTTTTCTTGTGTTTGTGCACGTGGACGAGCGATCGGTCGTTGCAGGAAAGAAGACTTTGCTGCGTGGTCGTCGACGCAACTCATTCTCGCAAGACATCGGAGCGAACGCAGCAACTTCTCAAGTGAACTCGAGCAAATCATCCAATCGATGTGACAGAAAAAAGGATCAAGTTCGAATGACAAGCCGATCACCGCTCTTGCGTGGCCGTTTAAACAAAATTCAATCGGCTGTTGGTGCCGTTTTCCCTTCGACAAAAAAACAAAAGCGAATTGATGGAAGTCGCGTGTTTGCTCGTTTTTTTTGTTCAATCGCTCGAATTTCTGCTTCCAGCCCCGGAGGTCGAGTTGGGTCTCGTGGTCAAACAAAAACAGAACGGATTGTTTATTTCCGATCGATCGGACGGGAGAGCGGCCAACACAAGTGGGCAACTCCTGGGTGCTCTGTTTTCCATTTGGTTCGACTTTTCCCGATGACCCCGGCCTTCCTGCTTCTCCTTTTCGTCGTTCTTTCGAATGGCGCCGCTTCCGATCCGCCCGCAGAGTGAGTGGACGGCCGAAATCCTCGAATTTCTCCACTTGCTTCTCGCCTGCAGGTCACCGATGGCCGCCGAGCTGGAGCGGCAGCCCGTCCAAATGGCCGATCGGTTCGACGTCAACAACACGGTGCTCATTTTCGTCGTCCAGTTGGGGCAGCCCGAAGGAGAAGTCAAGTGAGTTTTGTCCTTGTGTTGGGCTGTTCACTCAAAGGTTGTGTGGGTTGTGGATGGTGGTTGGGTGACTTTTTCGTTCACACTAGCCGAATGAGCGGGGCGTGCGAGCGAGAGCGTGCGAGTGGGTACTGCTTTCAGCTATCTAAAGAGACACGTTCATCCGTTGGTCTCGATGAGCAGTTCCTCTCCGTCCTCGCCCACAAACAATCCACTTCTTCTTTCTCTCCACCGCCCGCTTGCAGCCTGCTGGCCGCGTTCAACGCGTGCCGCTTCGTGCTCACGTTGCGGCCGTTCGTGAAGCCGAGCGGCTACTCGGCCGTTCGCGGGCGCATCACCTCCGCCTCCAACGGTTCGTCCCCTCCTTTTCTTCATCCTTTTGCTCGTTGCAGCCTCGAGGTCGATGGAGCTGGAAGGCCACTTTGTGACGGGCCTGGCGACGGACGGGGCGGTCGGCTTCGTGGACAAACACCAGCACAAGGCCGTCTTCGAGTGCCCGCCGACCGGCCGCCCGACGCTCCGCTTCGAGCTGCGCGCCGCCGAGCTGCCGGCCGGCTTCGACTTTTGCGTCGTCCACGTGGTCGCCGGCAACTACGAGGAGCGCTGCCTGCGAAGCGGCTTTCCGGTCGCGTGGGTGGTCGGCGGCCTCCTCTTCGGCGGGTTCGTTTCTTGGCTGCGGTCGCGGCAGCGACTTTGTGGTGAAGTAGAGGAATTTTCGCTTTCTTACACCAAAATGAAGCTTTTTTGCCCGTTCCCTCACCTTCTGCTTCCGTCATTGATGAAGGACCGTTGTTTAGCTTGGTAATCGCAGCGGGTTTGTTCGTTCTCTACCGACGCCGCCGGGCTGCTGCCGATCAACCGCTTCTGTCCAATTGAGCCTTTGCTGTATTGCTTTTAAAGCGGTAGACCGAGAATAAATCCTTTGATCAACACCGTTTTTCCTTTCGTGATTAAAGGAAAACAAATGACTTGCTGGTTGATAAAAGACAAAGTCGACGAACGTGAGCAGGATTTGTGCAGTGCTTGCTCGAAAGAATTCCATTAAAAACACGATCGGTGCTCCTCCGACGACCGCAGGGAATCGATCAGACCTCCGCTTTCCCAAGACAATCAAAGGAATGACGCCAGAGATCGCGCGAAGGCGTCCGGTCGAGCGGCAAAGCGCCTAAAACGAGCAATTGCCACTTGCATTCGCTCACTGCAGCAGGGTTCTTCTTTCCGCTCGCCATGTCCAACCGTCTACCGGCAATCGAAAACGGTGCTTTAGCGTTTGCAGTGCGGAATTCGAACTTTCCGCCATACCCGAGCGAAGTCCGCGACGCGCGCTTTGTGTTTCAACTGGACGCAGACTATTGGCAGCCGTACGTGGTGCATCGTTTGGATACGTGGACCGGCGCGCTGATGTGAGTGAGCAGTTTGAGCGGTGTCTAGAACCCACTTTACTCTTATGTGCAAGCAAATGTCAACTATGCGTTTTCTATTATTTCGGGTTTTTTTTCAGCACGTTCAGCGATCCTGAAGAAAGGACTAGAATTTGCTACTGGTTCCAGGACGCGCTGAATCCGAGCACTCTTTTTGTCACGCAACACGTCGGCAAGCGAAAAACCGCATTGTCGTTTATTCACTTGGACGTCGAAACCCGCACTTTTGCTGTTGAGGATATCTATGCGGAAGAAGGAGAGCACAATGCGTTTTGGCTGAGCGATTGGTTCCGTGACGGCCCCGACTGCTTCATCAGCGTCTTTCGGCACGAAAAACCCACGCGCGTTTGCTCGATTGATTTGCGGACGAAAACCTTGACCGTTCTTGGGACATTTCCGTGGACGTGTATGACTTACTACCATTTCAACTCGAAGACGAGACGAATCTACGATTTTAAAGGCTGGGCGCGAATCGCTCGCATCTTCTCCATCGTTGGAGCAGTCGGCGACAACCACATTGAAGAGATCCCACTCTCGCACGACTACAAGAAGAAAATGGTAGCTTTCCAAGCTGAGTGTTCTTCTTTATCGCCCATTGCGTTCAGGAACGTCCATGCTGTAAAGAAAGCAGTTGGATGTTCAAGGAATCTCGCCTGTTCGTTGTGCACAACTGCGCGGAGTCTGCCGACAACGCAGTGCGGCTTCGAATCGTCGATTCGGACACAGCGGACGCCCGTGAATTCTCGTTGAACTTGAAGTTCACCATCGAACGTTGGTCTGACGCTTCGCGGGTGTTCGTCGACGAGGACGACGTGCTAACGATTTACGGGCACGACAAAGCGAAAGAAGAGCACACGATCCGCCGCTTTCCGCTCCGGTTCATCGTCCACTTCTCCGCCGTTCATTCTCATCATCTTTCTCTTGTAGGAAACCGGAACGCCTGGTGCTTCTCGCCGTGTACGCGCGACCTCGCGACTGTGACTTTCCGATCGGCCGCTTCTTGAAGAACATTCTTTGATTGTTTGTTGCTAATAAAAAAACATTCCTCGAATTTGGATCATTTCATCAAACGAGCACAGAATCAGAGCCGTAAGGATGCTTTGGCTCGCAGAACAACGGCTGCTGTTTAGACTTGTTTATCGAAAGCAAGACGCAAAAGCAGCGAGTACAGTGGGCATTAAAATGGACGGATAAGATGAGAACTAAATTAATTACATTAAGACCAAACAAACGAATCCAAAACAGGCCCATAGCGGCTACTTGCGGCGCGACTTGCGCGACTTGTGCTCCGACTTGCACGATCGAACGCACTCCTGCAGCTCGCGCAGAGTGCTCGTCTTCAACGTCTCAAAGTCGATCTCGACCTCCTCCGGGTTGGCGTAGTCGCCGAGGCCCTGCTCTCGATCGTTGATGATCTTGAGCACTCGGCTCAAGTGCCCGCTGTGCAGCTGGTTGATCTCGAAGGAGAGCAGGCGCTTCTCCTCGTCCGTGAGGGGGATCTCTTGAAGGACGTGCTCGTGACCGACCTCGTTCTTGCACGCGTCGCAGACGTGCAAGTCCTGCAAAGAGGCGATGAGCAAACTGGTGGAAGCGGTTCAGCGGTTGCAATTGGTATGGCAGTTGTATTTGTTTGTTGAAGAAATTTCTGGATACTTGGTGTGTGGAAATAAAACAATGAAGCGGGCGTAAGCAGAACGTCAAATTGATGTTCTCATTACAATCGAGAATGTTCTTGCAAAAAACCAATAGAAACTTTGATATTTTTGTAACAAAACTAATGGGTTAGTCTAAGATCTTTTACAAGCGGCTCTCCACAAAGACAACGACTAGAGCGGCCCCTAAGCCCAAGAGAAAAGAGCGAACCTCGCAAACCGTGCACTTCCACGTGCGGTTCTTGACGGCACACTTGGTGCACGGCTTCTTCGGTCGTTTGGCGTGGGGCGGCTGCAATCCACGGGCAAGCATCACTCGATTGTTTCGTGAATACTCACCGCTGTATTCGAGCCTTCCGCTTGTCCCCGCTTCGGCGCACTCGTTTGCCCGGCCTGCAAATCGACGATCGAAATGAGGAGTGCGGGGAACTCACGATCAAGGCCGCGTTTTCGCCCACCAGCCACTCGTTGAGTTCCTTCAGTCGTTCGTTCTGAACATACAGGTCGTGAGTTTGCCGTCCAGTCGGGGCGATCGCCGCGCAACTCACCGCCTCTTCGGATGCCGCCAACCGCCGCTGCTTTTCGGCAACGTCCGCTTCCAGCAGCCGAATGCGCGCCTCGAATTCTTGTTGGGTGGGGACAGCCGGAGATTGTTGCTCGTTGGGTTGCTTCGGGAACGAACAGGCGGGATCAATGGACGACTCCAATGAACCGGCTTCTCCGGCGTCTCCGCGCAGCGAGAGCGCTTCGAATCGCGCGCGCACTTCGTCGCCGGCCAGATACGCGGCGAATTCGCTCATGTCTCCGCCGCCTTCGCCTGCGAACCAAGAAAAAATTCGACAAAAAAAGCGGGAACCAACGCGTCGGATCGAACGACCGCAACGGGGCGCAGAGCGGGCATTCCGCCTCGCCGCATCGCTTCCAGTGGGCGACAAGCGAGCGGGAGGACGCGCAATGCGGGTAGCCGCAGGAGGGCGCGTTCTCGCAGTGCAGGAGGTGTTCGAAGACGCACTTCATCGTCCCGCAATTCGGCAGCTCACACGAAGCACGGCGGCATTCGTGAGCGTGCAGCAGGAGGATCAACTGCTGCTGAAGGCGCTCCCGCTTCTCCGCTTCGTCGGTCGCGGGCTGTTCGGATCGATCGAGTGGGTGCGTCGGCTGGTTGCTCGTCGACATCACGGAATTCGGCGTGCTGGACTTGAAACTGCTCGAAATTACTGCCGCTCGGTCCCAATCGCAAGGAACGCGCGACAAATGAGGACGGAGCTGACGTCTTCTCGGGAGTGTTTCTACGGAACCCAAAAAAAAATTAAACGGATGGTTCGAATCGTTACAGCGCGACGAGGGGGAGGAACAAGAAAACGAGCGCTCGGAAAGACTGCCGGTCGATTGAGAGATGCCCGGCCGCCCTGTGTTCCTCCGATCGATCGGACCGAGCGAGCGAGCGGACCGACTGGCGGACGAAGTGGCAGCGGGTGGGTCGGCCGCCTTGCGAGCGGCAGGGCGTGGTCGACGGCGGTCGATTGACCGCGGGGCATTCCAGCGCGGTCGCCGGTGCGCGTGGGCAGACGGAGAAAGCACCAAATTTCTTTACTCGCCACAACCACGCAAATTCCTTGCTGGTTCGTTTGCACGTGTTCGAATCGGAAACAAACCAATTCCTCCCCACTTCACGACCAACCCGTCGTTCTTTTTTCCAAACGCCTCTCAAGCAACGATTTATTCACATCAAAAGCAACAACAAACGAGACAGTTAGACGGGCCGCATCAAAGCCATCACCTTCTTGTACGTCTCGTGCTCGTCGGGCAGCAGCGATTGGATCGTTTCGCTGAGGAACGGACGGCATTTTTCGCCGCTCCCCTCGGCGAACTCCAGCGCGTGGGCGGCGAGTTCGTGGTCTTCGTGGCGCGCGGCCAAAACGAGGAGGTCGGCCGCGTTCTCCGACGAAACGCCCGTCTTCAGCACGCGGCGGCACTCGTCCTGAACACGGAGAATTGATGGGAATGAACAGAGAGAACTCACGACCAAATCGGCGACCTGAAAGCTAGCAGCCGCCGCGTACACCTCCCGCGCGTCCGCCTCCAGCTCGTCCAGTCGGCCGCGGTACACGAATTCGAGCACTCGCTCGACGATGGCCGCTTCGACGCCCTCCAGCGAGAACTCGCTTTTCTGCGGGCAAGCGAGGAACTCGGCGGCGAAGAAGGCGCTCTTCAGGGCGAGCACGTTCCGGTGGGCCTGCAATTGGTTGGATGTAGAAGTTGAGAGGGAGTGGGAGGGGACAGTCGGGTGTTATAGAAAGAGAGTTGTCGGTGGTGAATGATCCTTCTTTTTGGCGTCTTGCCCACTGTCGGTTCCAGCACCGAAGGGCAGTCCCTCACAAGACCATCCCCCTCCCAACCAACTAGCCGTCCGTTTTTTGCCCCAAACGACCACAGAAATCAACCCAACTCTCTCCACAAGTCCTGCTCACCCAAATCTCCTCCCCGCCGACGAGCAGCCGGCAGTCTGTCAAGTGGCTCCACTTGCGCATCATCCACAGCTCCGCCCGCTCGTCCGCCTGCCGCTTGGAAGCGGAGATCAGAGACTCGTTCCGTTGCTTCAGCTCTTCTTTCTGCAAACAAACAAGAATTGAACGAAGGGACGGATCCAACCGCTCACCTCCCGTTCAGCTTCGGCCAGTTTCTTCTCCAGATCGCCCACTTCTTTGCACTTCGTCGTGAAGTTTTGGGTGATCAAAGAGCAATGTTTCCGGAGAGTGTTGCACTCGTCTTCCTGTGCGGCGAGCTTCGACTTGAGCTCTTTGATCTGAAAGAAAGAAGGCGGTTGATTCGAATTGAGTGTGTGAGTGGAAAGAGGACCTCCTCCTTGAGTTGTTCGTCGGCGGGTTGCTCCACGGGTTGCCCCGCCGTTTGCTCACCAGGTTGGTCGACGAGGTCCGCTCGTTCCTGTGCTCCGGCCATCGCTTTCTTCTGCTGGATTTCGTCTTCGAATTTCTCAGCAGGGACCGCTTGGAGGACGTTCTTTGTCGCCTTTAATGGTTCGGCCTACAATCAAGAGTGATCGAAATCCTCAAGGAATCCACTTACTTCTTTCGCTCCGCCCTCCGTCTCCGAGATGGGAGGCTCAAGAGCGCTCCGCACACGCGCTTGTTGTCCCGGCAGGCTCCAGTGCAGCTTCTCCAACTGAAACGAGTGGGTTGATCGCCGCCAAAGGTGATGGAGGAACGAACCCGCCAGTGGAGGACCTTCAGGCGCCGCTCGCGCATCACCTCCTCGCACCTCCGCTTTCTCTTCCGCTCGCTCCTCTTCGCTCATCTCCTCCGTTTCTTCGGCCTTCTCCCCCTCTTTGAGCTTCAGGGCGGAGACCTCGGCGAGCAGCAATTCCTGCGCCTCCCACTTGAGTCGCTGAAACGGCGAAAGAAGCGGCGGCTGATCGATGGGGCGCCCACCCACCTGTTCTTCGGCAAGCGGCTTCTTTTCGTCGTCCGTTTGCAGCTCGAAATCGATGCGTTCTTTCAGCGGCTTAGGCTCAGTTTGTTGCTTGCCGTCCTTCGGCTCTTTTTCTTGCTCGTCCTTCCGCTCGTCCGCCACTTCGTCCTTCGGCTCCTCCGATTGCATGGATCGCTTCGATGCCGTCTCATGATCGCCAGTCTGTTGCTGGAACAAACGGAACAATTCACTAGACAAACCCAAAGAACTCGCCTCTCCGTCGACGGCATCTACACGCTGGACGTCGGCCGCTTTCGCTTCCTTGGCCTTCCATTTGAGCTCACAGACCAGCGAGCGGAGTTCATCGCCGGTGAGCGGTAAAGCGAAGGCGCCAAGCTTCTCTTTCGTTCCGTCGATCTGCAGAAAGCAGTCATTTTGGTAAATGACAAGGCAAAAAACCACCTCGTTGTTGTCGATTGGAGTGCGCACGTTGACGAGCGCTTCGCGGGCGCGCGCCCAGCGTCCCGCGAGCTTCCCGTAGTGCTCGTAGGTCGTCTTACGGCTCGCCCGGTTCTTGTACGGCTTTCGATACTCCTCCGCTGCTCGTTGCCGTTTGGTCATGGATTCTTCCAGCATCTAAAACAGTAAGCATAATGAGGAAGGTGGTGGAGTGAAGGAACCTCCGGCGGGAAGCTCAGAAGTTCTCTGCGGAGGTCCGCCACGCACTCGGCGCACTCCTCGACGCGCCAAACCTTGCCGCACACGCGGACGGCGTTTGCGGCCTCCCAGAAAACGTACTTCACGCCGAAACGCACGTCCAATCCTCCAAGTGAAAGAACGATTAGAATGGTCGATGTTCGGTTGGGATTTGGGGCTCCCTACAATCATCTGACTGCAGATGATTGTCAGTGAAAGCCACATAATTGGTCAGACTTCCCGGCCGGAATTGCTGTCATTCCTTTACGGATTCCCCTACCTCACCATCCCAACTCGAGAGAAGACTCACGTGATTCAATGGTATTTCCGTCGGCGTCCTCGGTCCCGATCCAGCCCCTCAATCCCTTCGGATCGCCTTCAACGATGAGCGAGAGGTTCCGCGACCCGCACTCCGACAATTCGGACGCCTCGAGGCGGCAGTTCGTGCCCGGCCGGAAGGCGAGCGAGCACTCGGTCGGGAGATCCCGCTCGCATTGGACGGAGAGGAGGGCGGCGTGCGGGCAAGGCTCCTGCATTCTGGTAGAGAAACGAGGAATGGGCATTGGTGGACGAACGGGAGTGTTGGGTGGGCGAAAGTGGAGAAAGCGATTGATTGGGAGCGGGGAGGAGAGGAGGTGGCGGGCTTTTGCCGCTTGCTGACCGACCGAATGGCGAACGAAAGCGTGCGAGGAGCGAGGGAAGAAGTGCAGGGCACCGCGTGGGTCGGCCACTCCCGCTCCCTCCCAACTTCCCATGCGCGATCGACGACGTCCATTGACCGCGGGGCATTCCGACGCCGCCGCCCATGCGCGAACAAGCAGGTGGACCACTCAAACTTATCTTTCGACCCAACGAACACTCCAAAGACTGAAGTAGTCGGGGAGGAACTAACAAGCGTCGCGTTGGAACGCCCGATCCCGGTCAACGCTTTACTTTAATCGCAAAAATCAACATAAGAGAACGAAGAACGGAAATCAAGTGTGGAACGAATGATCACCGCTTGCTCACTCGAATCGTTTGATCTCCGGCGAGAAGACGGGGGAGACCGTTGGCTCCATCTCTTTTCCCAATTCTTCTCAACGAGCTGGACCGCTCGCTTGCTCCAACTCCTGCTGTTTGGCCTCGAGGTGCTCGTTTTCAACTCCTTTCATTATTCACTACGACCTCCAATAATTAACGGAGAGCCACCTGCCCGACGATCGCCGCCGCCTTTCGCTTCTCGTCGGCCACTCGCATCTCCAACCGCTGGACGGCAAGTCGGGCGTCCGCTTGCTGCGCGACGAAGCGGAGCTCCAGCAACGCGAGCTGAAGGCTGAAGGAACGAACAAGCGAATGAGTGGGTGAGTGAGGGCAAAGAAAGGAACGCTTACCTCTTTGCAAAGCGCCTTCTTTATCGCTTTGATGCCCGCTTTACGCATCGTTTCGGCCGCCTTCTGAACGATCACCAGTCGGCTTCGAGTCCCGTTCGTCACTTCTTCGTCGGCTCTCTCGTCCCCGACTGCTCTGTCCACCGCCGTCTGCTCGGCTTCCTCTACCGCCCGCTTCAATTTGCAGGCGGCGCACTGCTCGACGAACACGCGGGAGCGAATGCGGCGGCACAAGAACGGCGTCCGCATCGCGTAGTTCGTCTTGAACTGGACGTTCGGGGAATGCAACCAAGTGAAAAGAGAGTGAAGCGAAAGGGCGGGATTGAGTTCCGGTTTGTAGTGAGAACAAGCATGAACCGACTTGTTTCTTATGTTCAATCCACTTCACCCCGCACACACGTCCAAGAGAACGATCGAAAGCATTCAAGCAACAGATGCTCGACCCAATTTCTTCCGTTCCACTTCCCTTAAAGCAAAGAGAACTCACGTGCTTCAATCCCCTCCCCGTCGACGCTTTCAGTCCGCCCGAATCGCCCACGATCGTGATCGCCGCGTTCGCAAAACGAAAATCGAGCGGCGAGACGACGAGGCCGCTCGTGGCCGCCGGGCGGAAGGCGAGCGGCCCCTTCGAGCTCTCCCGTTCGCCTTCGTTGAACTCGACGATGTGGACAGCGGACAGGAGGTCGGAGTGGGGGCACTTCTTCATTATGGCGAGTGGGGTCGAATGGAGTGGAAGGTGGGCAGCGAAGAGGAGTGAGTAGAGGGAACTGTTGCTGGCCGCTGACCAACCGACTGATCTCGAAGATGAGAGGCGAGACGGAGTGAGCAACCCAGCAGAATGCACTGCTCCTGCTCGTTGTCCGATGGATCGGACGGAACGGATGACAACGGTGCGGGCAAAATGAGGAGCAAGCGACAAAAAATGCTCGTTGATCTCCCGCTTGCTTCGTTTCCAAACGGTAGTCCGCCTGATTGACTGCGGGGCATTCCGGAGCTGTCGTTCGTGTGCGAGCACAAGAAAAAAGCCCCAACTTTTGTGCTCAATTTCTCTCTCGTTTGTCGGCAAACTGCTCGTTCTTTCGGCGGTAAAATGCAGTGAACCTTTCTTCTCACCGGTCGCTCATCCGCCATTAGCACACAGAATAAAAAGATTGATCGTAAACGAGAAAAAAGATGACTATGCATGTGTTTGACGACGTTCTCCTGGTTGGCGATCAGTCGATTCTCCACCCGAAAGTCGGTCGACTTAACGCCTGCGCCACCGCGGCGCCGTCTTTTTGGATGTTGAATCGCCCCGCGTCTTTCTGCGGAACACCGGCAGACGAAAACGCGGGCGGCAGCAAAAAAAGCGGCGTCTGATTGCACGTCGGCTTCTTTATCGTTGCTTTGAGCGGTCGAGCGAGGTAGCGGAAACAAATGGACGGATCAGCGTCGGCTTCAGCCCGTTGCGAAACGATAAACGCGGAATTCGATCGCCGTTTGTCTTTCGTTTGATCGAAACGGAAGGATTGACTGGAAGCCAACAAGCAACCATTCAACAATTTATTCACAACTACAAAGCGAGAACAACAGGCCAAACAAGGTCACACGGACCGCATCAAGGCCACAATCTTCTTGTGCGTCGCGTTCTCGTTGTGCACGAGCCAACGAATCGACGGCGAGCCGAAGAGTTTGAAGCGGCTGCCGCTCCGCTCGGCGAACCCCATGGCGAAACCGGCCAGCTGGAAGTCGTCGTGGCGGGCGGCAAGAACGAGAAGGTCGGCGACGTTCTCTTTCGTGATGCCCGCCTTCAAAACGCGGCGGCATTCGTCCTGAATACGCGGATTGAATCAATAGAAGGATGGAAGTGAGTGGAGGGAACTCACGATCAATCCAGCGAAGCCGAAGCGACGAGCGAGGACGTACAACTCCCGCACGTCCCCCTCCAATCCTTCGAGCTCTCCGCGGTACACGAATTCGATCGCGCGTTTCACGACGCCGCTGGAATGCCGCCGAGCGAGAACTCCGTTTTGCTCGGATTCGCGCGAAATTCGGCGACGAAGAAGGCGGAGTGGCGGGCCAGAACGAACTTGTGGACCTGCAATCGAAAAGTGAGGGCTGGAGATCCCCGACTGCTCACTCGAATCTCCTCGCCGTCGACCAGCAGCCGGACGTCCGTGTACCGGCCGGCTTGTTGCGTCGCCCACAAGAACCAGCGATCGGCGTCGGCGTCGGCCGAGGGAGCGAGCGGATGGTGCTTAAATTGCTCGTTACCCTTGATGGGGTGGAAGGCTTCGAAGCAGCGGTTCGTGTCCGAATGAAGCGAGAAAGGCAGCTGTTCGCTCTGTTCACTGTCTTCTTTGTTGACGGCCCAACAGGCGGAAAGAAGATCCTTGTGCTGACAGAACGGCATCTTCGGTCGAAGTGGAGATCCAAGAGGCAAGCGGGCAGTAAGGAGTGAGTGGAGGATGAGTGGCATGTGTTCGGGTAAAGTGGACTGCCGGAGCAAAGCCAACCGATCGATCGAGCGCTTAAATGAGGCAGCGAGGGGTCGTTCGAGTCAACGGGTGGGGTTCCCACGGATCGACGGAACGCAACCGCCGCATCTCGCGGGAGTTCTCAAGCCGCCGCCATGCGAGCGGCAGGTGATCTCCTTTTTCTGCTGTTTTCCTACCATCTTGCGTTCATCGCAGTCACTTCTTTTCTATTAAACAACCGGAAGGTTTATTTAACTTCAAACCCTTCTTCTCTTAACTGTTCCCTTCTGCGAGCAAGAAAAAGTGAGTTTATTCAAACTGACAGCTCACTGCAACAACTCCACAATCTTCTTGTACGTCTCGTACTCGTCGGGCAACAACTGCTCGCCGACAGCCACCAGAAGCTCCAGCGCGCCGCCGTTTGCTTTCGCGAATCCGACTGCGAATTCGGACAGCTCAAGGTCGTCGTTGCGGACGGCGAGCAGAAGGAGATCGGCGACGTTCTCCGCTGTGACGCCCGCTTTCAGCACGCGTGTGCACTCCGCCTGCAAGACGAGGATTGAATGGAAGAAGCGAGTGATGGTTTTTGTTCACAACTGCTTTTTGCCCACTAGAAAGCAGCTGCAGAGAAGTCCATCCAGCTTTTCGTTGAAACAAAGAAATGGGAAGAAGAAGGATTGAATGAAAAAAGAAAAGGATTGTTCTTCGATCACAACCGACTACTTAAAAGCGACTGCGGAGAGCGTCCACTACTGTTCTCGTTGAAGCAAATGACTGAAGAGAACTCACGAACAACCCGGCAACCTCGAAGCGGCAAGCCGCCGCGTACAACTCCCGCGCGTCCGCTTCCAATCCGTCCAGTCGGCCTCGATAGACGAATTCGAGCATCCGCTCAACGATCGCCGCCTCGACGCCCTCCACCGCGAACTCCGCGCGGTTCGGATGGGCGGCGAATTCGGCGGCGAAGAAGTCGCTTTCCGCGGCAAGAACGAGCTTGTGCGCCTGCAACCAGTGAATCGGTCGGATGCTTGCTGTTGCCAATCGGAGCTCACCTCGATCTCCCGGCCGCCGACGAGCAAGCGAAAGTCCGTCAAGTGGCCCGCTTGTTGCAGCGACCAGAAATCGGCCGGCAGTCCGGTGGAAATGCTCTCGCTCTTCCCCTTCCCTGCGGCTTCTTCCTGTGGCTGCTGGACGGTGGAGAGCTTTGAGCGCAGCATTTCGTTCTTTTCTTCCAACTTCTGCTTCTAAACGAAAAGAGTGAACGAAACGAGTGATCGCGGTGACTCACGCGTCCCTCGGTTTCCGCCAGCTTCTCCTGCAGTGCGGTCACCTCCTCGTCCTTCCGCAGCTGCTCGTCGATTTGGTGTTGGAGTTCGCGTTGGAGAGTGAAGCAGCGCGTTCGTTCTTGCTCGAGTTTCGACTTCAGCTGTTCGATCTAAACGACCGCAGGGGGAATGCAGAGGAGTAGAAGGAGAAGACAGACCTCGTTTTCGAGTTTGTTCCCGGCTACGTCCATCTTTTGCATTTCCACCGCCAGTGTTGCCTCCACCTCGAGTTCGTTGGGCGTCGCCGTCACGAGTTTGTGCTGAAAGCATCGGAATGACGCGTCTTGCAAGAAAGAACTCGAGACATCGGCGACAAGCGGGCGTTGCTGCTCCTTGGCCACATCTTCATGTTGTTGAATGCGAGAGTGGAGGTCGGTTTGCACGGCCTGCAATTGCGATCGAAGGTCTTGTATCTGAAATAAAAAATGTACATTTATGGGCAAAGAATAGAACGCACCTCCATTCGAAGAGCCTCCACCTCTTTCGTGCGATCTCCGTCGAGTGTCGCCGCTTTCTGCTCTTCTTCGCACGTCGCGCACTCTTCCTGGAAGACTGCCCACAAAATCCGACCATTGCTCATGCCAACGGTATGGTAGGCATTGACCTGCAAGTTGGCGCCTGCAAGTCAAGAATGAATGCGCACTACTGCAACGTTCCAAACTCACGTTCGATAACCTTGCTTTCGAACTCGTTAAACACGACGAGCGACGCCTGCAAGCCGTCCGCATTGCCGTCGACCGCGATCCTCACGTTCCACACTCCTTCAGCGCAGACTTTCACATCGATCCAGCATTTCGTGTCCGGACGAAACGGAAGCGCGTATTTTCCACTTTGCGCATACTGGCCGCGGAAGCGCAGGGATTGAGCGAATAGACGAGCGGAATGCTGGCAGGATTCCATGAGTGAGACGAGTGGACGTTGTGGGCAACTATAAATCGGAAAAGCGGTAGACGAATGGCCGAAGTGGACTGATGCGACAAAACCAACCGACCGACCGACCAACGCGCCGAGCGAGCAGAGAAGGCCGCTTTCTGCCGCGTGAGCTCGAGCGTTTTTCGATCGGCAGGCGTTACCGCGGGGCATTCCAGCACTGCCGCTCACGTGCGGACAGGCGGTGTGACCAGTCGTTTCTGTGCTTCTCTGACAGCACCTGTAGAGCGGTTCGTATGAGAAAGCACGGGCTTCTTTTGCACCAGAGC
Source organism: Aphelenchoides fujianensis (assembly GCA_024699865.1). Lineage (NCBI taxonomy): Eukaryota > Metazoa > Nematoda > Chromadorea > Rhabditida > Aphelenchoididae > Aphelenchoides > Aphelenchoides fujianensis. The sequence continues at coordinate 20,235 of JAMPIO010000042.1, read as the reverse complement.
CTCAGCAAGAGCAAACGCAGTGCAAACCTTGTATTTTCGGGTTCGTTCGGATTCCTCGCGGTCATTTGCTCCACCTGCGAACAAGCGCGCAGCAAGCGAGGGTCAACGCGTTCGCCTTTCGAGTGGGCAGCCGCCAGTCGCTCTCCGCGTTTCCAACTCACTGCAAACCATTCTTCCTTTCACTAGTTGGTTGCAGCCGTGCCGGTGGTCCAAAAACGCGTGCGGACGGACGGGATCACGGCGGTCGGCGGCGATCGGCTTCTGCTCACCGAGTTCAACAAAAAGACGCTCGTTTCGAGTCGTCTTGCGTTCTTCTCGCACGATTCTTCCGCACGTGAGCAAACGTCCACACTCACCGCAATCCACGGCCTCTTGCACGAGAAACGGTTCGTTTCGTTGAGCACTTCGTTTATTCGTGTGTTCTGAGTGCTGCAAACGAGCCGCCCGATTGAACGTGTGCTGGAGAGCGTCGAGCTCCAGACCGTAAAATTCTTTCCGTTCAGCGAACCGATCGGCATGTTCCTGGTCGGCGACTGCAATGAAAGCGGCGGATCGGCGAACAATAAATGTTTCGTTCTGATTGCGGACTTGGGGCTACGCGAACAGCTTGCAATCGATCCGCAATGCAAGGACGAGCGTGCGGTGCGTGCTGCTGCAACGATTGACCGTCGACGGGCGACTGCTCGCCTTTCCGCAGTTCGCCTCGGCTTCGAACAACAAGCGCGTGTTCGTCTACGAGTTCGACGAGGACTTCGTTTTTATTCGGCTGCTCCGTTCGTCTGCAAGCACTTCCCGGCGGTCGCGCGCCTGCACGACGACCGGCTGTTCTTCTTCCTCGATCCGAGCGTCGATTTCGCAGCGGGGGCGAAGGAAGGCGGCTGCTCAAGGAAACGACGAACTCGTTGCACTCGCCGAACCTTCGGAGCGGCGAGCCCTCGGTCGAGCAGCTCGGCAGCCATCCCGCCGCTCTGAACGAAGCGGCCGCACGGTACACGACGCTCTGGGCGCTGAAATTCGATGGCTGCTGGTTCGAGCGCCGCTTTTACGCAGTGTTCGTCTTCGAGTACGACTCGGCAGAGTTGAGAGGTGGTCGAGTCGCTCGTTGTCACTCGGAGTCGCCCGTTGTTCAGCCTTCCGACCTTGCGGCCATTGGACGACCGCTTTCTTCGATTGCTGCTTCGATTTGCCCACGCGGCTGTGGTCGGAGGTCGCGATGCAACTCGCGCTTTCGCCTCCCGCGAATTCGATCCTTCGGAAGTTGTGGCGCGCGGAGGATCGTCTTTGCTTTTCGCTCATCAAACAGGCGGCACGAGCGCGCCACCAAGACCGAAGCTTTCTGTTTCCCGTCGTTGTGTGAGTGTCGCCGCTTTCGGAATTCCGTCGGACGTGCGCTCGTTTGCAGGAAACGTCGCCGATTGCGCCGCTTGGCCCGCGAGTCGCTGGCCGAACGCCTGCGAACAAAAAGCGAAGAACAACACCGCCGACCGCCGTCTTTCGTTCGCTGGCTGCTGTTGTGTTGACCTTTTGTTAATGAAATGTGAACTGAAGCGGAGAATAGGTTAGAAAGAATGCCGCACTGAAATGAACGGTGGACCGCTCGCTTTCCTGTGGCCAACACGCGCTTGTGATCATCGGCAAGCGTTGGAAAAACGATGAGAACTCACGACAACGCCCGAGAACACGCGCGTTCAACTGCGAGAAGCTCGTCTTGTCCTTTTCGCTGTTTATTGCCGAACGAACCAAAGAACTGGAATGACAACGTAAACAGGAGACGGAACAATGGAAAGCAAATGAGTTTATCGATGAAGCAAAACAATAAAGAAGGTCAATTCACTCCGCATCGACCGGCTCCCACTCGCTCGGCGAACTCGAGTCCGAACGCTCGTCCGCCTTGTCGTCGGTTGAGTGGACGTCCCAGGGCAGCGCCTGCTTGTCGCTCGATCCGCCGTCCATCGAGCCGTCCTTGAGCAGGCGGACGATCTTCTCGTAGACGTCCAGTTCGTTGCGGACGAGCGAGTGGACGGCGTCGGCGACCAGCAGGCGGAACTTCCCGCCGTTCGCCTCGGCGAAGTCGACGGCAAACGCCGCCAGCTGCTCGTCCTCGTGGCGGGCAGCCAGCGCCAAGAGGTCGGCCGCGTTCTCGGCGGAGACGCCCGCCTTCAACATGCGAGTGCACGCGTCCTGCAAGAAGACAAGTGAACGGACGAGCGGAGGGGGAACTCACCAACAGCGAGGCGATTTTGAAGCGGTGAGCCGCAGCGTACAGATCGGCGGCGTCCTTCTCGAGACCTTCGAGCCGTCCGCAGTAGCAGAAGGCGACCATCTGCTCGACCACCTTCCGTTCGATGCCGTCGATCGCGTGCTCCGTGGCGGTGGGCTCCGAGCGGAAGAGCGACTCAAAGAAGCCCGATTTGAGGGCGAGGACGACGCGGTGGACCTGCAAGCGAGAGAAGAGGAGTGAGGAGATCAACTGTTTGTTCACTGCGGACTTACGGGGACCTCCTCGCCGTCGACCACGAGCTTGAAGTCCGTGAGAAAGCCGCTCGTCCGCATCGCCCACAGGTCGGCCGGAACGCGATCGTCTGCCGGCTCCCCACTCTGCTGCTCCAACTCGGCGATCTTCGAGCGCAACGCTTCGTTCTAAACACAAGGATTGAGCGGCTGACTGCGAGGGCAACTCTCGAACTCACCTCGTTCTCCACCGCCGCCTTCTCCGCAGCGGCCGCCTCTCCCGCCGCCTTCTCCTGCTTGAGAGCGCGCTTCAGTTCGGCGATCTCCTCGGCCAATGTCTTCTTCTCTGCGCTCCAGCACTTTTCCTGAAAGTAGACCGAACTAATGAAACGATGGTAATTGAGCGCAAACCTTTTGGCGGAGAAGCCCCAAAGCCGAGTAGAACGTGATCGCTTCTTCGGCCGACTCGCGCGCTTTCTTCTTCCACTCGACGATCTAAAGCGAGAGTGATCGAATGAATCATCAGAAGAAAGAATGCGAACCTCGTCCCGTTTGAGCAACAGCTCCTCCTCGAGTTTCTTGTGCGCGTCGGCGGCCGCGGCCTCCCGCTTGGCCGCCGCCTCCATCCGCGCGCATTTCGAGCCCAACGTGGCGAGATTCAGCTTCAACGCGAGGTTCTGCAAGCACGAATGGATTGCATGTTGCGAGGAAGAAAGCGACGAGCTGTTCGCGAACGAACGGGCAGCCAACTCGCCAGGCGAGCGGACGAAAGCCGCCCGTTCGCCTCGAGCAGTCGGAGTGTGCGAAGAGAAGTTGGAGCAATGAACAGCAGCCTTGCTGCGAGTTCCTCCCTCAATTCTCAATCCCCGGCAGCTCGAGTGGAACTGATTCGCCAGCGATCACATCAAGCAGCCGGTTAGATGGGAAAGAAATGAACTCACTTCGCGGCGGAGCATCGCCGATTCCCGCTTCTCCCTTTCTTTCTCCGAATCCTCCGTGTTCACTTGTGGCTCCAAAGAATTCTGAAACAAACACGCTCGCGTTTAAATCAATCAATCAGTTAATGAATGAACCGGTGGATCAAACGATTCCATCTTTTGGTGTTGAAGATCGAAGCGAAAATTGACGACGAACTGAAAGCCGAAAGAAGATGAGCAAGGCGAAGAGCAACGCGGACGGACGATGCGGGCAGGTGGACGCCGAGCGGGCAGGTGGACGCCGCGCGGATGGGAGATGCGGGGCGCAAAAGCCAAAACAACGCCAAAGTGCTCACTGCTCGCTCCCCGTTCGTTCCGCGTGCTGCCCGACCGCGTGCTGCCCGTCCGCGTTCGCCCGTCGATCGGCCGACCGCAAGCCGAACGACGCGCAGGATTTCGGGGACGAAACGAGCGGTGGCGGTGGAGGGGTCGCCGCGTCTCGTCCAAATGGCCCGCCCGATGCAAACGACCAAATGAATTGGGCGGGCACCTCTCTTTGATGATCCGTCTCGTGATTGCGGGGCGATGCGAACGACGGGCAGTTCTCAATTGCACCAAAATTTGAATCGAAATGCAACACCCCTCCGCACACGCTCGAGTGGATACTCCAACCTCCCAGCGTTCTGTAGAAACTCGAGTGAAAGAAGCCAGAAATCAATGCACGCACTTCTTTCGCAACTAATCGCTTCTCCATCCTCACGGGACCTGGTCGCTGCTTCTTTTTTGCGCCGACTGAACGCTTCTTTTGAACGGCAAGAGAACGAAGACGACACATCGCGTCGCATTTGCGCTGGCGAATGCGGGCGTGCAGTTGAGTTCGCACCCGCTCGGCGTGCTCTCGTTCTTCCGCCAGGTGGGCGTTCACGTCTTCGATTCAAACGGGGATTGATTGACGGGAAGAAGGATTGGGCGACCGGTGAGTGGATAGCGGCCGGCCCCTCCCTGTTCGTGCAAATCGAGCACCGTTCGCTCCAAACGCGACAGAAAACGCGGCATCCGGTGGGCGATTTCTCGAACGCGCAGTTCACGTTCACTTCCGCGTGCTTCCCTCCAATCAGTAGAAGGGAATGGGCTCGCTGATGGACGAGCCCGTGACACTCGTCTATGTGATTGGCGACCCGATTAGTCAGAAGTCTTTTGCAAGAACCACTACACCACACAACTTGGCCCAAGCCACCATTCGCGCTGCTCGATCGTCCGCCCGTTGACGTCCACGATCCAAATCGCCGCCTTCAAGTCGCGCGCGTCGCTCTCGACCGCCATCTTCAGAAGCCGGTCCCAATCGTCGCGTCCCTTGACCACCCGCAGGCGGCAGCGAGCGGCCGGACAGAACGGCAGCGGCTGCTGCGGGCTTTCGATGGAGCCGCCGACCAGCCGCAGCTTGAAGCTTTGGACCGTCCAGAAGGAATTCGGGTGCTGGCAGGACGAGGGCGGCATTCGGGGAGACGTGAGAGAGCGGTCGGAGCGGACTACTGCTGCAAATCTATGGAGAGGTAGGTGAAAGGGTGAATGCCGCCTTCCGCTGTTTAACGTTTGATTCCGCTTTGAAAGCAGTCGTTGTGTGGGAAGAAGACAAAACTCGCGAGGAAGCCATCTATCCAATCGATTGGTCGCTTGGAGCAACAGAAGCGACGGTCAAGAGTGTGTTGGGAACTGCCGGACGCGCCCACAACTCACCATTGATCGATAACCCACTCACTTCGGACCGGCCGCTCTGTCCGTCGGTTCTTCGGCCGCCTTTTTGTTGCCCGCTTGCAAGAAGCCGGCGGACGGGCCGACGGGCGGCGAGCGGCGGCAGACGACAAAAGGCGCCCGCTCTCTACGCGTCGTCTTGTTTCTCTGCCTGAAGAAAAGAACATCGTTTAGTTGTGGGACGCACGATCGAGCAAAAGATGCGTTTGCCCCGACATCAAACATCAACGCGAGCGAGTAGAGTTTGGAAGTTCGGAGTCGGAAGAGAATCGGCTAGACGTTGGAACACACGCAGAAAAGTTACATTTAGCGCTTTCCTCGAATGTTTACCATCAATCCGAATGACGTTCCAGACAGTTGGGCTACGTGATCGGGTCTGCGTAGCCAAAAGGATGACAATAAAGCGCTTTCTTTCAACAACCTCCGCAATGCGCCGCGATTAGACGCGAGACGAGTGATAAGCGGCAAGAATTCCGTGGGCAACCGGAATTAAATGGAAAAATCGAGACGCCGCTTATTGCCGCTTGGGCGCTGTTGGGTGTGGCGATACGTTTTTTGTGCGTTGAAAGGCGGCATTTAAAGACGAGTAGCAAACACCATCCGTTCCTCTTCCGTTATGAAGTTACCCCTTTTCTTCCTTTTTCTTGTGGTCGGCGGACAGGCCGCCGTTCTCCCGCCAAACCCCGAAGCAAAAAGCTTCTCGTTGTCGGGCAAACTGCACCGCCGAATGGCCGACGACCTACGTGTTTACCGGCAACAACAACGAGCCGTCCACTCGCACGAGAACTTCGAGCCGCGATATCCGGGTACTCACCACTCACTGGGAGTTCTTAACGGGAGTGATTAATGCTTGTTTAGACGAACTGCTGGTCGGCAACCTGCGCATCAACAAGACCAGTACGCAAACGACCTTTTTTCTTTTGAATTGTATTTGTAGAGCAAAACTTTGCGATCTCCGTCGAAACGAACGTCGATTTGATCTCCCTGCTGGACCCCACGTACCCGAATCTGCAGACCGGGCAGCCCACATACGACCCGCAGTAACCGAAAGAATAGACGGGCAGAAAACTGAGGTGTTTAGAGCCTCGGGCGGCGTCCCCACGGATTATTTCGTCGGAAAAGCGGGCGCGGTCGGGATCTACGGCCAGGGCTACGCTGATGTCGTGACGGTTAGTGGGCGTAGGGAAGAGCAAACTCGACGCTTGTTCAGGTGGGTCAAATCGCCGCGTGGAATCAATCGCTCGTTTCCGTCGTCAACGTCGACGGCGACAATCCGCCGCTCGTGGGTTTCGACGGAGTGCTTGGATTGGCGTGGAACCCGGACGACAAAGACGCTGTAATCCCCGTTGTTTCTAACCCGTGCAACCTGCTGCTTTAGAAGACGACCGCGCTCTCGGCGCCCCTTCTCAACCTCTTCGCCGCTCGGCCGGATTTGCCCCGTTTCTACGTCCAGTGGCTCGAGCAGGGCACGTACGAGGGGCAACGAGAACTCGACTGGCAGATCACGTTCGGCGGCACCATGGACGAGTTCTGCGACTACGTGCCGGCGGCGTCAGCTTCGCTTTTCTTCGACGATCGCTCGCAAGCGCTCGCCTTCAAGCTGGACTCGTTCGCGTTCGGCCCGCACGAGCTGGACGCCGACGTCGCGGTGGTGGACAGCGGGTGAGCGCGGCCGGTTGTTTGGTGGAATGAGACGAATGGTGGGGGCATTCGAGAGAGGGTGGGTGGACTGAAGAGGAAACGATACGAAACGGTCAAGAGAAGAAGGAGGAAAAGAAGTAGAGATAACACCCGCATGCAGACAGCTCTCCTCCTCGTCCCATCCACTAATTCACTCCCGTTCAGAACACCCGTCATCCAACTGCCGTACGCCGCCTTCCTGATCGCCCAGTCGAAAATCGGCGCCGTCTTCAACGACTCGCTTGGCGCGTGGACGACCGACTGCGCGAATGCCGGCGTCTTTGACGATTTCGTGTTCACGATTGGCGGCGTTCAGCTGGCCGTTCCGTCCAGCAACTACATCGTCGACGTTCGTCCTCCTTTCGTCCACTCACTTCTGCTCGTTCGCTCCTTTCAGCTCGGCGTAGGCGGCGGCAAGTGCGTGGTGGCGTTCGAGGATGTTTCGTCGGATAGTCCCCTACGTTCTGGGCACACCGTTCCAGTGGACTTTCTGCACGAAGTTCGACATTGACAAATCGGAAATCTCTTTTTCGGACGCTGTGATCAGTTGAAGAGTGCGTTCCGTAACGAAGAGAATAAAGAGAGCAAGGCAGTCGACTCGTGCGAGTCCAGAGAATCTTCTTTCTTGGACACAAGCGCGCATTATTTCGAGTTCATTCGCACAAAAAACGGTCCTCAAGACCGTGTGGGGATCGCGGCGGGAAGAACCGCCTCGCCGCGGCGATTCAAAACCACGTGGTAGATGGCGGCGGTGAGGAGGGCGTCCGTGGCGATCACCGAGTTGCTCCACGGGCCCCACGGCTGCTGCGGGACGCCGAAGAAGTCGAACGCGTACCACAAACACAGCGGTGTGAGATTCAAGAACAACTCCGTGCAGACGGCCGTCATCGCCAGAAGATTCGCCTGCAACCGAACGAGTCATGCGGAGTCCATTGGTCGAGGCGATGGATTCGGACGCAATGTTGTGCAACAAACCACTGGACTCCGCGGAAGCGAACCCACCTGTTTGGCCTCGCGTCTGCGGGCCTCGCTCTGCTCTGTGTGTCGTTTGAGAAGTCGGTAGAAGACAGCGGCGAGGAGGACGTTCGGGAGGCCGACCGCCAACTTCGGCCCGGCCGGCAGCAATCCGCCGCCTTTGCCCGCCACACAGGCGAAAGAGGTGCACGCTGAACACGAGCGATCAAACGAGAACGCCCGTCGATCACTTGCTCGTTGTTTCCGTAAGGGGGAGGGCGCGCACGGGTACACCGACCGCAACGACCGCTCCCGCCGCCGTCATCGCGGCGAGCGTGAACGCAAGAAGGCGCCGGCGAGTGTGCACGTACTCGACGGGACGCACCAGGACGTACACTCGCTCCAGCAGCAAGCAAGTGACAGAAACGGAAAGCATCGACGCCAGCGAGAAGTACGCGAGGCCCAGCCCGAACATCCACGCCGCCGACACCTCTTCTACTGCAATGAGAAAGGATGTTCTGGACGGTGGGGCAGACACGCAGCCGACTGGAGCTTCTGGCGCGAAACGAACCCTTCGTTCCCTCGCTTTGGCCCATTCTCTTGCACAAACAAACTATAAGGTAAATGCCCCGTCCCATTCCAACCGCTCTCGTCCAAACAACCTTTTCGACTCACTTTCGCCCCACCCGACGAGCACCATGAAGCCGGCGTAGCCCGCGCCCGCACCCGAGCTGCCCATCCAACACGCGATGTTCACGAGCAGGCCGCCCGAGAGCCGACTGTGGAGCGGCGCGCCGTGCAGACGAACAAACAGCCGCGTTTGCAGACAGCAGGCGCACAGGTGGCAGACGAAGAGGTACACGAATTGCCAGAAGACCCGGCCGGACATCATCGCGCGCGTTCGCGGCCACCTGGCGGGCAAAGGGCGTTGGCGGCGGTCGAAATTCGTGCTTCCCTTCGTCTTTTGTAGGCAGTCGACTACAATTCGCGATGATTCTCGGTGTTGCTCTGCTTGGAATCCGCTCCGCCCTCTAGGCGACCAGTGGTCAACGGCGTGAACGATGACCTCAGTTTGCTAATCGATCGCTCGTGTACTTTGAACCCGTGTGCTCGCATCGAGTTGCGTCGACCTCAGCGAACTGCGAAAGCAGGTTTGTGCGTGTGGTTGCGCGTGAAGGAGGACGCTCTGAACCAATTGGAGGTTTGTTCGAGCGAGCGCGCTGACTGCCGCTCTTTGCCGACCAGCACGCAGTCGATCGATTCTCTTCTCTCGTTTGCCCCCGTCCGTCGGCAGTGTAGACCGCCGTTTCATTTTTCTTTTCCTTTAGCTCGAGAATGTTTACCACTGACCGAAGCAAAAAAAAGCGAGTGGTTGAGAAACGCGTCGAACTGGGGCGTGCAAACGCGCGCGATCACCGGCTTTTCCGCGTGTCCGCCCGCCTCGGCTTTCGCAGTTCGAATTCGACACTCGGCGATTGTGAAACAAACGATTCCATCGTCGCCTACAACTACTTGCTGCGAGAAGAGCGGTTTGTCAATTGCTTAGACTCGTTTAAAGGTTTCTTTAGAACACTCCAGCCGACGCGTTCTCTCGCGTCCGTGTGGCGTCAAATCGATTCTTCGCCGGAATACCGTCCGTTCTACTGCTCCGTTCCGTTGACCGAAACCATCGGCTTGTTTTTGGCCGTCGAAAAGCGCGCCCCAAATTCGGCACGAACGCAACGCTTGTTTGTGGTCGACCTGGACTACGCGACATCCTCGTACTCCGTTCGTTTGCCGACTGAAGGCGACGCCGCGATGAGAACCAATGCCGACTGGCCGGAACAAGTGACTGCGGACGGCCGCTTGGTGTTCGTCCAAAACAACCAGAATGGTCGCGTCAATCATTTTTCTACGAGTTCGACGAGCGGTTCACATCAATCCGTTTACTCTTCGTTTTCACGAGCGACTCGGAGATGCCTTTCACGGACTTCCATCTTGCTGGACGCCGTTTGTACTTTTTCTACCGCGACGGACAGTCGGGAGTCGTTAATGACTTGGCCACTACGATGTCCACTTTGCACTTCTTCGATTTAGACACTGGAACACACGAACTGCGGTCCGTGGGAGCACACCCGAAAGCTCTCGACGGAACAATCGAACGAGACGACGATTTCGAAGCGCGCGTCCATCGGGGCAAGTGGTTGAAGCAACACTTCTTCGTGCTCGTCGACGTCAAGCACAGACATGGCGAGTGGTATGGTGAGTGCAGTAAAATCAGCTGCTTTGAATCGGTGGACGACTGCAGCTCGTTACGCTTGGAGTGCCAATTTCGACTGTTTCGTCTGTCGCTTTAGTCTCGAAACACGCTCGTGGTCCGAGGTTGTGATGCGCCTTCAGCGACCCCTCGAGCTGTCCACGGCGTCGATTTCCGAAGAGGTTCCAATCGATAACCGCCCCACTTTTCGCATCTCTTACGGCACGTGGTGGAAACCAAAGGATGCCATCGTTTCAATCGCCGTGTATGTTTTCCGTCAACACGAACGATAATCGCCATATTGTTGCAGGAAACCGCTCCGCCTGCATCACTTGGCCCTCGAGTCGGTCGCCGAAGAACTGCGAGCGAAGGGCAAAGACGAACGCCGCCAACGGTCGCCATTCGTCCGCTCGCTATTGTTGTGTTGATCCGAAGAGTTTTTGAGTACAGCCGCCGAATAAACGTTTGTTTGCAAAAGCCAACTGCAAGAAGCGGGTGTGCGGCGAGCGGGGGCAGACGCCGAAAAACGGGCGAATCGTGCAGCGGCTGATCCCGCACGTGATCCGTAGACTGCCGCAGCTAAGCAGAAGCAGTGATCAAAACAAAGCAACCAGCTGTCGGATCAGAACCTGGAGCCTGTGGGTGGAGACCAAACGGCGTCGTGTGTTCATCCGTGCTGCCACTTTTCGCTTGCATTCGTTCACGTTTAGTTTTCGTTCTTATCGTCGTGAATCGAAGAGTGGACGGGAGAAGAAAGAAGACCGAGAACGATCTGTTGGCCCCCAAAAGCGGCTTATTTGTTAATTAACCCGCCCAGACGCCGCTTTGTGATGACTCGAAGCGACTCGTCAACGCGCCGCCGGCCACACCCCCGGGCGCAAACAATTCGAGCGAATAAAAGCGGCCGATCGATTCCAATTCACTCCTTACCGTTCAGTTTCTGTGCGACTTTCCAGCCCGAAGCGAAATGAAGACGGCGACCGTTTGGACGTTGGCCGCCTTGTTGGCGGCGGTGGCGTGGACGGAGGCTGTCGGCTCGTTCGTGATGCCAATCCGAAAGCACCTGCCGATCCCCCAGCAAGAGTTAGCTCGCCGCGCGATGGAGATAAGCCGGCCGTCGCGACTGCGCGCCCACCGCTTGGCCACCGGCACGCAGGGCTTCAGCGACTACCTCGGTTCGTTCTTTTCAACGAGTTTCTCTTGATCTCTCGTGTTGCAGCGAGGACAGTGTAGTGCAAAGGTAACGCGGCTGCACAGAGTTCGGTTGCTCGCAGGTTCGATTCCTGTTCGGAGCAGTAATTCGAGCTCCGTTGTTCTCGCCCAACCCAGGCGGTACCGACTTCGGAAGCCGATGGGTACCCTGAGCAATCAGGGGAAGCACGAGGGGCGCTGCCAGAGCTTGCAACTCGCACAGCAAAAAGCCCTTACATATGCTAAACCCCGGTCAAAAACCGCGACCGGTGCCCCTTCCATCGCGAAAGCGATTGAAACAAGGGGGGGTTTTTCGTGCTTTTTCGTGCTTTTCGTGTTGCAGACAGCCTCTACGTGGGGAACATCACGCTGGGCACGCCGCCCCAACCTTTCTAAGTTCAACTTGACACCGGCTCCTCGAACTTGTGGGTGGTCGACGTTTCGTGCCAAACGGACCAGTGCAACGGCCAGGACAACCCATTTCTTGGCGGTCGCTGGCAAAAGCAGAAGTACGACTCGTCGGTACGTGCCCGAACAAATGCAGAATTAACACTTGATTGCAGAAATCCTCGACGTACAAGCCGAACGGCACCTCCTTTGATATTCTGTTCGATGCGGGCGAAGTGAGCGGCGAACTTTCGTCGGACACTCTCGTCGTGAGTGACCGCTGTCCATTTTGACTCCTGATGCTGCAGGTCGCCGGCCTCACCATCGCGGACCAGGTGTTCGGGCGCGCCACGACCGCGTATGATCCGTTCGGCTACGTAAGTCATTCATCCACTTCACTTCATTCAACTAATCATTTCAGTATCCGCTGGACGGCATCCTCGGCCTCGGCTGGCCGGCGCTCGCTGAAGACCAGGTGACGCCGCCCTTCCAGGACGTCATCAAGCAGCTGGACGCCCCGCTCTTCACCGTTTGGTTGGATCAGTAAGCGAAAAGATGCAATCTTGTGATGACTTTTGTGCTTTCAGTCACGTCACGCCCTCGCTCGGCCAGCCCGGCGGTCAGATCACGTACGGGGCCATCGACAACACGAACTGCGACACGTCCGCCGTCGTCTACACGCCCATCACTCGCGAGTTTTACTGGCAGTTCGAGTACGTTCGGAGTGGGCATGGGCTGGGGTTGCTGTCTTTTTATCAGCTATGGGCTTCGTACCCCTTAACATTTGCCAGTGCTCTCATATAAACGCTAATCTGTCCCGTTTAGCGTGGACAGCTTCTCCGTGGGCACGTACACGAACCCGTCCACCGCCTCCGCCATCTCGGACACCGGTAAGCTGACCAACGACTACAGAGATGAACGAAAAGATTTCTTCAGGCGCGTCCGTTATCTTGGCGCCTACCGACGACCTGAACGCGATCGTTGCCGCATCGAACGCCGACTACGATGGCCAATACGGGCTGTACGTGTCCGTGTTCCTTTTAGCATTAATTAAATGACGGGATGGCAGGTACGTGGTCGACTGCAACGCCCCCAAATCGCTGCCCGACCTCGTCTTCACGGTCAGCGGGCAGCAGCTGAACGTTCCGGCCACGGAGTACGTGGTCGACTTGGAGCTGGACGACGGCAAGTGCGCGCTGGCCATTGACGAGAACTTCGACGACGACGAGTGGGCATCCCATTGATTGAATGGAAATTACGCGTGTGTTTAGCGACTTCGGCTGGCTGCTGGGTGACCCTTTTATCCGCTCCTACTGCAACATTTACGACGTTGGCGGCGAGCGTATCGGTTTCGCCAAGGCTTTCCACCAGGAGGTTTAACCGAAGGGACGGTCCGAACTTCTTTTCAACGAATAAACAAGTAGCAATCGGTAAAAGCGTTTGTTAAAAACAGATGTGATGGACTGTGGAGAATAACTAACCAGTAAAATCGTTACACACGTCGGTTGCCGTCGAGCACGCAGGAGAACGACGAACGAGTGCACCGCCAACAGAGCGGATGACTTGCCGCTCTTCGTGTGCTTCCACTCGCCGTTTATCTCAACGAAAGAAGCGGTGGAACGAGAATTCCGTATTGCGAACACTTCTTCGAGTTCGCCGCCAACCAGACGGTCGTCTACTTGGCCCACGGCTTCCAGAGCGCGCAAAAGGTCGTTCGCTGCTTCCACTCGGCCTCCGCATTCCAGCGGCGACCTTCTCGCTGTTCGTTTTTCTTGTGGGCTAAAGACACCCGCTTTGCTACCCGCATCTCAACGTCTTCACCTCCCAGCAGGAGCAAAAACCGCCGAAGAGGACCCGCTTTGACCTCGCTTTGACCCGCCATCTTCCTTCCCACTCGCGATCGATCCAAACGGACAAGAAACAACCGAATTTATTCACTTTAACCTAACCAACAACAATCAACTACCACTTACAACAATCAGCTAACGGGAAACAAACACCTAATAATCCATCATCACATCAATCAAAACGAGAGGGAAGAGGCTTGTCCACGTGGCGACGGTCTACTGGCGGTAGCGGGACCGGACCTCCACTTGGTAGAGCGGTCCGCGGGCCGCATTCCGCGCGTCGATCTCGCGCTCGAGGCGCGTGTAGTGGACGCAGATCCAGCTGTAGAGCCCGATGGCGAACAGCAACACAAACCCGAGCCTGAACGAGAGGAAGAGGAGTGAGTGGAAGGAAAAAGAGAACGCACCAGCCAAGGATGACCTTCTTGTACCAGCCGTGGAACGGGATGAAGACGGCGCAGCGGCGCGTGAGCGCGGGGTGCGGCAGGGGCTCCACGCGCTCGGCCAGCGGGTACAAAGAGCCGTTCTGCAAGAAGAAGAGGGATGAGTGAGTGGGAAGTGGAGGGAACGAACCTTGGCCTCCGGGAAGTAGAAGCGGAGAAGGGCGTTGTGCGGTTCTTTGTTCCAAGTGTTTACACGAATTACGGCGACGTTCTTGGCTTTGAGAGCATCCAGGGACTTGTTCACCTGCTTGAAGAAGAGGCCGACGAACGGCTGATTCCGCGGAGGCACAGTCCACACCTGGGAAGCTTCGCTTTGGATGATAGTGTAGTTCGGATGAAAAGCGATTTGTCCGCGAATTAGCTTGCCCAAGTAGTTGCCGATGACATCTAAAACGGCTAACAAAATCACAAAAAAGTCAATGGACTTGCTTTTCTCCATTCCAAAAACCACCGAACCGCTGGAGTGACACTGCATCCAAGGGCAATTGTCTTCGCTTGCAATCTTCGAGTTAAGAAAGAAGCCGAGACTTGCGCTAAACACCTTTTAGGTTGGAATTTGAAAAAAACAAACAAACAAGGAATTCGACGAGATTCCCCACTCCAGGCACACGAACTCGACGTGCAGCGGGCCAGCGGTCTCCATCTCGCCCGTGAAGTGCATCGGGATCTCGAGGACCTCGCCCTTCGTCAAGTGCAGCGAGTTGACTACGCTGAAACAAACAGAATGAATTAGAGACGGAAGAAAGAACGAGGGAAACTCACACTCCGCCGTTGACCTCGTCGACGGCCAGGTAGCGGCGGTACTCGAGCGGGAGCCACTTGTTCTGCTTCACCACGAAGTACTTGTGGGCGGCGGTTTGATCGTCCTTGGAGTCGGTCGAGTCGGTCGCCTGGACGAGCGGGACGGCGGCGGCGAGGACGACGAGGACCGCGAGGGTCCAGCGGGTCCACGGCATCGCGACGAACGAGCAGAAATGGAGCGGGAACGGAGCAGCAAAAAGCGGAGCAAACGGGAGCGAATCGACCGATCGGTTCGAGCGGAAAGCAGCAAAATGCGGCGAAAAGCGGCGGTCCGCAGCCGACGGCGACCGCCCGGCTGCCACGTATTCCCTGCGGATCGCTCGCGGCGGGACCGCGCGCGCGTTCGAGGCGGAATTTCTGGACCGCTCGGGCGGACGGCTTCCACGCCTCCTTGCTGCTCGTGTTCCTTTGTTGTTCCGATTTACTGCGATCTGATCTTTTCGTCGTCTTAAACAATCACCCTATTCGCTCTGCTGCTCGGAGTCGAGCACATCGAGTGTTCAGTTAGAGATCAGGTGGTCATGATTCACTCGCTGCTCCGACCTCATTCACTTCTGCAATCGTTGCGACGCTCATCGGATCAGACAACGACTCTCGTGGTCGGGTGCTTGCCGCAAACCGGAAGTTGTTAGAGGCTCTTGAGGCCGCCGCCCTTTTCGTGTGCGCTGAAATCGCCGCTTCTTTGTTTGAAGACCATCGCGCTTTGCAACAGTAGATTGATCCCCCCGTAAACGGCGCTAACCGGTGCGTCTGTCCGACACACTCGCCTTCTCAACTTTTTAGCCGTTGCTCCAATCGAGCTGAAATTTTTTCTGGCTAGAGGAAGTCGTATGCGCGAAGTCCGAAAATGTGCATTTCGACCGCCGGCGGGCACGTTCACCGTTCCGTACCAACGTTCCGCGCCGTACCGTTTTTTGCGCACGGCCAAATTCTTCCGCCCTGTGGGCAAAAAGATGCACCATGAAACGAGGAACATTTTATCTGTTGACGGCATCATGGAGAAATGCCGTTGAAAGAAGTTGTGATCGCCCAAAGTCAGAAGGTCGAGGCGGAAAATCGAAGAGGTCCACACTCGGACGCGCCGTTCTCGCTTCCAGAAATTTTATTCGGCAAACGAAAAAAAAAGTACCTAGAAGAAGGTCGTGCGCATCTTTTGAACTCACACTTGACTCGGGAGGAGTTGCCAGAACCTCAGGCTCATGAACCGAAAATTTTGTGTTGGTTTGAAAACTTTGGCGAATTTCAATTGCGTCGTTCTCATCACACTCTTAACGTTATGACATGAACGTGGGGTCGTTCGAAAGCGCAGAATCTGGGCTTTACGGCTGTGTACATGCGGCTGCGCGAGTTTGGACAACTTGGCCCACGCACTCGTGCAACTGTAATGCACCAAATCGCGCAAATAACGGGCGGGTTTGGAAATGCGTAGACAGATCCTCTTTAAAGGAGGCAGGAATGTCAAGCACGTAGTTGCCCGTCTTTTCACCGTTTCAAATTTTTCAAACGGTGGATTGCCGATGAGCAATGAATCATTTTGTGGTAAGCACCTGCACTCCAGTTTTGCGGTCGGTTTCTTCGAGCCTCCCAACCAAAACTTATTTGTTTGGTTTGCTGCGATCAAAGCCGGCTTTTGGCGTTGTTTGCGGGCGGCAGATTCTCTGCGCGGGCTGTCGCGCACGGAAATTGCAATCGCGAACGACTTTCGCAGTTCGGATCGGTTTTTCTTGGTGTCGTAAGCGCAAAATGTAGTGAGCAGGCAGTTTTTGTTCAGGAACTGACAATTCGCTGGGTTTTAATCGCACCCAAACATTTGTGAAGCGCGACTCGGCGGACTTCCGTTGCGACGAACACTCGGTTTGTCAAACAGTCGACAACAGTATTCGATACGCACCTGTCTAATAACACCCCCAGCTGGAGACGGCGCGAAGCGCCGTCAACCGCTGGTTTCTAATAAACGAAAGAGAAGCCCCAACACGATCCGTTCGAGTCAGTCGGCCGGCTGGGCGGCGACGTCCTCCTGCACGCTGAAGATCGCGACGATCCGCAGCTCGACGGCCCGTCGCTGCTTGAGCGGCAGTTCGGCGAGGCGATGGCTGTGGTACGCGACGAACCGCTGCAGCTCGAAGTCGTCGGAGGCGGGCGGGAGATTCGCCTCGAGGACGGCGCCTTCTCGCGTGTGGTCGAGTGCACTGAAAAGAGAGGAGAGTGAGTGGAGGACGAGAAAAAAGACGCCCACTCGTCCTCCGCTCTCCGCTTGACGAACAGCCGCACGAAGGCCATCTGCTCGAAGTGGGCCCAGTTCGTGTGCACGTGGGTGGGCGCCTCGGCCGTGCGGCGCCGCAGCGTTGCGTAGTGGCTAAGCCCACCAGTCGGATGCGGGAGATCCCGCTGCCCGTTGGTTTGTAGTTGGAACGTGAGAGGCTCGAATTGGACCTCGGTTTACTCATTCTTTCCCAACTGCCAAGGGACGAGAGCGGCCTTTTATAGGCTCGGCCGGCGGGTTGGCCGCCCGCTCGTTCCCAAACAGCCGGTCTTCCTTGCTCACAAAATCGTGGCGTAGCGGCCGCGCAGGGAGTTCCATTTGGTCTGCGCATCCCTCCGTCCGCAAACACACGAGAGAAACGAAGAAAGACGGGAAACTCGCGTCGAAAGCGGACCTTCCGAGCGATCGCCTCCCAAATCGGCCGCTTCGACTCGCGGTTGTCGCTATAGCGCCGATCGAAGCGGTCGTAGAGGCCCGCCCGAAGGCGCACCTCCTCGATCAGCAGGCCGTTTGTGTCCACCCAGTCGTTCTCCGGCGCGTCGGGGGCATTTCGGCGGCCGGAAGAAGCGAGAAGAACCGACGGGCAGCGGCGAGCAGCCCCGCGGGGCCGGTGAGCGGAGTGTTCGCTCGAATAGATGCGGAGTTTTGCTCGGGATTCTGCGGCCCACTTCGATAGTTTTGCGTTCACAATCGGCGGCGTCAAACCGGCCGTTCCATCTACGAACTACATCGTCGACGTTCGTCCCCTTCTTTTCATCTCCTCACTCCCGATCGCTTGGTTCAGCTCGGCGTAGGCGGCGGCCAGTGCGTGGTTGTCTGTACGACGAAGAAGCCGCTTCGTCCGCTCGTTTACGACTCGCGTCTTGATTTGATCGACTCAACGATGAGCAAAGCGGCCTCAAACTATTGCTCGTTCTCGAATGGAAATGGAGCAAGAGAAACGGTGCTTCCGCATGCTCCACAAGCGCGCAGAAGTGAACGGAAACACTTTTCGCTATTGAAAGAACGGAGAGCGGAAGCTCCGCCTGAGGAGCAGAGTAACCGGAAAGCACGTCGAAGTGGGCTGCCATTGCCAACCGAATCACCAGCAGAATCTCAAACAAACGGAGATGTTGCATGATTCGCCGCTTGATCGCGAGTTAGCTCTCCCCGCACTGCAGTACGCACTGAACGATCGTTATTCACCGCGGGGCATTCGAGCGTACAAGTGAGCGAGCAGAACCGCCGTGAGGTGGACGGAACCCCAATTTTCCGTACCTTCGGTGAAAGAGAACTCGATTAGTGATGAAAACTTCAAAAACCAGTGATTGGAGTCGTGATTTGCGTGGTCGAGTTGAACATCCTGAGCTCTTTGAGCCGTTGAATTGAAATGATGACAAATCTCCCTACGGTTCAAGGAGCGCAAATCCCGACCGGAAAATCAACGTTCGCCTGTGATGGCAAATGATAAGCCGCAGAGGAGTGATAAGAAGCGCAAAATTGTGTTGCATAAAATTTCTAATTAACGGCAGAATCGTGGTGACGCACTGACCGTTCAATTAGGTAATGAAGTTTGAAGGTGTGCCCGCCGTTTAGTTTTCGTTGGGGGTCGAATTTAAGGCCGCCAGTGAGTAGCAGACGGCACTCCCTTGTGTGACTTCTTCCACGATGAAGTCACTCCTATTCTCCGTTGTTCTGTTCGTCGTCGTGCATGCGGCAGTTCTCCCACCAAAACCCGAAGCGAACGGCCACGTGTTGACGGGCAAACTGCACCGCCGGATGGCCGACGACCTCCGCGCCGCCCAGCAGCAGCGACGAACCGCCAACCCACACGAGAACTTTGAGCCGCAATACGCTTATTTAGACGCGCTTCTGATCGCCAATATTACTATCAACAAGACCAGTACGAGCGCTCTTTCTTTCCTCCTCGAATCCTCGCTTGCAGACCAAAACTTTGCGGTTTTGATCGAAACGAACGCCGACCTGCTCTTCTTCTTGGCGCCCACGTACCCAACTCTGCAGCCCGGCCAGCCCACCTACAGCCCGATGTAAGCGCAATAATCGAGCAGTGTAGTTGTGGCTTTAAACTCTGGTAATTGTTTATTCTTCGTTCGTTATTTAAAAGAAGTATTGACCACCAAAAGCTGAAAGCAACAAACAGCCTTAAACGAGTAAAACAACCCTTATGGCCCCTCTCAGACATTTGAGTCGTTCAGCGCTTCCGGCGGCGTCGGAATGGACCCCTTTTCGGGAGACGTCGACGATCACAGTCTCTTGGGCCAGGGCTATGCGGACGTTGTAAAGGTGAACCATCGAAAAATAATCGCTTGAATGGGAATGTTGTTTAGTTTGGCGACGTTGGCGTGTGGAATCAAACGTTTGCTGCAATCTTCGACTGCGACGACGGCGACAACCCACCGTTCGTGAGCTACGACGGAGTGCTCGGACTGTCCTGGTAAGCGGGATAGTCAACAGATTACTCATTTGGTTACCGTGTTTAGGAACCCGCGCTGGAAGGACGTGGTAATCTATTTATCTATTGGATATCTGGCCATAAAATACCAGTCTTCAGCCCCCATCGCCTTTCGCCGTGCCGCTTCTGAACATCTTCGGCACTCACCCGGATTTGCCCCGCTTCTACGTTCTGTGGCTGCAGCAGGACAAGCTGGAAGGGAACCGGGAGCTCGATTGGGCGATTTCGTTTAGCGGCGACATGCACAGCAAATGCACCGAAGAGCCGCTCGCTTCCGCCGGTCTCAACTTCGACAAGGAGCTGAAAATGCTGAGCTTGAAGGTGGACAGGTTCGGCTTCGGTGTGCACGAGTTTCCCGGCGATGTCGCGGTGGTGGACAGCGGGTGAGCGCGGCGAGCTATTTGTTGAATTGGGAGGAGCGGTCGGGGAATTCAAGCCGAGGGAGACGCGCAAAAACCCGTGAATCACCTGCAGCCCATTGTTAGTGAGCGACGGCAGTCGATAGCTAAAGCAAACATTGCCAATCTAAGCAAAAAGAAGGCCAAAGAAGGTCTTTCTGGTCTCTCTTTGCTCTAATTCCCGTCGCTCTTCAGCAGCCCCACGATTCAACTCCCGTTGGACGCTTTCGGGGCCGCCTACGCGGTCATTCAGCCGGATTACGACTTCGATCTGGGCATCTACACGACCGCCTGCTCGAATGCGGGCAAATTCGACGACTTTGTGTTCACAATCGGTGGCGTCCAGCTGGCTGTTCCGTCTACCAATTACATCGTTGACGTTCGTCCCCTTTTTTCTCACTCACTCACACCCGCTCGTTTCTTTCAGCTCCAACTGGGCGGCGGCCAGTGCGTGGTGGCGTTC